>JARQOD010000006.1:400597954-400689052 GCA_033576555.1 Oophaga sylvatica | reverse complement strand
TATTTTGATTCAAGGTACATATTATTTGTGATGTTGTTTGATAATGTTTTTTAACCTTATTTTTTTTTTTGTCTGCTTTATTTATTTTACATCCCTGACCTTATTTTTTTTTTTTCGTCTGCTTTATATATTAACACCCCTGACCTTATTTTTTTTTTTTTCGTCTGCTTTATTTATTTTACACCCCCCACCATTGTAGACACTTGTAAACTGTATATTAAATGTTAACAGAAAAGTTTATTTTTTTTATATATTTTTTATTCTATTTATTTTATTTTGTTTAAACACTTTAGTAATAGTAATTAATTAGTCATTAACTTTTCTCTTCTTTACCGTACAGGTTGCACATAATGAACCTGTCCACCGCGGAGCGTGTGATTGTGGCAGTTGCACTGTCAATGGAGGCAGATCGTCAGGAAGAGGCGCGGGTGGAAGAGAGGCGCTCCAAGCGAAAGCGTCGCATGTGGACCAGGGAATGGCTGGAGCAGAGGTCCAAATTCTCACACATGCATCTAGTGAGGGAGTTGCAGGAGAAGAATCCGCAGGATTTCCGGAATTATCTACGGATGTCGGAGGATTCATTCAAGCTCCTACTGGAAGCTGTGAGGCCACTCATTGAACGGCAGGATACCCGATGCGTGCAGCTGTTTCAGCAGAGGAACGTTTGGCAGTAACGCTGCGATTTCTGGCAACCGGACGTTCAATGAAGGATTTGCAATATTCTGCTGCAATTTCTCGGTCGCTGCTTGGAGAACTAATTCCGGAGACATGCAACGCCATCGTCCGCAGTTTACGGAGCTACATGCCATTTTCCCAAATCAGTGGCGGAATGGCAAATTATTGCCTCTGATTTTGAACGGATTTGGCAGTTCCCAAACTGTGGTGGTGCCTTGGATGGCAAACATGTGCGGATCACGCAACCAGCCAACAGCGGATCCTTTTTTCATAATTACAAGGGCTACTTCAGCGTGATCCTCATGGCCCTTGTTAATGCCAATTATAAATTTATTGACGTTAATGTTGGCATTAATGGAAGGGTTTCTGACGGTGGCGTTTTGGAGCACACAAGTTTTGGTGAACGGTTGTTTAATAATAAACTTAACTTGCCAACCAACATGGACACCACCGCCAACCTAAACTTTGTGTTTGTGGGCGATGAAGCCTTCCCCCTTCATGAGCATCTTGTTAAACCATACCCACAAAAGACTTTGACAGGGGAAAGGCGGATTTTTAACTACAGACTCTCTAGGGCATGGCGCGTTGTGGAGAATGCCTTCGGCATAATGGCCAACCGCTTCAGGGTTTTCCACACTCCAATCAACATGAAGCTGGAATCTATAGACTCTGTGGTGTTGGCCTGTTGTGTGCTGCACAATTTTCTAAGAAAACGCGATGCTGGTACTTACAGTCCGCCAGGATTCATGGACTCGGACAACAATGGTGACGTGGTGCTCGGAGAATGGCATGACAATGATCCCGCTATTGCAGGCCTTCAACCAGTCAATCAAGGCAGGAGCAAGGACAATGCGAAGGCCAGCAGAGACAAGTACTGCCAATACTTTAATGGGCCTGGTGCAGTGAGTTGGCAGCATCAGGTCTAGTTTGATTTTGAGAATGTTTGACTTCACCCTTTTTTTTAACAATGTTTTGATAATAAAATATTTTTATTTTAAAAATGCATTCGTGTTTTTTTCAATTATTTTACCAATATGGGAGAAGGGCTAATGATGGGTGAGATGTGGGGAGGGAGTAATGGGGATGGCAACGAGACATGTTACCAGCTGCTGTAGTTTTTAAAATCTTTTCAAAGGCTTTTTTGTTGTCTATTTTTTGTTTTACATTGTATCTACTTGTCACACACGTGCTCATGGGAGTACCATCAGTCATAGGAGTTAATTGTTAAAAAAAGAAAAAAGTTTCAAATATTTTCAATTATTTTAAGGGCCTATGGTCTCACTAGCGTTCAAACATTATAATTATATATAACAGATAATACACCACAGCTGCATATATAAAGTTTAAATATATAATATATATATATTTTAGTCATAATATGAAAGATTAAAAAATTGTTATACATATATTTGAAAATTCTTGGGAGGTAAAGGTCAACATTCACCAGGGAATCAGCTATTCACAGATATGCGACGTCATTGTGATCGCAATGTGACTACTCACACACAGCTACACAGATATGCATACAGATATGCAAAAAGCCATTGTGATTTGCAAGGGGATTAGCGAGCCCCAGCCATCAAGATATGCGACGTTATTGTGATCGCAATTTGACTACTCACGCTATGCAAAAAGCCATTGTGACTTGCAAAGGGGATTAGCGAGCCCCAGCCATCAAGATATGCAACGTTATTGTGATCGCAATTTGACTACTCACGCTATGCAAAAAGCCATTGTGACTTGCAAAGGGATTAGCGAGCCCCAGCCATCAAGATATGCAACGTTATTGTGATCGCAATGTGACTACTCACGCTATGCAAAAAGCCATTGTGACTTGCAAGGGATTAGCGAGCCCCAGCCATCAAGATATGCGACGTCATTATGATCGCAATGTGACTACTCACACACTGCAGCTACACAGATATGCAAACAGATATGCAAAAAGCCATTTGTGATTTGCAAGGTGAAGATTGTCACGAGCCCCAGCCATAAAGACATAACACGCCATTGTGATCGCCTACCTTGGAACAGTGGTATTGCGATTGCAACAGCATCTCATATCTGTGCTTGGCTGCCGCATGGCTGCTGCGGTCACTTTTCAATCGCAAAACCGTTTTGCGTCGCGGCCGCACGTAACGTGCGCACGCTGTGACGTCATGGCGCTGGCGTCGCCCAATACGCTGTTTGTAATGGCGGCGACGAGACAGCGCGGGCCTAAATGGTCCGATGAGGAGGTCCGTTTTCTCATTAAGAAGACTGACCTCTGGGACTACCACTGCAGGCTACCTGTGGCGCATCCAATGCGCCACAAAAGGGTATGCCTGCAGAGGATCCAGCGGGGCCTGCAAGGGTTTAATGTGCTGCGCACAAAAGCGCAAATCAGGAAGAAGCTGGCGGACCTGCGATACCGCTCACGCGATAGGGTCGCCAGCATCCGGGCCCAGCTCCGCAGGCCTCTGAGTGAGTATTCATGAGGGTATCTGGAGAGCGCAGCGCACGACAAACGCACATGAACGCGTGCAAGCGCGCCCGCCGTGGGAGTACCGCCATGAGTTGCATGTTGCAGGCAGCGATGGGAGTACCGCCAGTGATGTTGCAGGCAGCGATGGGAGTACCGCCAGTGATGTTGCAGGCAGCGATGGGAGTACCGCCAGTGATGTTGCAGGCAGCGATGGGAGTACCGCCAGTGATGTTGCAGGCAGCGATGGGAGTACCGCCAGTGATGTTGCAGGCAGCGATGGGAGTACCGCCAGTGATGTTGCAGGCAGCGATGGGAGTACTGCCAGTGATGTTGCAGGCAGCGATGGGAGTACCGCCAGTGATAATGGGGATTCTGAATTGTATATTTCATTTACAGCACCACCTTCACCAGCACCAGCTGCTCCACCGTCCCCAGCTACCCCTCCACCTCCATCTTCTCCTTCCCCGGCTACCCCTCCACCACCAGAATCACCTCATCTCTCCACCCCTTCACCGCCAGCAACCCCCCCTCATGACTCTGTGGGTTCCAGCCCTTCCCCCGACGTTGCCTTCTCTCCAGCATCATCCCGTCACACGGATGCAGGCTCCCCATCAGGTAATTAACGCACATTATATAAGCTTCAGACATGTTTGAGAACTTTGTAAGGTCTTATGTGTGTAATGGCTGTTGTGATATTATTTTTTTTTCTGTGTTTCCCTAGCCGGCGGAGCATCAGGTTCTGGGTGGGCGGTCAGCGGTTCCTCTGAGGAAAGCCGTAAGTGTTAATTAACATAACATGTACATGTTGATGTTGCAACAGAATTCACTATTAACTGTTACCTTTACCTCCACAGAAATCCCGACTGCCCAGGACCTGTTGGTGTCCCACCGCCGGCTGATGGCGGAATTGAGCAGCGCTGTGGCAGCCATTAATACTGCGGTCGCAGCGCTGCAAAGAACGATGGGAGCTCTGCATCACCACGGGGTGATGCTGGAGAGGGTATCTTCTGGTCTCCGGGACCCTCAGTAATTTATTTTCTTTGTTAATTATTTTGTAGTTTGTTATTATTTTTTTATATTTTGTTATGTTACTGTTTTTTGTTTTTATTTAAATTTTATTTTTATTTAAAAAAAAAAAATATATATATAATATATATATATATATATATTATATATATATATATATGACATTAATATTATATATTTTATATTTTACGTTAATCTATGCAGGTGTGGTGTATTATTTTTAGTATAAGGTTTTAGCGTAGTGTGACCAGGGGCCTTAAAAAAAATGTTAATTTTTGATATTTTTTTCATTTCATTTTTTCCCTATGATGGAACACCTATGATAGCTGGTACTCCCATGACCCATGTGTGACAAGTAGATGTAATAAAAATACAACATTTTAATAGTTGACATCACATAAGAAAAGACCACAATTCATTAGATAAATAAGTTTTTTATTAAAAAAGGTATCAATGTAAAAATATAAAAACAACCAAAAAAAACTTTAGTAAAACATTTTAAAAACTACAACTGCTGGTAAGATGGATCATTGCCATTACCACGCTGCCTCTGCGGTGAATAAAAATAAGGGGGAGCACCAGCGTTTGGGTTTATCCCAACTGGGTTTGGCACAGGATTGTGCGGCCATGAGTAGTCCGGGTACTGCGGTCTTGGCGTGACGACATATCTGTTGTCCAGGTTTCCAAAAGACGCTTGATTCAGTACCTCGAACATCAGTCTCTCTGCATGAAGCCGCTGAACAGGATCCAGAGTAGGCAGCCTCTCATTCGCAAAATATGCAAAGCCAGTTATTTTAGTTTCTTTTTCTGCCGTAAGAAGTTTTTTTGCAATTTCCACCAATTCAGGAGTAGCCGAGGTGGGAGCCGAGGTGGGAGCCTTCCTTTTCGTTCCTGAAAGTGAAAGCCGCCTCCGCACAGATGATGGTGGCTCGACTACTTCCGGCATGCTGTCTTCTTCAGTTGGAGGTGTGGAGACCGCCTCTTCTGTGTCCTGCATGAACCAAAAACAAATGGTAAATCACAAAGACAAAGAAATTAATCTTCACACTATAACACCCATATACAGCAAAATTGTGAAAACGACACTTTTTAATGGAAAGGCCTCAACCGTTGAGCTACATAAATTATCAGTACATGAAGGGATATATTCTGCCATTTTATCTACATTTCACAATAATATTTTTTAAATTTAAGTCCACTTTGGCATGTACATTAAAATGTGTTGTAATACAAAGGTACTTACATGTATGACAGGGGTGTCCGGCTGGATCACTGGGTCTTGAGCCGACATGGATGTCCCTTGTCTGGGTACTTCTTGGTCCCTTGTAAAAGCGAACAGATCAAAGTACCACAGTTGGGGGACATAAACTTCTTCGGCCCCCGCTCCAGATTTGGTTGAATTGATAACTTTATTGAGCTCTTTTTTGTAAACCATGCGGAGGGCCTGAATCCGTTTTTTAACCGTTGACTCATCCGCCGGTTCATCAGGGTAACGGCTCCTGCAGAGCTCCCCCAGTTTTTGGTAGGCGTCCTTCTTTTTCAACCGGTTACAGTAATCTGCAGACTTAATTTTCCAGAGGCACGGCATTGAGCGGTACAGCTCGATAAAATCACCCAAAAACTCCTGCTTATCAGCCATCTGTAATAAAAAAAATGATTATGTGAGAACAGCAGAATGGTTAAATAAAATGCTTCATAGTCTACAACATAGAACACAGCAGGGATCACAAAATGGTGGTTGTGGGCGACGCAGGAGTAAACATAGATAGAGCTGGGATCATATGTGGACCTGGCGGGGGCCGAACAAAACAATGGGATTAAAAACCTAGATCAACCATTACGCAAAAAACAGCAGGATCACAAAATGGTGGTGTGGGCGACGCGGATAAACATAGATAGACTGGGATAAAAATGGTGGTTGTGCGACTCAGAGTAAACATAGTTATAGAGCTGGGATCAGAAAATGGTGGTTGTGGGCGACGCAGGAGTAAACATAGATAGAGCTGGGATCATAAAATGTGGCTGTGAGGCGGGGCCGAACAAAACATGGGATAAAAAACCTAGATAAACAATTTCGCAAAAAACAGCAGGGATCACAAAATGGTGGTTGTGGGCGACGCAGGGAGTAAACATAAGATAGAGGCTGGGATCATAAAAATGGTGGTTGTGGGCGACTCAGGAGTAAACATAGATAGAGCTGGGATCAGAAAATGGTGGTTGTGGGCGACGCAGGAGTAAACATAGATAGAGCTGGGATCATAAAATGGTGGCTGTGAGCGGGGGCCGAACAAAACAATGGGATAAAAAAACCTAGATAAACAATTACGCAAAAAACAGCAGGGATCACAAAATGGTGGTTGTGGGCGACGCAGGAGTAAACATAGACAGAGCTGGGATCATAAAATGGTGGGCGTGCCTGAACAAAACAATGAAAAAACATGATGGACGACAATGGTTAACAACAGCAGAGATCTAAAATGGATCGGTACAATTAAAGACAAAAGAAAAATTAAATGTGACAAAAAAAATTACCTACCTTACAAAACTTGTGTGATTCTGAAAAAAAAATAGGGAAACTAGCGTCACAAACTGGATCGCAGAGGATACGCCACAGACTGGATCGCAAAAACTCCAACGTAGAACGTAGCAACCGAAATAGTGGCGTAAACCGGATCGCAGTAGCTACCAAGACTAGCAGGACACACTGGGTGATTTGAAAGAACCGCTTCTGCTCGAGAGCAATGGAGAGGAGTGCTGATACGTCGTCTTTTATGACGCGGTCATCCAATCACAAAGCGGGAGAGCTGTGATAAATATCTATGACATACATAGTGACCACCAATCTGTGACGAGGGGCGTGCAAAAGGTCGCGCTCAGTCACGCCTATCGAGGTCGTGATCTTTCACAGTACATGCAGTGTGGCACATCCCAACGACCGCCAAAGTCGTTAAAAAGGTCGCTAACCGCTGATGCGACGTTAATGAGATCGTCAAGTATGGCAGCTACTAGCGACCTTAAAACGATCACACCAACGATAGCGTCGTTATCGTGATCGTTAGCGGGAACGTTTAGTGTGGCAGTACCTTAAGTCAAGTGCTATGCATGTTTTTTGTTTTTTTTATGGCCACTTTGGGACCTGTAACACCTGGTTGGAAACTGAAATGAATCTGATCAGAAAACTGCTAATGGGAAGCAGAAAACATGAATGCATTATAGATTCATGGGGATGATGTGATCGCTGCCAGTATAGGGGCGTTATGCAAGCTGCATTTTATAAATGTTTTATTTGGTTGGAAATGAAAATTCTAATTTGACTTTGGCAGCGACTAAATGTTTATTTTCCTCCGAAAGGCAGAATGTCGCTAATTAAAGTTTTACTGCATATAAACGCAATCGTTGCGATGGATCTACTGATATAAATATTAGATTAGTTCAGTTTTCTGTTTTATCTTTGCTGATGGGATAATTGCTGTTCTTATTATGTGCTAGGTCTCTTCTTGGATTCTCACCTACATTCTGAATTGTAGCTTTTCTATTTGGAACTGAAGGCCCCGCCATATAGATGAGATGACTGTCGGCCACACGATGCTTCGAGCAATCGTTCGGCTGGCATCCATCTTCGTCTGCTCCTATTATTATTTTTTTTTTAATGTTCTTCACCTCGATCTTGTGCCATGGTGACTTGATGAATGAACTCTCTGGGAAGACCAATCTTGTGCAAGCCTACATACACTACCATTCAAAATTTTGCGGTCACCCAGACAATTTTGTGTTTTCCATGAAAACTCATACTTTTATTATTCAAATGAGTTGCCAAATGAATTTAAAATCTAGTCCGGACATTGACAAGGTTCGAAAAAAAGATTTTTATTTGAAATAATTTTCTCCTTCAAACTTTGCTTTCGTCAAAGAATGCTCCCTTTGCAGCAAGTACAGCATTGCAGACCTTTGGCATTCTAGCAGTTAATTTGCTGAGGTAATCTGGAGAAATTTCACCCCATGCTTCCAGAAGCTCCTCCCACAAGTTGGTTTGGCTTGATGGGCACTTTTTGCGTACCATACGGTCAAGCTGCTCCCACAACAACTCAATGGGGTTGAGATCTGGTGACTGCGCTGGCCACTCCATTACGGATAGAATACTAGCTGCCTGCTTCTTCCCTAAATAGTTCTTGCATAATTTGGAGGTGTGCTTTGGGTCATTGTCCTGTTGTAGGATGAAATTGGCTCCAATCAAGCGCTGTCCACAGGGTATGGCATGGCGTTGCAAAATGGAGTGATAGCCTTCCTTATTCAAAATCCCTTTTACCTAGTATAAGTCTCCCACTTTACCAGCACCAAAGCAACCCCAGACCATCACATTACCTCCACCATGCTTGACAGATGGCGTCAGTCACTCTTCCAGCATCTTTTCAGTTGTTCTGCATCTCACAAATGTTCTTCTGTGTGATCCAAACACCTCATACTTGGATTTTTATGTCCAGAACACTTTTTTCCAATCTTCCTCTGTCCAATGTCTGTGTTCTTTTGCCCATATTAATCTTTTACTTTTATTAGAAAGTCTCAGATATGGCTTTTTCTTTTCCGCTCTGCCCTGAAGGACAGCATCCCAGAGTCACCTCTTCACTATTGACGTTGACACTGGCGTTTTGCATGTACTATTTAATGAAGCTGCCAGTTGAGGACCTGTGAGGCGTCGATTTCTCAAACTACAGACTCTAACATACTTGTCTTGTTGCTCAGTTGTGCAGCGGGGCCTCCCACTTCTCTTTCTACTCTGGTTAGAGCCTGTTTGTGCTCTCCTCTGAAAGGAGTAGTACGTATACACCGTTGTAGGAAATCTTCAGTTTCTTGGCAATTTTTCGCATGGAATAGCCTTCATTTCTAACAAGAATAGACTGTCGAGTTTCACATGAAAGTTTTTTTTCTGGCCATTTTGAGAGTTTAATGGAACCAACAAATGTAATGCTCCAGATTCTCAACTAGCTCATAGGAAGATCAGGTGTATAGCTTCTCTAATCAGCCAAACTATTTTCAGCTGTGCGAATATACTTGCACAAGGGTTTTCAAGGGTATTCTAACCATCCATTAGCCTTCTTACACAGTTAGCAATCACAAAGTACCATAAGAACACTGGAGTGATGGTTATTGGAAATGGGCCTCTATACACCTATGAAGATATTACATTACAAACCAGACGTTTGCAGCTAGAAAAGTCATTTACCCCATTAAGGCTATGTGCACACGTTGCGGAATTGCCATGGAAATTTCTGTGGCAATTCCGCACCTCCCTGCCGCGGGAAATCCGCATATTATAGGTATGCGTATTCCCGCTAAAAACTAGCGTTTTGCAAGCGTAATTAGCTTGCAGAATGCTAGCGTTTTACAAGCGATCTGACAGGTTGGTTACAAGCGACCTACTTTTTACTATTGATGCCGCCTATGTCGCATCAATAGTAAAAAGATCTAATGTAAAAATAATAAAAAAAAAATAAATAGTGATATTCTCACCTTCCTGTGTCCCCCGCAGCTTTCCCGCCTCTCAGCGACGCTCCCGGCCAATCCCGTTCCCAGGGATGCGTTGCGACAATGACCCCAGATGACGTAGCATCACGCGAGACCGCTACGTCATCTGGGGTGATTCTGCAATGCATTACTGGGAACGGGATTGGCCGGGAGCGTCGCTGAGAGGCGGGAAAGCTGCGGGGGCCGCCGGAAGGTGAGAATATCATTATTTTTTATTTTAATTATTGTTTTTACATGGATATGGTACCCAGGGCTTGGAGGAGAGTCTCCTCACCTCCAGACCCCGGGTACCATCCGCACTTGAACCGCTTACTTTCCGCATGGTGGGCACAGCCACATGCGGAAAGTAATTGGTTCAATGCATTCCTATGGCGGCGGAATCGCTGCGGTTCCGCAAAAAAGAATGAGCATGCTGCGGATTCTCCCGCGATGCAATTCCGCCGCGGAAAAACCCGCAGCATGTGCACAGCATTGCGGAATCTCATAGGCCTTAATGAGTTGTATTGTGTAAGCGGCAAAACCGCTAGGAATCCGCAACGTGTGCACAGGCCCTAACAATGTATAGAGTGTATTTCTGAATCATTTAATGTTAGCTTCATTGGAAAAAACTGTGCTTTTCTTTCTAAAATAAGGAAATTTCTAAGTGACCCTAAACTTTTACACGGTAGTGTAGATTCACCAAGGTCTTCTCCGCCATTATCTTGATAGTATCACGCCATTGCGTTGCTGGTTTCCTCTTCACCTTGTTCCTTCTAAGCTTCTGACCATGATGTCCTCCTCCAGTAATTGCTCTCTTCGTATGTTGTGTCCAAAGTAGACAAGTCGTAGCTTGGTGATCCTTGCTTCATGTGACATGTCTGGCTTGGTTTGTTCTTCTTGCCACCCATGGTATTGATAACATCCTTCTCTGGCACATTTCAAAGGTGACGATTCTTCTTTTGTCTTGTTCTTTATTGTCCAGGTTTTGCATCTGTATGTGACAAGATGTGAAAAGGCCAAAACTGTGAAAAGACCAAAGTATGTACGAGTTGTGTCTTTGCTGCCAGTGTAATGTACCTTGATTTGAAGACCTTGTCCAGTCACTTAATTTGTTTTTGTCCATAGCTATTCTCCTATTGACTTCCTGTGTTGTCGGTGCATCTTGAATAGAGGTCTTTAGGTTGTCGGAATTTTTTTTTTTTCTTACCCTTTTAATTGTGGCTGTCTATCTGTAAGATCCTACCTGCAGTTGGATTTTTCTGTTTTCAATTCTCTTTTAGAGGAGTTGGAATATCAATATCCAATCAGTGGGGTTTTGCACTTGGCACCACCAATTGGCTGATAACTGGTCTCGAGACAGCTGTACGCAGTTGTACCACTCTACTGCAGCTTAGCTACTATTCACTTTAATTAGACCCAAGCTACACTTCCTGACACTGGCCACAACGTGGTCTTTAGCGTGGTTCTTTGGTATTCTGGCTGTTTACTTCCGGCCACCACAGGAACTGCCAGCAGCTGATCGGTGCCAGTGCCGATTGTCAAATCTCCGATTCATGACCAATCAGGATATGTTATCAGAATCATAGTCCTTGGTATTAGCCATAAAAAAAAACAAAAAACAATCTCAATAGTCCTTAAGGCCACAAATTTAACGTCCACAGGGAATTGTTAATTCTAGGGGGTGCAAAGTTTCTTTTGTATTGGGTTCATACTATACTATTAAACCAAGTCATAAATTGGCAATCAATATGTAATACTAGATAGAGGCCCGATGCTATCGCATTGGGAGGGCGGTAATGTCCCGATGGGGGCAGGCTTTGCAGCGTTGAGAATCTCCCACCCCCCCATGTGCTCACCCACATATCCACTCTTTCCCCATGTGCTGACTTCTCCCGTCTGTGCTCTCTTCTTTGACCTGTCTACCCCATGTGCTATCCCCCTTGTCTTCTGCCTCTCTCCTTCCTGTGCTGTGTTCTCCCTCATGTGCTGTCCCGTTGGAGCTGTCTCCCCCTGTGCTCTGTCTCTCTCACCCCTGTGCTCTTTCTCTCTCCCCATCTGCTGTATTCTCCTCTCATGTGATCTCTTCTTTGACTTGTGTACCCCAGTGCTATACCACAGCTCCTGGGCAGGGGAGGAAGCAAAAGACAATACTGACATTACAGCAGGAGATCGCAGAGGATACATTTTGTGAGGTAAAATATTTTTTAGAAACAGTCAGTGAAATATTTTACCTCACAAAACGAATCCTGTGATCAACTGCTGTAATGTCAGTATTGTCTTTTGCTTCCTCCCCTGCCCAGGAGATGTGGTATGCTCCGTACACGGTCAGACACAGGCAATTTTTAAAATGAACTTTTGTTCGTGGGAAAACCCCTTTAATGTGACCGGCTTCCTCTGCCTGTAGACATGTCGCGCATCTGTCGCCGGCATCAGCTGAATGATTCACTGCACCTGCACGTAATTCGCGCAGTAAATCAGACCGCTGCCATCTTTGTGCAGACAGATAGTGGTGCTCACATTAAAACTGCGCATGCGCTCCTCCTGTACAAAGATGGCGGCAGTCAGTGAATCATTTGGCTAATCCCGGCGGCTGTGTGTGTGTGTGTGTGTGTGGTGCGACTGTGTTCCGCTGGTGGTACCGCGCAATAGGTTGGCGGTCGGTGAACTTCCTCCGCTTGGAATTCTGGGATACGGTGACATCTGGACAGAACAGGAAATGAAAACATTACAAGGCAATTATATAAATAGATGTGAACTTGGGATAAGGGGCCCAAAAAGATCCCTCTGTCCTTTTTGAGAAGATGAGTATTTAAATGGCACTGAATTATTTGAGGGATCCAGATTAGTGACTGGATCCATGATGTGAACGGGCGGCACACAGACCGTCGGTGCTGCTTCCTGTGCTGTTACAAACCGGTGAGAATTGGTCCATGCACACTGTGCTAAATCTGGTTTTGTGCGCTCCCCACACACCCCTCCCTGCTTCAATGGAGATGCATTTGTTGCCATGAAGTTAATACGTTGCTCAAGGCTTTTCATTTATCACCAACGTGCCTGGTGTATCGTGTGCTTTATGTCTCGCAGTAAGCTATAATGTACCTCTAATGCAGTGTCTCTCTGCGTCCTCGTGCCTGCAGGTTCCAGTAGATGTAATTTTACGCCTCCATGTTATCTTCCTCCTCATCTCCCGGTGATGGTGATCAGTCTTAACAGCCTTTGGATTACCATGTAAAAAGATCTCATGAATGTATCCAGATGGGTGGCCAGACTGATTTAAGGGTATGCCACACTAAACAACATCGCTAACGGGATCGCTAAAAAACGTCACTATTTAGCGATCCCGTTAGCGATGTTGTTGTGTGCGGCATCTACCAGCGACGTGGCCCCAGCTGTGATCTCTTCCGTCGTCCTGATCGTTCCGGACCCTATTTTCATCGCTGGCGTCCCGCTGGTAAGTATCTAATCGCTGAGTGTGGCACCTTTTTTAGCGATTTAGCGGTACTTTTGTACCGCTAAAGTCGTTAAGGAGATCACTAACCGCGATAGCGTCCTTAACGATATCGCTAAATTAGGTAGCTACTAGCGATATAGAAATAATCCCGCTAGCGATCTCATTAGTATGCGACGCTAACGAGATCGCTAGCGGGATTGTGTAGTGTGGCAGTACGTTAGGATCCGAATAGCTCCTCATGCAGCCATGCATGGAACCCATATTGCGTGGCTCGTGAATATGGCTTTTAAAGGGGTCACCCTATTTCGTATGTTTATGGCACATTCACAAGTTATTCTCAGATCTCCCATACACATGAATGGAGAGAGTCTCACATTCGCTAACCTGTCTCTACACACAGCAGCATGTGATGGGTCCCTGATCTGGAGACTGGCGCTAATCATGCTTGGACATGCATCTTTCTTACACTGGATATGTCATAGATGGGAATACAGGGTTTAGTAATGGGGCTAAGCTTACCATTGTATGAAGCATACCGGGATATTTTTAATGCACAGTCCATAATAATAAAAAGTGTGCTCCTATAAGCTGCCGTACAGCAGAGTTCTCCCTAGAACTGGTGCTTTTCAAGTTTTGGTTTTTTTTTTGGACACTCGCATAGGCATCGATAAGGCTGTGTGCATGAGACCTAAGGCTATACTTACACGTATGTTCCGGTCTATATGAGATCTGGATTATGTATGTGGATTGTGTTTTGTCGGTTCAATGTGAGATGTGTTGTTTTTGCACCCTTTCCTTAACTGATGTCCCTGGACTTCACCTTTCTACTGTTTCCGTGTGGTTGCATATGAAGATCTGAAGGTACTGCCACACTTAGTGATCTCGTTAGCGATCTCAAAACGACGCAAGCTAATGAGATCGTTTTGTGATCGTTTTAATGTCTCTAGTAGCTGCCACACTTAGTGATCTCGTTAACGACTCAAAAGCGGTTAGCGATCTCATTAACAACTTTAACGGTCATTGCGATGTAAAAAACGCGCACTCGCTCACAAAAGGTGCCAGAACAGCGATATAGGCTCACCAGCGGGACGCCACGATCTAAATACGGTCCAGAACTCTAGTGAACGATCAGCGAGATCACAGCAGGGGCCACGCGTTGCTACATGCCACACACGTTAGCGTCACGAACGAGATCGCTAAATAGTGACGTATTTTAGCGATCTCGTTAGCGACGCTGTTTAGTGTGGCATACCCTTGACTTTTTGGATTGAGTGGAACAGGCTGCCACGAGAGATGGTGAGTTTCCTTCAATGGAAGTCTTCAAACAGAGGCTGGACAGACATCTGTCTGAGAGAGATGGTTTAGTGAATCCTGCATTGAGCAGGGGGTTGGACACGATGACCCTGGAGGTCCCTTCCAACTCTAACATTCTATGATCGGAGGTGTCAGAAGTGGGTGTCTCCATTTCTTTTCTCCACTCTTCTTTTCTCCACTCTAATACACTGGAGAATACTTTTTTTCTTTTTTTTTCCTCTTTCTCCATTTACCTGGAAGTGAGCTGATACTCTGAGGTTATTCTATTGTTATCTTCATAGTTGCTCATAACAACCCGATTTGTTTGTTCTAGTCATTATCTGTTGTGTATCTGGATACAAGGTCTTCTGCGTGCTGACTGCTTTACATAGGATTCACTGATTAATCATCAGCCCAGGTATCTGTGTTTACACTGTACAGAGAAATCCGCTTGCATATAACAGTAGCTGTAAAGGGAATTTGTCATAAAAATGACCTATTGTTTCTCTGGTTTTTTGTTAACTGTATTTTTTTTTTTTTTTTCTCTACATTACATTTATTAAAAAAAAAATAAAATGCGACTCTCACTCTGGCCACTAGGGCCGACTTAGACTTATGCTTCCTGTCCTTCACAATGACATTTGCACATGGTCATTAGTTGCTTCATTACAGAACATAGGGTCGGGGTGTGACCATTGTGTCTAATGTGCATGTTAATTTCCTGAAACTGGAAGGTAGTCTGAAAAAAAAAAAAGCCCCGTTGACCAATGTGAAGATTGCAAGATATTAACATGGGAAGAAATAAACATTTTCTTAAAAAACAAATACAAATTTTAGCTAAAAAGGCCAATTTAAACAGTGGGTTCTTTTTCTGATTACACATTCCCCTTAGAAGGTTATTCCAACACTGAAAGCTCCACTGCATGGAAATGGCCAAATACAACACGCACCGATCTCCGGCAGTCCCGCATACAGACTGGAATGGTGGCGCAAGTGTGTAGCCACTGCTCCATTTCGATGGGGCGTTCAAGAGCCCTAATCTGTGCCAGCGGTCACAACCCCCACTGATTTAAAAAAAAAAAAAAAAAAAAAAAAGTGACCTTTCATGTGAAGATAACATGTCGCCCATGGATCGGACTATGTACACACAATGTGACACGTTCCCTATAAGGGCCGGATCGGAGCTAATCTACCCTGCAGATCATATGTTGGCTATCACTTATTGCCATCCGATCAGTACTGTGTGAGAGGGTTTCGTTCCGAATAATTCAGTCTGTGATGGGCTATCTATCCGGGGATTATAGTGAATCAATGCGTGATCTCCCCACCTGCTGCTGCAGCTCAAGGTTTCCGTGCCTGTCACATTGTGACTTTCAGCATATCCCTGCTTTCTGCTGTCACCTCTAGCTGAGTCATACAGAAAATAGAATTCCCTCTTGGACATGTTAATTAAGCCACACAAGATAAAATGTGCCGCAGCTTTTATCAGGGGACCCAGATTGGGCTCGCTCCGCGACATGCTGTAAGGTGGCCTTTATTCCATGTGTTCCCGCTCAGGTCTGACTTTCACTCGGGTCACATTCATGCTCCCTTAGTACAGTTAATTTTCTAAATATAACCCTGCTATTTTAAGGCTCAGGACCACTCACTAGGCGCCTCTTTATCTGAAGGCACAGTCACCAATAATACACAGATGAAAGCCTCCGAGCTGGGTCAAGATCAAGCCGTAATGGCATCCAGCCCGAGTGCACGCATATCGCCAGCCACGGTGGAAGCGGCGAAAGTGTGCTATAGAGCGATGGGTATAAACCATAGGAAGCTGTGCCCCGGGGCGCCACAGAAACAAGTCTGAGAGGTTATCTGTGTGTGGGAGCTTTAATTTCTCCAAAAAGTGGAATTTGTACATTTTTAATAAAGTAAATGTAAAAAAATGCAAAACATTTTTTTTTTTTTTTTTTTTTTTTGCTGACTGAGCGGTACGGGCAAATACCTATCAAATTTTGATCAGAATCACAGCTCAAGCTCCCAGTGAAAGTCTACGGGTTTGTAAAAAAAATCGGGTAGAAACAAACTTATGAATCACAGATCATGGAAACGGATAGACTGAGCAAACGTTCTTACAAGAAAAATCACTGTCATGTGAACGAAGCCTTAAAGGGAATGTTATCAAGTGTTTGCTACCCCTCATTTGAAAGCAGCATGATGTAGAAGCAGAGACTCTGATTCTATTGATGTGTCACTTACAGGGCTGTTTGCTGCAGTTTTGATTAAAAGCTGTTTTGTCTGCTGCAGATCTAGCAGAGCTCTAAATGCTGAGCGCTGTACACATCCTATTTCAGACTTGTAAGTAAACACGTGGAAGACAGAGCTGCGGCTGCTCTCACCGCCTCTTGATTATTTCTACATCTGAAGGCGGGGAGAGTGACGACAGGGCTGATTGAGCGCAGGTCTCACATGACCTAAATATTCAATGTTTTTATTTTAACGGGGCCAAACTTTAAGATTGAGAAGGCATTGTACTAGTAATGGACAATCCTTTCATGGATCATGAAAAGCTGAGAAAGTAAATCCTTAAATTCCATTAACCAGTACTTTTATTTTTGAAGGTTAACTACTCCATTACCCCTGCCTTCAAAAAAAAAAAGAGGAAAAAATAAAAGCATATGCACCAAAGCCATTTATGAAGTGATAGTCGACCCATCAAATCAAGAAATATAGTGATCCTGCACAGTCAGATGGCCATATAGCTCAGACCACAATGCATGGACTGGCCGCGGCTCTCTGCCAGAGTGTGACAGCTGCATAGAAATACATGAAGCTGTCACTCTCGGGGCGGGAGAGCCGCCGGCCAGTCCGTGCACGACATTACGATCTTGGTCCGATTTATACAGCCATTTCACTGCATCCTAATATCCTGCAACTGCTGCCAGAATCCTCTGTCTCTTGTAGGTTGCCATTATTTGCTCAACGTCTGCATATCTTCTCCTCCAGCTGTGATTTCCCCTGGGTCCTCACAGCAGCACAGATTTATTTTTGTCACGTTCTTATCAGGACTGTAGAGTCGGAGTCCGTATCCATTTTGGGGAGGGCAGTATAAAATGGACAAACTCTGACTCCTAAAATATACAATACATTGTGTACAGTAGTACAATGCAGGATGTGCTGTAAATTGTTTCATAAGAATTTGGGAAAGTTATTAAATGTCTTATAAATGTCCTGTTACTGATCTGAGCTTTTAGTTAAGATGAATCTGTGCTGCACTTTATGCACATGCTCATGAATCTGTGCTGCACTTTATGCACATGCTCATGAATCTGTGCCGCACTTTATGCACATGCTCATGAATCTGTGCCGCACTTTATGCACATGCTCATGAATCTGTGCCGCACTTTATGCACATGCTCATGAATCTGTGCTGCACTTTATGCACATGCTCATGAATCTGTGCTCATGAATCTGTGCCGCACTTTATGCACATGCTCATGAATCTGCTGCACTTTATGCACATGCTCATGAATCTGTGCTGCACTTTATGCACATGCTCATGAATCTGTGCTGCACTTTATGCACATGCTCATGAATCTGTGCCGCACTTTATGCACATGCTCATGAATCTGTGCCGCACTTTATGCACATGCTCATGAATCTGTGCCGCACTTTATGCACATGCTCATGAATCTGTGCCGCACTTTATGCACATGCTCGTGAATCTGTGCCGCACTTTATGCGCATGCTCGTGAATCTGTGCCGCACTTTATGCGCATGCTCGTGAATCTGTGCCGCACTTTGCGCATGCTCGTGAATCTGTGCCGCACTCGTGAATCTGTGCCGCACTTTGCGCATGCTCGTGAATCTGTGCCGCACTTTATGCACATGCTCGTGAATCTGTGCCGCACTTTATGCGCATGCTCGTGAATCTGTGCCGCACTTTATGCGCATGCTCGTGAATCTGCCGCACTTTATGCGCATGCTCGTGAATCTGTGCCGCACTTTATGCGCATGCTCGTGAATCTGTGCCGCACTTTATGCGCATGCTCGTGAATCTGTGCTGCACTTTATGCACATGCTCATGAATCTGTGCTGCACTTTATGCACATGCTCATGAATCTGTGCCGCACTTTATGCACATGCTCATGAATCTGTGCCGCACTTTATGCACATGCTCGTGAATCTGTGCCGCACTTTATGCGCATGCTCGTGAATCTGTGCCGCACTTTATGCGCATGCTCGTGAATCTGTGCCGCACTTTATGCGCATGCTCGTGAATCTGCCGCACTTTATGCGCATGCTCGTGAATCTGTGCCGCACTTTATGCGCATGCTCGTGAATCTGTGCCGCACTTTATGCGCATGCTCGTGAATCTGTGCTGCACTTTATGCACATGCTCATGAATCTGTGCTGCACTTTATGCACATGCTCATGAATCTGTGCCGCACTTTATGCACATGCTCATGAATCTGTGCCGCACTTTATGCGCATGCTCGTGAATCTGTGCCGCACTTTATGCGCATGCTCGTGAATCTGTGCCGCACTTTATGCGCATGCTCGTGAATCTGTGCCGCACTTTGCGCATGCTCGTGAATCTGTGCCGCACTCGTGAATCTGTGCCGCACTTTGCGCATGCTCGTGAATCTGTGCCGCACTTTATGCACATGCTCGTGAATCTGTGCCGCACTTTATGCGCATGCTCGTGAATCTGTGCCGCACTTTATGCGCATGCTCGTGAATCTGCCGCACTTTATGCGCATGCTCGTGAATCTGTGCCGCACTTTATGCGCATGCTCGTGAATCTGTGCCGCACTTTATGCGCATGCTCGTGAATCTGTGCTGCACTTTATGCACATGCTCATGAATCTGTGCTGCACTTTATGCACATGCTCATGAATCTGTGCCGCACTCGTGAATCTGTGCCGCACTTTGCGCATGCTCGTGAATCTGTGCCGCACTTTATGCACATGCTCGTGAATCTGTGCCGCACTTTATGCACATGCTCATGAATCTGTGCCGCACTTTATGCGCATGCTCGTGAATCTGTGCCGCACTTTGCGCATGCTCGTGAATCTGTGCCGCACTCGTGAATCTGTGCCGCACTTTGCGCATGCTCGTGAATCTGTGCCGCACTTTGCGCATGCTCGTGAATCTGTGCCGCACTTTGCGCATGCTCGTGAATCTGTGCCGCACTTTGCGCATGCTCGTGAATCTGTGCCGCACTTTGCGCATGCTCGTGAATCTGTGCCGCACTTTGCGCATGCTCGTGAATCTGTGCCGCACTTTGCGCATGCTCGTGAATCTGTGCCGCACTTTGCGCATGCTCGTGAATCTGTGCCGCACTTTGCGCATGCTCGTGAATCTGTGCCGCACTTTGCGCATGCTCGTGAATCTGTGCCGCACTTTGCGCATGCTCGTGAATCTGTGCCGCACTTTATGCACATGCTCGTGAATCTGTGCCGCACTTTATGCACATGCTCGTGAATCTGTGCCGCACTTTATGCGCATGCTCTTGAATCTGTGCCGCACTTTATGCGCATGCTCGTGAATCTGTGCCGCACTTTGCGCATGCTCGTGAATCTGTGCCGCACTCGTGAATCTGTGCCGCACTTTGCGCATGCTCGTGAATCTGTGCCGCACTTTGCGCATGCTCGTGAATCTGTGCCGCACTTTGCGCATGCTCGTGAATCTGTGCCGCACTTTGCGCATGCTCGTGAATCTGTGCCGCACTTTGCGCATGCTCGTGAATCTGTGCCGCACTTTGCGCATGCTCGTGAATCTGTGCCGCACTTTGCGCATGCTCGTGAATCTGTGCCGCACTTTGCGCATGCTCGTGAATCTGTGCCGCACTTTGCGCATGCTCGTGAATCTGTGCCGCACTTTGCGCATGCTCGTGAATCTGTGCCGCACTTTGCGCATGCTCGTGAATCTGTGCCGCACTTTATGCGCATGCTCGTGAATCTGTGCCGCACTTTGCGCATGCTCGTGAATCTGTGCCGCACTCGTGAATCTGTGCCGCACTTTGCGCATGCTCGTGAATCTGTGCCGCACTTTGCGCGCATGCTCGTGAATCTGTGCCGCACTTTGCGCGCATGCTCAGTAGTGAGGCAGTGCTGTGGAGTTGAGGAAGGAGGTTTGGATTACGGACTCCACAGCCATGGTTCATATGCTTTTTTGCAGCGTTCCCCTTATGTAGCATTTTATGTTTCTTACAGGACCCTTGTGCCCTCCTTGTTCACATGCTGCTCTTAAGCTTTAACCCATTCTCATCCTGCCACTGCAGAAGAGGCTTATATAGGACAGTGTGGACCGGACGGTTACATTGCTGCATTCGCCTTATGATACTTAATGGAGTGGTTTTTATTACCACCCTGCAGGATGTAAAGCCTTGGGGAGAGTTACAGCTCGCACAGGGAGACAGAATCCGGCCATATTTGGAGCTGATGTGTGGCAGTGATGTAACCGGCGTGTCCGTGCATGCAGCCTCCTAACCGATGGCTGGGGAGCATTGTTCTAGGAGTGCGGAGGATGGTACGCTGCCAGCCAGGTATAAATGGAGTATTGTGCAATGTCGCCCCACCTGCACGTGAAATCAGCTTTTGCATGTTACGAGATACCAGTGATGGAACAATACGAATTGCTTTGCGTACATTTGGATGTCGACTTCCTGTAACCTGGTGTAGCTGCGTGTTCAGTCTTCTGACCTTTTGCTTTCTACTAGCTGACGTCCCTATCAATAGATGCTATTTTAGACCCCGTTGACTTGGTCTGAAAAGTCGGTCATTTCTGAGACACGGCTGGGCTCCGTGTTTTAGCAGAGGGGGCATCTTGTGTCCTCGGCGCTGACGTATTTCTTTTGCATCCTCCTTGTTACTCCAGCCATCGCCTCAATATGTCCTGTGTATTAAAGACTATCACTAAAGGACGTCACTGTACAGACGTGTGCATTGCTTATATTGTGCCTTCAGTCTCGCTGCTGAGCTCTGAAGTGCTCTGCCTATCACAGCAAAGACGACTGAACCTGTCCATCTCGACAGGTCCAGTCCAAGTTTTCGTTTGCAAGTGGCAGGAAAAATTGCTGAAATTTAACATGTCCCATTCTTTATTCTCACCGGAGATAAAACCTTTCCAGAAGAGTCAGCCAGATACTGTACAACCCCCCCCCCCATTGATAAATCATGCGTGCTCCTCAGAGCGGAGCATGCATGTCAATGGAAAGGTTTGGGAGGAACAGATCAGAGCCCACAGCTATTGGAGGCGTACACTAATCGTTACTATGAACTTTAAAATACATATGCCAAATTTCTTTTTTTTTTCCCTTTGCGAGCACTAGGTGGGGAAAAAAAACTTTAATTTTTAATTTATTTATTTTTTTGATAGTCATTTATGGGAATTTGCATGTTGTTGGCGATCCTGGTAGGTGATTAAGTCTAAGAATCCAATATACATTAAGGTAGGCCAAAACCACTCCTTTTTGGCAGGACCGAATTATCTGATCTGCTTGGGGCGTCCCAGAGCCCCCTGACAGAAGCTGTTGGGGGGGTGACATCCTTCAGTGTCTGGTGGTGCATTTCTCCCCATTGAAAATGCATAAAAGCTTAGTGCCCATGGAAGTTCACATGTATGGGGGAGCCTGAAGAGCTCTGTCGGACTGTGTATGGGGGCACTATTAAAAGCATCGGTCGGTTTTTTTTTCCTCTGTAGTCTGACTGCAGTATGATTTAGGGACAGAGATTCCGATTCCAGCAGTTTATCACTTAGGTTACTGGGTGCAGCAGTTGTGAAACAATCCGTTTTTGTTTTTTTTTCCCTGCTGCAGAACTCAGAATGCTGAGCTGTGCATAACTCCGCCCACACCAGTGATTGGCTGCTTTCTGTGTAGACTGTACATAGCTGCTAATCAGTGCAGGGGGTGTGGCTGGACTAGGAGACACCTAGTCCTGTACTGATAATCTCCTGCTGATAAAACGCTGATCTTATTGAAACGGCAAAGCACAGCCTACTAAATGACACCTCGCTGGAATCAGGGTCCCTGCCCCTACATCAGAAAGGAAATCTATGAGCAGGTTTTCATTAAGAGCCACTGCTTTATAATGCCCACATGTCATACCTGGACAGAGGCTGTTGACAATCCTTGAAGTTAGTGGGTGGCAAAAAAAAAAAAAATCAAAAATTTTATATTTGCACAGTACTATGAGCCCTAGGGTGTCTGCTTTCTGTGCAAAATGCTGTTGACTCTATCAGGACCTGGTCTATAAGATGGAAATCGACTTGTCAGCTTTTGGAAAGAATCCTAGCACGGGAACTTGATGTCTTCCAGATTTCCCCCGTGTCCCATCCGTACGTGTATTTATCGCCCACATCGCTCTGCAGCCTGCCGTCATGGTATGAACGTCCGGAGCCGTGTGTCTGACTGCGGGTTTTCCTGGGCTTGAAATGAAATTTTGTGCAGAGATTTATGGAGGCCGCGGATTACAGTGTGTCAGACTTATAAATGAGCGCCGCTCGCCTGATCCCAGGTGCGATGGGCCGCTGACTCCATTGTGGAAGGATATTGCTTAATGTGTCACTGCCACGGCCACAGATTGTCCTCCTGCGCTGCCGTCTTATTGCCCATTTATACACTTCATGCACCAAGCTAATAATATCCCGTACACATGTCCATCCAGGCTGCTGAAACCAATCTCCATCGCCCCAGTTGGTGTAATATTATGAGCGGCTTAATCGATCGCATAGATTCTGTTACCAGCAGTGATTGAACCCCTCGCGACACGCTGCAAGCGAATTATCCAGGGTGAGAACAGGTGTCTGCACCAGACCTGTGATATTGACGGGTGTCAGCCGCGTGATACCATCTCTGCCGAAAAATTACCGACTTCACTGCAGCTGCTTCTGCCACCGATCTGATGCTGCGGAAAGTAATCCAGCATGAGCATTGGTATTGGTCACAATTAAAGGGTTTGTCCACTCCTTTAAGGGGAACCAGCCACCAGGTCAAGTGGACAGTTTCTTGCTTCCTTTGTGCTTCTCGCCTTTGTGCCTTTTTTTTTTTTTTAAATCTCCAGTTCCGGAGATGTAGGCCATGTTAATTTTGTGCTAATTTTTATGCTCTTTACAATGGGCCGGTTCTCACAAAGTAGTAATGCGGAAAAAGACCACCCCAGAGGATCCTGTGAGTTGCACCCCCTTATGACCATAAAAATGAACATAAAAGCCCATGTCTCTGAAACTGCAAACTTAAAAGGACAAAAAAAAAACTAAATCCGCATGGGAGCATCAAGAATAAAGTACGGTACACTCAAAAGCTGTCCACTTGACTTGGTGATAGTTTCTCTTTATAAATGTAAAAATGAGTTTTGTAGTTCCAAATACAATTTGATTTTCAGTTAAAAAAAAAAAACTTGCTCCGTTTGTCTTCTATGGCCTTTGTCTTGCGTTGTGTTATTGATGGCTGCAGAATGAGCTAACTGAGAATCCATCAGTAAGTTTGTTCTGTCAGTGGTGATAATCTGGGGTCCTGTTTTTAAAAAATAGAACAAATGTTATTTTTATTAGCATATGATTATATTTTGGGGTGATTTAGTGGCTGGTGCTCTCTCGAGCTGAACTCGACAGCTGCATGTATTTCTATGCAGCCAGTCCGTGCAGATGTCTGAATGAACCTTAAGATGTAGAGCACACTCGATGAGCGTAAATGTTGAGTTCTTTTTATGTTTTTTGCAATGTTGTTTTCACTTTTTTTTTTTTCTATAAAGCACTGTGATTATTTATATAATATAATTTTATTTTTTTTATTTTGCATTTGATGCTTAAAAAAAAGACGTAAGCCGATAACAAAACTAATGGAAAGGCCTTTAGATGCCAATTAGCAAATTATGTATCTCCAATGAGACGTCTGAGAAGAATATGGCGTGGAGTGGCCGGCTAAGTGCACCGCCGTGTCTTCAGAGTATTCACTTTACAAAAGAGAAAATGTACAAAAAAACCAGAAAATTTGAATTTTTTACTTTTTTTTTTTTTTCTTCGCCTGTTGAATAATAATGACTTGGATGTGATTTAAAGAGGCGCTTACACGGCTTTCTGTAAAGGATCCGCAAATCTGTGTGTTTGCAGAGTTCTCTTTTTTTCCTTCGAGCAGGAGACAGGTTCCTGCAGAGTATTTTTGTGATAAGTCTGTTGTGTTTGAGATGTCCTAATATTTTGGCCTTTGAAAATAAAATTGTGCCCATGCTCCATATTGACCAGCCCTGATTGTTTCCTCCAGCTATTACTGGGTGGAAATGGTAGTGACCATAAAGGCCCCATACACATAACATGGTTGTCGGCTGATTGGCCATCCAGCCTGACAGCTACGGGCTCCTGCGCTCGCTATGTGAACGCTGCTGACAGTCGCCTCTAGCATAGACATATCTTCTGGCAGAATTTGGAGGTTGAAATGCAACAGGACGCATTAACCTGTTGTCCGACGCCGCTTAGATCTACGGCTACGGCCTTAACCCCGGTGCTTTTTTCTGTTTTTCGTTTTCGTTTTTCACTCCCCTTCTTCCCAGAGCCATAACTTTTTTTTATTTTTCCGTCAATATGGCCATGTGAGGGCTTGTTTTTTGCGGGATGAGTTGTACTTCTGAATGACACCATTGGTTTTACTATCGTGTACTAGAAAATGGGAAACAAATTCCAAGTGCGGTGAAATTGCAAAAAAAGTGCAATGGGTTCACTAAATGCTAAAACTGACCTGCCATTATGATTCTCCAGGTCATTACGAGTTCATAGACATCAAACATGTCTAGGCTCTTTTTTTATCTTAAGTGGTGAAAAAAAATTCCAAACTTTAAGAAAAAATTGCACCATTTTCCGATACCCGTAGCATCTCCATATTTGTAATCTTAGGTTGGGTGAGGCTTATTTTTTGCATGGCGAGCTGACATTTTTAATGATACCATTTTGGTACAGAAACGATTTTTTGATCGTCTGTTATTGCATTTTAATGCAATGTCGCGGTGACAAAAAAACAATTCTGGCGTTTAGAATTTTTTTTCTCGCTACGCAGTTTAGTGATTGGGTTAATCCTTTTGTTGTTTTTTTTTTTTTTTTTTATTGATTGGGTGATTCTGAATGCGGCGATACCAAATGTGTATGTTTTTGATTTTATTTTTATTTTGAATGGGGCAAAAGGGGGGCGACTTAAACTTTTTTTTTATATATATATTTTTAAAAACATTTTCTTTTTACTTTTGGCATGCTTCATTAGTCTCTGGAAGATGCCACTACCCAATCGGCTCTGCTGCATACAGGCAATGATCAGATCACCTGTATGTTGCAGATTTACTCACTTACCATGAGCGCCAACCACTGGGTGGCGCTCACAGCAAGCTGCCACTGACACCCATAGAGGTCTCCAGGAGACTTCCGGTTGTCATGCCAACACATCGGTGACCCGCGATCACTTGACACGGGTCACTGGTGTACATATTTCCGACGCGATTGCCGGAAGCGCTTGTTAAATGCCGCTGTCAGCGTTCGACAGCGGCATTTAACGAACTAGTTTAATAGCTGCAGGTGGATCGCGATTCCACCCGTGGTTATTGCAATGTGTTTGATCAGAGAAATCTGCTCCTGTCTCCTCCTGGACTGATCTTTCACTGTGTGTAAAATCTGTATTCAGTGAAGACAGATTTAGAGAGAATTTTAAAAGCCGCAGTTGTCGTCATCTCCTATGGAAGGAGGCGCTGGAGGCAGGACCCGGACATTATACTGCAAGCTCTCCTGAAAGTTAATCTCCATAGAACGTTATGAGCACCAACTGTTCTCTCACATTTCAGTAAATTGAAAATATCTAGTCACTGAAAACTGATTTCACCTAGGAATTGATGAAAATAAATGATCAATCCACTTCATAGCTCCCATTGGGCATGAAAAATCAGCACGCGACTTGGTGCCAGTCATGTACCCCGGAAGTGTGCTGTGATGAATATTGTAGAGCCTAGCACAGTAAGAAATGTCAAGGATTCATAGGAAAATGGCCATAAAAAGTGGGTGTCAGAGACCAAATTTCCAGAATCCAGCTGTTCGTCTTGGTTGGCCAAGGGTTTACGGACACAAAGGGCTTGAATATTTATTTCCAATCTGAGCGTATTCTTGGGGCCGTTCTCCGTGTTGTGCTGGTATAGAAGAGTCGGTTATGTTGTAGAATACCAGGCAATGGTCAGAATCATTTCATAGACCATGCAAGTAAATAGTAAAGCGGCCATGACGGCAGTGGGGCAGATCCTCTTCTGTTGGCCCCAGGAGGAATAAACTTGTGATTTGGATTGGGGTCTCCTACTCCTAATCTAATTACCGTGTGGAATTCGCCCCCTCCATGGAATAAAATGTATCGCATGCCTGCTTCATTGCCGCTCATTAAGCGACCCTTGGGCTGCTATTCATAAGCTGGAGATTCCTCTCGCCGTCAGATTGACAGATCCAGCTGAGCCCGTCCTTGAAAGCACATTAGATACGACACGTGGTGGTCACAGAGACCGCCGTGGAGGGAATATGGAAACGGTCCACAGGTAAACGACACTGACGCTTAGGCTGGCCAGCGGGTGCCTAAACTCTTCTGTTTCCTCAGACTCCTCCTTGTGCCCAGATTTGGGAGAAGTTGGCCTTAAAAATCTTCTAATATAGGAAATGTATTTTTTAAATTTTATATACTTTTTTTTTTTTTAGCGATTTTGAACCACTTAATAAAATGGTCACCTAAATGATTGTGGCTTTGTGATTAAAACCTGGAGGGAGGGAGCTTGTCAGCACAAAATGACTTTCCAAACCGAGCGGCACTGAGTACTGTGCTTGGTGCACCCTCATTGTAGGTAAATGGATGCAAAACTATAAGTGAGAGGATGCGCTGATATATCTCTACCATCTTCAAGTTCCTATAAAGCCAGAGCTGTCAAAGAGGGAGGCAGAAATGGAAGGAAAATACCGTAGGCGGGAAGGTGCACTGATCTGTTTGGTTACATCGAGTGCATGTGCTCGGTTGGAACAGTCAGGCTAGGTGCAGACGACCGTATATTTGCTCATCTGAGAGAATCTGGCCATTTATGCTAATCACATACTGATCAGAGCTGGATTGGAGTGTGAGCAGAGTGTGATCTGAGTCTCTCGGATGAGAAGATGGAGAAAAAAAATTCTCCATGTTATCTATGGTCAGTCCTTGAAATCTGACTGCAATCGAATGTCATCAGAGTACAGTCCAATGGTTTGCACAGACTCATTGACTTGCATGGCAAAGTGCGATCTGAATATCGGATCAAACTCTGTGATGAAGTGAGGACAAACCCTGACAGGTGCACGGCCCGTAGAATAACAGCGCAACACGATTATTTATCAGGCCAAAAATACGGCCATTTGCACGAGCCCTGAAAGGGTCAGATCCCGACTGAAATGGTAGTTACCCCCAAAAGCTGGGACTAGAAAGGCAGCTTTCTTTCTCCTAAGGGAAAGCTAAATTCCATGGCTTTTCCCCCAGTCATCATTGCCTACATAAGGAGAAATGGTCCCTGCAGGATCAGCCAGCATAGGATTTGTGTGTATTCTATTCTGTAACCATGGAGACGCACAGGTCTCCAGTAGAGCTGCATACGCTGAATAGGAACAGGTTTGATTGAATTTTTTTGCACTATTACTGTAATCATTTTAGTTACATTAGAGCAAAAAAAAAGTGCAAATTTTGGATGATTTCTTTAACATTTAAAGTAATTTCTGGCTAAAGTCAGTTTCCCGCTGAGTAGTGGCAGGTTTTTCTTTTGTTCGTCGTCGTTTCTAGAGATTAATGACCAGAGAAGAAAATGCTGTTGGTTCCTACAATCTGCGAGGCTCATTTTCAAATAAGAACATTGGTGATTCACCGATGTACAAATCCAGACTGCGTGAGTGAGGAGCCGGGGTTTAGAGATTGCGTTATTTATTTTTTTGGGGGGATGAGAGGATGGAGGGGAGAGTCAAAGGCTGGTGATCATAACACGGCTCCTGTGTATTGTATATTCCTAATTACCATCACCGTAGCTAGAGGGATAAAAGACGACAATTAAGATGCTTCATGTAATGGACTGATTCATCCTTTTTTAAAATATATATAGATATAGATCTTCTCTCTCATAATTAAAAATATATATATTATGTGTATGTATGTGTGTTAGATAGATAGATAGATAATATTATAATATATATCTATATATCAGATCCAGGTTCTCTTGCCTTGGAAGAATGGCTACAACAGATCCCAAGAACAACATCTGAGCTCTGTCCAGAAAAGCGCAATGCTGGAAACAGCTAAGATCCTGCGCCGAACCCGCAAACTCCCAGGCCTCTGATAGAGGACCCAAGAATGAGAAAGGACAACAAAGACCACCCCCAGCGGGGGTGAGAAGGGAGTATATAGATAGATATAGCTATACTGTATATTAATGCCCACGCGAGAACTGTCCTCAGCTAGTTAAGGGGACTCTGTTGGTATACCGTAGACTGACTGTCCGAACCAAGCGCATGCACTTGATTTGTCATGGTGCTGCCAAACTTTTAAATGCACCGTTCCACTTATTTGTGCTCCCTCTATCTGTTCTCTCCCCACCTCTTCTTCTTTGACAGCACTGGCTTCTTAGCGCCAGAGGAAAGCCAAAGATAGATTTGAAACATGTAGGTGAGAAGGTACACCTAAAATGGTTTTGGTCCACCAAAGTATCACAGATCACCTGTGCTTGGTTTGAACAGTCATTCAGTTTGACAAAGACCAATTGACTGGGACATCCGAGCCCAGCGGGAAAATGAGAACCAGTCGCCATTTTTCAGTCTGATTAACTGTGGTTTTGGTATCGGCAAGCCTCTCCTCCTAAACAGTAAAAGAACAACACTTGGATGCAGGGCTGTGGAGTCGGTAAGCCAAACCTCCGACTCAGACTCCTCACTTTCCATGACTTCGACTCCACCAAAATGGGCTCCGACTCCACGACTCCCACTCCACAGCCCTGCTTGGATGACACGTATGGTGTTTCATTGCTGCTCGTTTTTTAGCGAACCCATCTACTTGAGTAAGTGATTTTGTTTCACATTGAAAACGGACACTTATTTTTATTTTTTTTTGAGTCCAGAAGAAAAAAAAAGTTATATGTTTGTGTTATTGTCATAAGATACAAGTTAGGTGAACCTGCAGAGTTTGGCAGGGACAGCTGATCTGTATGGGGGGCTTCCTGGCTCTCCCTCCACAGATGTAGCTGAGGGAGATGAGGATCAGACACCGTTTATAATATTGTACAGTCCTTTTGTCCTGTGGGCAGATGAACCACTGCAAATGAGTCTGACCTCCGCTTATTCTGCTCTCCCCTTAGAGAAACCTGAACGCTGTACCGACATCGTTCTGCTGACGGGGGTCTCTTCCAAACTGCACCTTCTAATCGTAATTCTTAATATTGATGTATCCCCTTTTAAAGATCTGAGTATTGGTGACCACAGTGCCACTTCTGAATGGAGAGGAGGATGAGCATGTGCACCACAGCTCAATTCATTGTCTATTGGACCGCCAGAGAAAGCCTGGCGCTAAACTCTCCCCGCCAGTCCCATAGAGAATGAATGGAGTAGCACTGGGGAGTCCCTCACCGGTTGGACTGTCGGCGATCGGCAAGTTATCACCCTCTCCCATTGATGGGTGATAACTTTAAAACTTGGTACAACCCAAACCCTTCATTACGTCAGAATTTGAGGCCATATTGCTGCCAAGCAATTGTCAAAATGTGAGACCTTGAACGTCTGGTGACATTGCTGAATCCTTACACTTCTCTGTGCTCAACATTAAGTCTGGGGAAGGTGTAGGGCCAAATATTCCACAGGCTGCCAGTACTGATGTTACACGAGACGGATGACTGCGGCCCCCAGCCCAGCACCACGCTTGACCTTCATGTTGACCTTGGTGTCCTCATACTGCCTAGATAATGCAGTCTCCTACTAGATGTCGTCATATTACTCTGTTTAGTAAAATCTTTTCCGATGTCTTTTGCCGTCTGATTCTGTGAAGAACCTTTGTAATGTGATTACGTGACTGATTAGAGCTGAGCGATTCTTGCGTGGACTCTCGTGCTCCTAATAATGGTGGATCTCGAGGTAAACTGTTTATCTGACAGAACAGATTGAAGCAGAAGCTAAGCAAGGATGACTCCAGTAATCTTACTGCACTGTGTGCTGCCGTCCCGGGTACATTTTTATGGTATACAGGGTATTGTGTGATTGGTGTGTCTCCCTTTTATACTACAGTGCATCCATTGCCATTTTTGAAATTTGCTGTTAAATTTCTTTTTATCTACTTTTAGGTGCTGTTGAAGTACACAATGTGCTGCTTCTGGTGCTTTACTACCCTGTAATTTTTGATAAGGGGTATAAACTGACAGACCCCTACTCATATGATGTTACTGTAAAGGATGGGTCATCAATGTAATCCCTGTAAATGTCTCATGATCATGACTTAAGCAATTCTCACCCTGACAAAGCCGTGTGTGAAACGCTCTTCAGATTTGGTGGCTAAACCATGACCAGACACTGCGTCCTTTCCCTGTTTTCAGAACAGGTACTTTACACAGGGGAAATTACCCTCTGTTTCTCTATATGGCCAGTTCATAATATGGAGTCTTGGTGTTTCAGCCCCGTAACATATTTGACTTCTATTCAATATATCTATCACTTATGGCTTTGTAGAGATGTTCCTATTGGGTACAACCACTTGGCTCAGCTGTGTACTTTGTATTCTTTTTTTTAATGCATACTTTAACTGGTTATACAAATAACATTTTTGTTCAATTTTTGATCCCACTAATGAACGTATTTTGGTCGTAGTTCTCAACACTTGCTGAAGTATGGTTTTCCAAATTGACCTTTTGAGAGTTAGGAAAGTAGCCATAACATTGTAGAAGTGTGTGCATTTCAGAGGCCCCCAACCTATAAGAATTAGAGATGCCCCCTCTTCGGTCCTGGTACTCATAAAGTCAGTCTGCGGACGTAAAGCCGATGTCTTACCATTAAAATAGATCATGTCATCCAAGACAGGTAGCAAAGCTTTATTTATTCTGCGTCCCCCCAAAAATCTTCCTCAGTAGAAATGCAAGGATGAAATTACGCGCTAATAACATGTAAATCTGTTCTATATGTTAATGTGGACTCATTAACACTTTGTTGGAGCACAGAATGTGTTGCGGGAAAGAAAAAAAAATGGCTGCTGTAAAGGTGTAGAACTACCGGAGGTTGTGACCAAATGTGTACATTATTCTTCTTGTTTAGTGAAAAATCTTTACTGAAAGAAACTGCGTCTGTTATCTACTAACTGGTCAGGAAACTTTCGGGAATAATATTCCAGCATGGAGTTAGGACATTGATCAGGAGGCGGCTAGGAGGAGTTGTGGGAACCAAACATATGGGCTTCTGTGGTGGTCTTTATAGGTTTTAGATTTTTGACGTGAAAATCTCCATGTGCCATGTCATGTAAGTTGGAAAAAATTTTTTGGTTCTTGTCGGTACTTTGCCGGTCGCAACGCAAGCCATTTATACTTGCTCTCTGTTGCGATGTAGCAGCGGCATACCGCGCTCACCAGAAGGTTAATGTCCGGGGTATGAATGTATTATATATATTTATTATAACCCCCTTATGATTCATGCCCTTTAATAAATGCTCTTTCCACCTTCCTGAATGTGCATGTGGATGGTGGCGCTCTGTCGTGCATTAGTATCCGTGACGTTGGCGCATTCTGAGAAGCGTTGGTGGCACCAAGGAGATTTGCCAAGTCTTTCAGGAGTCTGTTTCCCCTATTTTCCTGGAACCTCCCAGATATTTCAGGATTATTGGCAAGTAAGGGATACCAAGGTACTTTACAGCGCCACAAAGTGCCTATGTCTGTGTTTTGTTTGGCTCCATGCACACAGATTTGTGACAATGACCCTCACTGGGGGATCCAAGAAAACACAGTTATATGATCAACTTTGTAGAGATTTAATCTTTGATTAAAAAAACAGAAGGGAAAATTAATAAGTTGGGAATGTAGCTGAGAAAGGAAAGTAACTGGAAAGTGCTTTATGGGGGGTTCTTCTTCTTTAATGTGCCATAATCCCTTCCATATCTGCCAATGCTTTGTGATGTGTCAATCCTATTGGTCTACTTGTGATGTGCAGTACTAGTCTATATTGTATAGATAAGCAGTGTTCCCATGATACCCCTACATTCCTCCTGTTTTATATGGTGGCACACAGAGGTTGGCATGAGATGTTTTTATGGAGGTTTCCTCCCCTCTTTCTTTTAATTATTCAGGGCCTTCATGCACACAGGGAAGCATGGTGGCATCTGAACGAGCTGATATCGTTTCCTCTTCGCTACGTCTGTAGATTGTCCCACCATCCTTGATCATAGGCGTTCATACATGATCGTGACATTTGTAACGATGCCGATATCATATATTTACTTATGTACAGATCATGGCAGGACCATTAGGCGCAGTCGCGCTGGTCGCTGGCGTCCTATATAGATTTGTTTTTCGTCTTGCTATACAAGCTCGGCACTTGTAATCGATGAAGGATTGGTGTTGCTTGTTGCTCTTCCCATGGGAATCTGACACAAACGCTCCAGTTCGGCTCCTGTTCGCAGCGCTGTCTATTTTTATGACCTAGTTTCTCTGTCAACTCCTATTGTTCACCGTTTCCTGAATCACCTGAGGCCTGGGCTGCGAGGAAGCCAGACGCAGCGATATTTATAGAACATTTATTTTCAGCTGCAGATGAAGGAAGAGAGCCACAGTAATTCATTACTGATGGTAGGCGGAGCCCCAGATCAGGATGTTACCTCAGATCAAAAGAGTGATGACTGGCTGGCCCCTCCAGCTCGGGCTCCTCCTACTCAGCTCCAGTCTAAGATTTGAGGTCCCAGAGGATGGTCGCTGCTAATGCAGCTCCTCAGAAGATTTTATTATTTTAATATTCGGACAGGAGACTTGGATCACTAGTTGGTCTAGAGGTCTCAGGGGTATCAGCGCTGCTGTACCCCAACCTCTCCCTTGGCGGATCTGTATTTACTCAAAGTCCCTGCAGAATCCTTGCCGGCCCTGGGGGATGAGGAGAGCTTCTCTGGCGGGAACGCAAACCACACGTGCGGTCACTGCGTTCTTCGCCCTGGGGGGAAGCATGGGCACTGCGCCAGAAACCCCTGAGGGTCCCTGTGGCGCCTTGGCTGGTGAGTACTCCACACAAATTTTAATAATAATTATGTGTGAGTGCTTTAGCGTCTGAATGAGCAGCGCTATTACTAATGAACAGCGCTACTACATGTAATGTCAGTATGCTTCAGCGCTACTGTGACAGCGCTACTACATGTAATGTCAGTATGCTTCAGCGCTACTGTGACAGCGCTACTACATGTAATGTCAGTATGTTTCAGCGCTACTGTGACAGCGCTTCTACATGTAATGTCAGTATGCTTCAACGCTACTGTGACAGCGCTACTACATGTAATGTCAGTATGTTTTCAACGCTACTGTGACAGCGTTTCTACATGTAATGTCAGTATGCTTCAACGCTACTGTGACAGCCCTACTACATGTAAATGTCAGTATGCTTCAACGCTGCTGTGACAGCGCTACTACATGTAAAGTCAGTATGCTTCAGCGCTACTGTGACAGCGCTACTACATGTAAATGTCAGTAAGCTTCAGCGCTGCTGTGACAGCGCTACTACATGTAAATGTCAGTAAGCTTCAGCGCTGCTGTGACAGCGCTACTACATGTAAAGTCAGTATGCTTCAGCGCTGCTGTGACAGCGCTACTACATGAAGATGTGGTGATTTTTTGTCCGCAGGCAGATAGCTGCAGGACAGAGAGGGAGCAGGAGCGGGGAGAGTTCGCGCTCTTTATTTGAGCTAGCAGGGGGCGTGGCCTATCTTTCCCGGTCTTTTGAGCAGGAAGACGCGCGCTCTGGCTTTTCTCCTGCGACCCCCTCACTGTGGCGGCCATTACTCAGGCTCCTGGGCTCCTCGGACCGCTCCCCTCCTCATATAGACACCACGGCCAGCTGGGTGAGTGCGGATTCCTCACCCCGCAGCGCAGCGATCGCTATCCTGCAGCTGCTGTCTCATCAGAGACATAAAAAATTGGCTGGGGCTCACAAATATATATATATTTTGGTGAGTTTGCAATATTAACCCCTTTGAGGGTTATTTCTACCTGCTAAATTTGCTGACTGAATACCGCTGGGGTAAGCTTGGTGGAGCGTTAACCCTTCAGCGTTTGAAAAAAAAAAAAAAAAAAAAACCGCATAGTGTTTTTTGCTGGTATTACCGCTTTGACCTGCTCATACAGGCGAGACATGTCTGAATAGAGTTCAGATGCCGCGGTTCACGTCCCAGTGCCATTGCGGCAATCAGATACGCAGACCTCCACAGCATCTAGCGCTGCGGTCGACAGCGGTGGTAAATTGGATGATATCGCTCGATCGATTAATAACTTATCTGACCTTTTAGGTCAATATGTGTCTGCTAATTCCTCTCAGAGGAAGCGACGCAGGCCGTTACCGGCCTCTACACGGAGCGAGTCAGATGTATCTGATATTGGGCTGAGTTCCCCTTTATATTCGGATGGAGAAATATCCGATTCAGATGCGGACGAGCCGCAGGGGCGTTCCTCTATGACGAAGCGTACGGAGGCATTAATTGAAGCCATGAGAGATATACTACAGTTACCGGAGGAGGTAACTAGTCGTCCTGGTAAATCAGCACGCATTTTCCAGGAGTCCCGTGCTTCGCGCACAACATTGCCAGCTCTGGATGAGCTTAATGGTGTAATAGAGGAGGAACGTCTATGTCCAGATAAGCGTTTTCATGGAAACGCATTTCTTTGATACACTTTATCCTTGCTCTACGGAGTTAAAGGCTAATTGGACTTCTGCTCCTGAAGTGGATGTGTCTTTGTCTCAGCTTAGTAAATCCTCTCTACTCCCTATTAAGGGAAAAGCGAGCTTACAGGAGCCTTTGGATAGAAAGGCAGAATTGGCGGCAAATGCAAGCTATGAGGCTGCGGGTCATGGATTTCGAGCAGTGCTAGGATCCATGTGTGCTGCTAGAGCTTCTCTAAGCTGGTAGGCACGTTTGAAGACGGAGTTGCAAAATGAATCTCCGTTATCTGAGATACGGGAGGCAACCTGTTTATATCTTTGATGCCGGTCTGGATACGGCATCTCTGCTGGCCAAAGCGCAAGCTTCAGCGGTCACAGTCAGAAGAGCTTTATGGCTCAGACAGTGGGCCGGGGACGCAGTTTCCAAACAAGGGTTGTTGGCCTTACCTTACAAAGGTGGCCATCTTTTTGGATCCGACCTCACAGAGCTGATTTCCAAGGCTAAGGCGAAGGAATCAGCATTACCACAGTGAAGGGCTATGGCCTTGGTGTCCAGTAAGCCTGGTGTTTATAGGGGTCGGCGGTCCTTTCGGGGCCGAGGACGATCTAGTCACTCCTCGTGGGGATCGGGTCGTCCTTCTTTCTCAGGAAAGAAATCCTCTCAGAAAACTCGTACTCCCTGGAAGCAGAGTTTCCGCCAGAACAAGCGGGAACTTGACAAGAAAACCGCATAGTCGGTTTGACGCCAGGGGTCCACTCGAGGATTCTCGAGTGGGGGGTCGCCTGCTTCTTTTCAAGGAGACTTGGATGGCTCGCGTTCCAGATTCCTGGGTAACGCGGATAGTGTCGGCAGGCTATTTCATAGAGTTTGCTTCTCAACCCCCAAATGTTTTTTGTCAGTCTCGCGTTCCGTCAGAACCCGAGCTTGTTGTCGCTCTACAGCGAGAGGTCGAATCGCTACTACAAAAGGGTGTAGTGATACCGGTTCCGTCAGAGGACCGAGGAAAAGGTTTTTATTCCAACCTTTTTATAGTTCCCAAAAAGGAGAACAAATTTCACCCGATTCTGGATCTCAAGCGATTGAACCGGCATGTCCATGCCCGGAAATTTCGCATGGAGTCGCTTCGTTCCGTTGTGGCAGCTCTGTCACAGAACGATTTTCTGGTGTCAATCGACATTCGCGACGCCTATTTGCATATTCCCATCGGAAAGGCTCATCAGCGCTTTCCTCGACTTGCCATAGGTCAGAATCATTACCAGTTCGTGGCTCTGCCGTTCGGCTTAGCCTCAGCGCCAAGGGTCTTTACAAAAATTCTGGCGCCCCTCATGGCACTCCTTCGAAGACAGGGGATTACGATTCTCCCTTATCTGGACGATCTTTTGATCGTGGCTTCCTCGGAGGAGGAGGCGTTGACGGCTCGGGATTTGTCTCTTCAGTTTTCTGAAAGACTTCGGTTGGCTGGTCAATTGGGAGAAGTCGTCCCTGGAACCATCGAGGACAATCCTCTTTTTGGGAATGCATCTCGACACGTTTCGGTCGGTAGTTTCCCTACCACCAGACAAACAGTCATGTCTTCTTCGACATGTACAGATTATGACATACTCAACGGCAATGTCCCTACGGAAGTGTATGCGTCTTCTGGGACTGATGGTGGCGTCCATGGAGGCAATTCCATTTTGCCCAGTTCCACTTCAGGACTCTTCAAAAGGTTCATCTTGAGTCGATGGAATCAGTCGCAATCGCTGGATTGCAGTGTCACCATTTTTCGCGCGGTGCGGGATTCTCTAGAATGGTGGTTACAGCCAGGGGCATTCTCCCTGGGGAAGTCTTTCCTCCCTCTGCTGTGGTCAGTCATAACCACCGATGCCAGCCTGACGGGCTGGGGGGGTGTTTGGAACAATCTCTGGAGGGCGATTTTCCTTTGCCTTCAACATTGGACGGTCCCTTTGAGCGGTCTGCCAGTCCGTGTGCAGACAGACAATGCGACGGCTGTCGCGTATATCAATCACCAAGGTGGGACAAGGAGTTCCAGACTCTTGGTAGAGGTGTCCCGAATTCTGATTTGGGCAGAGGCCAATGTACCAGCCATTTCGGCGATTCACATTCCAGGGGTTCAGAATATTACAGCGAACTTTCTCAGTCGCAGAAGGATGGATCCCGGGGAATGGAGCCTCCACCCGGAAGTCTTTGCACTACTGTGCTCTCGCTGGGGAACCCCCCAAGTGGATTTGATGGCATCCAGGTCCAATGCCAAGTTACCGACATTCATGTCCAGGTACAAGGACCCGAAGGCGGTGGCGGTGGATGCTCTAGTGGCTCAGTGGGATCAGTTCGAGCTGATCTATGTATTCCCGCCAATATCCATTTGTCATCCGGACTTGATGTCCCTGCGTTTGACGGCGTGGCTCTTGAGACCAAAATCTTGACCCGTAGAGGTTTTTCAGCCGAGGTCATTGCTACCCTTCGTGCTGCAAGATGTCCGGCTACTTCTAGGATTTACCACAAAATTTGGGAAACCTTCTTTTCGTGGTGTTTGGGGTCTTCTCGGAACCCGAGAAAATTTTCCATTCCCAACCTGTTGGCTTTTCTGCAGCATGGGCTAGACAAGGTTTTTGGCAGTTAGCACTCTGAAAGGTCAGATTTCTGCTCTGTCCTTATTATTCCGGAGAACCATTGCTTCGAATAGAGACGTGCTCTCCTTTTTCCGAGGTATCTCTCGTAAGTTTCCGCCACGGAAGGCACCCGTGTCTCCTTGGCGGCTCAACCTTGTTTTGGAGGCTCTTCAGCATAAACCTTTTGAACCTATGGTTTCTGCTAGCCTTTCTTTACTTTCTTGGAAGGTGGCCTTCCTTGTTGCAGTCACTTCCTTGAGGAGAGTTTCTGAATTGGCAGCTCTTTCTTGCTCGCCTCCTTTTTCTGGAGTTTTTTCCGGATCGTGTAGTGCTTCGCACTCGGGGTGATTTTTTGCCTAAAGTGGTGTCACAATTTCATGTTAACCAGGATATTGTGTTGCCTTCACTCTATCCGGATTCGAAGAATACGAAAGAGCGAGATTTTACGCACATTGGATTTAGTGCGGGCCTTGAAGTTTTATCTATCTATTACTCAAGGTTTTCGTGAGACGGACTCCCTGTTTGTGGTTCCGGCAGGTCGTCGGTGTGGTCAACGAGCTTCCACGGGTTCTATAGCTCGTTGGATCCGGTCAGCTATTTTGGAAGCTTACCGTCTTCGGGGTGAATCTTGCCCGATTTAGATTCAAGCCCATTCCACGAGAGCTGTGGCTTCATCGTGGGCTTTTTATCAAGGTGCTTCGGCAGTGCAGTATTGCCGAGTGGCGACTTGGCGCTCTGTCCACACGTTTACAAGATTTTATAAAGTGGACGTCAGTGCTTCCGCTGATGCAGCTCTCGGACGTAGGGTCCTGCAGGCAGCTGTAGTTTAAAGTTCTGGATGAACTTGTGTTTAGCGCTGGTTGCGCTTTGTTGTTAAGGTTGTTGGGTTTCTGCCTTTTATTGGTTTTTTCCCACCCTTATTTTTGAACTGCTTTGGGACGTCCCATCAGTAATGAATTACTGTGGCTCTCTTCCTTCATCTGCAGCTGAAACACGGATTTTGGTAAAGACTTACCTGTAAAATCCTTTTCAGCGAAGGAAGGAAGAGAGACACAGCACCCTCCCACGGCAGAAGTGTGTTGATGTTTTCAGATGCAGCGCGACCCTTATCTGATAGCGATTATCTGGGCTGAGGTCAGCGCGCTAAGGCTCTGTTCCAGCATCGCCAGCTCATCGCAGTAGTCAGGTTCCGTGAGTAGTACCTGGAACTCTGTGGTTTTTGGCTTTCTTTGCATGCATAACCTGTATCCTTGTGTTTTTTCTCTGAAGTTTCCTTCAGAAGGGGTTATGTTGCTCTGCTGGTGATCTTGGCTCTTTTCCTAAAAGCTTTGATACGACTGGAGCTGAGTAGGAGGAGCCCGAGCTGGAGGGGCCAGCCAGTCATCACTCTTTTGATCTGAGGTAACATCCTGATCTGGGGCTCCGCCTACCCATCAGTAATGAATTACTGTGTCTCTCTTCCTTCCTTCGCTGAAAAGGATTTTACAGGTAAGTCTTTACCAAAATCCGTGTTTTCTTCACCTAATGCCAAGCAACAAGCTGAATAAATATTCTTTTTACGTTCTCTGATATTTGCTCATGGACACAAGTCACATTTCTGGTCCCTGTGAATAGAAAAGACCAGACTTGGAGGATCTGTCAGCTCTCGTGTCTGTATTTCTGAACACCTCCATCATTCATGTAGTAACCATCCTGAAGAATCTTTCCTTATATCTTTGTATTGTGCCGTTCCCTCTTAATCTTCCTGGAAATATATAAATAATTGACAACTGGGCTTTACCAATTAGGGGGTGTGTCACTACACAATCTGACATTGTCCAATCAGTGCTGACCATTCCAGACAATGTAGGGCCACACTTTATTGTCTTATTTTTTTTTTTTTTACAAGAGGAAAGGTAAATGTTCAGGAGGAATAAAGAGGAACAGCACAATGCAGTGTTATCAGAAGAACTTATAGAACTATCTGTAAGGACTGTATTGATGTAAGACATGGGGAGAGGAGTGACTTTCTTATTCTAGCGGTTAAGTAGCTCTGTAAATACTTTCTCTTTTTTTTTTTTTTTTTATCCTGTAAAGTTTTTAGGTTTTGTCTCTTGTGTATAATTAAAGGTGTTTTCTGCTCCTTTCTCTAAGCCTATAAATGACTCCGGTCTGATATAAAAATAATAAACTGCAAATACCTACTGATCATCCGCCGCACCTCCGTCCTACTGGCCTTAACTTCTGGCGGTCTCCTTCTCTTCTGACGTGGCTGCAGCGGTCATTTGCTGACCAGAGTGGAAGAGGAGAACCGGAGGCGGGCGGTGGACGTGGCCAGCCAACGGAGGAGGAATGGGACATTGATAGGGGGAGTAAGAGTAACATCTCTAGTTTTATGGAGCCAGAGAAGGGTGGACCAGGGCTGTGGAGTCGGTAAGCCAAACCTCCGACTCTGACTCCTCAATTTCCATGACTCCACCAAAATGGGCTCCAACTCCACGACTCCGACTCCACAGCTCCGATTTGGACAGTCAGTCTATTCTTGCAGACTAACTTTAAGATACAGAAGCCAGCTCAGTACACATGTTACTCCGAGCAGCCTCTGGCTTTATGGGTGTGGGCTGGCGCAGCTTCAGTCACCACTCAATACATAGTGAACCGCGGCATTAACCAAGCCCTAGCACTGACTACCCGCTGGCTCGGTGTTTGAGCTGGCTGTCAGTCAGTGCCGGGGCTGCAGTTGCAGCTGCCCTCACAATGCACCCACGACTGAAAGCCTGAGGCAGCCAAGAGAAACCAGGTTCTTTTCCTCCTGGCACTGGCAGCAGTGTTTTCAGTTCGGGCATCGGGCAGCTTCAGAACACTATTAACCTGCAGTTCAACCCCATATCTGAAGGTTACCGTAATAGTGCTTTTTTTTTTTTTTTTTTTTTTACATGGCATGTTCCCTTTAAATGGTCGCTGTTGCAGCAAACTTTGCATAAATCAAGAGCGCAAGCTAATTAAAGAAACTTCAGAATATATAATAATTCATAATATGGATTCACAGCAACACCGTTCAGTAACTTCTGTTAAATGTCCTCCATGCTTCTGCTTCTATCTGTGAGCAATAAAGAATAGCCAGAATCTGTCCTGTCTGTTTACGGTGTATGGGGAAACATCATAGCAGCTACTCCCCACTCACTAGCTCAGAGACCACTGGAATTTAGCCAAAACTGATGAAAAATGCAGAATACTAGTGATAGAATGGCCAGAAAGTGTTATTTCTCATGTACATACATGATCGCCTATGTTAAAAACGTGCCTAAAATGACGGGTATGCTTTAACATTAATGGCACAAGTTAAAAAGGGTCAGCCGCTGAGACCCTCACTGATACTTGGAATATACATGATGCATCACTTGGGAAAGAACTGTTAAAGGGGTTTTCCAGTTTCAGAAAACTCCTTTCCCTCGGCTGCATTTAAAAAAACAAACAATCTGTGCTTTACTCACCCTCCCCATGGTCCAATGCTTAGTCTTCCCCGCTGCTCCCGGTACCTGTGATTGTCTGCAGCGCTGACATGTCCACAGCAGCCAATCTGTTAGTTCCATGGCGCTGAGCTCATAGATTGGCGGCAGTGCTGTGGACATGACGTTGTCAGCACTGCAGACAATAGCAAACACTGAGAGCAGCGGATGGGACTCGGTGCCTGACCTAGTGAGGGGTGAAAAACGGTGCTTTTAATGTTTCTAAAAAAAATAAACGACATCGGGGGACAGTGGTTTCCAGGAAACTTCTCCTTTTTTTAGTTTTTTTTTTTTTTTCTCCAAAGTAATTACACACTGAATAGGTGATCACTGGGGGCCTCAATTACAAGAACGAGGGTCCAGACTCCTTTCTAACTTTTTTAGGGCTGCCTTGAGAAGATCTTTGGTTGGCGATCGAGCTGTGACCCCCATTTTGATGACGATCTCTGTACAGCGCCGCAGTATGTGTTGTCGCTATGATCATAAAGGAAAACACACAAACTGAATGATTCATGAGTTACAGTGCGGTCACTATTTTGCCTTTTGTTTTTCTGCCCTCCAGCAGTTTACTTGAGCCTTTTCCACCCCTTTTTCCATCCCATCATGGTGTTGGCAGTCTTGAGTATTGTCTGGAGGAATGTGCGCACATGTAGAGGAGCGCAGCGCTCGGGGCCCGCGCACTACAGCCAAAGTGGAGGGGAAGTCTGCCAAGCACTTTGTGACCTTGTCATTGTTCTCCCAGAAGAAATCCATTCTCATTTGTTCTCTCCTTCATCCTACATGCGGCCCCCTCCCCCATATCTCGCACACGTGCGTGGGTTAATCCGGCCCTGCTCTGGTTGTTATCACTGTCTATGTAATGTTCTGTGTATCTTCCCTTTTACCAAAATCGCTGCTCACAGCTGGTGCAACCATCTGTTAGGCGCAAAGCTGATTTTGCTCATGTTTGACTAGTAAATCGGAGAGCGAGCCACCCGGACCCGTAACCCACCCTGAATATCTGTGAAGCCATGAATGTTGGGGTAGAACTAGAGCCTGGAGTGTAGGTGCACCCCCGAGCTGTGATATGAGGCAAAGCTTTATCCAAAACCTAATAAATCCGTCCGAGATTCAATTATGACTGTGATGCCGTCCGTTACTTCAGATCTTTAAGGCTTTATTCGTTCCCATGAGCTTTTCCTGAGTGTTTGATATTACAGATTTTCTGCACCCATCAAGTAAAATGGGTTACTTGCCTTTTTTAAATAAAAAAAAAAACTCACCAAAAACTCATCGTGGAAACGTAGCCCTAAAGTTTGCACCTGGGGTCTATTCTCGACACGCGGTCATATGGTGGTTTTGCTGGATTTTCCAACTTTTACACTCCTCTCAAATCAGATTACAAAAAAACTTAGCATTTAGTTGCTTGTGTAAAATCTGCATCAAAATGCCACACCCTGAGCTGTGCCAAAAGATGTTCAAAGCTCAGTTTACTCATTGGGTGGTGGAAAACCCAATGACTGCTCCTACTATGGTGGTTAGCCGGGTCTCTGTGGGGTGTCCTAACTTAAAAGAGGAAAACTAAAGAGTTTTATAGAAATTGGAGAGGGGGGGGAATCATTTTAAAAAGGGGTTCTCATTTGTGATGAGCAAACGTGCTGGGATAAGGTGTCCACGCTCATGTACTAACAGAGGGTCTTCAGCGTGCTCGAAAAATATGTTCAAGTCCTGCGCCTGCATGTTAGACAGCCGCAACACATGGAGGGATTGTTGTACCAGCCGTGAGAACATATTTTTCGAGAACGCCGAAGACACCATGTTAGCACTCGAGCATGCTCAGATGACACCTTATCCCCCCAGCACATTCGCTCATCACTAGTTATATCAAGACAGCCCTTTCCAAAAGCCATTCAGCCCTCATGGACGGCGTGGTTCCTCATCAAAGCACCTGACTAGAGGACCACTATCCAGAATCTGACCATTTAACGGAGCATTCCGCCTCGGCTCCTCGGAGGACGTGTACTATACCTGCTGATTGGCCATTTTTTATGATTTCCTTTGATTTTAGTGTGTGGATGGGGGGCTCAGCCATTGTACACTGTAAATCCAAAGAATTAGGCACTCGTGTAGATATGTGACGGTAGGAAATATTATTTGCCCTCCAAAAGTGAGCGCACGACTTTTCGGTCTTTTAAGAAGACCTTCATCAGGTGAACAGATGTTTTTGTTATTTTCTCAAAAGTCGAGTCCTAAAACGTGTGCTTCCTTTTGGATGGTAAGTACATCTACTATCTCCCATCTAGGTGTGGCTAGTTCTTTGGATTTACTGCCCTTGTTACATGGACCTGGTGACCACCTATGAATGAATAATTATATCTTATGCGATAGTAAATGTTAAGCTCCTGTTTTCCGTGTGTGGTTTTTGCTTGTGTTTCTTTTTTTTTTTGTTTTTTTTTTTTTGTTACCCTTTTTCTTGGCTGACGTGTCATGGACTTGAGGTTCTGACTTTCTGCATATTTTCCCTTCTTTAACCTTGGGACTTTTTGCTTGAAATGCTTCCAGTCTTTGGCATCTGGAAAAAAAAACTATTGTCTTGTTTAACAAAACCTGCAGTGTTCCTTCAGTTAGAGCCCGGGGCGAACAATCTCTGGTGCGGGGAACGTATTGTGCCTTAAATAACGAATGTGGCTCAGACTGACGCAGGCTTAACTCCTTCAGTGCCAGACTCTGTGCTGATGATCTATATATCAATTATATTAAGCTTCTTCTAAAGATGATGGACGACCGCTGCAAATCAGTGGAAGTAACTGTTTGGGTTTCTTCTAATGGGTTCTCGTTACTTCCGGCTGGTAGTCGCACCTTGTAGTATACATGCACATTAATTATTACTCTCCTTGTCATGCTTTATTACAGCCGTTAGGAGGACAAACAGCCAGACAACTACCCAAGTACAGGAGACCACACTACGCACTCCGCTCACACAGGTTCATGGTGCAGGAGTAAAACATGGCGTTACTAGTAACATACACGTATAGTATTTATGTTCCTTTATAAAGCGCCAACACAGTAGTGCTGTACTGAGACCTCCCAGCGAGCGTGGATTGCAGTTTCTTTCAACACACTATTCCTTAATCCATCCAATCTCACACACGGAGGTGCGGCACAGGCGGCTAACCTGCGTGGATTCTCATATTTCCACTCACGCTGCAAAAATACACAGGAAAAAAAAACACAATGAGGAGAACCTACACGTCACATAAATGTATTGTCCTTTGTTACATTCACACTCAAGGCTCCACTGCTGCAGAGCAACCGTGCTAACCACTGTGTGCTGTGCTCCGCTGCTGCAGAGCAACCGTGCTAACCACTGTGCGGCTGTGCTCCGCTGCTGCAGGGCAACCGTGCTAACCACTGTGTGCTGTGCTCCGCTGCTGCAGGGCAACCGTGCTAACCACTGTGTGCTGTGCTCCGCTGCTGCAGGGCAACCCTGCTAACCACTGTGTACTGTGCTCCGCTGCTGCAGGGTAACCGTGCTAACCACTGTGTGCTGTGCTCCGCTGCTGCAGGGTAACCGTGCTAACCACTGTGCGGCTGTGCTCCGCTGCTGCAGGGCAACCCTGCTAACCACTATGCGGCTGTGCTCCGCTGCTGCAGGGCAACCCTGCTAACCACTGTGTGCTGTGCTCCGCTGCTGCAGGGCAACCCTGCTAACCACTGTGTGCTGTGCTCCGCTGCTGCAGGGCAACTGTGCTAACCACTGTGTGGCTGTGCTCCGCTGCTGCAGAGCAACCCTGCTAACCACTGTGCGGCTGTGCTCCGCTGCTGCAGGGCAACCCTGCTAACCCATGTGTTCTGTGCTCCGCTGCTGCAGGGTAACCGTGCTAACCACTGTGTGCTGTGCTCCGCTGCTGCAGAGCAACCCTGCTAACCACTGTGCGGCTGTGCTCCGCTGCTGCAGGGCAACCCTGCTAACCACTGTGTGGCTGTGCTCCGCTGCTGCAGGGTAACCCTGCTAACCACTGTGTTCTGTGCTCCTGCTGCTGCAGGGTAACCCTGCTAACCACTGTTCTGTGCTCCTCTGCTGCAGGGTAACCCTGCTAACCACTGTGTGCTGTGCTCCGCTGGCTGCAGAGGCAACCCTGCTAACCACTGTGCGGCTGTGCTCTGCTGCTGCAGGGAACCCTGCTAACCACTGTGTGGCTGTGCTCCGCTGCTGCAGGGTAACCCTGCTAACCACTTGTTCTGTGCTCCGCTGCTGCAGGGTAACCCTGCTAACCACTGTTCTGTGCTCCTCTGCTGCAGGGTAACCTGCTAACCACTGTGTGCTGTGCTCCGCTGCTGCAGAGCAACCCTGCTAACCACTTGCGGCTGTGCTCTGCTGCTGCAGGGCAACCGTGCTAACCACTGTGCGGCTGTGCTCCGCTGCTGCAGAGCAACCGTGCTAACCACTGTGCGGCTGTGCTCCGCTGCTGCAGGCAACCCTGCTAACCACTGTGTGGCTGTGCTCCCTGCTGCAGGGCAACCCTGCTAACCACTTTGTGGCTGTGCTCCGCTGCTGCAGGCAACCCTGCTAACCACTGTGTGGCTGTGCTCCCCTGCTGCAGGGCAACCCTGCTAACCACTGTGTGGCTGTACTCCCTGCTGCAGGGCAACCCTGCTAACCACTTTGTGGCTGTGCTCCGCTGCTGCAGGGTAACCCTGCTAACCACTGTGTGGCTGTGCTCCCTGCTGCAGGGCAACCGTGCTAACCACTGTGCGGCTGTGCTCCGCTGCTGCAGAGCAACCCTGCTAACCACTGTGTGGCTGTGCTCCCCTGCTGCAGGGCAACCCTGCTAACCACTTTGTGGCTGTGCTCCGCTGCTGCAGAGCAACCCTGCTAACCACTGTGTGGCTGTGCTCCCTGCTGCAGAGCAACCCTGCTAACCACTGTGTGGCTGTGCTCCCTGCTGCAGGGCAACCCTGCTAACCACTTTGTGGCTGTGCTCCGCTGCTGCAGAGCAACCCTGCTAACCACTGTGTGGCTGTGCTCCCCTGCTGCAGGGCAACCCTGCTAACCACTTTGTGGCTGTGCTCCGCTGCTGCAGGGCAACCCTGCTAACCACTTTGTGGCTGTGCTCCGCTGCTGCAGGGTAACCCTGCTAACCACTGTGTGGCTGTGCTCCCCTGCTGCAGGGCAACCCTGCTAACCACTGTGTGGCTGTGCTCCCCTGCTGCAGGGCAACCCTGCTAACCACTTTGTGGCTGTGCTCCGCTGCTGCAGGGTAACCCTGCTAACCACTGTGTGGCTGTGCTCCCCTGCTGCAGGGCAACCGTGCTAACCACTGTGTTCTGTTAATCTGTGTCAAATCATAAACTGATGTCTGTTTTTGTGTTTTTTTTTTTTTTGTGGACACCAGTCCAGAAAAAAACATGGACACGTTGTTAACTCCGTATTTAAAGTCTCCTCCTCTCTGCATAGAATCTTATGAGCACCAACAGACCTCTCCTATATCAGTAATGGAAACACCTGTCTTCACTGAATACAGATTTTACTTGTCAATTGAAAGTGAAAGATCAGTCAAGGAGGAAAAAAGGATATTTTTTTTTCTGAATAGTTATGATCTGAAGTTGCTTTTAAATCTTCATTGAAAACTACAGTTATTCTTTAAAAGAGGCCATGTAAAATCTGCCTAAGGTGTGCACCCGGTGTCTTTAAGACGCTGGCGAAAATGCTTCAGGAAAGCGCCAGCTGTTGAGTTTCTTGAAGCGTCTTCAGTCGGCTTTGCGGTGACTGTTGACGCCACCGTCTTTGCCTTCTACTTTTGAGTATACAATGTGGACGGCTTCTGAAACTAATCACCTATAAACGGAACACGTTACTTCCTTTAACTGCTCCTAGGATTCCAAACGCCTAAGTGGTTAAAAGAAGTATAGAAAGATTGAACATGTGCATAGACGTGTCACTTTGCCATTGCTATGCATTATGTTCAGGTTTCGCTGTGCTTCTTCAGGCGGTTTCCAAGTCAAAATCTTTGTAAAAAAAAAAAACCCACGAGTGCATACCCTCAGGCTTATTATCAGACAGTATGTTAAAATGGTCTTGTGGCATTTATTTTAAACAGCTTTGTGTTCTTTGTTTTTTTTCCAAGTCTATTGAAAATTCAGACTAGTCTATATGCACAACATTTTTGTTTAGTGTTCTGGTGCCCAGGGCCTTTGAGTTGGTAAGCCAAACCTCCGACTCCAACTCTGACTCCTTAATTTCCATGGCACAGACTCCGACTCCCTCATACCAGGGCTGTGGAGGTGGTAAGCCAAACATCCGACTCCACAAAAATGGGCTCCGACTCCGACTCCCTTATACCAGGGCTGCGGAGTCGGTAAGCCAAACCTCCAACTCTGACTCCTCAATTTCCATGGCACAGACTCAGACTCCATGACTCCGACTCCCTCATACCAGGGCTGTAGAGTCTGTAAGCCAAACCTCCGACTCCACGACTCCGACTCCCTCATACCAGGGCTGTGGAGGTGGTAAGCCAAACCTCCGACTCCACAAAAATGGGCTCCGACTCCGACTCCCTCATACCAGGGCTGTGGAGTCGGTAAGCCAAACCTCCAACTCTAATTCCTCAATTTCCATGGCACAGACTCCGACTCAACAACTCCGACTCCCTCATACCAGGGCTGTAGAGTCTGTAAGCCAAACCTCCGACTCCACGACTCCGACTCCCTCATACTAGTGCTGTGGAGTCGGTAAGCCAAACCTCCGACTCCATCAAAATGGGCTCCGACTCCGATTCCATAGCCCTGCTGGTGCCTATTTGTTTATTTTTCTTCAGTACATGTCTGTGTAGGACTTAAACCCACAATAAAACAATGTTTCCATATAACCTATAAAAACCATACATAATAATACATATACTTAATAAAGAAAAGTTACCAAGAATACCAGAATTTAGAAAACCTGTGTGCAGACATTAGAATGATTTTAGGCTCGAAAAATTGGAATAAGATGTTCTACTAAAGGATTAACCTGTCGAGCCCCGGCTAATGCGGCGTCTGATTAATCGGCACTTCTGGTACAGTATCAGTTTGTAACGGAGCCGTTTGTAAATTAGCGTGAAGTATCTCGTTTAGTTGTAGCGGTTGTTAATTCACCTAAAAAGTAAATGTTTGCCATGATTACTGTATTGTTGCCACATGGAGGAAACAGATAATCTGCCGGACCGTGATCCATCTTTGTATCCAACTACTTTGCTTAAGCCGGGATAAAGCAAATGAAAATTCCTCGTGCTTCTTGAAGCATCCTTGCCTTTTGTGAAGATCTAGTGTTTCTTCAATTCATTAAGCCGCTGAGTTCCTTGCTCCTGAATAAAAAGAATTGCTGGCATTTTAGGAATCTATGAATAGCAATATTGGCAATAAAAAGCCTGATCGGGAAGCGGCTTAGCCGCTCCGGAGAACGTGTGTTCCTTCAGACAGACACAGTCTTATTGTTGTCTTCCCGGTGGCGGGGTAATACTCGATTATCTGGTGCTGCAAGTTTTCTTTATGAAGAGGAAAGGCCTTTAAATTAAGTTTTCAGAAAGCGAAGTCACTGATGCCTCATCTGGCTTTAAAGGATACGATATTAATCCGCTAAAGACTGGGAGTTATTGGCGGCACTGCTTAAGTGCTAATCCTGAAATCAAAACTTCACTCAAGGAGGCATGGAGTGGTCTAAATTTGGTAGCGACGTTGAAAGAACCGCGTAGATACGATGTGGTCCGTGCAGGATTCCTTCTAGATGGCGATTTTTATGAAATGAGTTTTGAACAAAGGGTTCACTTTTTGTATTGCAGAAACAGTGCCCCCTTGTCCGTTGTCTGAGCTCGGTAACGCAGCGCAACGAAACGGTCGTCTCACGACTACTTTGTTTTTCTTCTGGAACTTGTTGTTCATCCGGAATTTAAAAAGAATTTCATCCCTAAACAGCGCCACACCTGTCAGCAAGTTGGGATTACAATGGCACCTCTGCTACATTGACGTCAATGGAGCTGAACCGCAAAACCAAGTACAAAATTGGACAAGTGTCACCCTATTTTGGGGGGAAAAGGGCCTTCTTTTACAATTGTGGTCAACCCCTTCTAAAGGCATGTTCTTTGTTCAGGACTGCCCTGTTCTTCAGCCTCTGGATTTCTGTTTACTGGGGCGGGATGGTGGGCTTCTGAATGATGGACAAGTCAGGCTGGTGGCATTGGTGACCTGTTGACCCAAACTGCCTGCCCAGCATCAGAGGAGCAGACATGCATGGATTTGGCCAGCTTTAGAGCAGTGATTACAAGCTTTATGGGTTCAATCAGACGGCCATATAAATCACACCAAGATTAGAACGCAATGCCGACACTGCGGACTGGCCAGCGGCTCTACCGACCTGAGCACGACAGCTGCATTGAAATATGTGGAGCTGTCGCGCTTGGGTCAAGTGAGCCGCCGGCCAGTCCATGCACTGTGTTCCGATCTCTGTCCGAATTATGCGGCTGTCTGACTGCAACCCAAAAGCAAAGTTTTTGGGTTGTTTGTTCAAAGTGATGATATGCCTTCCAAAGAGTTGAATTGGGGAGTGGAAAACTTGTTGTTCAGGATTGGAAAAACTTGGCTGCTTCCCTTTGCAAACCGTGCCACCCCTGAGCCAATCCCAGACCATGGGTTGTGTGGTATTGCAGCCCAACTCCAATCCCTTCCATGGAAACATGCTACAATACCCTACATTTTTTGGCCACTTAGGCAAAATACTCCAGAATCCATCATAACAGAACCATATAGACCAGGAAATTTCATTGAAAAAATTCAGGGGTTGTAAGGAAGGTTGTAATGGGTTTGACTCTTGTGTATGCGTATTGCCATAGTACCTGCTCCACTGTCTATTGGAGGAAATGGTGGGCTAAAACCAGTGTCTGGTGACCATGCGGGGAATATCCCAGCATACTTATGATCTCCGTAACCCGACTTTGCTCCCTACAGCACAATGTAATTTTTTTTACTATGCATGAAATTATATCAGTAAGAGAAGTGTCTCTAAAAGTACCAGACACGCGCACAATTTTCTTAATTTGGTCACGATTGTCTCCATTTTTATGGACAAACAAATTCATGCATTTTTTAGAAAACCTTTGCCAATATTTTAAAAATTGTGTACTCTACAGAACCTTGCTCCATATAATCATTGATGGTACCGGGCTAAAGTCTCTAGCGTTTAGTTCATGATTGATTTTGCACATTTGTGGTATGACTTGATGTGATGACTTGAGTATTCAAAAATCCTTCCATTGCTCCGTATATCGGCTCAGAGGTGGAGCAGATCATGCGTCATCACTTTCCCCGATGTTGTACAAGACTCTCCAGGAAGTCGACATTAAGTGGTTGCGATCCTATTTCCATCAAGCTAGAGAATTGTCGATGTGGACAATGCACACAAGACAAATCCTTGATTGAAATCGGGACTTTCAGACTTGTTTTTTTTTCTTTAAATTCAGTTTTTAAAAGACCAGAAACCGACATAAGCAGTTGCAGTAAAGGGCTGGTTAGCTGTCTTTCAATGCACACTTGTAGTTTTACCTTTTTTTTATAATGGCTTATATGGTCTCTGAATTGATTAAAAGGGAATCTGTCAGTAGGGTCAACCCTCCCGAAGTCTTCTATATGGTCACACCGGTCATAAAAAGTTGAATAAAATAATACATTAATTTTTTGTGATCTGATGTCTTGTTCCTGAAAAATTCACATTTTTCTTAGATTTTAACAGCTCATTTGCAGATTACGTGCCGGACATAAGATCTATGGGCCTCCGTGTATTTTAAATGAAAGGGAGAGTTACCAGTGTGAGCCATGCAGATCAGAAGAGCAGACTGTCAGTCATTACATGTCTCACCCTGGTAACTCCCCTTTCATTTTAAATTAGCAGCTAATTTACATATTAAAAATGTGGATTGCAGATATCAAGGTATCGCTTCATTCAACTTTTATATGGGCATGTAGGTCATAGAGATGGTTTTAGAAGGTTGGTCTTATAGACCGATTCCCTTTGTGTTTAGGGGCCTGGCGGACCACTTTTATTTATTTTTTTTTATGTACAACTGGACATTCTTATACTCTACAACATCCGCGTCAACAGATTGCGCCAAAAGTGACCCAAACTCTTGTGCCACAATTCTGCCTTAAACTTCTATTGGTAGAACATCTGGAGACAAATTTCCCATTGTTTTCCCTCCTTTGGGATCTGTGCTGTTTTTAAGATATAGCCCGACTATTCGGTATCTGTGTCGGCATTAGACCTGAAATTGAGCCCCTTGCCTTTAATTGTGTGTACGGTTATCAAAAAATAGTAAGAAAAAAATGTTTTCTCCTCTAACAAAGCAAAAAATATTGACAAACTAGTACCAGTTCATAAGCGGTCACTTGCCTCTTCTATCATCCCATCGATCTGGTCTTGCACATAGGCGATGCCTTTTTTTCTGGTGGGCACTTTTTATCCTTTAGTGGATCTCGCAGCCTTTTAAGAAAGATAAACATTCTTACAGATCATTGGATCCATGAGTTAAAACTCCCGCGGGCACAAGCAATTCTTTCTTTTTTGTCGGCCTGGAAAGTGGATTTTTGCCTTATTGTTAACATTCATCTGCCGTTTGTACAACACAATGTATGAAGCTTTCTCCAGTCCTCCATTCTCTCACCCTCAGGTGAACTCTTAATAGCTTTTTCTATTGCCATGCGGAGTCCACCGTGAGTTTTATGTATTATTATTTTTTTTTTTACCTCTGAAGGATTTGTGCAGCTTATTAACAAATTTGGAAACAAAAGCGGAGCCCCGTCTGCATGTTGTATATCAAGCATTATCTTGACAGGCTTTCCTTTCAGGAAGTAATTCTGCCAGGAGAATGTTGAACTTAAAACATTGGGGAACACATCAAATCCCATTCTCCTGCGCTGCAGCTTGAACATTTTGGCAGTAAATCAAGTTATTTGGTTTATTAATTTATTTTTCTGTGATTTAGTAATAGCCCTTTTGCTCTTACTTCAAGAACTTGATTTGTGGGAGTGTTGTACACTTTACATTACTAGGAAGCTTGGAGGAGGAACTCCTTGGATAAGACTGATCATGATGGTCGATTTTCTATGAGAATGTATGAGCTTAGAGAAGGAAACCCCTTCCTTCAGAGTCTCTATCCCCCCTTCTCCTCCATCTCTCTCCAAAGAAATTATCCAACATCTCTGTTCTTACCAACGTCTTTTCAGGTGAGCACAAGACGCACAAATAGAGCCCAAAGTTTCATGCTTTGAACTACTTTAGTCTTGAACAACTCAGTGCTTTGACAAAGTCGTGTCCGAACCTCATTTTTCAGGCATTGACCCCGGGCGGCGAAAACAAGGCACTGCAAAACATAGCGTGAACAGCTCTCTTCTGTGATATTAAACTAGACAGATTAGCTTCTGCTCCTCACGAACATCAACGAGCCTCTGGCGGTCCATGACTCCATTGCCAATTCATGGGTTGACTTTACTTGAACTACTTCTGCTAGGAGTCAACCATTGAACACCCCAAAGGACCTGCTGTTTTGGAAATATTATGACCCAGTATCCTCACGATTAGGCAAACACCAGGAACACTCCAGAGGATCTAGTGTTTATTCGAACGTCCATGACAGCACTACAGAGAGAGGGGATCCGCCCCTTAGGAACAGGAAACCTACAGATATAAAAGGGCGGCACCTCTCCCACACATCAGTTGGTTTCCTGTTCCTAAAGGACGGGTTTCCTACAGATGAAGATCTTCAGGAGGACCCAGGCCGGCCGGTCGACCCAGGTAGCGGGGGGGAATCTCCTACCTCGGCCGGTGCGGAGCCCCTGGAAGCGCCACGGTGGGTCCGGGTAGGATTCCACGGCAGTGTGCGGAGCAGGTGGAGCAGTATCCAGAGGATCTCTGTCTCCCAGCCAGCGCCGGTAGGTAAGTATTCCCCCCCTCTCCCTGGTCCCGATGCCTTCTCCCTGTCCTCTCCTGTGGTCCTGTCATGGTGGGGGCCTCTTGAGGGTGCAGCCGTGATTTTTTAAAAAAAAAAAAAAAAAAAAAAGAAAATTTTTTTTTTAATTTGAATTTCCCGCCGCGTCACTGCTGTGAACGGCGCGGCGGGGGTTTTTTGAATTTCCCGCCGCGCGTCACTGTTATGGACGGCGCGGCGGGCGGTTTTGGATTTCCCGCCGCGCGTCACGGCTATAGACGGCGCGGCGGGCGGTTTTGAATTTCCCGCCGCACGTCACTGCTATGGACGGCGCGGCGGGGTTTTTGAAATTTCAATCGTGCGCCGCTGTTGCAGCGGCGCGGCTGAGGTCGGGGGAGATCTCCGCTTGGGGGGGCGATGTAGCGGGGGATTGTGCTTACCTCCGTCGGTCCGTGCGAGCGGGGGAAAAAAGGGGGCGGAGTCTCCACCACCGGAACCGGAAGTAAGACGCCGGCCGGCGTTTTTTGAAAATTCTGGCGGCTGCATCGTCGGGACGGCGCCTGCTGTGGGGACGGCGGGGAGGTGCAGGGGGGGCCGTGGGGCGGGGAGTAGGAGGGGGTGGACCCCTGGCCAGACCTGCTGATCCGGATATCCGGGGGAGGATATAAGGAGCCTAGGAAGGAGGTAAAGCGCTTCTGCCCCATTTTTTTACGATGGACACTGCAGAGGCTCCCTCGGTGCAACAGGAGAGCCAGCAGCAGCAGCAGACAGAGCGCTCCTCTTCAATGGCCAGGAGCACCAGCCGCAGAAGTTCCGCAGCTGGGAAAAAGCCCCCTCCCCGTGATCGGTACCTACTGCTGTACAATCTGGGTAAGAGATTTAGAATACCCAGTAATACAGTTTTTTCCCCATTTTGTCTGTTACTAGGGGAAGAAGTGTTCGGTGAAGAGCAAGCACAGGGAATGTGCCTTTTGCGCTTGCCCTCTGCCTGACGCTTGCCCTAAGAGGTTGTGCCAGCCGTGCATGCAACAGACGGTAGGGCATTGTTAAGGGGAAGGACAGGGGCATGGGATAACATAGTAAACCCCCCCTATGCCCCTTCCCTTTTTAGATAGCGGAGGAGACTCCAAATTTCACCGAAAGCCTGAAGGAGATAATAAGAGCAGAGTTGAAAGCGTCCTCAAGACACGGAGAATTTTCCAGGCGTAGAAATGTACCAGTGTTGTCTGATTCAGAGTCGCCTGCCGCCCATGATAGGGGTGAAGTTGTGTCAGGACCCTCCTCGCCTTCCTCTTCGGCTTCCTCCTCGTCTTCTACGGAAGACGCTACCGTTTTTGTTTTCCCTTGGACCAGATGGACAAATTTGTCAAATCCGTTAGGTCCACCATGGGGGTAGAAGAGGCGAAACCAGAACCCTCAGTACAGGATCTGATGTTTGGTGGTCTAGATCCGAAAAAACGGAGATCCTTTCCACTAAATAGTAGCATCCAAGGCCTTATAGACAGAGAGTGGAAGAAGCCTGAAAAAAGAGGCTCCTTACCCAAGCGTTTAAACGGAGATATCCCTTTGAAGATCCCCTGACGGGTAAATGGGATAAGGCCCGAAGCTGGATGCAGCAGTGGCGAAGGCTTCTAAAAAATCCTCCATCCCTTTCGATGATATGGGGTCTTTGAAAGATCCACTAGACAGGAAGGCAGATTCCTTCTTGAAAGGCACATGGGAGATGTCGGCAGGTGCCCTGAGGCCGGCAGTTGCAGCCACTTGCGCAGCCAGGTCATTGATGGTCTGGCTAGACCAGTTAGCTTCCCAGTTAACAGATGGAACCTCCAGGGGGACAATTCGAAAGACCTTGCCAATAATTCAGAATGCGGCGGCTTTTCTGGCTGATTCCTCAGCGGACTCAGTAAGAATGGCTGCCAGAGCGGCAGGGCTGTCTAATTCAGCACGAAGGGCATTATGGCTGAAATGTTGGCCGGGCGATATTCAAGCCAGATCTCGCCTCTGCTCCATTCCGTGTGACGGCGAATATCTTTTTGGCCCGGTCCTGGACGAACTTTTAGAAAAGGCGGGGGACGACAAGAAAAAGTTTCCCAGTCTATCAACTCCTTCCTATAAAAGACCTTTCAGCAGAAGGAGGTTCAGCTACCGAAGGTCGTCCAGGGAACGAGCCAAATGGGATGAAAAGAGGCGAAGAGGTACAGGGTTTATGTTTAGAGGTCCACCTAGGGAAACAAAAAAAACCCTCGCAATGACTAGCGATGCCGGTAGGAGGCAGATTAAAAGCCTTCTACCCGGCCTGGTCGGAAATCTCAAACAGTAGCTGGATCCTTAACATCATAGCTACAGGGCTGCGGTTAGAATTCTCCTCGGTACCTCGGGATAACTTTAAAATTACCCCACTCAGATCATCCCCATCGGAGCAGGCCGCTCTAGAGTTGGAGGTTCAGGAGCTTTGCGCTAAGAATGTCTTAGTGGAGGTGCCAGAAGCAGAGCGGGGTAAGGGGTTTTACTCCCCTCTGTTTTTGATCCATAAACTGGATGGGTCTTTTAGAACAATTATTAATTTGAAAGCCCTCAATAAATTCCTGATTATTCACCGATTTAAAATGGAAACGGTCAGCTCAGCAATAAAGCTTCTGTTTGAAAATTGCTTTATGGTGGTGTTAGATCTGAAAGACGCTTATTACCACATACCGATCCATATGGAGCATCAGCGTTTCCTCAGAGTAGCAATCCAGATGGGGGAAGTACTGCGACATTTTCAATTTAGCGCCCTTCCCTTTGGCTTGGCGGTGGCCCCACGAGTATTCACTAAGGTTATGTCGGAGGTCATGGCCCACTTACGTGAATCAAATATGCTTATAGTCCCCTACCTTGACGACTTTCTTATTATAGGAAAGACGGCAGAGCATTGCCTAGAGCAACTGGAAAGAGCGATTTCTACCTTAGAGCGGCTGGGATGGCTAATAAATACCAAAAGTCTCGTTTGAATCCGATGAGGGTTCAGCAGTTTCTAGGGCTAATCCTGGATTCACAAAATCAGAACTGTAGTTTACCGTCAGACAAGTTAATTCGTTTACGGTACCAGGTCCTAAACGCTTCCGATAATCCCTCCATGTCGCTTAGGAAGGCTATGTCTCTTTTGGGCTCCCTCTCGTCCTGCATTCCCGCGGTTCGGTGGGCTCAATTTCACACAAGGGCACTGCAAGCTGAGGTCTTGCTGTATCAAAATTTGCTAGGTGGTTACCTGGAAGGCCAGCTATCCTTGTCCCAGGCTGCTATAAGATCCCTGGATTGGTGGAAGAATGAGACAAACCTGTCTAAGGGGGTTCCCTGGGAATATGAGATATCCCGAATAATCACAACAGATGCTAGCCCCTCTGGGTGGGGGGCTCATATGGGGGACGTTATGGTTCAGGGCTTATGGGAGCAGAATCAAATTCATATGTCTTCTAATATGAAAGAATTAACAGCGGTAGAGCTAGCAATTAAAAAGCTCCTTGTCTATCTACAGGGTCACCACGTTCGAGTGCTCTCCGACAATCGGGTCACAGTCGCATACATCAACCACCAGGGTGGTACTCGTTCCGGTCCTCTCATGGAAGTGGCAAAGCGCCTACTTCAGATAGCAGAACGACACTTTCTTTCTCTAACGGCTCTACATATAAGGGGAGAAGAAAATACCAAGGCGGACTTCTTAAGCCGCAATCTCCTGAGCCAAGGAGAGTGGTCATTAAAGACTTCCATCTTCGACCTAATTGTGCGGAAATGGGGTCTACCGGAAGTAGATCTCTTTGCTACCAAAAGCAACAGAAAAGTGACACAGTTCTGCTCTCTGAATCCCAAAGAACGCCCTCTGGCAGTGGACGCTCTTCTATTACAGTGGGATTTCAATCTAGCCTACGCCTTCCCTCCCCTGTCCTTACTCCCCCTAGTATTGAGGAAGGTCAGGAAGGACAGGGCAAGGATAATATTAATCGCTCCTTTTTGGCCCAGGAGGGCATGGTTTTCATGTCTCAGAAACATGTCGATAGCCGACCCGTGGGTCCTGCCGGACATTCCCGATCTGCTCTCCCAGGGTCCAGTCTACCATCCTCGAGTAGCGGGCCTCCACCTGACGGCGTGGATTTTGAACGGTCGCTGCTGACAGATAAGGGGTTTTCTGCTAATGTAATTAATACTCTCCTTAAAAGCAGAAAAGAGGTTACAACTAGGATCTACGCTAGGATTTGGAAGAAATTTCTTCAGAGCTCGGCGGTTGTAGCAGGGGACACAACACCGATAACCCAGATTCTAGAATTCCTACAAAAGGGTCTGGACTTAGGTCTCTCCACAAGCACCCTTAAGGTACAAGTTTCAGCTTTGGGGGCACTCTTTAGTTGCAACATCGCAAATAATTACTGGGTCAGTAGATTCATTAAAGCTGCGGGTAGGTCGAGACCCATAGTGAAGGTGAGAATCATGCCATGGGACTTAAATCTTGTTCTCACTGCTTTAACAGAGCCCCCTTTTGAACCTATATCAGCAGCATCAATAAAAACTCTTTCCCTTAAGACCGCTTTCCTGGTAGCATTAACCTCGGCTAGGAGGGTAAGTGACATCCAGGCACTATCTAGACTGTCTCCTTACACTCAGGTCCTGAATGACAGGATAATACTTAGACCGGACCCAGCATACCTACCCAAGGTGTCTTCCGCTTTCCACAGAACACAGGAAATTATTCTCCCTTCGTTCATCCCTAATCCATCTAATCAAAAAGAGATGAAACTTCATACTTTAGATGTTAGAAGATGTCTGCTGCAATATTTGGCAGTCACTAATCCCTGGAAAAGGGACAATGCATTGTTTGTCTCTTTTCAAGGAATTAACAAAGGCCGTAGATTAACAAAGAGCTCGTTGGCCAGATGGATTAGGGAAGCAATTTCTCTGGCATACACCTCGAGGGGCAAGCAGCCACCTGAGAGGCTAAGGGCGCATTCCACTCGAGCTGTGGCAACTTCATGGGCAGAAAGGGCAGAAGTCTCGATTGACCAGATATGTAAGGCAGCTACGTGGTCTTCTCCACACACGTTTTACACTCATTATAGATTAGATTTGGGTGCTTCCTCAGACCTTTCTTTCGGACTAAGGGTGCTGCAGGCAGTAGTCCCTCCCTAAATAGTTATTACTCTCTGTAATTCTCTCTGTAGTGCTGTCATGGACGTTCGAATAAAGTCTAAGTTACTTACCGTTAACGGTATTTTTCGAAGTCCATGACAGCACCCTTACATTCCCACCCAGGTTTTATGTGCACTTCTTCCGCTTATGTAGTCCACATGTAATAAACAATTGATTAATGTTACTGTGTGATGCATGAAATTTTTTTGCTGTATACCATTTAACCTTGATGTCCTCTTATGCTCTGTAATCCAACTGATGTGTGGGAGAGGTGCCGCCCTTTTATATCTGTAGGTTTCCTGTTCCTAAGGGGCGGATCCCCTCTCTCTGTAGTGCTGTCATGGACTTCGAAAAATACCGTTAACGGTAAGTAACTTAGACTTTTTTGGATATGTTTTGTAACCAGTCATCTAGACATCACGATTAAAAATAAGAATCTGTATGACTGACCCATGCCCCCCATAACAAGATAATCAATGTTTTTCTCATTTTCTCATCTGTCAGTAGTCTTTATTGTATGGGTGACCAGTGTAAGTATTTTATATATTTAGATGCTGTCAATGTGTAATATAATGGGTTTGCATATATGGTGAAAACCTCTTTCCTATGACTCCGAATTAAACCTTGGTCTAATTCCTAATCGTGTGAGCAACAGAACAAGCCGTGCGTGGTGAATAGATGGTCAGTAATTCTTGTGGCTTTTGTAAACTAACTGAACTACTTGATCACTGATTCTAATTTTCCTGACATTTCACATGTATTCTTTAAAGAAAATCTTAAGAGAATTTTTTCCCCAAAATATTAAAAACAAAGTTCTCAAAGTCTAGTGATACTCATATAGCGCTACATAACCAGGCAGATTTACTGTCCTGGAGGTGGGGGAATCTGTATAACGACCTCTGTGAGAGCTGTAAAAGTGGCAATGTTGGCATCCACCCATCGTTCCCTGAAACAGATGTGGTCAACGAGACATCTGAGGGCCTCAAATACGGCCCAGGGGCCGTCCATCAGTTAGAAGAGGGCTGTCTGTTGCTCCCAGGGACTAATGAGAAATCTAGATGCAGTTTTTGTGATTTTTTTTGCTTAATATTTTGACCTTCTTTCAGCCCTACATGAGCTTTTTTTTTCCTCCTTCTGCATAATACACAGAGGTTGTTTGCATAGCACCATGATTAATTGCGTTACCCAAGTCTCAGAACATCGCGGTTGTTGATCTGTTGCACGTCCATTTGTACACACTTTCCTTCCAAGACACAGAAGAGGGTAAAGCAAATCTAAGCTACAGTGTCATTGCTTCTCCGAGGAGTTTACACCCAGGTGGTGATTGATTGGTATTTTGTTCTAGCCATGGATTCACAGCAGATGTGCTATGATCTAAGCACGTCCGTTTTCTCCCACCACGAAAAATGTTGCATTAAATCGATGAGATCCTTTTTGTAAGAGGTGTTCTTCTAACTAAGTCTCTTCCAGACCACATTCTGGTGAAGTGAGCCGCCAGTTAATGCCAATGGTATGAGAAGCATTGGGCTGTATGAACAAATGCCCTTCTGTTTTAGGGACATGCCTTCGAGTGAGCATACGCGTGCCTTTTGGTCTGTTTTTGATTTTGAGGGAAAAATGCTCCTCTTGTGCCCCTCTCCTTACAGTGCTCGACTGTTTTCGTATTTGATGAGGAGGTCTGAATGGGGGAGGGAGAATGCTTTGGAGCTCAGTGTTGGCCAAAATGTCTTCTACAGATATCCTCGTTTGTATCAAAAGAAGGCCAAATTGGGGTTTGTATACTAAATAAAAACATATTTTTTGTCTTTTATCCTACAGACTAATGTTCACACTGCGTTTCATCCACTAAGTGTCTCCGTTGGAGCTTGTGTCTGTGGAGCTTGGCCCTGAAAAATATGATTCGGACTTTAGCGCTGCCGGGGCCATTGACTTTAATGATGGAGACGAAGTCACTTTGTGTTCTGTCGGACGTAATTTTTGGCAACACGGATCTAGTTGGTGTATTCACCAAAATTTCCGAAAATGATGTTCGACTGAGCACAATCTGACTCCATCTGTTTCCTTACGGTAAATGTCCCAATCAACACAAACGTATGAATTCCACTTTTTAGGGGCATAAGCCCCACAGAGCCACTTATTTGTGGCTAAAACGTGATGTGAACCCGGCCTAAGACCAATTTCATCCATTTGTAATAAGGATATCGTTATCATGCCATATGAACCAGAGCTTGTGCAGTTTGGCACAACGTAGGCTTTCAGATGAACTACTGGTGCCGTTGTCCTTGATTGGGGCACAAGAAAATGCTCGTACTACGTTTGTAAAGCTTTATGGTTGTATATTAACACCTGTACTATGGCTGCAAGACTTGAACCCCCCACCATTATATTAAATTGACCTTAGATCTCTATAGAACCCTAGTGGCAGAGAAATCTGGAAATATTCTACCCTAGGGCAAAACTTTTACTAGAGAATACCTTCATTTTGTGCTGTTCATTTGTAGCATGCCAAAATGCGGCGGCTTATTAAGGTACAGCAGATTATTCTAGACTTCTACGGGTGATTTATTGCGTCTCCATATTCCTCAGAGATGGTGCAGAGCCTTATACAGCTGTGTGCATGAGACCTATGGCTTGATTCAAACAAACATATGAAAGGTCCTTGTAAATCGCATATTTTTTAGATACCTGAGAATCGGGGAACCCTTACCTTTTTGGATAAATATTGGACAAACCAACTAATTTTAGTGGTACTGGTCACTTATCTAATGTGCATGGTGGTGTCCTGATTTGTCCCACTTCATGGAAGGTCTGGGGAAAGAAGGGTTGGACATGCCCGATTCTTCTGGAAGCAGTTTATTCTCTTCTTCCTATTGAGGACACATGCACGATTGGCTGAACCAGCCTGTGTATGGAGCAAGGGACGGCTAATCTAATGTGCCTGGCCATTTGTAATCCAGAGGCAAAGATGTGTTATTGTTCTGCCACATTAGGGAAAGTGGAAACACGTGCCCAATGCATTTTATTTATTCTGATTGACTAAATGTGTTGTAGCTACTAGATAAAAGCTTCCATTAACCTCTTTAACCTCTTCCAGGACTATGTGCATGTTTATTATCGCTTAATACCTTCTGTTGGTTTAATTTGATGGATTGAAGGATCACTTTTTTTTTAAAGACTTGGCCCCGGGTTGGACTTTAAATATTAAAACCCAAGGGGCCTTTTCAGGCCAGGTTTGAGTCAAGAAATTGTATTAGTCTCTGAGCATCATTTTAAGGGAACCGGTCCTGTTCAACTTGATGAAAGCAAGCCTGACAGAAAGTGGCTTGAGGGGGAGCCGATGATGGGATTTTATACCCCTTGCATGTCTTTGTCAAACGGTTTTCTCTAAAATGCCATAGTGTTTCTGAGCAAAACCTACGTCATTGCTGCTTAACGGAATTGTATGCCGTCCATGGTTAGGGCAGCGCGACACTGATAATAATAGTTGAAATTATGTCTGTGTCGTTCTGATCTTTTGTTGAAATTCATGAAAGGATTGATGCTACCACCTCATGTGTTCTTCAAAATATTATTTTCTCTCCATGCCTTTGGGCTACAGTTTCCTGCTTGATGTTCTTTGTCAGGGCGATTCAGTGGTGACCACTTTCCACCAGTTTGGATGTTACCTATCGCATGATCTCTCATGAGAAAACATACCACATGCTTATCTCGCATAGCTTCCCGTGGTCTCCTAAACGGAGCAGTATGAATTGTATGAGAGGCGTATGCTTTGTACCAGAAACTGGAACCAGTCCCATTACAAGAGGGCACGGAAGCCATTCCCAAAGGATCAGGTTCCCTGCCTTGTTCTGATGGGATCTGATTACTGTTTCTGTAATAAAACGAACAGCTGTCATGAGGACGTATAAATGAGGCCATAAAAGGTGAATCTGTGATTCCCAGTAAGGCTAGGTGCACACCTGGCCGACAGTATACATCGGGAGGTTTTCCATATAGTAATGTTCCCATAGAACACCATGCACCAGACGGGGTCCAAAAATGTATTCTTATATCTTCTGTCTGGCTGATCTACAGTTAAACAGTGTAAATCTCGTAAGAAAACCCAGTAGACAATGTTCTTTTCTATACAATGCACTGTTTATAGAAACCTTTACCATGCGGTATACCTTCTTTACAATGGATCCCTATGGTTGACATATGCCTTGGATCCATCCTGGCGGTGGACATGGTTGGGCGTGTACTAGGCCTATAATGGCTGTAAACCTAGTGTAGACGTAGTTTAAAGGACTGTGCTAAGGATCTCCACCGTTCCTACAAACAAGTGTGGGGAATTGGTAACCCAGTGCAAATATGGAAAATTATTAAATGCATTCTGGTCATAGGATCTATCCGGACATTAGCAAAACAGTATCGTCCAGTATCCATGTGTCCTGCTTTTAGTATAAGGCCGTTCCTCTTAACGCTGTGGGAAGACATCCGCTCTCAAATTGCAATGCGTTGCAAATTTTAATTCCTCTGCTTATCAATTCTTCCCACATATTTCACTTTTCTCAGTGCATAGGGTAAAAGGCACAAGTAAATTATGCTGCTCCATTCCATTTTCCATTTCCAATTTTTTTTTTACAACCCACACCCTACAGGTTACATCACACGTGAAAATAATTTGATGTGCACAGTGTAATGTTTTCATGGAGCACAGAGGCCAAATGTCACGTTTATCCAGCTCCACATGAAGAAAGCCTCAGCGGGTGGTGATGGGAAATGGTCGTTTTACAATCTTTCCAGCACTCGGGTCATAGGAAACGTAGCATAATAATAATGCAGTGATTATCCGAGCATGGTGAGACCACCCACCGACAGCAACACTTGTGTGTACCCAAACCGGAAAACACTGAGCGCCTGTTTCACATTGGATTCTCACTTTGGCTGGTTTTCCTAAGTTTCCATGTTACAAGAAGATTGCTGGAGAGGGATGTCTGATTTTGGAATGTCATGTAAATTTTTTTAAATTACGGTAATTTTACAGACATTCACTACTGTCCCCATCAGGGCTCACAATCTACATCCCCTGTCAGTATGTCTTTACAATCTGGGAGGAAACTCACGCAAACACGGGGAGGACATACAAACTCCTTGCAGATGTTGTCTTTGGGATTTGAACCCAAGACCCCAGTGCTGCTAACCACTGAGCCGCTGTGCATGGCTGCATAACTACGCCTCTGCCCTATATAATTCTCTGGGTCATACTGTTCGTCTGTATCTCAGATTTCATGATTGAATGTGATGGTACCTTTACTTTAGCATATAGTATGAAGGTATGCTTTCATCAGATCCACATTATGGTGGTATAGTTCCTTAAAGGGTTACGTCACAAGATATTGACGATCTGTTCTCAATATACGTCCTCGATATCACCCGCAACTCCCACCGATCATGTTATTAGCTTCAGCGGCACCTAGATGTTAATGCATTGTATAATAATAGTGCAATGTCCAGCTTCATTCATTATGTAGTGGCCTCTGCCGGGTACCGCAGAACAGCTCCAGCTGCACTCGCATTAAACTGAGTGGTCAAATATAAACCCCAATCCACCAAGACTGGTGTTTTGAACGTTGGTCTTCACGAAGAGTGCGCCGGAATAAGATGCGCAAAATTGAATAGGAGATGTGCACCTCTTAATTAATTTGGCATGCTTTCCAGTTGTACACCACTGCATCAAATGTCCTGTAGTAGAAAAAGAGAGAGTATGCACTACTGTAAATAATCTTTGGTGCTCTGAAGTAAGACCGAATCTTCAGTGTTAATGGGAAAACTTCGGGACTCAATTTGAGAAAAATGTAATAATTTTAAAATGGTCCTGGAATCCTGCTGTGTAGCTTCTGTGGCTTGGGACCTCCAAAGCTACCAAGCAGGATTCAAGGACCCCAGGATTCAAGGACCTTCTTATCAGCAGATTTTTTTTTTCGGTCATTCCTTTTTGGGGTCAATGAAATAAAATTATGAAATGGACTCTGGTAAGAAACTAGAGCACATTTTGGTGTAAATTTTGAAGAACTCGCTTGCCGCACTTGGCCACGCCACCTCCCCATTAAACTCCGCCAAGTGGAGCTACAAGTTGTGCAAAACGTTGTGCGATCTCAAAGTTCTGTAAAAAAAAGAGCTGCAATGAGCAGCTTAATGCATTGTGTAGTGCCGACTGCTGGTTACTGCAGAACAGTTTGTATTCTCCTGAAGGATAGGTCATCAATATTTTGCGACTGGAGAGTCCTCTTATTATGGTGCCATAGGAAGGTGCCCTACATGGCAGCACATGGGGTGGCTATGACTCCTTGGTATTTTGCTGCCTTGTATATGAAGTCCCCACTCTATGTTCAGTATGCACATGGCAGTCGTAGACTACTGGAATAGTTGAATGAAAACCTCTAGGGACCTATCATGGTGGCCCACAGACGTAACTAACAAATGACAGACCAGAATTGTACTAACGATGGCTGTTGTAATTATGTTTTGTTTTGTTTTTTAACTCCGTGGGGCGTATCGGGACTTTAGTTTGGAGAGTAAAACTCGCATCATTGGACACATTTAGACCAAAGTCTCTATTTAGAGTGAATAATTGGTCTTTACTGGTGAGCAGATGTTGCATTTACAGTGTTTGCTATAGCCGGTGGTGATTGATGTAACTGTCGATCTTCACAAATTCTAACATAATAAACATAATTTTTGGCTGTCCAGGATATGCTGATGGTTTTTTGTCCAACCAAAGCTTGTCAATACACTGGACATAGACCATGGGCTGACGATTAGACTTCATCATGATTTGGTGTCCGGTTAATTTTCATTTCTAACCACAAATCGCTGCGCAAATAATGTTGGTGTTAAGATTGGTGTTGATATTGTGTTGTAACAGGGAGCGATACCTGGCCGGTCGGGTTTTGCCTAGAGACGTCCCTTTCTAAAACTCGGCTTGTTGATTGTAGAGCATCGTTTCCTCAACACAAAGCTGTTCAGATGTGTTATGAGAATACATGAAGTACTGCTTTTATTGTGAAAAAAAAAAATTCCTTGCAATTTTTCTTCAATACACCATTTGTTATCAAGGATCAGGAAAAGTCTACTTTTTACTAGAAACAGAGCCACTATGGGGAAAAGGTTGTCTGCCATTGTCTTAATATTATCCACTTACAAAAAGCAGCTAGTATTGAAAACGATACCAATTTTTAGGGAAAAATGTAGGTTTTTTTTAACCCTTAAATCCTGTGATAAGTGACAATGTGTGTTAGCTGATCATACACGAGCTATGGTAATTGTCAACCGAATGTTGGTTCAGCAGACCATGATCTCTCCCGACTCCTCCGCTCTGTCAAGTGTTCCGTGTTTTCAATAGGAAGACAGGAAAAGTCCACTGCCACAGCCCGATCATTCTTCCCCCCCGAACATGGTGGAGCCGAGCGTAGTTAAGACATATCCATACATATCATATGTCCAACTATTCCTGCCAAAAATTGGCAAATTCTGCCAATGTCCATCTAATTTGTATGGGGACCTTTAGAAAAATGTCACATGCTGTATAGAGCAGCCTCTCTGGAGTTTAAAGTGACCCTCCACCATGGGACTAAAAAGTGACTATACATCTGTCATGTATCACTATGCACGAGATGTCCTACCTGTTGTCCTCGGTTTGCCTCATCGCACCTTCTATGTTCAGACCGGCCTGCATTTCCTACTGCTTCCAAGATGTCCACTGCAGTGAAGAGCCTAAACCATGCCTTACTTGGCTTTTCTGTGTAGTGAGAAGGAAGAGGCAGGGGATGTGTGGTTTCGACTTATAACTGCACCCTCATACATAACTGTGGTGGCCATCGTGGAAGCAGGAAAAAATGCAGGCCATTCTGAGCAGGAGAGACATTGGGAGAGAGGACAGTATGGTGACTCAGTGGTTAGCAATGTTGATGTGCAGCACTGGGGTCCAAAGTTCAAATCTGACCAATGACAACATCTGCAAGGTGTACGTTTCCCCGTGTTTGCGTGGGTTTTCTCCGGGTTCACCACTTCCTCCCACACTCCAAAGACCTACATATGGTCTCCTTCATACGTCCATATAAAACATGTATGAGAAAAACTGGTACTGGTGCCATCGTTGTCATCGGGTGTCCTTTTTTTACAATCAGTGTACAAACCTTCTCTTATACTTTGCACTGTTAGACATGGACACACACGGACTGTACGCTGATGCCACCCATGCGCTGTACGTGTTTTTCATGGACCAATAGACTTGCTTCTTGGAACAAAACACTGACATGTCTCCATGTGGTTTGCACAGACACACTGTCCATGGAAAAACACGGCCATGTGCATAGCCATAGGTTATAATGGTTACGTGTGGTATCTGTGGGTAAAAAAAAAAAACGTTCCCGTGACACTGAAACGTGAAGGAGGCCTAGAAGTGATGGCTCTACATATTTGGGGAAAAAAAAAACACACTGCTCCACTGAATGCCACTGTTGGTTTCTGTAGAACATCTTGAACCCATTGGTTGTCCAGCAGACCTCTGTGTTGTCCTGTGTCGGTGATTGTTTTTTCTTCTCCACCATGATAATCATGTGGAAACTTTTACCTTTTTGAGACTTTTTTAGTATTGAGATGCAAAAAGCAGATGTTTAAGAAGTGATGGCCAAAACAGGCCATCTTCATTTAGATGGAAGTCATTCCATGACGTCTAAGATTTCCATCTGCCTTTTGTACGTACGTACGTAGTTTGGGCACTGGACACAGCGGTACAGTTAAGAAGACCATCACCATCTCGCCAAAACGTGTGGCAGGAAATATTGCCCCCAAGTTTTTATTTATTTTTTTTTCAAAAAAATTGTCATGCTTGTTTTTGTTCTTGTCAATTGAAGATGATTGGGAATCGACAAAAGTAGGGCACACTGGTCAAATGTGCCATGGGTCCAGGTTTCCTGGAAGGACATGTTGTGCAAACGTAGTGAAAACGCCACATATACGGTATACAGTATATGGAACGTGTAACAAGTTGGGGTCCCCTCACCATCCTGGGGACTTTATCTAATGGTTTCTTTAAGCTTATGCCACACTAAGCGAGATCGCTACTGCGTCACCATTTATGACGCAGTAGCGATCTCGTTAGCGACTTAGCTGTTAGATTCCAAACACAACTCATTAGCGATCTGTGATTCCAAACACATCTCATCAGCAATCTGTATAACGACCTCTGCGGTCGTTGGGAAAACCTAGTCCCACCTGCGATGCTGGTGAAGTCGTTCATAAAGGGTGTCAACTCAGCGATTCAGGCTCACCAGCGGGACACCAACGACCAAAAAACGGCTCAGAACGTTCATAAGCGATCAGCGACATCTCAGCAGGGGCCACATCGCTGCTACATGTCACACACAGCTAAGTCGCTAACGAGATCGCTACTGCGTCATAAATGGTGACGCAGTAGCGATCTCGCTTAGTGTGGCATACCCTTTATACGGTATGCCTTTAACGATGTAAAATCAACGAACATTTGTACCAAAAATGAGAAATCTCTCTCTTCATTTCTTCTCCTGATTTTGCTTTTATCTGGTTAAATACGATGTTCACATTAGGAGCAGCGGGAACATCCAGGATGTATGAAGCCGCTCCAGGAGCCAGCACTCACGCTTGCTTTTCTAAAAGGCCGTCTGCCATTATTTTGTTAGTATTGATCTGTGTTACGCAGAACACGATCGGTAAAAAGATTACACCTTTTTATGAAGGCATTTAACTTGCATGGGCTCAGTGGCAAAACATTATGATGTTATTTCCTGGAGCAAATGAAAACATTTAGCAAGTTGTCAGATTAGATTAATGGATTTTTTTTCCTACTGGTGTTAGTCTCGTGTAGTACGTTTTTTAAATGGATTTATGTTTGTCCTTGTCACAATTTTGCGGTTATAATACATTAAAAAAAACTTGGCCCCCATCTTATTAAATGTTTTAATTAAAATACATTTTTATTTTGTTTCTTAACGTAAAAGTTACTGCCGTCATAATGGTTCTCCCATAATGGTAAAAGTTCTCTTGTCTCTTCCTCTACACACGTGACTTTCTAGCTATTTTTTTTTTTTTTTTGTAAATGTAAAGAACTGGGGGCCCAAGTAGCACCCCACACTGGCCACCAGGCCCAGAACAAGCTAGTCGTCAACAGAAGAGCATGGTCACACATGGCTTCAGCCCACTAGGCCTCTTCAAGTGCCAATTGCAACTACTTACAGTAGAGGTTCTTGGCCGATCTTAGAAACCATCAGTCCTGATCGTTACCATCTGATCAACCAGAAGGCAAACGCTTGTTTGACAGCGGATATCCTCCTTAGGCCGGGGTCCCACTTGGGACCAGAGAGTGCGGCTGCATGTATTTCTATGCAACTGAACACTCCGGTCCTGAGTGCTGGCGGCAGTTCCGGGTATTGATGTGAGAGACTCGTCCGAGTTTCTGGCATTGCACTCGCAAGTGTGAACCCGGCCTTAGAGGGATCGTCCGAAACCAATATTTGTTAATCCTGAATGGCTGTCTATTTAGGCTAAGTGCACACGATCAGGAATAATTGCGTTTTTTTCGCGGTTTTTCCGCGATAAAAACGCAAGCATTAAGCATCCTATACATGTTAATTGATTCCGCATGTTTTGGCCACATGTTGCGTTTTTTTCCGCGAAAAAAAACGCTTTGCGGAAAAAATAGCAACATGTTCATTAATTTTGCGGAATGTAAGCGGTTCATGTGCGGTGGTACCCAGGGTCTGGAGGAGAGGAGACTCTCCTCCAGGCCCTGGGTACCATATCCCTGGTAAAACAATAATTAAAATAAAAAATAATGATATTCTCACCTTCCGGCGGCCCCCGCAGCCTTCCCGCGGCCCCCGCAGCCTTCCCGCCTTCAGCGACGCTCCCGGCAACTTCCGGTCCCAAGAGTCCTTTGCGAGAATCACCCAGATGGCATAGCGGTCTCGCGAGATGCTACGTCATCGGTGTGATTTGTCGCAAAGCATCCTTGGGACCGGAGTTGCCGGGAGCGTCGCTGAAGGCGGGAAGGCTGCGGGGCCGCCGGAAGGTGAGAATATCATTATTTATTATTTTTTTTATTATTTTTACATTAGATCTTTTTACTATTGATGCGGCATAGCGGCATCAATAGTAAAAAGTTGGTCACATTGTCAAACACTATGTTTGACTCGTGTGACCAACCTGTCAATCAGTTTTCCAAGCGATGCTACAGATCGCTAGGAAAACGCTAGCATTCTGCAAGCTAATTACGCTTGCAAAACGCTATTATTCTGGCGGGAATCAGCATACAAAAAACGTGCGTATTTCCTGCGGGAGAAGTGCGGGATTGCCGCGGAAATTTCCGCGGCAATTCCGCAACGTGTGAACTTAGCCTAAATGTCATAATGTCATCTTTTCTAATATACTTTCATTAAAAATCCCTCTATTGTTTTATTTATTTATTTTTTTTACTTACAAGAGAGTGCACTGTCCGTGCGCATTGTAAGGAGAAAACCGAACGAGCAGGAAAAGGGACATCACTTGCGGGTGCGGAGCTGGTCTCTGCTTTTCCTAAACACCAGGTTTTCTACTTGGCATGCACACTGACGGTTCGTCACTTTTCATCAAAGACGGTGAGCGAGCGCACTGTCACTCTGCCTAAATTGCACTTGTCCGAGAAAATCATTTGTGTGCATGAGCCCAAACATGAATATTTTGACACTGATTCTTATTGGAAAGCAGTATGACTTATGGCACCATTTATAAAACTTTCTCAGAGTAGCTTTTTTTTTTCTCTTCAAGTTTTAGTTGTAGGAATTTTATTTTGCACTTTGTACTGTGATCGTACTCATTGTAGAACGATCTTGCTGTGACCAGTAGTTATATGGATGACCGAGTGGGACCACAGTCTCAGAAGTGTAACACATCACCGAATAAAAAGGAAATAACATCGCGCCATCATCAGCATTACACAGAACTAAGGAAAGAAGAGACAAAAGCGACTTCAAAACAGGACAACAGCGGCTCAGCTGCAGCCGGCAGACTGTGTGGAGATGAGAGGGATATTTCTTCATTGTGTTCCTGGTTGGAGTCCTCTCTCCAGCAGTGAGAAGATAAAGAAAATAACTTGTTTCACATCGGAGCGGATTAGATTGAAGAAAACCTATATGTTCACCCTCAGATTGTCGGGTGATTTTTCAACATTTTACATCTTTTGTAATTTGTATGATTACAGGCTTTATTCCTTAAGTCGGAATAAGTGTGTTTTTTTTAATTTTTTTTTTATTTTATGCATATAGGTAACATTTTGCAGCGCTAGGAAGAGACTTGTGGGCCGATATCCTTCTCTTTAGGGCACCGGCTATAGGCGCCAGTTTCATGGCAATTCCTTCATTTTTTTTTCCAGCGTTAGGACTCATTCACACATGCGAGTTTTCCACATATGAGAAAAACGGACCGATTATTTTGATCAGAATGTGGTCCAAGTGTCATCAGTTTTTCAGGTCAGATCTTTTTTATTTATCACATATAAGACAAAAACTTGATTTAAACAATAGGTCATTTTCTGATGATGGCTTCCCTCTTACGGCTCTGTTCACAAATGAAGATACATTGGTTAAACGGAGCTGTGATTATCAGCATGTGGAATGTATGTACGGCACTTTTATGGAGGACGAGGCTGACCGTCCTTCCTTCCTTTGCTCCTGCCTCCTCTACTTACAAGTTGCAGATACCTGTTTACACCAGCAGCAATAATTTTAGGTAATTTTGAAAGGATGTTTTTCCCAGTGTTATAATGTTGATCTATCCACCGGCTATAGCTCCTCATTATCTGATAGTTCAGTGGGGATCCAACACCTGTTACCCCTATTTGCTCTTTCCAGTTCCGCCAGTCCGTGCCTGAGGCGTGGTCGCTGTGCCCTGACTGGCGACTGAAGCCTCGCTGGCCGCACCTCTATGACTGAAAGCATGAGGCTCTTGGGAGGAATTTACCATATTTTTCGGACTACAAGACGCACCCCAAATTTTCAGAAGGAAAATAGGGGAAAAAAATTAATGTGTAAAATGGGGGTCCGTCTTATGACTCCCATCCCAGACTGGTGCAGCAGGTTCGCCGTTGCTAAAGGTGCAGCAGCTCCGCCGACATTTTCTGAAAGCCCTGAGCCCCCGCACATTCATTGCTGTGATGCGTTGGCCTCCGGACAGCCCATCCCAGGCTGGTTCGGCGGTGCTCTGTGGTGCAGGGGCTGCGCTGGCATTTTGTGAAAGCCCTGAGCCCCCGCACATTCATTGCTCTGATGCGTTGGCCTTCGGACAGCCCATCCCAGGCTGGTTCGGCGATGCTCTGTGGTGCAGGGGCTGCGCTGGCATTTTGTGAAAGCCCTGAGCCCCTGCACATGCATTGATGCGATGCAGTGGCCTCCAGGAAATCCCATCCCAGGCTGGTGCGGCAGGTTCGGGTTCGAGATTTTGGGACGAGGGCTCGTTGCCGAGATCTCAATCTGAGCATGCGCTCGCCCCCTGCGGCCATTTTCCCATTGCAGCAATGGATGTGTGGGGCCTCCGGGCTTTCACAAAATGCCGGCGAAGCCCCCGCACCACAGAGCATCGCTGAACCTGCCCGCACCAGCCCGGGAAAGGCGTGTGATCATCGCCCTGCAGCGTCAGACTGCCGCAAAATCGCCCGACTCCTGCTGCAGCCACACTACTTGTAAGTATATTCTGACTACAAGACGCCCACCCATTTTCCCCAAAAATTTGGGGGGGAAGAAGTGTGTCTTATAGTTGGAAAAATATGGTAGTTCTTTTCCTTTTGGCAGCGGGGCTCTCGGTGCCGCCTCTGGGCTGCTTCAGAATGCTATTAACCTGCAGATCAACCCCATATCTGAAGGGTAATAGTTTGTTTTTTGTTTGTTTAGGGTTTTTTTTTTTTTTTTTTACATGACAGGTTCCCTTTAATAGTTAAAATTCTACCTATTCGCTTTCTGTGCACATTTTCTTTATTGGATGATGCGCCACAGTTGCTACTAGTTTTATTGCCCACCGTTAAATTACAGCTGACTGGGTCCAAATGATTATGGCCTGCCCAGTAACTTCATTCCAATGGTCTGTAGTAGAGAGCAAATATCAAATAAACTCTGCACTCAACTTGAATGATTATTGTGTCATTTTATTGTAGTTCAGTGATGTTATGTAGTAGAGAGCAGTCGGCTCACAGTAGCGGTGCTTAACATCCGGTTAAAAGTAAAAGGAGTTTGTCACCAGGTTTTTGCCATTTAATCTGAGAGCAGCATATTGTAGGGGCAGAGACTCTTATTCTTGCAGTGTCACTACTTGCTGTAATTTTATCAGCAGGAGATTATCACTAGTAAACCTGTTGCCATGTAGTTCTCCATATTTATGTCCTCTGTGTAACTCCGCCCCTACCACTGATTGGCTGGTGTGTTCACTGTGCATAGGCAGAAAGCTGCCAACCAGTTGTGTGGATGGGGTTATACAGCGCTCAGCAATCAATCAGAACTGCTAAATCTGCAGCGGAAAGAGATTTTATCAAAACTGCAGCAAGCAGCCCAGTAAATGATACATTGCTGGAATCTGCGTGTCAGCCCTAACGCGGAGTAGCAAAAAACTGGTGACAGATTCCCTTTAATTTTGCGCTAAAGAAAAACATGCCCCACAATATTCCCCTTTGCATTTTGCTGGCAGCCTGGAGCTTGGAGCGTCCACTGATCAGGCTGCACATCAGGGCCACCTGCTGGGGGAGCAGTGTACTGCAGGTGACTCTCAGCAGAAGGTCACCTGTACAAGAATGTTACACAACCAAATATAGGGCTTCACTTTGTAGTTGGCTGATTGCTGATATTTTTAGGAATTGCCTTGCAAAGTGTTGATCTCCAATTTCTTTGGGTATGTGCACACGTTCAGAGTTTGCAGCCAAAATTTCGGCTGCAAATCCTGATATTTTGGCAAGAAAAACGCTGTGTAAATTAATGGCGTATTTTGCATGCCATTTTGTTGCAGATTTTTGTTGCTCGTTAGTACGGGTGAAATCTGCAGCCAAAAAATGCTGGAAGAATTGTCATGTCACGGCTTTTAATCTGCAAGAAAATATCAGCGACGTGCGCACGAGGCTTCCGGATTCTCATTCACTTTGCTGGTACTAGGGAACCCTTCAGGTTTTGTATCAAAACCGCACAGAAAACGCAACAAGTGCACATACACTTCGCTTTTCTTTGACTCTTTCTTTGTGGTGCACAGCTCTTCTCCATAGCCATGTATCTCATGGTTAACTATGCTGTGCAGTGATTATAGGGTTAAAAGCCATTTAACAGGGTTTCTAGGAATATATAATTTTGTTGTTTTTTTACCCTTAAACAGCGCCTCTGTTTTACAAAGGACACATCTGGTATTGCAGTTCTAAACCACTCGCTTGAATTAGGATGGATGGCAATGCCAGACACGGAACATGGACGAGACAGACGAGCGTCCTACTCAGGGATAAGCTGTACAGTTACGTGTTTAGAAGGAATCGCAAGCCCCGTGCTGCTAACAATGTGGAAATTGGTGTATAAGTAGCTTTGAAGAGTGAAGGATGCGACAAAGCGAGCGCCATTCATTACGGCTGCCGCTGTGCGCTGCAAAAAAAAAATAATCGTATTTCCTCGGCATGGGGCTGGAGCAGTTGCAAACTGGTTTCCATGGGGCTGCCCTGAAATGTGATCACTAGAGGATGGGACGGAGGACAATGGCTGGAGGTGAGCGGCTTTTGTCTCTGTAGCTTTAATCCTGTGTCCGCAGTGTAGGACGGAGACGCACAGCTCCATGCCATTAATGCCTACTGAAAAGCTCAGGGTGCGGGTCCATTGTGGCATGTAATAATTGGTCATTATTATTTTAGAAATAGCACCCTTCTATGGACTGTACTTACTGGAAGTAAGCAAATACTCCTCTTCCCAAAAAAAAAAGAAATCTGTTGGAGGTGAAGGGGTAAACCACAAAAAACCTTGGCAAAAATAAATAACTTCAGATTTCATTATTTTGTGTAGCTTGATAAAGTAATTTCATCTAATCGTTCCAAATACTTAATCTTTCATCAGAATTTTGCCATATCATCTGAAAGCAGCATCATGTAGAGGCAGAGGCCCTAATTCCAACGATGTATCACTTATTGGGCTACTTTCTGTAGTTTTGTCAGCAGTTCTCCAATGCTGAGCATTATATAACCCTGCCCACGCCTCTGATTATCAGCTTCCTGTGTACACTGTGCATAGGCAGAAACTCCCCAATCGGGTGGAGGCGGCGTTATACAGAGCTCATGAATAGGGAGGCCTACATGGCAGCAGTTTTACTAGTTCTGTAGTGATAATCTCCTGCTTATAAAGCTGATTTTATCAAAACTACAGCAAGCAGCCCAGTGACACATGGCTGCAATCAGTGTCTCGGCTCTGTTATGCTACTCTCCAATTAGGTGGCAAAAACCTGGTGACAGATTCCCTGTAATTCTTATCAGTTTATATCCGTTTTTAGTGGAAATTAAGTCCCAAAAACAAAAAAAAAAATAGTCTCTAAAAAAAAATTGCAAAAAGTTCCACATTCTGCAATGTTTCCCTTTCTGTAACATGTCTACCAAAATTTATAAAAGTATGGTCGTACTTTTTAAGGGTATGTGCATGCAAGGTTTTTTTTTTTTTTCTGCACAGCCGCCTCTACAACTGAACAATTGTGCACAGCAAAATCAAAATGACATTGTTTTTATGCATGGTTCATCTTGTTCTACTGCTTCAGGTTTCGTGAAAACATGAAGTGGTTAAAAGAAGTAATTTTCCCGTTTTTCAGGCAACTGTGTGAACATACACCAAACTTTTTGAGATTAACTGCAACGTTCACGATGATGGCGATCAATTGGGTTCATTCTGTTGGTGCAAGTGGGCTTTTGGCTTCTGCCAACCGCAGATGATAGGTCTTAAGGGCCCGTCTCACATAGCGATATCGCTACCGAGATCGCTGCTGAGTCACTAGTTTTGTGATGCAGCAGCGAGCTCACCAGCGATATCGCTGTGTGTGACATTCAGCGACGATCACCCCCCTGCCGGGGTATCGCTGATCTCGCTGAAATGTCAGGACTTTTTTGATCGCTGGTCCTCCCGCTGACAGGCACGCATCGCTGCGTGGACAGGCGGAGACCAGCGATCCGCTGGTAACCAAGTACACAAACGGGTTTCCAGGCGCGGGTCTGTGCCTAGAAACCCGCTGTGTACCTTGGATACCAGCGCCCTGATGCAGGGAGCTGGTAAACCAAGGTACACAACAGGTTTCCAGGCACCCGCGCAGCGCTTGGAAACCCCTGTGTCCTGGAAAACCACTCCCTGCACAGCGCGCTGGTATCCAACACACTGCGGTAACTAAGCGATGTTACCCGCAGTGTCGCTGCCCAGATCGCTGCCTGTTTGGCAGCTCACACGATCATGTAGCGATAACAACCAGCGATCCTGACAATGCAAAATCGTTGCGGGATCGCTGGTGTATCGTTATGTGAGACCCAGCCTTTAGAGCGCATGATGACCTAACGGAGGATTCCTTATCCTGGGAAGCTCTCGATTAGCTAAAGCTGACACCTCCTTCCAGCACATTCTTGGGACTTTAGCACTAAAGACTCCCCTTCAAACCAAAAAGTCTCAATTTGCACCCTATAAATACTCCCAGTTGGCGCACCGATGGTTGTAGCTTGACAAAAATCCAAGAACCTTAAGAATTAGGAACCCCAAGCTAATGAGATGCCTAGTCAGGTAGTATGTATTAGTCAAGACATTAGAGGTTAACGTCTACGGATGGACATGAAAAATCCTCTATCGATGGTTAAGGAGCACGCTGGCCCAGAGACCGCGCCATGGTTTCATTTTCTCTGAAAAGTATCTTGGAGGCACTTTGTTAGGTGCATTTTAAAATTTTCAGAATTTAATTGGGCCGCGGATGTTTTAATCACAAAAGATGGCATCTTGAGCTCTCGGAACAAACCTCTGTTTTAGGGCCCCTTCACACTTGCAAGGTCTCCTGTTAGCACCCAACTTATTCAATTACAGGAGTCAAAACACCTCCCTCTGTGGACTGGTTTTCTAAATACAAATGTCGGGGAAATAAAATCCTCGGAACATGAGAAAAAAAGGGAAAAAAATTTGACTAAATCGTACACGCTTCTCTGCCTCAGAGAGGAAGTCGGTAGTTCTTGACGTGAGGACACAGTTGTCCCCTCTAAGAGAGACCACCTTCGGTCCTCTTTCTCCATTTATGTCATTGTTGTACACTGGTGCAGAATTATTAGGCAAAATGATTATTTTGATCACATCACCCTTTTAGACGTTTGCCCCACTCCAACTGTATAGGCTTGAAACCAACTGCCAATTATTAAACAGGTGATTTGCATCTCTGTAATGAGGATGGGTTGGGTAATGACATCAACACCCTATATAAGGTGTGCTTAATTATTAGGCAACTTCCTTTCCTTTTGGCAAAATGGGTCAAAAAGAGAGATTTGAACGGACTCTGAAAAGTCAAAAATTGTGAGATGTCTTGCAGAGGGATGCAGCAGTCCTTGAAATTGCCAAACTTTTGAAGCGTAAACACTGAAAAATTTAAGCATTCAGGCAAATAGCCAACAGGGCCGCAAGAAGCGTGTTTAAAAAAAAAGACGCAAAATAACTGCCCATGAATTGAGGAAAATAAGCATGAAGCTGCCAAAAATGCCATTTGCCACCAGTTTTCCCAAAATTTTTTCAGAGCTGGCAACGTTACTGGAGTATCAAAAAGCAACAAGGTGAGCCATACTCGGGACATGGCCAAGGAAAGGAAGGCTGAAAACGACACCTGAACAAGAAACAAGATAAAACTCAAGACGGCCAAGAAATATGTTAAGACTGATTTTTCAAAATTTTTTTTTGGACCGATGAAATGAGAGTGACCTTGGGGGCCAGATGGATGGGCCCGAGCGGGAAACAGTAAAGGGCAGAGAGCTCCACTCTGACTCAGACGCCAGCAAGGGGGGGGTGGGTACTTATTGGCGGGTACATCAAAGATGAACTTGTGGGACCTTTCAGGGGGTTTAGGATGGGTGAAGCTCAACTCCCAGACCTACTGCCAGTTTCGGAAGACCCTTCTTCAAGCATGGTACAGAAAAAGTCGGTATCATTCAAGAAAAACATGATTTTCATGCAGGACAATGTTCCATCACATGTATCCAAATACTCCACAGCGTGCTGGACCGTAAAGGTCTAAAAGAAAAAAAAATATTGACATGGCCCCTTGTTAACCTGATCTGAACCCCATAGAGAACCTTGGCCCCTCATAAAAAGGTGGAGATGTACAGGGAGGGTAAACATTACACCTCTCGGAACATGTCTGGAGGCTGTGGTGGCTGCTGCAAGCAATGTTGATCGTAAACAGATCAAGCAACTGACAGAATCTATAGATGGAGGCGTCTGAGTGTCAACATAAAGAAAGGTGGCTATATTGGTCACTGATTTTTTTTTTGTGTTTTTGAATGTCATAAAATTTTATTTCAAATCTTGTGTTTATTGGTTTACCTGTGAAAATAAACAAGTGAGATGGGGTATAAATTTGGTTTTATTATATTGCCTAATAATTCTGCACCCGTAATTTACCTCACAAACAGATATCCTCCTAAGATAGCCAAATCTAGAAAGAAAAACCACTCCAACTTCCAAAAATATAAGCTTTTTTTATTTATGAGTCTTTTTGGGTTGGGTTGAGAACATAGTTGTTGTTCAATAATAAAAGAATCCTTTCAAATACAACTTGCCTAAAATTCTGCACACAGTGTACATTAGAGATGCCCTTAACACTTAACATGGTCAACCAACATTTTTTTAATGGCCATATACGGGAAGTAATTGTTGTCAGGGCTGGCCACCTTACACATTCACAGATGCCTCACAGATTTTGGGTGGATCTACCAATACTGTTCCCCCACATCAGGCCTGAGCAGATGCTGACAAAGTTATTTTTACTGTTCCGCTGAAGACCATGAAAAGAGGTCTCTAGGGACAAAAGGAGCAATAGGGTTTTATCCAGATAACAATGTTTGGTCATATAAGCAACTATGCTCACCCCGATATGTGACTGTGTGAAACACTAAACGGCATAATATGGGGACCCCAGCTGTGGAGCCACCTCGGTTGGAGGATCCATCAATAATAGATCAGTAGTGGAAAAATTGTTTTCTTGCGCTGCTGGTCTCTATCCAATCAAAAAAATTTAAATTTAGCCAATATTTTATTTTCTACACTTTCGAGTCCCTCCAACTCTTCAGGAAAAAATGGCTTCTCAGTTATTTTTCTTCCTGAAAAAAAGTTGATTACTTCAAAACAAAAAAAAAAAAAACCCGTTTATAATTTTTTTTATTTTTTTTGGGTTTTTTACCCCAGCGGGGAAATTATTTTTCCCCCACGGAAAAAAAAACCGTTAAAAAATGGCTAATTGATCTTTTTGACGGGAATACCCAAAACGCGGGTAAGTTTTTTCCCTACTAAAAAACAGATTTAAAAAAACAGCAAATTCTACCGCAGTAAAAAAAAAAAAAAAAATTTTTGGGGTACGCTTTCCTTGAGCGGATTGAATGTCCATGATTTTCAATTTTAGAAAAAAAATAACCCCTTTTAAAGGGGTGCACATCCTTTAATGTATCGGGTGAGGCCCAAAGGGGCGTGTAGCCCGGGCGACAACGTAAGTTTTTGGGGAAAGTAAAAAAAGACACCGCCCTGGGGAAATTTTTAACAATTAGGCATCGAAATGCACAAAAATGGGGGGAATTTTCCGTGCTTTTTTTTCTGCAGTTCTTTTGCATGAAGTCCCTTTTATGGACAGGCCACTCTTTGAAGAAGCTCCTTTTAAATTTTAAAACTTTTTTTTTTATATAAATATTGGATTTTGGGGCTCCCAAAAACCCTGAAAAAAATAAGTGTGAGCATATGTTTTCGGGAAAATATTTGAAAATATGTGACCCTTTACATCCCATTTTGTGCATACATCAAAAATTTAAAAAAGCAACACCCAGGCCTCCTATGCGAGTACGGCGGTGAAGGGGACAAAATTTGGGATTTGGCCCCGCTCCACATTTTTTTAAAATTGGGTCGGAAAAAAGCGAATCCTCCCATAATGATCCCCTTTGAAAAAATCGGCTGGTAGAAGCCAACTAACAGATTGCCGTGAAGCCGGAGTTGAGCTCTCCACATCTTTTTAGTTGAAAATTTTTTCCCCAGATGCAAAATTTACTGTAAAGACAATAAATTTTTCCCCCAAAAAGTATAATAAAATTTCCCCCAAAGGGTTCCCCTTAACGCTCCCCGGGCCCATTTTCAAAATCTTTAAACCCGCGGATCCCCTTACCATTTCCCCCCCCTTTTTATTTTTTTTGCCTTTTTTTTTAAAATGGGGAAGAGATTTTGTGCCCCGCAGGCAGCAGGGCACGGAGGACCACCTCTCTTTTACCTGAAACCAAGAACATCTGTGTAAAATGGGCGCCATCCCGACGTTTTTTTTTCCAAAAAAAAGCGTTTTTCAAAGATGTACCTCGTAAACCATTTTAATCATTTGGGGGTGGGTCCATGAAAATTTGTGGACCCGAAGATCCCACATAACACAGAGACTTTTCCCCCTCTTGAAACCAAATTTTTCTATGGGGCGTGATTTTAAAAAAAAAATAAAATTGAACAGCGTTTTGATGGGATCCCGTGTGTTGTCCAAATTTTTTAAAACTGTGATAGAAGCTCAAGAAAACCCCCATCCGTTTTTTTGGTTTTTTTTTTTTTTTTTTCCCGACCGGAAAAACTGATGAAACTGGAAACAAACTGGTAAAAAAGGACACTGAAACCCAAAAGCTAAAAGAAATTTTTTTTTTTGCGTATGAAGAAAAAACCCACATCTGAGGGTAAAAGTCACGTACAGCAGCACTACAAATGATGTCTTTTTTTTTTTTTTTGCCAAATTGCCCTTTTTAAACTCTGCTTTTCTGAAAAAAAATTTTCTAAGGGGCTTTTTTTTTTTTAATTGCATCAACTAAAGGGGTAATTGTTTTGCGCTCACAGCCCTATAAAACAAATAAATTAGCTGTTTGGGGGTTTAGATCACAAGAATTAAAATTAAGCGTAAAAACACCCCCAAAGACATGGAATTAATTTTTGCAACAGTGAAAACTACATGGTTCAAACAAAAATTTTTGTCGGGGAAAAGCCGTGAAATATTGACCACGTATTAAAGTTTTAGGGTAGACACAGGAATTTAGGGGATTAGAAAAAAGACATTGTGTCCGACAGATTAAAAGTGGGGTGTATAATTTTCCCTCATACATTTTCTCGGTTTTACAAGGCAGCTGCAGAAAGATGGTCCCTTTACCCATTGGGGGCATCCTTTTACACCCCCCCGCAGTCTTTTGCTCCCGTTTAGGGGGCCTGTGACTTTCCCTTTTCCCTACTGGGGGCAAGACAAATTGGGCGTCAAAAAATACTTTTATTCCAAGAAAAAATGGGCCGTGTAGTTAAAACAAAAAAACCTAATCCTCTGTCTTTTTGGGGAATGTCCAAGCGGGCCCCCTTTCTTTTAAAAATCCTTTGTCTTCAAAAAGCAAAGAAATTTTTAGCAACTCGCCAAATGTCTCTGCCCGGGAAATTTTAAAATTTTGCCCAAAAACCCCCAAATTTATTGGCCAAATTTTTTTGGGGGTCAAAGGGGGTCCACACCCCAAATACAGTCCGACGTAGCCTTTGGTTTAAAAGCTTTGGGGCTTGTTTTTGGGCCCAAAACTAAAGGGGCAGGAACAACCCACTGCCCCAAACCCCCCTTTTTTTATCTGAAGAACCCCCCTAAATCTGGATTGTAGGCCAATTCCTCAAAACTTGCCAACATTTTGAGGGTTGAGGAGAGTCCCATCAGTACACATGTGTAAAGTTTTAGTTTATGAAAGGGCATTTTCAAGTGGCCATTTGTATTCAAGTCCCCGCCCGGGTTTGTTGGGTGGGGGAAACAAAAAGTTGACATGAAACATGTAGGATTTCCCTTTTTTTTCATTGGGTTATGGCCTTTTTACCAATTTTTTTTCCCAAAAAACTGTCCAACCCGACTAGGAAAAATGGTCATACCCAAACCCTGACCTAGTTTAAACATGGCAACAATCCGCTAAAGTTTAAAAGGGGCTTTTTAAAATTTCCCTGGCTGTCAGTAGCTCATCTCTCTGTAGCGGTGGACGGCGGGCCCACATTAAAAGCCAAAAGCCAGAAGTTTGAATTTTAAAAATGTAACTAAAAATTTTGCTGCTTCCCTTTTAAGGGGTTTTTTTACCCCCTTAAAAAATCTTGTAAAAACTTGGGGGGCGAGGTTCTAGACCCCACCGATCCCTCAAAACAAACGAAGCTCAAGAGGCGAAATGGTCACCAGCTCCCGAGCTGGGGCCCCCCCCCCAGAGCAAAGTCACGGACCCAAAGGAAAGCCTCCCTCGGGTGTAAAAAAACCCAATGAAGATGGTATTTGTCAATCAGTATTTTATTCCGGGGAAAATGTGCCTGCACCCGTGGGGTGAATAGGGCATGCATGTGTATGTGGGGGGATCGGGAGAGAGGGGCGTTCACAACTACCGAATGGGGTGACAGCGCAGATATCCATTCTTTGTTTGTTTCGGGTGGAATAACAAAAAAGGCGAAGGAATATTTTCAAAAAACCTACCAGGAAAAAAGGCAACCCGGTCGGGCATTTCTGTGGAGTGGGTGGTTTGATGGTGAAGTAATGGATAAAAGGTAATTTTAAATCCCATTTGTCAGGTACTTTGGGAGCCTTTAATCCTCCACTGTCTAATTTTTTAGATGAAAACCCCATTCAAAATTTTTTTTTCTCCTTTCAAATTTTTGATAAGAAGGTAAAATTTTGCCCTCGTGGCTCTGGGGGGTTCCGGGAAAATTTTGATCAGGACAATTAAAAAATTAACTTCCCAGTAAAAGAATTTGTAGTAAATTTAAAAGGGGTACACAAATGTTATGCCGTTTCTCATTACTGGCCCTTTTATTCCCAAACCTTCGAGATAACTAAAATCTTAAAAAACCTTGGAAAAATAAGCCGGGGATCCCCAAAAAAACCAAAAAAAAAAATTGGGGGGTAGTTTTTTTGCCCCCCATTGTTTAGCTGGTTTACAAATTGGGTAAAAACCCCGGGTAGCCCGATGAAGGGGGGGTCGGGCAACGGGTCATTCCCCCCCCTTGGGCCCCTCACCCCCTTCGGAGCTGCAAAGTCTATGGGATCATTTAAAATGGATACGTTACTCACATCAAAAATTAAAAAATTTTCAGTTGGGTTAAAATTTCTTTAAATACCCCCGCCCTTTTGGCCCAAAAAATGATCTATGGCTAAAAGGCAGAGAGATTTCCCCCCTCTTACCTGCGACGGCCGCGACTCTTCTTCTGATTATCCTACTGGTGTGCTACATGGATACGCCCAGGCCGCTAATCAAAATACAGGGCATTTTAACAGGCGGCACTGCCTCCTGTCAGGGGCCACTGACCACATCGGGCCGATGGACTGAACGTCCGACGATTTGCCCCACCTTAATATTTTGATTTGTCCCTTCACTTTTTTTTTTCCCGGGTCTTGAATTTATGTCCCAATTAGGCCACGTCACATGCCTTTTTTCATTCTGAAATACAGTCTTTTTTTAGCCTAATGAAATATACCCAAAAAGGGGGTTGTCTGCTTCTAAACTCTCTGATGAGATTTGGGAAAAGCTAATTTGGGCCCTTTAAAATTTCGACTAACACACCGACCCCCAATTCTTTTTATAGTTAACACGTTGGCATGGGGAGACCATTCTTTTCGAAAAAAGGGCCCCTTGGCGGGTCCGGGTTTTTTTCAGCTCCTTTGGTCACCCCAGCTCCCAGCTTTTTTTGATGGGGAAGCTGATTTAATATTTATAAAAGGCGGCTGTTCAAAAAGGATCCCCGTAGTACGGGGGAAGACATATCGCTATAGGGGGGGCACCACTCATGAAAAGTGGGGCTCATAGATGACGGCCCCAAGAAGATCCAGTCTCCCCTTTTCTTATTCCGGAGCTCTAATGGCCCCAAGCTTTCTCAAAATAAACCCTTTTAAAGACGAAAAGTTGTGGGAACATTTTTTAACCTTAGAAAGTTCACCATTGGATGGGGGATTCTCAACCAGAGGGGATGTGGATGTATTTAAAGGACGTATGGGGCAAAAAAGTGTACAACAGATTACAGATTCCAAATTTTTTTCAGTTAGTCATGGGGGTTCTCGATGTTACCAACCAAGAGCGAAAAAGCCGATTGCCCCCAACTTTGTGTTTTCCCGCGGTATATGATACACCGGGATAGAATTTTTTCACCAATTTAACAAAACGAGGAACTTGCATTAAAAAATGATCGGTCCCAATAATGATAAAGTTAGAAAAGCATTTTGGGAAAATTCGAGAAATGTAAGTGATAGGAAAGTTTAAAAGCATCAGCTTTATTGTACTTGTACGGGACACCCAATCCATCGCCGCCTCCTGATTTCACTTTAATCTGTGTGAGCCCACAGAGCCATTTTAAAGAAATGTGAAAGACCGGAATGAGGGGTAAAACCCCCCATGGGCCTTAACCCAGCGATTTTCCAATAGTAGGTCGGGTTTCCGTTTTTTTTAACACAAGGGACAGCCAACAATTTGGGGGCTCCTCTGATTTCCTTTTTTTAATAACATTTCTTGGCTTTTAACTCGCAAAATAGTTTTTGCCACCAAAAGTCTAACTACAGTTAGAAAAAGGGATTTTCCAGCCATAAAGTCCTTGGCTAGCGATAACTGTAATCAATGTGGGTCCATGGCCCAGAACGGAGGACTTGTATCACTCGTTCTTTCCTACTGAAAGGTGAGGACGGAGATTTGAATATTATGGCAGTGGGGCATACCCCCAAACCCTTCTTACAGTATTCATTTTTGATCCTAAAGATAGCTGACATTGGCTGCTTTTTGCCATTTTTTGTGGGGGCATAGACTTAAATGAAGTGTCAAAAGACAACAAAGAACATCAAAACACTTAGCTAGGTCATGTCCACTTTAATGGAGCTTTAAGGGGCATGTGCACTGGGCCAAAAAATTTACTACTCCTGGGCCCTGATCTTTCATAAGGGAGAATGGCGACAAATTATTCCCCTTCTGGCAACAAATGATTGCCCCCCAAAAGGACCCCCATTTTTTTACAAAAAGGGGTGGAACATTCTTAAAGCCGCTTAAACGGGTTTTCCGGCCTGAGGCCCAAGCCGTGACTCAGACTTGTGAATCTCCCAAATGTTTTTACTACCATCATCAAATTATTTGGGTTTTGAGTTTTTTCAAAAATTTTTTATTTGTTAACACGGGTCCATTCTCTGCCTTTTGCTACTGGTTGGTTTTGTTCAGCTTTCCCCCTGCCGAACCTACTTTGCGCTAAACTACATTTTTATGATTTAAAGGCCAAAAAATCTCTACAACACATAATCAAAGTGCTCTCAGATTCTCTGGGCCGGGGGCGGGCGGGGAGTGACTGTAAGTATGCATTTGCATACTTCCAGCCCATCCTAACTAGACGGTCCGGCCTTGCCAAAACATTTGCGCCCCATCTAGTCTGTAGTGACCGCATGTACAATTAGGATGGGAGTACGTGCTGGGAAAGGTGTTATCAGAATATTCTCGTATCTAAGTTCCACGGCGGCTAAAAAAATAATTCAAGTCTCCGCCCTCAGTCCCGCCTGCAGAAAGCCCAATTCTCAGGGGTTCCCAAAAAACACCCCCAGACTCAGCCACGGGGACTCGAACAATTTTTCGAGCATCCCAAAGACACTTGCACACGAGCATGCGATGAAGCACCTATTCAAGCACTTTTGCCCATCACAAATTCAATGCATATTCCGGGTCATGCTCCCGCAAGCGAGTCTTCACAAGTCGCAGTCAGAGTTTAGCCTAAGTCGGAAAACCCTTTTTAACCTTGCTTAGGAAACTTGATCTTTGGTTTAAAAAAGACCCCTCCATAGTGGGGGTTTTTATTTGTATGTCGTGGGGTCAACGCTTTTTCTGTAACGAATGCGATACAGTGCCCAGAAAATGTCTTTACTCCGCTTACCGTATATTTAGGGTACACCACCCCTACGCTAGATAACCGCTCCCACTTTGTACCCCACCTTGGAAACCTGAATTTGTGGGAAATAAAGGCGAGTCCCTCTAATATGTGTGAACTTTAAAAGTGTTAACGGGTTTCGGGTCTCTTGCATGGGAAGTAGCCTGCTTTTTCTCTATAGCTTCACTTTTTAATTGGGCACCTCGGGGCTACGCAGCTTTGTTTTATCTTGTTATAGCATAAACCCAAGTTTAAAAAGGGATTTAATTGTTCACAACAACAAAAATCGTTTTCCTTTTATTTTTTTATATTCTTGCTTTTTTAAATTTTGCAAGGTCTGAGGCGTGGGCCTTTAAATTTATTTTCTTTGCGTCACACAGCGTGACGTTTTAGATCGTTTTTTTTGGATTTGCCAATAACAAAGAAATTGCTACTTGCCAAAAGTACAGCAAAAGATAATGAAGTTTTGTTCACCTCAGAAATTTCCCAAAATGTGTTTCATGAAAAAGACAAATGATTATATTTGTCCTTTGGGGGCTAAACCAACGCCTTTTTATTTTTATATCCGACTTCTTTTTTTGTTACGTTTAAAGTGTATTAGTCCACCACTATCCTAATTTTAGTGCTACAACCACAATACCTACAATATCCATGTCTGATTTTACGAGGGGTGGCCACCACATCAGACAAAGATTTTGTATACGACAACATTGGGTTTGAAAAAACCCCCGGAGTTACCCAATTTGATGATGAACTCCATCGTTCGGGATCGGGTACAGTGTGATAAATTATCTTTTTTTAGTGCTGGGGGTTGAAGCGCTTTACAATTTGGGCTAGCCACTACAACGGGCCCTTTTCCCTCCATCTCCCCATTCGAAGCCCCTTTTCTTTTTCGAAACCTGACCACCACTGTGCTAGGAACCTGAACGTTCCCCTTCTTCCACCACAGGAGATTAAGTGGGCCCCGGGTTCTATCAGAGGCATGGAGGGAGTCTTGGGGAATCTAAGATCAATTTCCATAGGGAATCTGAGAAAGAGGGGCCCAGTTTGTGAAGAAGAAAACAGAGCTCCAACGGGGAGGAAGGGTGTCCGGGAAAGGGTCCCCGGTATGAACCTGTTCTACTACCACATCAAATTATTGGTATGCAGTTACAAAAATTTTTCTTTTTTTGTTAATCACCACACCACCTCGCCTTATCCTCTGTTGGGGTTTAGTTCAGCTTCCTCTATCCGAACCATTTTGGCTAAACTACACCTTCAATTTTTATGGCCAAAAAAGTCCCACAACACAAAAACAAGTGGTCAGGAATAACACCGGGCTTTGGCAAACTCGAGTCTGAATTCGACATACATATTTATCTTGTCAAATCTTCCCATTCGTTCTTTTTTTTAAACCTGGGCCTGAAAAATCTTTTGACAATTCCTATTATTCTACGTAAAAACACTTGGCTGTTCATATATTCATGGAGGGGTGTATTTTTTCTGCTTCTGTTTTTTGAAAAACTTGGGGGGGGAAAAAAAAAATGCATTACTTACCTAGTTAATTGAGCGGCTCCTCATGGAACCACCCAAACTAGGCACTGCCAATCAAAAGGGGCGCAAAAATGCTTGAAAAAAAACCGCTTTAGAAACCAAAAAACCCCACTTCCAAAAAGCCCAAGAGGGTAAGCCTTCATCCTAAAAATTTTTTTTTTTTTTTTTGACCAAACTTGGGCTCGGGGCTGTACCCTGAAAAACCCCTTAAAATTCTATCTATACTGAAAGGGAAAAAGGGCCATTAATATCCATTGATTATAGAGGACAAGATTGTAGCATTGGCCATAAAAATGTTTTAAACCGTAGACCAGTAGAAAAATTATGTAATTTGTTTGGGACTAATCCTATGAATCACAAAAAGTTTTTCATAATGTTCCTGGAATGTTTTTACAGGAGTTGTAACGTTGATGACCAAACATGGGAGAGAACTTACGACCCTTAAAGCCTTCCAGAAGACACCAAACCCGCGTGCTCCCAGTATAGCAAACCCGCCCAAAAATGCAGACAAACTTGGTTGTAAATCCAGAGAAAGTTCTTCTCCACACGATTTTTTTTGTCTTTTGGCCCAATGATCCATCGACATTTCTTTTAATATGGGAGGGGCAACTCGGTAAAAAAAAACAAAAAACTTTGTCCTGGATTTTTTTTAGTTTTTTTTTTTTTTTTACAGCATAGAATGTTTTAAATTGAAAAATAAGTGGTCGCCAGTCACCAGGGTTCCTATATCTTTTTACCAGCTTCTTCTATCATGCTATGAACCTCGCCATTTGGGGCCCACTCTTTTTTTTTCCCTGAGAGTTAAGGGTTGACATTTTTTTGGGCCCGGGCCCCCGCTCACATTGTTAATCATCTTTTAATTTTTGTTTAGGAGCCTTGGAAAAGATAATAAAAACTATTAAATAACTCTGAGGTGAGGTGTACACCGAAAAGCAGTCCGAAACCCTTTTCCCACAGAACAGAATACTCGCATGATTGGTAAAAGTGATCAGGGAATATTTTTTTTTTCCCCCAAAATTTTGACGTGAAAACAAAAGTACAAGTTTATTATATCGTTTTATTTTGCGAAAGTAATCCTCAAAACTTAGCCCAGAAAACAACAGAGTAAAGGTGGGGTCCCACAACTGTTTTTTGCCACATCTGAGAAAACTGCAAATATTGAATCAACTTTGAGAAAAACTGATCCAATTGACAGACAGGGAGAGAAAAAAAAAAATTTCCACCTTCTCCCTTTGATTACCATATTTTTCCTTTTTATACTTTCGAAAAATTTAAAATACAGTCCCCGACACTAAAACCTCCTTTCTCTGATCGCCGGATGGTTTTCAGTTTGCCATCCAGAAGGTCAATCAAGGTTAAAAAAATAAAATTTCCCGCATTGAAGAAAATTGGAAAAAATTTCATTTTTAAAGTATGTGACTCCATGACTAATAAAAAACAGACCCAGTTAAACAAAAAGATTCGCAGGACCCTCTAAATTCTACGTCGGGCCTCCTTGGGAAACCGACAAGGGGAGAAACTGGAATGATTGGGGCCTTTTTTTGATTCCTAGCCCCCCCAATGCATGGGGGTGGAACCCACACGAGAGGGGGAATAACACAAAGATGTTTAGGAGCTGGCATTTGAGTGTCGGGTCGAAGCAGCCGCCTCCCAAAAGCCAAGAAGCATCTTAGTAACTCCCCGGGGGAAAAAAAAAAATTAATGTTTCAAAGCAAGTTTCGAGACGTCTTAGGTCTCTTCGTCAGGCATGGAAAAAAAAATACTGAAGAAAGAAAGTACAAAACAAGGGGGTTTGTTTTTTTTTTTCCGGAAAAATTTTGTTTCTTCAAACTTTTGTTATACCTTTCCTGAGGAAGAGACCTAAGAAGTCTTGAAAGCTTGCTTTTTAACAGGCCCCGTCCACATAGCGAACACCACGATCCCGACAACGATCAGGCGCTGGTGGTTCGCTACATATCGCGCTAGCTCCCCAAACAGGCGCGATCAGGACAGCGACACTGCGGGAAACAAGCGACGCATCCGCCTAGTTACCCGAGTGTACATTGGATACCTGCGCCTGAGCACGCGCTGGTATCCAAGGTACACGTCGGGTTTCCAGGCACAGACCCGCGCCGGAAACCCGAGTTTACCTTGGTTACCAGCGGATCGCTGTCTCCTGCCTCAACACGCAGCGATGCGTGCCTCCAGCGGAACCCCGATCAAAAAAAGTCCTGACATTTCTGACACGACCACGATCACACAGGGGGCCCGATCGCGGTACGTGTCAACATACGAATCGCGCTGAATCGCTGTTTTTTCAGCACTCGGGACGACTTCCTATTTAGACCGGGCCCTTAGTTTTGTTGAAATTACAAAATTATCTTGTGTTTCCCCTGAGAGCACTCTTTATCTTTTTTTCGACGCCTAACACGGTACCCAAACCCCTTTTTTTTTTCTGTTGACTAAATGGAAGCACCGCAAAACACCGACCAGGGTACCCATTGTTTTGCAAATTTTTAGTCTAAACCACTCCACAAGTTCAATTTGAGCTCATGCCATTACAGAAAGAAATTTTCCCTTTTACGGTTGAAATGTAAATGGGGATCGCATGACCGGTTTCACCGTTTCTTGTTACTGCCTCACCATAGAATTCACATGAGTTGGCTGCAGCGGGAATTAGAAAAAATAACTCCACACGATTTTCATAGAAGTACTGACGGCTGAATTATCAAACGGGAATTTCTGCCCGCTTTTTAGTTCTCTTAAGATCCAAGTCCCACCTATTCCATATCTCATTCTAACCCGGTGCCAAACTCCGCCGCAGAGTGACACAAAACGCCCCTCCCCAGTGATTTTTCGGCTTCCGCGACGTCATGTTGCAGAGCAGCGGCTACTCTTCTTTCTGCCTTTTAAGGGGTTAAACTGAATTAAAATCTGACTCCCCGCTCCCTACTGCGGGGAGCCCTGTCAGTCATGACATCACAGAAACACCAAGTCAACAGAGCAGTTCGGAAGAAGAGAGCTGCTCTGTCATTGGACAGCAAAATCGCGGCAAAAACTGAACACTGATTGCATATTCTACCGGGTAGGGAATGATATAAAGGATAACCTTCATTAGCACCTGGCTCAGACCCAAACTAACACTTTTAAGATAACACCTCAAACTTGTTTTGCAGCGGGCATTTTTCCGGGGGAGGCTTTTTTTCCTTTTGCAGTTTTCTTTAAACTTTCTGCGGTTTACCGCATGAGAAAGAAAGGGTGAGGCAGCTACACCTTTAAAACGAAAAACCCTCCATGCTGTCTACCCAAAAAGGGACCAACTAAAAAGTTTATGCATAAAATCTACTATATGGTCTCTTTATGAGATCACTGAACTTTTTTTTTTTTTTTTTTTTTTTTTTTTTTCCTTTTAAAAAAAGCTTTTCATAGAAAATGATTTCATTTTTTTTTTTCCATTAAAGAACCTCGGAGGCAACTTTATAATATGAGAAAAAAATCCCTTGTATTAAAAAAAAAGAAAAAATAAAAAACTTTTCATGTATTCCTTTAAAATAAAAGAAAACAAAAACCCTGAATTTGAGTTTGGGGAGCGTGGGAGAGATTATCTTCTAAACCTTGGTGTTCACCAAATTCTCAGACCTTTTTTCATAAAAATACGACCAACCCCGAAAAAAAAACGGTTTCTTTTTCAAAATCGGGTCTACGGCAGGTTGTTTAATATTTTTGGCATGCCCCGGGTCTTTCAAAATTTTGTTCTATTCATTAAATTTTTCTGTTTCCAAATAAATGCCTTTTAGTATCGCACGGTGCAATTGTCTAAAATCAAATACAGTTAAGTGTAAAAGTACTTTTTTTTCCTTTTGTAAACAAAGAAATCGAAAATCTGTGAAAGATATTCATTTTTTTTTTTACATTTTTTTTGGTTTTTTTTTTTTTTTTTTTCAGTGTA
>JARQOD010000006.1:400547105-400597854 GCA_033576555.1 Oophaga sylvatica | reverse complement strand
AATGAAATAAAATTATGAAATGGACTCTGGTAAGAAACTAGAGCACATTTGTGGTGTAAATTTTGAAGAACTCGCTTGCCGCACTTGGCCACGCCACCTCCCCATTAAACTCCGCCAAGTGGAGCTACAAGTTGTGCAAAACGTTGTGCGATCTCAAAGTTCTGTAAAAAAAAGAGCTGCAATGAGCAGCTTAATGCATTGTGTAGTGCCCACTGCTGGTTACTGCAGAACAGTTTGTATTCTCCTGAAGGATAGGTCATAAATATTTTGCGACTGGAGAGTCCTCTTATTATGGTGCCATAGGAAGGTGCCCTACATGGCAGCACATGGGGTGGCTATGGCTCCTTGGTATTTTGCTGCCTTGTATATGAAGTCCCCACTCTACGTTCAGTATGCACATGGCAGTCGTAGACTACTGGAATAGTTGAATGAAAACCTCTAGGGACCTATCATGGTGGCCCACAGACGTAACTAACAAATGACAGACCAGAATTGTACTAACGATGGCTGTTGTAATTATGGTTTTATTTATTTTATTTTTTATTTTTTTAACTCCGTGGGGCATATCGGGCTTTAGTTTGGAGAGTAAAACTCGCATCATTGGACACATTTAGACCAAAGTCACTATTTAGTTAGAGTGAATAATTGGTCTTTACTGGTGAGCAGATGTTGCATTTACAGTGTTTGCTATAGCCGGTGGGTGATTGATGTAACTGTCGATCTTCACAAATTCTAACATAATAAACATAATTTTTGGCTGTCCAGGATGTGCTGATGATATTTTTGTCCAACCAAAGCTTGTCAATACACTGGACATAGACCATGGTCTGGAGATTAGACTTCGTCATGATTTGGTCTCCAGTTAAATTTTCATTTCTAACCACAAATAATGTTGGTGTTAAGATTGGTGTTGATATTGTGTTGTAACAGGGAGCGATACCTGGCCGGTCGGGTTTTGCCTAGAGACGTCCCTTTCTAAAACTCGGCTTGTTGATTGTAGAGCATCGTTTCCTTAACACAAAGCCGTTCAGATGTGTTATGAGAATACATGAAGTACTGCTTTTGTTGTGAAAAAAAAAATTTCCTTGCAATTTTTCTTCAATACACCATTTGTTATCATGGATCAGGAAAAAAGTCTACTTTTTACTAGAAACAGAGCCACTATGGGGAAAAGGTTGTCTGCCATTGTCTTAATATTATCCACTTACAAAAAGCGCTATATTGAAAACGATACCAATTTTAGGGAAAATGTAGGTTTTTTTTTAACCCTTAAATCCTGTGATAAGTGACAATGTGTGTTAGCTGATCATACACATGGTAATGCAAGTTTCAGGTATCTCGACTCTAATTCAGTTCAGACTGGCCTGCATTTTCTACTGCTTCCAAGATGTCCACTGCAGTGAAGAGCCTAAACCATGCGTTACTTGGCTTTTCTGTGTAGTGAGAAGGAAGAGGCAGGGGATGTGTGGTTTCGACTTATTACTGCACCCTCATACATAACTGTGGTGGCCATAGTGGAAGCAGGAAAAAATGCAGGCCATTCTGAGCAGAAGAGACATTGGGAGAGAGGGCAGCATGGTGACTCAGTGGTTAGCAATGTTGATGTGCAGCACTGGGGTCCTGGGTTCAAATCTGACCAATGACAACATCTGCAAGGTGTATGTTACCCCGTGTTTGCGTGGGTTTTCTCCGGGTTCACCACTTCCTCCCACATTTCAAAGACCTACATATGGTCTCCTTCACACGTCCATATAAAACATGTATAAGAAAAACTGGTACTGGTGCCATCGTTGTCATCGGGTGTCCTTTTTTTACCATCAGTGTACAAACCTTCTCTTATACTTTGCACTGTTAGACATGGACACACACGGACTGTGCGCTGATGCCACCCGTGCGTTGTACGTGTTTTTCATGGACCAATAGACTTGCTTCTTGGAACAAAACACTGACGTGTCTCCATGTGGTTTGCACAGACACACTGTCCATGGAAAAACACGGCCATGTGCATAGCCATAGGTTATAATGGTTACGTGTGGTATCTGTGGGGAAAAAAAAAAAACGTTCCCGTGACACTGAAACGTGAAGGAGGCCTAGAAGTGATGGCTCCACATACTTGGAAAAAAAAAACCCACACTGCTCCACTGAATGCCACTGTTGGTTTCTGTAGAACATCTTGAACCCATTGGTTGTCCAGCAGACCTCTGTGTTGTCCTGTGTCGGTGATTGTTTTTTCTTCTCCACCAGGATAATCATGTGGAAACTTTTACCTTTTTGAGACTTTTTTAGTATTGAGATGCAAAAAGCAGATGTTTAAGAAGTGCTGGCCAAAACAGGCCATCTTCATTTAGATGGAAGTCATTCCATGACATCTAATATTTCCATCTGCCTTTTGTACGTACGTACGTACGTAGTTTGGGCACTGGACACAGCGGTACAGTTAAGAAGACCATCATCATCTCGCCAAAACGTGTAGGGAGGAAATATTGCCCCCCAAGTTTTTATTTTTTTTTTTCAAATTAATTGTCATGCTTGTTTTTGTTCTTGTCAATTGAAGATGATTGGGAATCGACAAAAGTAGGCACACTGGTCAAATGTGCCATGGGTCCAGGTTTCCTGGAAGGACATGTGCAAACGTAGTGAAACGCCACATATACGTATACAGTATATGGAACGTGTAACAAGTGGGTCCCCTCCACCATCCTGGACTTATCTAATGGTTTTTATATGAGCTATGCTTTATAATCCTGGAACTGTGTCCAAACAAGTTGGGAGATCTCTCTCCATCCATTCGATCTGTGGGCTTTATCTAATGGTTATACGATGTTACATGGTAGCAGCTTAATGCATGGTGAAAATCACAGGAACGTATTTGTAACCAACATGAGAAATCTCTCTCTTCATTTCTTCTCTGATTTTTGCTTTATTGTTAAATACATGTTCACATTAGACACGGAACATCCAGGATGTATGAAGCCCTTCCAGAGCCAGGCACTCACGCTTGCTTTTCTAAAAGCCGTCTGCCATTATTTGTTAGTATTGATCTGTGTTACGCAGAACACGATCGTAAAAAGATACACCTTTTTTTGAAGGCATTTAACTTGCATGGGCTCAGTGGCAAAACATTTGATGTTATTTCCTGGAGCAATGAAACATTTAGCAAGTTGTCAGATTAATTAATGGATTTTTTTTCCTACTGTGTTAGTCTCGTGTAGTACGTTTTAATGGATTTATGTTGTCCTTGTCACAATTTTGCGGTTATAATACATTAAAAAAAACTTGGCCCCCATCTTATTAAATGTTTTAATTAAAATACATTTTTATTTTGTTTCTTAACGTAAAAGTTTGAACATTTTGTTACTGCCGTCATAATGGTTCTCCCATAATGGTAAAAGTTCTCTTGTCTCTTCCTCTACACACGTGACTTTCTAGCTATTTTTTTTTTGTAAATGTAAAGAACTGGGGGCCCAAGTAGCACCCCACACTGGCCACCAGGCCCAGAACAAGCTAGTCGTCAACAGAAGAGCATGGTCACACATGGCTTCAGCCCACTAGCCTCTTCAAGTGCCAATTGCAACTACTTACAGTAGAGGTTCTTGGCCGATCTTAGAAACCATCAGTCCTGATCGTTACCATCTGATCAACCAGAAGGCAAACGCTTGTTTGACAGCGGATATCCTCCTTAGGCCGGGGTCCCACTTGGACCAGAGAGTGCGGCTGCATGTATTTCTATGCAACTGAACACTCCGGTCCTGAGTGCTGGCGGCAGTTCCGGGTATTGATGTGAGAGACTCGTCCGAGTTTCTGGCATTGCACCATGAACGCTAAGTCGTCGAACCACGGCCTATAGAGGGCCACATCGTCCGAAACCAATATTTGTGTAATTGAATCACTGGTTCAATTGGCCTGTCTATTTGAATTATCATACATCTGTCATCTATATTCTAATAATAACTATTCATTTACAGCAAATCCTCCTCCTTATCCATGGTATATTGAGTGCTTCATGTTATTTTTCAATAATTACTTACCGTCCTAAGAGTGCGGCCGGAGGTGCACTAGATCTCGTGCGCATTGTAATGGATCGACAGTAACCGAGCTACAGATCGCAGGAAAAGGGCACATATTTGCGGGATCGCTGGATGCTGGTCTCTGCATTTTCAATGCATCTTTCAATATACTTCATTAAAATCCCTCTATGTTTTTTATTATTTTTTCTAAAAGAGCACTGTCCGGCCATGAAAGAAACCAACGAGCAGAAAGGAATCCTGGGCGACTGGTCTCGCTTTTCCTAACCAGTTTTACTTGCATCACACACGTGTCTTATCAAGACGTGAGCGAGCGCACTGTCACTCTGCCTAAATTGCACTTGTCCGAGAAAATCATTTGTGTGCATGAGCCCAAACATGAATATTTTGACACTGATTCTTATTGGAAAGCAGTATGACTTATGGCACCATTTATAAAACTTTCTCAGAGTAGCTTTTTTTTTTTCTCTTCAAGTTTTAGTTGTAGGAATTTTATTTTGCACTTTGTACTGTGATCGTACTCATTGTAGAACGATCTTGCTGTGACCAGTAGTTATATGGATGACCGAGTGGGACCACAGTCTCAGAAGTGTAACACATCACCGAATAAAAAGGAAATAACATCGCGCCATCATCAGCATTACACAGAACTAAGGAAAGAAGAGACAAAAGTGACTTCAAAACAGGACAACAGCGGCTCAGCTGCAGCCGGCAGACTGTGTGGAGATGAGAGGGATATTTCTTCATTGTGTTCCTGGTTGGAGTCCTCTCTCCAGCAGTGAGAAGATAAAGAAAATAACTTGTTTCACATCGGAGCGGATTAGATTGAAGAAAACCTATATGTTCACCCTCAGATTGTCGGGTGATTTTTCAACATTTTACATCTTTTTGTAATTTGTATGATTACAGGCTTTATTCCTTAAGTCGGAATAAGTGTGTTTTTTTTTAATTTTTTTTTTATTTTATGCATATAGGTAACATTTTGCAGCGCTAGGAAGAGACTTGTGGGCCGATATCCTTCTCTCTAGGGCACCGGCTATAGGCGCCAGTTTCATGGCAATTCCTTCATTTTTTTTTCCAGCGTTAGGACTCATTCACACATGCGAGTTTTCCACATATGAGAAAAACGGACCGATTATTTTGATCAGAATGTGGTCCAAGTGTCATCAGTTTTTCAGGTCAGATCTTTTTTATTTATCACATATAAGACAAAAACTTGATTTAAACAATAGGTCATTTTCTGATGATGGCTTCCCTCTTACGGCTCTGTTCACAAATGAAGATACATTGGTTAAACGGAGCTGTGATTGTCAGCGTGTGGAATGTATGTACGGCACTTTTATGGAGGACGAGGCTGACCGTCCTTCCTTCCTTTGCTCCTGCCTCCTCTACTTACAAGTTGCAGATACCTGTTTACACCAGCAGCAATAATTTTAGGTAATTTTGAAAGGATGTTTTTCCCAGTGTTATAATGTTGATCTATCCACCGGCTATAGCTCCTCATTATCTGATAGTTCAGTGGGATCCAACACCTGTTACCCCTATTTGCTCTTTCCAGTTCCGCCAGTCCGTGCCTGAGGCGTGGTCGCTGTGCCCTGACTGGCGACTGAAGCCTCGCTGGCCGCACCTCTATGACTGAAAGCATGAGGCTCTTGGGAGGAATTTACCATATTTTTCGGACTACAAGACGCACCCCAAATTTTCAGAAGGAAAATAGGGGAAAAAAATTAATGTGTAAAATGGGGGTCCGTCTTATGACTCCCATCCCAGACTGGTGCAGCAGGTTCGCCGTTGCTAAAGGTGCAGCAGCTCCGCCGACATTTTCTGAAAGCCCTGAGCCCCCGCACATTCATTGCTGTGATGCGTTGGCCTCCGGACAGCCCCATCCCAGGCTGGTTCGGCGGTGCTCTGTGGTGCAGGGGCTGCGCTGGCATTTTGTGAAAGCCCTGAGCCCCTGCACATGCATTGATGCGATGCAGTGGCCTCCAGGAAATCCCATCCCAGGCTGGTGCGGCAGGTTCGGGTTCGAGATTTTGGGACGAGGGCTCGTTGCCGAGATCTCAATCTGAGCATGCGCTGCCCCCCTGCGGCCATTTTCCCATTGCAGCAATGGATGTGTGGGGCCTCCGGGCTTTCACAAAATGCCGGCGAAGCCCCCGCACCACAGAGCATCGCTGAACCTGCCCGCACCAGCCCGGGAAAGGCGTGTGATCATCGCCCTGCAGCGTCAGACTGCCGCAAAATCGCCCGACTCCTGCTGCAGCCACACTACTTGTAAGTATATTCTGACTACAAGACGCCCACCCATTTTCCACAAAAATTTGGGGGGGAAGAAGTGTGTCTTATAGTTGGAAAAATATGGTAGTTCTTTTCCTTTTGGCAGCGGGGCTCTCGGTGCCGCCTCTGGGCTGCTTCAGAATGCTATTAACCTGCAGATCAACCCCATATCTGAAGGGTAATAGTTTGTTTTTTGTTTGTTTAGGGTTTTTTTTTTTTTTTTTACATGACAGGTTCCCTTTAATAGTTAAAATTCTACCTATTCGCTTTCTGTGCACATTTTCTTTATTGGATGATGCGCCACAGTTGCTACTAGTTTTATTGCCCACCGTTAAATTACAGCTGACTGGGTCCAAATGATTATGGCCTGCCCAGTAACTTCATTCCAAATGGTCTGTAGTAGAGAGCAAATATCAAATAAACTCTGCACTCAACTTGAATGATTATTGTGTCATTTTATTGTAGTTCAGTGATGTTATGTAGTAGAGAGCAGTCGGCTCACAGTAGCGGTGCTTAACATCCGGTTAAAAGTAAAAGGAGTTTGTCACCAGGTTTTTGCCATTTAATCTGAGAGCAGCATATTGTAGGGGCAGAGACTCTTATTCTTGCAGTGTCACTACTTGCTGTAATTTTATCAGCAGGAGATTATCACTAGTAAACCTGTTGCCATGTAGTTCTCCATATTTATGTCCTCTGTGTAACTCCGCCCCTACCACTGATTGGCTGGTGTGTTCACTGTGCATAGGCAGAAAGCTGCCAACCAGTTGTGTGGTGGGGTTATACAGCGCTCAGCAATCAGAACTGCTAAATCTGCAGCGGAAAGAGATTTTATCAAAACTGCAGCAAGCAGCCCAGTAAATGATACATTGCTGGAATCTGCGTGTCAGCCCTAACGCGGAGTAGCAAAAAACTGGTGACAGATTCCCTTTAATTTTGCACTAAAGAAAAACATGCCCCCACAATATTCCCCTTTGCATTTTGCTGGCAGCCTGGAGCTTAGAGCGTCCACTGATCAGGCTGCACATCAGGGCCACCTGCTGGGGGAGCAGTGTACTGCAGGTGACTCTCAGCAGAAGGTCACCTGTACAAGAATGTTACACAACCAAATATAGGGCTTCACTTTGTAGTTGGCTGATTGCTGATATTTTTAGGAATTGCCTTGCAAAGTGTTGATCTCCAATTTCTTTGGGTATGTGCACACGTTCAGAGTTTGCAGCCAAAATTTCGGCTGCAAATCCTGATATTTTGGCAAGAAAAACGCTGTGTAAATTAATGGCGTATTTTGCATGCCATTTTGTTGCAGATTTTTGTTGCTCGTTAGTACGGGTGAAATCTGCAGCCAAAAAATGCTGGAAGAATTGTCATGTCACGGCTTTAAATCTGCAAGAAAAATATCAGCGACGTGCGCACGAGGCTTCCGGATTCTCATTCACTTTGCTGGTACTAGGGAACCCTTCAGGTTTTGTATCAAAACCGCACAGAAAATGCAACAAGTGCACATACACTTCGCTTTTCTTTGACTCTTTCTTTGTGGTGCACAGCTCTTCTCCATAGCCATGTATCTCATGGTTAACTATGCTGTGCAGTGATTATAGGGTTAAAAGCCATTTAACAGGGTTTCTAGGAATATATAATTTTGTTGTTTTTTTTACCCTTAAACAGCGCCTCTGTTTTACAAAGGACACATCTGGTATTGCAGTTCTAAACCACTCGCTTGAATTAGGATGGATGGCAATGCCAGACACGGAACATGGACGAGACAGACGAGCGTCATACTCAGGGATAAGCTGTACAGTTACGTGTTTAGAAGGAATCGCAAGTCCCGTGCTGCTAACAATGTGGAAATTGGTGTATAAGTAGCTTTGAAGAGTGAAGGATGCGACAAAGCGAGCGCCATTCATTACGGCTGCCGCTGTGCGCTGCAAAAAAAAAAATCGTATTTCCTCGGCATGGGGCTGGAGCAGTTGCAAACTGGTTTCCATGGGGCTGCCCTGAAATGTGATCACTAGAGGATGGGGACGGAGGACAATGGCTGGAGGTGAGCGGCTTTTGTCTCTGTAGCTTTAATCCTGTGTCCGCAGTGTAGGACGGGAGACGCACAGCTCCATGCCAGTTAATGCCTACTGAAAAGCTCAGGGTGCGGGTCCATTGTGGCATGTAATAATTGGTCATTATTATTTTAGCATAGCACCCTTCTATGGACTGTACTTACTGGAAGTAAGCAAATACTCCTCTTCCCAAAAAAAAGAAATCTGTTGGAGGTGAAGGGGTAAACCACAATAACCTTGGCAAAAATAAATAACTTCAGATTTCATTATTTTGTGTAGCTTGATAAAGTAATTTCATCTAATCGTTCCAAATACTTAATCTTTCATCAGAATTTTGCCATATCATCTGAAAGCAGCATCATGTAGAGGCAGAGGCCCTAATTCCAACGATGTATCACTTATTGGGCTACTTTCTGTAGTTTTGTCAGCAGTTCTCCAATGCTGAGCATTATATAACCCTGCCCACGCCTCTGATTATCAGCTTCCTGTGTACACTGTGCATAGGCAGAAACTCCCCAATCGGGTGGAGGCGGCGTTATACAGAGCTCATGAATATGGAGGCCTACATGGCAGCAGTTTTACTAGTTCTGTAGTGATAATCTCCTGCTTATAAAGCTGATTTTATCAAAACTACAGCAAGCAGCCCAGTGACACATGGCTGCAATCAGTGTCTCTGGCTCTGTTATGCTACTCTCCAATTAGGTGGCAAAAACCTGGTGACAGATTCCCTGTAATTCTTATCAGTTTATATCCGTTTTTTAGTGGAAATTAATTCCCAAAAACAAAAAAAAAAATAGTCTAAAAAAAATTGCAAAAAGTTCCACATTCTGCAATGTTTCCCTTTCTGTAACATGTCTACCAAAATTTATAAAAGTATGGTCGTACTTTTTAAGGGTATGTGCATGCAAGGTTTTTTTTTTTTTTCTGCACAGCCGCCTCTACAACTGAACAATTGTGCACAGCAAAATCAAAATGACATTGTTGTATGCATGGTTCATCTTGTTCTACTGCTTCAGGTTTCGTGAAAACATGAAGTGGTTAAAAGAAGTAATTTTCCCGTTTTTCAGGCAACTGTGTGAACATACACCAAACTTTTTGAGATTAACTGCAACGTTCACGATGATGGCGATCAATTGGGTTCATTCTGTTGGTGCAAGTGGGCTTTTGGCTTCTGCCAACCGCAGATGATAGGTCTTAAGGGCCCGTCTCACATAGCGATATCGCTACCGAGATCGCTGCTGAGTCACTAGTTTTGTGACGCAGCAGCGAGCTCACCAGCGATATCGCTGTGTGTGACATTCAGCGACGATCAGCCCCCCTGCCGGGTATCGCTGATCGTCGCTGAAATGTCAGGACATTTTTTTGATCGCTGGTCTCCCGCTGACAGGCACGCATCGCTGCGTGTGACAGGCGGGAGACCAGCGATCCGCTGGTAACCAAGGTACACAGCGGGTTTCCAGGCGCGGGGCTGTGCCTAGAAACCCGCTGTGTACCTTGGATACCAGCGCCCTGATGCAGGGAGCTGGTATCCAAGGTACACAACAGGTTTCCAGGCACCGCGCAGCGCTTGGAAACCCGCTGTGTACCTTGGATACCAGCTCCCTGCATCAGCGCGCTGGTATCCAACGTACACTGCGGGTAACTAAGCGATGTTACCCGCAGTGTCGCTGTCCCAGATCGCTGCCTGTTTGGCAGCTCAGCAGCGATCATGTAGCGATACACCAGCGATCCTGACAAGTGCATATCGTTGTCGGGATCGCTGGTGTATCGTTATGTGAGACCCAGCCTTTAGAGCGGCATGATGACCTAACGGAGGATTCCTTATCCTGGGAAGCTCTCGATTAGCTAAAGCTGACACCTCCTTCCAGCACAGTTCTTGGGACTTTAGCACTAAAGACTCCCCTTCAAACCAATAAGTCTCAATTTGCACCCTATAAATACTCCCTGTTGGCGCACCGATGGTTGTAGCTTGACAAAAATCCAAGAACCTTAAGAATTAGGAATCCAAGCTATGAGATGCCTAGTCAGGTAGTATGTATTAGTCAAGACATTAGAGGTTGAACGTCTACGGATGGACATGAATAAATCCTCTATCGATGGTTGAAGGAGCAGCTGCCTGGCCCAGAGACCGCGCCATGGTTTCATTTTCTCTGATAAAGTATCTTGGAGGCACTTTGTTAGGTGCATTTTATAATTTTCAGAATTTATTGGCCTGCGTGATGTTTAATCACAAAATGATGGCATCTTGAGCTCTCGGAACAAACCTCTGATTTATGGCCTTCACACTTGGCAGAGGTCTCCTGATTAGCACCCAACTTATTCAATTACAGGAGTCAAACACCTCCTCTGTGGACTGGCTTCTAAATACAAGATGTCTGGGAAATAAAATCGCTCGTGAACATGAGAGAAAAAAGGGAAAACATTGACTAAATCGTACACTGCTCTCTGCCTCAGAGAGGAAGTCGGTAGTTCTTGACGTGAGGACACAGTTGTCCTCTCTCTAAGAGAGACCACCTTCTGGTCCTTCTTTCTCCAGTTATGTCATTGTTGTACACTGTGTGCAGAATTATTAGGCAAATGAGTATTTTGATCACATCATCCTTTTTAGACATGTTGTCCTACTCCAAGCTGTATAGGCTTGAAAGCCAACTGCCATTTATGTAAATCAGGTGATTTGCATCTCTGTAATGAGGAGGGGTGTGGTCTAATGACATCAACACCCTATATAAGGTGTGCTTAATTATTAGGCAACTTCCTTTCCTTTTGGCAAAATGGGTCAGAAGAGAGATTTGACGGACTCTGAAAAGTCAAAAATTGTGAGATGTCTTGCAGAGGGATGCAGCAGTCTTGAAATTGCCAAACTTTTGAAGCGTGATCACTGAACAATCAAGCGTTTCATGGCAAATAGCCAACAGGGTCGCAAGAAGCGTGTTTATAAAAAAGACGCAAAATAACTGCCCATGAATTGAGGAAAATCAAGCATGAAGCTGCCAAGATGCCATTTGCCACCAGTTTTGCCATATTTCAGAGCTGCAACGTTACTGGAGTATCAAAAAGCACAAGGTGTGCCATACTCAGGGACATGGCCAAGGTAAGGAAGGCTGAAAACGATCACCTCTGAACAAGAAACAAGATAAAACGTCAAGACTGGGCCAAGAAATATGTTAAGACTGATTTTTCTAAGTTTTTTTGGACCGATGAAATGAGAGTGACTCTTGATGGGCCAGATGGATGGGCCCGAGGCAGGATCAGTAAAGGGCAGAGAGCTCCACTCTGACTCAGACGCCAGCAAGGTGGAGGTGGGGTACTGGTATGGGCTGGTATCATCAAAGATGAACTTGTGGGACCTTTTCAGTTTGAGGATGGAGTGAAGCTCAACTCCCAGACCTACTGCCAGTTTCTGGAAGACACCTTCTTCAAGCAGTGGTACAGGAAGAAGTCGGTATCATTCAAGAAAAACATGATTTTCATGCAGGACAATGCTCCATCACATGTATCCAAATACTCCACAGCGTGGCTGGACCGTAAAGGTCTAAAAGAAGAAAAAATATTGACATGGCCCCTTGTTCACCTGATCTGAACCCCATAGAGAACCTGTGGTCCCTCATAAAATGTGAGATGTACAGGGAGGGAAAACAGTCCACCTCTCGGAACAGTGTCTGGAGGCTGTGGTGGCTGCTGCAAGCAATGTTGATCGTAAACAGATCAAGCAACTGACAGAATCTATAGATGGAGGCGTCTGAGTGTCATCATAAAGAAAGGTGGCTATATTGGTCACTGATTTTTTTTTTTGTTGTTTTTGAATGTCATAAAATTTTATTTCTAAATTTTGTGTTATATTGGTTTACCTGGTGAAAATAAACAAGTGAGATGGGTATATATTTGGTTTTTATTAAGTTGCCTAATAATTCTGCACAGTAATAGTTACCTGCACAAACAGATATCCTCCTAAGATAGCCAAATCTAGAAAGAAAAACCACTCCAACTTCCAAAAATATTAAGCTTTTATATTTATGAGTCTTTTGGGTTGATTGAGAACATAGTTGTTGTTCAATAATAAAAAGAATCCTTTCAAATACAACTTGCCTAATAATTCTGCACACAGTGTACATTAGAGATGCTCCTTAACACTTAACATGGTCAACCAACATTTTTTTAATGTGCCATATACGGGAAGTATTTGTTGTCAGGGCTGGCCACCTTACACATTCACAGATGCCTCACAGATGGCTGGATCTACCAATACATGTCTCCACATCATGGCCTGAGCAGATGCTGACAAAGTTATTTTTACTGTTCCGCTGAAGACCATGAAAAGAGGTCTCTAGGGGACAAGATGGAGCAATAGGGTTTTATCCAGATAACAATGTTGGTCATATAAGCAACTATGCTCACCTGATGATGTGACTGTGTGAAACACTAAACTGGCATAGATATTGGGGATCCCAGCTGTGGAGCCACCTCGGGTTGGAGGATCCATCAATAATAGATCAGTAGTGGAAAAATTGTTTTCTGCGCTGCTGGTCTCTATCCAATCAAAAATTAATTTAGCCAATAGTTTTATTTTCTACACTTTTCGAAGTTCTCCAACTTCTTCAGGAAAAAATGGCTTCTCAGTTAGTGTTTTCTTCCTGAAGAAGTTGATTACTTCAAAACACAAAAAAAAAATCCAGTTTAGTCAATGTTTTTTATTTTATATCGGTTTGATACCAGCAGCGGAGGATATTAGTTTTCCACACGTAGAAAATAAAACCGTATTACCAATGGCTAATTGATCTTTTTGATCAGGGCAATACCACGAGCGCAGGATAAGTGTTTTCCACTACTAAATAAGACAGATTTACAAAAACTAGCAAATTCATACCGCAGTCAAAAAAAATAAAAAATTGTTGGCGTACGCTTGCCTTGAGCAGGATTGAATGTCCATGATTTTCTAGTTTTAGAAAAAAAAATAATCCTTTTAAGGTGCACATCTCTTAATGTATCAGGTGAGGCGCAAAGTGGCGTGTAGTCGGCGACTAGCGTAAGATTTGTGATGTAAGGAATGACACCGCTCATCGGGAATTTTACAAGTAGGCATCGAAATGCACAAAAATGTTGGGAATTTTCCGTGCTTTTTACTGCAGTTCTTTAGCATGAAGTCTTTGATGGATCAGTGCCACTCTTTGAAGAAGCTTCCTTTTGATTTCAAACTTTTTTTTTTATATATATGGATTTTGCAGCTCCAAAATCCATGTAAGAAAATAAGTGTGAGCATATGTTACTGATATATATGTTAGTATATATGTGACTTCACATCTATTATGTGCATACATCATATTAATAAAGCAGACACCCAGGCCTCCTATGCGAGTACAGGCGGTGAAGGAGACAATATGTGGCATTTGGCCCCGCTCCACAGTTTGTATTGGCTCGGAACAAGTCGAATCCTCGATAATGATCTCTTTGAAAAGTCAGGCTGGGTATGATGCCAACTAACAGATTGCCGTGAAGCCGGAGTTGAGCTCTCCACATCTTTTGAGTTGACATTCTCCCAGATGCAATTCACATGTACGACAATAAATTGTCCCCAAACTGTATAATAATTCCGGCCAAAGGATTCACTTAACGCTCCTGGGCCCCATTACAAAATCTTACCTGCTGTATCCCCTTACCATGTGCCATTTATATTTTTTGTGCCTTTTTTTTATATGGCTGAAGAGATTTTGTGTCCCCGCAGGCAGCAGGGCACGGGAGGACCAGCCGTCTCTGTACCTGAGCCAAGATCATCTGTGATAAGTGATGGCGCTCATGCAGACGTTTTTTTTTCTCATACGCGTTTTCAAAGATGTACCTCGTACCTATTCTAGTCATTGGGGCTGCTCCATGTATATTTGTGGACCGAATGATCCTCACATAATCACAGAGACTTGTCCCATCTTGATCCAAATTATCTATGGGTCTGTGATTAAAAAATAAAATAAAATTGAACAGCGTTGTGATGGCATCTGTGTGTTGTCCATTTTTCACAGACTGTGATAGAAGCTCAAGAAACCACCATCCGTTTTTTTGTTTTTTTTTTTTTTTTCCAGACCGGAAATACTGATGAAACTGATCAAACTGGTAAAAACGGACACTGACCAAACGCTAATGAAATTTTTTTTTTTGCGTATGATGAAAATCGCCGACATCTGAGGCTATAGTCACGTACAGCAGCACTACACTGATGTCTTTTGTTGTTTTTGCTAAATGCCTTTAATCTCTGCTGTTCTGAAAAAAATTACGTAAGATGCTTTTTTTTTTTCTAATTGCATCAACTAGGCGTAATTGTTTTGCGCTCACAGCACTATAAGCAATAAATTAGCTGTTTGGTGTGAGATCACAAGATTACATGAAGCTGTAAATCACCGAATGACAGTGGAATTAATTGTGCAACATGTGAAACTACATGGGTCAAACAAATATTGTTTTGTCGGGAAATAGCCGTGAAATATTGATCCACGTATTAAAGTTTCAGGGTAGACACAGTGATGTGAGGGGATTAGATAACGACATTGTGTCCTGACAGATTATGTGGGATGTATATTCTCATCATACATATCTCTGGTTTTATCATGCAGCTGCAGAAAGATGGTCTTCACCGATGGTGGCATCCTTCTACACCGCTGCCGGCAGTCTTCTGCTCCAGTGTAGGGGTCCTGTGACTTTCTTCTCCAGTACTTGGGGGCAAGACTATTGGTGCTGTCTAAAAGTACTTTTATATTCCAAGAAGAAAAATGTCCTGTGTAGTAGACATCAGACCTAATCCTCTGTCTTTGGGTAATGTCCAAGCGGTCCACCTTTCTTTAATATCCTTGGTCTTCAGAAAAGCAAAGAAATCTAGCATCTCGCCTACTGTCTCTGCCGGAATTATAATTCTGCAACACACAATTGATTGGACACGTTTTGGGCGTCTTAAGGGCTCCACACACAAGTACAGTCTCGACGTAGCCTTAGGTTTAAAAGCTTTGAGCTTGTTTGGCCAGATACTATAAGGGACAGGAAGACAACCCACTGCCAAACCCCCTTTGTTTAGTCTGATGACCCCCATACTCTGGATTGTAGGCCAATTCCTCGAATCTTGCCAACATTGTGAGCTTGAGGAGAGCTCCCAGTCAGTACACATGTGTATAGTTTTAGTTGATGATTTGGGCATTATCAAGTGGCCATTTGTATTCAATGTCCTGCCAGGCTTTGTTGGGTGGAGGATCAAGAATGTTGACATGAATCATGTAGGATCCTTTGTTTTCAGTGGCTTATGGCCTTTTTACATGGCCAAAAATCTGTCCAACCAGACTAGGAAAAATGGTCATTCCCAAACACTGACCTAGTTTATCATGGCAACAATCCGCTAATGTTAAAGGCGTCTTGTAACGTTCGTGGCTGTCAGTAGCTCATCTCTCTGTGAGCGGTGGACGTGCGGCCGACATTATGCAAATGCTAGAAGTTCTGAATAGTTTAAAGTGTAACTAAACTTTGCTGCTTCCTTTTAGGCTTTGTAGCCCCTTATATTTCTTGTAAATCTGTGGGGGGTCGAGGTTCTGAGACTCCCACCGATCAATCAAAACAGCGAAGCTCAAGAGGCAGAAATGGTCACCAGCTGCCTGAGCTGCGCACAGAGCACGTCACGGACCCAAAGGAAAGCTTCATCGGGTGTAAATATGCGCCAATGAAGATGGTATATTGTCAATCAGTATTTATTCCGGGCAGAAATGTGCCTGCACACGTGGCTGAATAGTGCATGCATGTGTATGTGGGGGGATCGGGAGAGAGGGACGTTCACATCTACCGAATGTGTGACAGCTGCAGATAGTCCATTCTTTGTTTGTTTCGGGTGGAATAACTAGTAAAGGCGATGGAATATTTTCAAAGCCTACCAGGATAAAGGCATCCTGGTCGGGTCATTTCTGTGGAGTGATGGTTTGATGGTGAAGTAATGAGATAATGAAGGTAATTAATCCCATTTTGTCAGGTACTATGGTAGCTCTTTAATCCTCCACTGTCTATTTTCTAGATGAAACGCCGATTCTATTTTTGTTTCTCCTTACATTGTCTGATGAAGATGGTAATTGTGCCTCGTGTGCTCTGGGGAGTACCGGGAATTGTGATCAGGACAATTACTAATTAACTTCACAGTAAAAGAATTTGTAGTAATTTAGTGCGTACACAAATGTTATGCAGTTTCTCATTACATGGATCTTCTATTCTAATCCTTCGAGATAACTAAAGTCTTAAAGACCTTGGTAATATAAGCCGGGGATCCCAACAAGACCAAAAAAATAAAAATTGGTGGTAGTTGTTTTGCTCCATGTGTTTAGCTGGTTTACATATTGGATGAAAACCGGGATAGTCTGATGAAGGGAGGTGTCGGACAACGGATCATTCCCCAACCTTGGCCGCTCACCACTTCGGAGCATGCACGTCTATGGGATCATTTAGAAATGGATGACGTTACTTCACATCATAATTAACATGTTGGAGTTGGTTAAAATTTCTTTGAATATCCCAGTCTTTTGGCCACAGGAATGGCAGAGAGATTTCCGCCTCTTACCTGCTGACGGCCGCGACTCTTCTTCTGATTATCCTGACTGGTGTGACGTACATGTGATATCGCGCCAGGCCAGCTAATCAAAATACGACGGCAGTTAACAGGCGGCACTGCCTCTCCTGTGCAGGGGCCACTGACCACTATCGTGGCCGATGGACTGAGACGTGCCGATCGATTTGCACCACCTTTAATATGTTGTATATTGTACCTTCTACTTTTTTTCTTCCAGGTCATTGAATGTTACTGTCCCAATTAGGTCCACGTCACATGCCAGTTTTCATTGCTGAAATACATGTCTGATTTTATGCCTAAGTGAGAATATATCCATAAAGGGGTTGTCTGCTTTCTAAAAGCTCTCTGTTGAGATTTGGGAAAGCTAATTGAGGACCCTTAAATTCGACTAACACACCGACAGCCCAATGACGTTTATAGTTAACACGTTGGCATGTTGGAGACCATTCTTTTCGAAAGAAGGCCCCATGGTCGGTCCTGGTTTTCAGCTCTCTTGGTCACCCCAGCTGCCAGCTAATTTTGATAGGGAAGCTGAGTTGTAGTATTTACTATATGGCGGCTGTTCAGATGAAGGGATGACCCTGTAGTACAGGGGATGACATATCTGCTAGTAGGTAGGGCAGCCACTCATGCAAAGTGGGGCTCATAGATGACGGTCCCAAGAAGATCACAGTCTCCCCTCTTCATTATGTCCGGATGCTCTAATGGCGCCAGAGCTTTCTTCATAGAATAAACCCTTTTAAAGACTAAAAGATTGTAGGGAACATTTTCTTAACCTTAGAAAGTGTCACCATATGGTAGTGGTGGATTCTCTATCCAGATGGGTATGTGGATGTATTAATGGACTGTATGGACATAAATGTGTACAGACAGATGTACAGATCGCAAGTTTTTGCAGTTAGTCATGGAGGTTCTCGTATGTTACCAGACCAAGAGCGAACGCCGATTGTCCCAAGCTTTGTGTTGCTGCGGTATATGGATACACCGGGATAGATGTTATTTCACCTATTTAACAATCTGAGAGAACATTGCATTAAAAATATGATCGGTCTTAATAGATGATAAATGTTGAGTAAAGCAGCTTTGCAAATTCGAGAAATGTAAGTGTATAGGAAAGTTTAGTAAGCAGTCAGCATTATTGTACTTGTACGGGACACCTCAATCCATCGCCGCTCTCCATGATTTCACTTTAATCTGTGTGATGACCACAGAGCCAGTTTAATAGCAATGTGTAGACCTGGACATGAGCGGTAAATCCCCATGGCCTTAATCCCAGCGATTTTCCAATGATGTAGGTCAGGGTTGTCGTTCTTTTTATACACAATGGGACAGCCAACATAGTTGGGCTCCTCTGATTTCCATTTTTAGATAACATTTCTTGGTCATTTAAGCTCGCAAAATAGTTGTGCCACCATATAGTCTAACTACAGTTAGATAAAGGGATATTCCAGCCTATATAAGTCCATTGGCTAGCTGATAACTGTAATCAATGTCGGTCCACTGGCTGCCAGAACGGAGGACTTGTATCATCTCGTTCTTTCCTGACTGCAAGGTGAGGACGGAGGAGTTGAATATTATGGCAGGTCGGGCATACACCTCAACCCTTCATTACAGTATGTCATTGTTGATGCCTAAAGATAGCTGAGCATTGTGCTGCTCTTTGCCATCTTTTGTGGGGGTCATAGACTTAAATGAAGTGTCAAAAGACAACAAAGAACATCAAAACACTTAGCTATGGTCAGTGTCCTACTTTAATGGAGCTTCAAGGTGCATGTGCTACTGGCCAATAATATTCAGCTACTCCTGGCCATGATCTTGCAGTAAGGGAAGAATGGGCGACAAATTATTCCCATTCTGGCAACAAGTGATTGTCCCACAAGTAGGACCCACATTTATTTACAAGAAAGGTGGGTGAGAACATTCTTAATGCCGCTTTAAACGGGTTGTCCGGCCTGAGGCCACAAGTCTGTGACTGCAGACTTGTGAATCTCCCAACTGTTCTACGTACCATCATCAAATTATTTGGTTATGCAGTTTACAAAAATTTTCTTTATTTGTTAATCATCGGCATCCATTCTCTGCCTTATGCTACTGGTTGGTTTAGTTCAGCTTCCCTCTGCCGAACCTACTTTGCGCTAAACTACATTTTCATGATTTTATGGCCAAAAAGTCTCTACAACACATAATCAATGTGCTCTCAGATCTCTCTGGTGCCGGGAGCGGGCGGTGATGTGACTGTAAGTATGTCATTTGCATACTTCCAGCCACACTCCTAACTAGACGTGTCCGGCCTTGCCCAATACACTTGCTGCGCCCATCTAGTCTGTATGTGACCGCATGTATCAGATCTAGTGATGGGAGTACGTGCTCGGATAAGGTGTTATCAGAATATTCTCGTATTCTAAGTGTCCACGGCGTGCTCAAAAAATATATTCAAGTCTCCGCACCTGCATGTCCCGCGGCTGCTAGACAGCCTCAATATCTGCAGGGGTTGCCTAACAGCCGCGAGACATGCAGCCACGGGGACTCGAACATATTTTTCGAGCATGCCAAAGACACTTGCACACGAGCATGCTGATGTAGCACCTTATTCAAGCACGTTTGCCCATCACTAATCAGATTGCATACTTCCGGTCATGCTCCCGCAATGCGAGTCTTCACAAGTCTGCAGTGACAGAGTTGTAGCCTAAGGTCGGACAACCCTTTTAACCTTGCTTATGGAAACTTGGATAACTTTGGTTAAACAAGACCCCTCCATAGTGGGGGTCTTATTTGTGATGTCTGTGGTGATCATACGCTTTCTCTGTAATCGAAGTTGCAGAGTACAGTGCCCATGTAAGTGTCTTTACGTGCCGCTTACCGTATATTTAGAGGTACACCACCCATACGCTAGATATACCGCTCCCACTTGTGTGACCTCACGCTTGGAAACCTGAATTTGTGGGAAATAAGAGGCGAGTCCCTCTAATAGTGTGTGAACTTTACAAGTGTTAACAGGTTTCTGGTGCTCTTGCATAGGAGTAGCCTGCGTTTTCTCTATAGCTTCACTTTTAATTGGCACCTCTGGGCATAGCGCAGCTTTGTTTATATCTTGTTATAGCAGTCAGACCAGAGATTAAGAGGATTCTTAATTGATTCACAACAACATAAATCTGATTTCTTTTATTTTTTTATTATTCTTGCTCCTTTTAAATCTGCATAGGTGCTGAGGCTTGTCGGCCTTAATTATTTTCTGTGCTGTCACACAGCGTGACGTTTATAGATTCGTTTGTTTGATTGTGCCAATAACAAAGCAATTGCTACTTGCCAAAGTACAGCAAAAGATGAATGAAGTATTGTTCTACCTCAGCAATTTCCAAAATGTGTTCATGTAAAAGACAAATGATTATGACTTGTACCTTGGGGCTCAACCAACGCCTTTTTATTTTTATATCCTGACTTCAGTTTTGTTAGCGTTTTAAAGGTGTATTAGTCCTACCACTATCCTAATTTTATGTGCGTACAACCACAATACCTACAATATCCATGTCTGATCTTACAGATGGTGGCCACCACATCAGACAAAGACTTGTATATCGACAACACTTCGGTTGAAGAATCCTCCGGAGTATACCCAATTGATGATGATGACTACTCATCTGGTTCAGGATCAGGTACAGTGATGATCAATTATCGTTTTTTAGTGCTAGGGTTGAAGGCAGCTTTACGAATTGTGGCATAGTCCACGTACATACAGGCTGTTCTCCTGCCATTCTTCCTCCATTCTGAAGCCCCGTTTTCTTCTTCGCAACCTGACCACCACTGTGCTAGGAAGCCTGAGACGTTCCCCTTCTTCCACCACAGTGGAGATTAAGTCGGCCCTGGTTCTATCAGAGGGCAGTGGAGGGATTGAGTCTTGGGAAGTCTAAGATCAATTTCCATAGGGAATCTGAGAAAGAGGTGGCCAGTTTGTGAAGAAGACAACAGAGCTCCAACTGGGAGGAACGGTGTCCTGGAAGGATACCAGGTATGATACCTGTTCTACGTACCATCATCAAATTATTTGGTGATGCAGTTTACAAAAATTTTTCTTTATTTGTTAATCACCAGCATCCATTTCTGCCTTATCCTACTGGTTGGTTTAGTTCAGCTTCCCTCTATGCCGAACCTACTTTGTGCTAAACTACACCTTCATGATTTTATGGCCAAAAAGTCTCCACAACACATAATCAATGTGGTGCATGGAATATACACCAGGCTTTGGCATAACTCGGAGTCTAAATTCTGACATACAGTATTTATCTTGTCAAATCTTCCCATTCAGTTCTGTTTTTTATAAACTCTGAGGCCTGAAAAATCGTTTGACAATTCCTATTTATTTCTACTGTAAAAACACTTGGCTGTTCATATATTCAGTGGAGTGGTGTATTTTTTTCTGCTTCTGTATTTTGAAAAACACTTGATGGGGGAAAAAAAAGTGCATGTCACTTACCGTATGTTATTTGAAGCGGCTCCTCATGGAATCCACTCCAAACTAGGCACTGTCCAATCAGAAGGCTGCAAAAATGCTTAGAAAAAAAACCGCTTTAGGAAACCAAAAACACTTCCAAAAAATGCCCAAGAGGAGTGAAGCCATTCATCCTAGAAAACTTTTTTTTTTTTTTTGACCAACTTAGGCTCAGGGTGCATGTACCCTGATATAATCCCTTCAAATTCTATCTATACTGTAAGGAAAGGGGCCATTAATATCCATTGATTATGATGAGGACAAGATTGTAGCATTAGGACCATGATAATGTTTTAATCCGTGAGACCATGTAGAAAAATTATGTAATTTGTTTGGTACTAGATGCCTATGAATCACAAAATGGTTTTCATAATGTTCCTGGTAATGTTTTCACAGGAGTTGTAGACGTTGATGACCAAGACATGGCAGTAGAACTTACGACCCTTAAAGCACTTCCAGAAGATCTACCAACCAGTCGTGCTCCAGTAGTAGACATGACCACGCCAAAGATGCAGACAAACTTGGTTGTAAATCCAGAGGTATGTTCGTTCTCCAGCACGATTGTTTTTGTCTTTTGGCCCAGTGATCCATCGACATTATCTTATAATATGGTAGGGGCAACTCGAGTAAAAAAAAACAAAAAACTTTGTCCTGGTATTTTTCTAGTTTTTTTTTTTTTTTTTACAGCATAGAAGTGTTGAAATTGAAATATAAGTGGGTCGCCTAGTCACCAGGCTTCCTATATCTTCACCAGGCTTCTTCTATCATGTCTATGAACACTCGCCATTTGGGCCTACTCAGTTTATTTTCCATGATGAGTTAAGGATTGACATTTTCGGCCTGGCCCCTTGCGTCACATTGTTGAATCAGTCTTTAATTCTTGTTTAGGAGCCTGTGGAAAAGAGTAATAAAGAACTATTAGAACGTAACTCTGAGGTGGAGGTGTACACCGAGAAGCAGTCCGAGAACCTGTTCCACAGAACAGAAGTACTCGCAGGTGAGTTGGGTATAAATGTTGATCACGGAATATTTTTTTTTCCCCAATTTTTGACGTGAATACAATAAGTACAAGTTTATTATATCTGTTTTACTTTGCGAAAGTATATACCTCAAAGACTTATGTCCAGATTAACAAGCAGGTAGTAAAGGTAGGGTCCCACAACTGTTTTTGCCACATCTGAGAAAAACTGTCAAATTTATTGTAATCAGACTTTGAGAAAAACTGATGCCACATTGATCAGACATGGAGAGAAAAAAAAAAATTTTTTCCACCTTCTCCATTTGTATTACCATATTTTCCTTTCCATTACGTTAGCGAAAATTAAACTACAGTCCTGACACTAAACCTCCTTTCTACTGATCGCCGGATGGTTTCAGTTTGGCCTATCCAGAAGGTCAATCAAGGTTAAAAACTAAAATTTCAGCATTGAAGAAAATTGTGAAAAAATTACATTTTGAAAGTATGTGTAGCTCCATGACTAATAAAGAAGTCAGACCTACAGTTAAACAAAAAGATTCGCAGGACCCTCTTAAAGTGTCTACGTCGGTCCTCCTTGGCAACCGGACAAGGGCATTGAGAACTGGAATGATTGGGACCTTTTATGATTCCTAGCCCCCCGCAATGTCATGGTGTGTGTAGACCTCACACGAGATGGGGCAATAATCACAAGAGATGTTTAGGATGCTGGCATTTGAGTGTCGGATCGAAGCAGCTCGACCTGCCCCAACGCCAAGAAGCATCTTTAGATTACTCTCGGTGGGAAAAAATAAATTAATGTTACAAAGCAAGCTTTCGAGACGTCTTAGGTCTCTTCGTCAGGCATGGTATAACAAATTATCTGAAGAAATGTATGTACAAAACAAGGTGGTTTTGTTTTTGTTTTTTCTCGGGAAATATTTTTGTTTCTTCAGATACTTTTGTTATACCTTGCCTGAGGAAGAGACCTAAGAAGTCTTGAAAGCTTGCTTTGTAACAGGCCCCCGTCTCACATAGCGACACACCAGCGATCCCGACAACGATCAGGATCGCTGGTGTGTCGCTACATGATCGCTGCTGAGCTACCAAACAGGCAGCGATCAGGACAGCGACACTGCGGGTAACAAGCGACGCACGTCGCCTAGTTACCCGCAGTGTACATTGGATACCTGCGCACTGATGCAGCGCGCTGGTATCCAAGGTACACGTCGGGTTTCCAGGCACAGACCCGCGCCTGGAAACCCGATGTTTACCTTGGTTACCAGCGGATCGCTGGTCTCCTGCCTGTCACACGCAGCGATGCGTGCCTGCCAGCGGGAGACCAGCGATCAAAAAAATGTCCTGACATTTCTGACACGACCAGCGATTCACAGCAGGGGCCTGATCGCTGGTACGTGTCAGACATAGCGAGATCGCTGCTGAGATCGCTGTTTAGCAGCGATCTCGGTAGCGATCTTCCTATGTGAGACCGGGCCCTTAGTTTTGTTAGAATTACAATATTATCTTGTGTTTCCCACTGAGAGCACTCTTTATCTTTTTTTTCGACTGCCTAACACGGTACCAAACTCCCTTTTTTTCTGTTGACTAAATGGAAGCACCGTCATGAACACCAGACCAGGGTACCCGATTGTTTTGCTGAATTTTAGTCTGAACCACTCCACAAGTTCAATTTGAGCTCATGCCATTACAGAAAGAAACTTCCCTTTATCGGTGTGAAATGGTGAATGAGGATCGCATGACTCTGGTTTTCACCGATTCTTGTTATCTGCCTTCACCATAGAATTCAGCAGTGAGTTGGCTGCAGCAGGAATTATGGAACAATAACTCCACATCGATTTCTATAGAAGTAGCTGACGGCGTGAATTATCAAACAGGAATTTCTGGACCGCTTTTTAGTTCTCTTGATAGATCCAAGTCCCACCTATTCCATGATCTCATTCTATCCCGGTGCCAAACTCCGCCGACAGAGTGATCACAGACCGCTCCTGCCAGTGATTCTTCGGCTTCCGCTGACGTCATGTTGACAGAGCAGCGGCTACTCTTCTTTCTGCTCTGTTAATGGGGTGTGACTGTAGATTGAAATCTGACTCCCCGCTGCCTAGCTGCGGGGAGCCAGCTGTCAGTCATGACATCAGCAGCAACACCAAGTCAACAGAGCAGTTCGGAAGAAGAGGAGCTGCTCTGTCTATGTGGAGCAGCTAAATCGCTGGCTAGAAACTTAGAACACTGATTGCATATTCTATCCGGTGTAGGGCAATGTATATATGAAGGATAACCATTCAGTGTAGCACTCTGAGCTCAGACCACAAGACTAATGCTACTTGTAAGATAACACGCATCTAATCTTGTTTTGCAGCGGTCATTGCCGGCGGAGGCATTGGTTTCCTTTTTGCAGTTTTCTTAATCTTGCTGCTGGTTTACCGCATGAGAAAGAAGGATGAGGGCAGCTACGACCTTGGAGAACGAAAACCATCCAGTGCTGTCTACCAAAAGGCACCAACTAAAGAGTTTTATGCATAAAATCTACTATAGTGTCTCTCTTTTATGGATCACTGAACTTCTTTTTTTTTTTTTTTTTTTTTCTTTTTTTTTCCTTTTAAATAAAGCTTTTGCATAGAATAATGAAGATTTCATTTTTTTTTTCTTCATTAAAGAACCTCGGAGGCAACTTTATAATATGAGAAAAAAATCCCCTTGTATTTAAAAAAAAAGAAAAAAATGAAAACACTTTTCATGTATTCCTTAATATAAAAGAAAACAAAAACCCTGAATTTTGAGTTGGGTAGCAGTGGCAGAGTATTATCTTCTAAGACCATTGGTGTTCACCAAGATGTCTCAGACCTTTATGCATAAACATACGAACCAACCCCTGAACAAAACGGTTTCTTTTTCAATAGTCGGGTCTACGGCAGGTTGTTGAATATTTTTGGCATGTCTCGGATCTTTCAAAATTTAGTTCTATTTCATTAATTTATCTGTTTCCAAATAAATGCCTTTAGTAGTCGTCACGGTGCAATTGTCTTAGAATTCAGATATACAGTATAATAGTGTAAATGTACTTTTTTTTTCCTTATGTAAACAAAGGAAATCTGTATAAATCTGTAATGATATTCATTTTTTTTTTTACACTTCTGCTGTTTTTTTTTTTTTTTTTTTCAGTGTACTTTCTGACCGATTTATGCTGACTAATATGTAAAAAGAGAAATGGAATAGCTGTATACAAGCGGTTACTTACAGTAGTAAAGCTACTCTTTTTAAAGGTGCATTTTCTCTTAAGTGAAATTTGGATTTTGGATATTTTGGGAACCTCCGGCAGCACGTTCTACGTTCTAACTGAGGTTTACAGGAGACAATTTGTTACATTTTTCGCTTAAGTTCACATTGCAATTTTTTTTTTTTTTTTTTTACCAAAAATAAAAAAAATTAATGTTTTTTCTTTGCAGGCTCAATGGTTGTGGCTCTTCTCAGATTTCCTGTTTTTTGTTTTTTTTGTTTTTTTTTTTTCCGTACAGGCGTTGATAAAATGGAAGCTGTTTTCTCTATTCTTTTTGTTTACATTGTTTTATGTAGCAATATTTAGTTGAGTTGTATTTTTTTTTTTTTTTTTTTTTTTGCATTTACTTTATGGTTTTCCAACTTAGTCCCCAGCATGTAAATATCCAAAGTTGGGGCAAAATAATACTAAAAAAAAACCACTGTTGGTGGAGGTGCTGGAATTAGAGGGAGGGGGGGGAGGATCTAGCACTTTGGCAATTTTCTTTGGGCGCGATGGTAAAATTTTCTCAAATTCCACTGGCTCAAAACTTTCAAACAGTGTAAGAACATATTCTGGTCGACCCAAAACGTTTTTTTTTTTTTTTTTTTTTTAATTGGAATAAATTAATTTTTTTTTTTTTTTTTTTAAACCTGTTAGGTAGCCGGTAGTGTTAACAAGATTTTTTTTTTTTTTTTTTTTTTCAGCTTGTAAAAATGAAGATTCTAGGTCTAGTTCTCAGAGAGGTACTTTAATTTTGTCTTCTTGACGGCAAAGATTTATTTTTCTCATATCTACAAATCATTTAAAGTCCGTTCCTTTCACAGGGCATGTTATAATTTTTTAGGCATGGTATTTGGTGTGAAAATAGAAAAATGGAAACTCATTCTCTCCAATCCAAGTCCAAGCCTTAGAAGAAAATGCTGTTGAGTTCATTTTTAGGAGTGGATGCACCTTTACCGACTCCTGTGCCGGTGCGGGGCCAGTCATACATTGCATAGAATGATGTGCGGGCGAATCTGGCTACTAATGTATTACATATGTGATGTACCAGAACGAGACGATAAGAGGCTCCTCAGGAGTCGGAAAGCCACAGGATGCTTAATCCTGGTATGGACAATGGGGATGAGCCAAATCCAAAGACTATAACAGTATTCTGACAAAGTTGCAGAAGTCCACGGCCACTGTACAAACTCCTTCCCATTAGATTTACTTTTTCTCTGAAGGTACGACTCGGAGTTTCGAGAGCAATTTTTGTCGTTTTTCACCATGCATTTAAGTTGTAAAGTCTTTTTAAGCCTTTAAAGTGCCTATGATTCCATGTAAATTGTCGCAGACTGTGTTACAGAGTGTATGACGGTAAACAAATAAAAAAAATATGTTGGTATTTTATAAGCACAGAAAAAAAATATTGGTAATTTTGTAGTCTTACATCAATAGACAAAAAAATGTAACTTGGGAACATAAACACTACTAAATAAAGAAAAAAAAAACATGTGGCCTAATAGCGGCTGTTACGTGTCATTATTTCTCATCACGCGGCTTTGTAACAACTATGTGGAATCGGGGTTCTTTCGTAGTTTCCAGGCTTTTATCAAATGTGTGTGAGTGTAAATCAAAGGTTGGAGAAACAAAACAAACGCATATGTCTTACCAATAGGAGAAGTAAAGATCCGAAATGTTCATCAAAGGGATGCGGAAATTGAACAGAAAAACTCTTTACTATTGACTGTTGTGAATGGGTTTGAGATGAGTTCTGAGCAGAGGCTCCCTCTGGTGGTTACAAGCGGTACTAGTGAGGATTGTGAGGACTGGGAATCAGGTGTTACTGATTGGTCTTATATAAGGGAGTAATTTTCCCATCAGGGTTGCCGGTGATCAATTGTTCTGGTCTGAATCCTTCTTTCCAGTTTCCCTTGTAGCCTGCTGCGCTGCGTTTCCTGAGGACTTAGATTTTAAGGCAAGAAACAATTTACAATTATTTTTGAAATTCTGAAACTTAGCTCGATCCCCTAAAAACAAATCTGGCATGGGAATCCTAGGTTCCACAACAGGCAACCTAGCAAGATAGATAGCAATACTCCGAACCTCAGTGGCAAGCTGATCCACACGGCCAGACAACTGTGCAAACTCCATTGGGAGAAAAGATCCTCCCCAGCACCCAGAGATACAGAGGGAAAAAAAAAAAAAATGCAACAAACAGAAAAATATCTCTGACAACTTTTCTTCCTTCAAAATATTTTTTCCCTTCTGTGAGTACCATACAATTTTTATGGCCGGTGATACTGTTATGTTACGGTAGCTGAGGAGTGCAGGCAAAAAAGGAAATACACCAGAGCAGTTGGAATCTATGAGATTGCAGTACCCTGACTAACCACCGCAACTAGAGGCAGCCGTGGAGCGTTCCTACGTTGGTCCTAGACGCCTCGTCACAGCCTGAGAAACTAACTACACCTAAAGATAGAAATAGGAAAGCTATCTGCCCCGGAGCAGAACCCCAAAGATAATAGAAAGCCCCCAAACATGTAATGGCGGTTAGACAAGAGGAAATACTGACACAGAAAGAAAATAGAATGAGCAAACGCTGGGGCCCAAACTAACTAAATAGAAAAGGACAGGAAGGGTACTTACTGCAATCCCAGAAAACCCTGAAAGGCACCAACTCTACTAATTTCAAAATCACCTGAGATCACACGACCTCTACCACCTAAATTAGTTCTCTGGTGTAAAAAAATCAAAACAGCAGCCACTGAAAAAACTGGAAAAAGCAAAAGTACAAAACACAGTGGCTGGACTAAACTGAGAGGGCAAAAGCCCCGGAGGGGACCCAGAAGGCCCCCACAGAAGTGCAGGACCAAATGCAAAAATATAGCAAAAACACAAAATAAGAAATTGTCTTATCTGATAGCAGGAGATGCAGACACGACACAGCAGGCTACAAGGGAAACTGGAAAGAAGGATTCAGACCAGAACAATTGATCACTGGCAACCCTGATGGGAAAATGACTCCCTTATATAAGACCAATCAGTAACACCTGATTCCCAGTCCTCACAATCCTCACTAGTACCGCTTGTAACCACCAGAGGGAGCCTCTGCTCAGAACTCATCTCAAACCCATTCACAACAATTGACTGTGTGACTTCTAAGGATCTGGGTTTGCTTTTGTTGTTCTCAATTTTGGAAAATCTAATATCTATAAGCCTGGCAGGAAAACTTTTATTAATCTTACTACAGTCATTGCACAGTGATGATGATTTGTAATCATTATTTTGCCACATTCTCTTCGAAAACTGTGTTGTAGTGCTGTTTCAGTGCCCTATACAGGTTCCTTTTAGAAGCTGCTTTCAGCTGCTGCTCAGCAGAAATCTTCAAAGTCCGGGGTTTCTCCTATCTGAGTATTGAGCAGAGAGGCTCAGATGAGGAAAATCCCATACAGACTGTTTGCGATGTACTGATCCTGCTGAGCAGCAGTTGAAAGCAGCTGCTAAAGGAGCAGGAACTGGGCATTGAAACTGCGCTGTAGCATAGTGTTTGGGAAATAGGCAAAATAAGGTGTAATGAAGTATATCTCACAAAGTAATAACTTGGCAATGCCTGGAGATTAATATAATAAAGTGTAGTTAATGGAATAAATAAAAATAAAGTTGTAAAGAATATTCTACACATGTGTGTGTATGTGTCCCTGGAGGTTCTTGGTACTAGACCTGTGAGGTAAAGTAGCCATTTAGGAAGGAAAGGATTTTATTCAATTTTCCACTGCTGCAATTTTTTATTTTGAGGTTCAAATGTCACCATTTAATTTACCAAATTTACCAAAACAAGTGTGTGTAAAAAAAAAAAAAAAAAAAAAAAACTCAACTCTGACTTTGCTCGGTTTAATTTTTTATGGTGGTCTCTGTTTGCTAGAGATGAGCAAACAAAATTTGCAGGACCCTGGTCAAGTGGCCACATCTGTAGTGGATGGCTGCCGGACCTCATCTGCCAGCATTTGTAGCTTTGTCTTCTGATTAGCAGCCCAGACGTTATGTCATGACTTCTCCCTGAGCGTAATAATTAGAAGCACTGGGGTATGTCGGTAGGTAGGTTTACCGAGCGTTGGTCAGGCAGAGGTTAACTACAAAAGTGGCCACTTGACCAGGTTCCTGCAAATCTTTTTGCCCAAGTCTAACATGCAGAACAATAAAACACCTGGTAACTTTATTCTGTGGGTCAGTACAACTACCAATCTTGGTTTTCTGCCATATTTTGAGACCCATGATCTTTTTGTCCATCGATGGAGGTGTGCGAGGGATTAGTTTTTGTGGGGTGAACTGTAGTTTTTATCAATATCATTTTGGGGTACAATTATCTTTCTTGCATTTACACAAATTCTGACACATTTATTTTCTTACAGCATTCAAGTACGTAGGGAACTTGTATCAGCAGTCACTTTTTGGATACACTGCTATATACCTGTATCAGTCTCCCTGTTGGACCCCTGCTGCCGGACATACCCTCCCCTCGATTTAAACACTTAGATGCCACGGTCACATTTTTATCCCGGCATCTAAACGGTTAAATATGTACGTCACGTTTAAAAGGATCTTTTGAAAAATAATCTTAAACCGTAATCGATGGGATTGTCCAAAGATTACTTCTCTTGGGCTTCACGCTCATGGCTGTATGCGAGACCTGTTTTACACGGATGTTGAATATGGAGCTCATACTGTTCAGCACGTATAGTTCAATATGCCTCCAAATTTATAGAATCATAGAATGGTAGAGTTGGAAGGGACCTCCTGGGTCATCTGGTCCAACCCCTGCTCAAAGCAGGATTCTCTAAATCATCCCAGACAGATGTCTATCCAGCCTCTGTTTGAAGACTTCCATTGAAGGAGAACTCACCACCTCTTGTGGCAGCCTGTTCCACTCATTGATCACCCTAACTGTCAAAAAGTTTTTTCTAATATCTAATCTGTGTCTCCTCCCATTCAGTTTCATCCCATTGCTTCTAGTCTTTCCTTGCGCAAATGAGAATAAAGATGATCCTTCTACAATGTGACAGCCCTTGAGATATTTGTAGACAGCTATTAAGTCTCCTCTCAGTCTTCTTTTTTGCAAGCTAAACATTCCCAATTCCTGCAACCGTTCCTCATAGGACATGGTTTGCAGACCGGTCACCATTCTGGTGGCTCTTCTCTGAACTTGCTCCAGTTTGTTGATGTCTTTTTTAAAATGTGGTGCCCAAAACTGGACACAGTATTCCAGATGAGGTCTGACCAAAGAGGAGTAGAGGGCAATAATGACCTCACGTGATCTAGACTGTATGCTTCTGTTGATACATCCTAGAATTGCATTTGCCTTTTTTGCTGCTGCATCACACTGTTGACTCATGTTAAGTCTGTGATCAATTAGTATACCCAAGTCTTTTTCACATGTGCTGTTACTTAGCCCTATTCCTCCCATTTTGTATATGCTTTTTTCATTTTTATTGCCCAGATGTAGTACTTTGCATTTTTCCCTGTTAAAATCCATTCTGTTAGTTGCTGCCCACTGCTCCAGTTTATGTATATCTTTTTGAATCCTCTCTCTCTCTTCTCTAGTATTAGCTACCCCTCCTAGCTTTGTGTCATCAGCAAATTTGATCAGTTTACCCTCAATTCCTTCATCTAAATCATTGATAAAGATGTTGAACAATACAGGGCCCAAAACAGAGCCTTGTGGTACCCCACTTGAGACATTCTTCCAACTGGATGTGCAGCCATTTACAACCACTCTTTGGGTCCGATCACTAAGCCAGTTATGAATCCACCTAACAGTTGCCTTGTCCATTCCATACTTAGTCATTTTTTCAATAAGGATTGTGTGAGATACTTTGTCAAATGCTTTGCTGAAGTCAAGATATACTATATCTACAGCATTTCCCTGATCCACCCAGTCAGTGATTCTGTCATAGAAGGAAATTAAGTTAGTCTGACATGACTTATTAGTTACAAACCCATGCTGACTCTGTTTAATCACTTCATTCTTATCCAGGTACTTGCATACATGTTCTTTAATAATTTGTTCAAAGATCTTTCCTGGTATAGAAGTCAGACTCACCGGCCTGTAGTTCCCTGGGTCCACCTTCTTCCCCTTTTTGAAGATAGGAACAACATTTGCTCTTCTCCAGTCTTCTGGGACTTCTCCTGTTCTCCAAGAATTTTCAAAGATTATGGACAGTGGTTCAAGAATTTCTTCTGCTATCTCCTTCAGTACCCTGGGGTGTAATTCATCTGGACCTGGAGACTTGAATTCATTTAGGTTAGCTAAGTGTTTCCTCACTGTCTTTCTGTTTATAGATATCCTGGATCCTTCTATTCCTTTAATAGGACAGTGAAGATCAGTTGATGTTACATTTCCTTTCTGAGAGAAAACAGATGCAAAATAGGAATTTAAAAGTTCAGCCTTCTCAACATCCTGACTTACCATTTCATCATTTTCATCTTGTAAAAATCCTATAGCATCTTTGACTTTTCTTTTACTTTTGACGTATCCCCAAAATCCTTTTTTGTTGCTTTTGACGTCACTTGCAAGCCTTAATTCATTGTCAGCTTTAGATAATCTGATTTGTTAAAGGGAACCTGTCAGCAGGATGTATCACTATAAAATAAAGGTATGGCCATAATGGCTGATTAAACTGACACCTTTGTTGAAGGAATCCGAGCAGTGTTTTTTTTAATCAGGCCTGGGGGGATTGGGTGGTCTTCTGCTCCGGCCCCTCTGCCTTCGTCTTGTGTTTCTATAGGACATTGATAATTTAGTGACCTGCCTGGGTTTTGAAATTTCGCCCACAACCGCCATCTTTGGGTGGGCAGCGCGAGATTCCACGTCTGTTCTTTGGGTCTTCAATAAAATGGTGCCGGAGTCAGCACACGCACAGATCAAGATTTGAGTCTCGATCTGCGCATGCGCTGACTCTGGCGCCATTTTTATTGAAGACCACATGTGGAATCTCACGCTGCGCATGCGCCGCCTACCTAATTATGTGAAATTTCCAAATTGAGGCAGGCCGCTGAATAATCAGTGTCCTGTAGAAACATAGGAGGCAGGTGGAGGGGCCGGAGCAGAAGACCACCCGACTCCCCCAGGCCCGACCTGATGCACAGAAGACTTCGTCATACATAAACTTAAAACCATGATTAAAAAAGAACCATTGATCGGATTCCTTCAACAAAGGTATCCATTTAATCAACGTAATAGTGTCGTAATGGCCATTTACTTTATAGTGCTAAATCCTGCTGGCAGGTTCTCTTCAAGTCTTTGTGAGTGAGGGAAAGCTCAGCGTGCCATATTATAGAGGTATACTCCAGAAATATTTCTAGCAGAGAAGACGGCGCTTTTTGTGCCTGCGCACGATCTGTTGTCCTGATCCATTGTACAAGAGTCTGTACTTTCCTTGTGTTTTTCCCAGCTAGTTCTTGTGATGTTTCATGTCTACCGTATATGTAATTACCAATCCTATACTGGGTGAAGCTTCGCCTGCCCTTGTCTTTAGCACATCGGTATACTTATAGTTCTGGAGATTTCTGCGTGATGCTTCTTATTTTGGGCCGAGTGCTTCTATTTAACAATTGCTGAATGCTAATTTTTGTCACGGAATAGAAACATTTCCACACTTAAGTCATTACAACTCTCTTGAAAACATTTGCTACTGTGTCGCAGGTCCCCTTTTAGGAAATAATTAGATGCATTTTGATTTCAGTGTTGCGTCATAAATGTCGCCTTGTAACGCCAGCCTGATTTGTTAGACACTAAACCAAATGATCTTCAGTAAAAAAGGATCTTGGAGATCGGCTTTAAAGGGAATCTGTCAGCAGGTTTTAGCTAATAATCTGAGAGCAGCATGATGTAGTGGAAGTGATGTATCACTTGAGGTTTCAGTACTATCAGTGTTTTATCAGCAGGAGATTATCAGTAAAGGACAAGCTGCCTTGTAGTCTAATCCCGCTCCCCACTGATTACCAGCTTTCTGTGTACGTGATATAGTGACAGAAAGCTGCAAATCACTGGTGAGGATGGGGTTATACAGAGCTCAACAGTCCAAGAACTGCTCTATCTACAGCAGAGAAAACTGTGATTCTATCACAACTGCTGCACCCAGTAAAGTCAGTGATCCAGGTCTGAAATCAGGGTCTCTGTCCCTACATCATGCTGCTGTCAGATTATATAGCAAAAACCTGCTGACAGAGTCCCGTTTAAAATCAGTATGACAGCACAAAATGTTCAAACTTAGCATCGGCACTTTGTGTACCCTTGGGTTGTCTGACAGTTCAGCGCACCTTCCCACTCACTTGTTTTCTCCTCTATCTCTGCCCTTCTCTGGATTGTTTTAAAGCCAGAGCAGCCAACCAGGGGCGAGAGAGCAGATATAGATGGAAACAGGTGAGAAGGTGTACTGAGCCCTTGTGCTTGGTTTGAACAGTCATTTTCTGCTTTCCAAGTGCCATTTAACTTTTTTATTTTAAACTTTAGATAAAATACTGCAAAAAAGTTGAATTTTGGTCGTGTGCACCATGGCCTCTGAAAGAGTATGATCAATTTCTAGACTTAAAGACTCTTCTTAATCCACAGTTCACACACATTTTGTCATCAGTGGTTGAGGCCATCCCCATGAACATGTTGCACCTGTCACAAAATGAATTATTGCAGTTTTTACTGAGATCCATAATCAATCTGCTCAATCAAATATAGGGCAAAGCAGACCGTTCAAAAACAAGACGAGCCAGTGAAATTCAAGTGTTCTAATAACACAGAGAAGGAAACTGATTTATTAAACATTATGCCTTTCTTTCAACCCAAGCATTCTTGATATTGCCAAGACAAAGTCTGCCATGCCCCTGCTAACATTTCATGGGCGCCGGTGACAGATGCCTACATTTTTCTCATTCTTTTCACAATGTGAAGATTGAAGTTTCCAGTGGAACAAAAATTAAACAGTTCAGTGCTGAGAAACATAATCAATGGATTACATCAGAGGAGAGAGAAATTAAATGGAAAAGCTGACTTTTTTTTTTTTTGCGGTCGCCGTTATTCTGTTAATAACCGTGATCGCAACACTGGGGTCGGTAAAAACCGAACTGAATCATGTTCTCTGGGGTCTCGGCTACCCCCGATAGCCGAGACCCCGGAGAAATTCTGACAGTAAAGAATCCTCCTTTATGTTGGTGGAAAAACTTCTCCAGATGCAGAGAATGCCCCCTTGTGACCGTCACCTTCCTTGGTATAAACAGATCCTCGGAGAGATATTTGTATTGTTCCCTTATATTCTTATACATGGTTATTAGATCGCCCCTCAGTTTTTTTTCTAGATAAAATAATCCTAATTTTGCTAATCTCTCTGGGTATTGTAGTTCAGGGGAGGAGTCCTGAGGAGATCATTTGCATATTTCCAGTTCATTCTGGGATAAGTGAAGAGTCTCCGCGAGCTCCAAGAACACTGGGTTTTGGCTGTTGCAGCTGAAAGGAGGACATCAGTAAGCCGCGCGAATTTTGGCATTTTTTTCACCGCTGTGATATCTCTTTAACAATAAGAGCATGGAAGAGGCTAGGAGCCATGTGGTGAGCTGCATTTCTTGCTACATGTTCACAGATTTACCAGTGGAAAAGCCAAATTTCACATGCCACAAATGCAAGCTTGTGTCCATGTTGGAGGAAAAGTTGCGAAATCTAGAAGAGAGATTAGCTACATTGAAGATCATTAAGGAAGATGAAGAGTTCTTAGACAGGGCAGAATTATCTCTTCATGGTGCAGAAACAGAAGAAATTCGAAGAGCACCCGAAGAAACAGAGGAATGGAAGCATGTGACCCAGAGAAGCAGGAGGATCGTGAGGCAGTCAGCACCCATACTGCTCAGGAACCAGTACCAGGCTCTCACACAGGAGAATGATGAAGAAATACATCAGGATAAGACTTTGCCCACAAAGAGCAACCTTGTAAGCCCTCAGAATCCTCCTGAATGGAGAAAGAAAAATGTTGTGAAGAAGAAACGGAGAGTTATGGTAGTGGGGGATTCCCTGTTGAGAGGAACAGAGGCTGCTATCTGCAGACCAGATATAACCTCAAGAGAAATGTGCTGTCTTCCAGGTGCAAAAATTAAAGATGTGTCTGACAGGATATCAGGACTCTTCAGACCTAATGATGACTACCCATTTCTGCTAATACATGTGGGGACAAATGACACCACAAGAAGTGACCTGGAAACCATCTGCAGTGACTTTGAAAACTTAGGCAAGAAAGTGAAAGAACTGGGTGCGCAGGTGGTCTTCTCATCCATCCTCCCAGTGGATGGCCATGGAACAAGGAGGTGGAATAAGATTCTGCAGGTGAACAACTGGCTACGTCGATGGTGCCGTCAGCAAGGATTTGGATTTCTGGATCACGGAGTGAATTACCTATACGATGGACTACTTGCTAGAGATGGGGTGCACCTTACGAAGACTGGAAAACATGTATTTGGAAGTCACCTTGCTACACTCATCAGGAGAGCTTTAAACTAGAACAATGTGGGAAGGGAAGCAAAACGCCAGAAAAAGCCATACACCTGACAAATGCTATTGAGAACTCGACTATTAGAAGTGGAAAGGAAGAACGAAGACAAAACAATCTAAATAATAAAAATATTGGAGGAAGAGAAACCAATCACAAACTAAAATGTTTTTATACAAATGCACAAAGCATGGGCAACAAACAAGGAGAATTGGAACTACTAATGCAGGAGAAGAAGTATGATGTCATTGGAATCACTGAAACTTGGTGGGACGATACACATGATTGGAATACAAGGCTAGAAGGATACAACTTATTTGCAAGAAACAGACTCGATAAACGAGGAGGAGGTGTCGCATTGTATGTTAGAAAAGCGTATATCTGCACAGAGATTGACGCTTCAGAGACTGGGAGTTCTGTGGAAACTGTTTGGGTAAGAATACAAGGACAGAACAATGGAAAGGACACCATTGTAGGCATTTACTACAGGCCACCTATGCAAGCTGAAGATATGGATGAACTCTTTATGCATCAAATGGCCAAGTTCTCCAAAAAATATGACATAGTGGTCATGGGAGATTTCAACTATCCAGACATTTGTTGGGAATCTCTCTCAGGCAAAACTAACAGGTCAAGGAAATTCTTATCCTCTCTTGCTGACAACTTTATCTTTCAAAAGGTAGGGGAGAAAACAAGGGGATCTGCTACCTTGGATCTAATCCTTATAAACAGGGAGGAAATGGTTGAGGAGGTAAGAGTGGCTGGGACCCTAGGAGGTAGTGACCATGCTATTTTAGAATTTTGGATAACAAGAGGAGGAAGACCTGTGAAGACTCAGACATCAAGGTTAGATTTCAGAAAGGCAGATTTTAAGGGACTCAGAAAGAGAATTGGAGGGATCCAATGGCAGGATATCCTTAAGGACAAAAATGTCCAGGAAGGATGGGACATCTTGAAAAATGAGATTCTCAAAGCACAATCGTTAACAATTCCAAAAAGAGGGAAGAATGGGAAGCATTTAAGGAAACCAGGATGGATGAACACAGAACTTAAACACATGCTAAAAAGGAAGAAAGAAATGTTTATCAAATGGAAAGAGGGAGGCATATCTAAAGAAGAATATAATGCCATCTGCAGAACCTGCAGGGCACAAATCAGATTATCTAAAGCTGACAATGAATTAAGGCTTGCAAGAGATGTCAAAAGCAACAAAAAAGGATTTTGGGGATAAGTCAAAAGTAAAAAAAAAAGTCAAAGATGCTTTAGGATTTTTACAGGATGAAAATGATGAAATGGTAAGAAAGGATGTTGAAAAGGCTGAACTTTTAAATTCCTATTTTGCATCTGTTTTCTCTCAGAAAGGAAATGTAACATCAACTGATCTTCACTGTCCTATTAAAGGAATAGAAGAATCCAGGATATCTATAAACAGAAAGACAGTGAGGAAACACTTAGCTAACCTAAATTAATTCAAGTCTCCAGGTCCAGATGAATTACACCCCAGAATACTGAAGGAGATAGCATAAGAAATTCTTGAACCACTGTCCATAATCTTTGAAAATTCTTGGAGAACAGGAGAAGTCCCAGAAGACTGGAGAAGGGCAAATGTTGTTCCTATCTTCAAAAAGGGGAAGAAGGTGGACCCAGGGAACTACAGACCGGTGAGTCTGACTTCTATACCAGGAAAGATCTTTGAACAAATTATTAAAGAACATGTATGTAAGTACCTGCATAAGAATGAAGTGATTAAACAGAGTCAGCATGGGTTTGTAACTAATAAGTCATGTCAGACTAACTTAATTTCCTTCTATGACAGAATCACTGACTGGGTGGATCAGGGAAATGCTGTAGATATAGTATATCTTGACTTCAGCAAAGCATTTGACAAAGTATCTCACACAATCCTTATTGAAAAAATGACTAAGTATGGAATGGACAAGGCAACTGTTAGGTGGATTCATAACTGGCTTAGTGATCGGACTCAAAGAGTGGTCGTAAATGGCTGCACATCCAGTTGGAAGAATGTCTCAAGTGGGGTACCACAAGGCTCTGTTTTGGGCCCTGTATTGTTCAACATCTTTATCAATGATTTAGATGAAGGAATTGAGGGTAAACTGATCAAATTTGCTGATGACACAAAGCTAGGAGGGGTAGCTAATACTAGAGAAGAGAGAGAGGATTCAAAAAGATATAAATAAACTGGAGCAGTGGGCAGCAACTAACAGATTGGTTTTTAACAGGGAAAAATGCAAAGTACTACATCTGGGCAATAAAAATGAAAAAAGCATATACAAAATGGGAGGAATAGGGTTAAGTAACAGCACATGTGAAAAAGACTTGGGTATACTAATTGATCACAGACTGAACATGAGTCAACAGTGTGATGCAGCAGCAAAAAAGGCAAATACAATTCTAGTATGTATCAACAGAAGCATAAAGTCTAGATCACGTGAGGTCATTATTGCCCTCTACTCCTCTTTGGTCAGACCTCATCTGGAATACTGTGTCCAGTTTTGGGCACCACATTTTAAAAAAGACATCAACAAACTGGAGCAAGTTCAAAGAAGAGCCACCAGAATGGTGACCGGTCTGCAAACCATGTCCTATGAGGAACGGTTGCAGGATTTGGGAATGTTTAGCTTGCAAAAAAGAAGACTGAGAGGAGACTTAATAGCTGTCTACAAATATCTCAAGGGCTGTCACATTGTAGAAGGATCATCTTTATTCTCATTTGCGCAAGGAAAGACTAGAAGCAATGGGATGAAACTGAATGGGAGGAGACACAGATTAGATATTAGAAAAAACTTTTTGACAGTTAGGGTGATCAAGGAGTGGAACAGGCTGCCACGAGAGGTGGTAAGTTCTCCTTCAATGGAAGTCTTCAAACAGAGGCTGGACAGACATCTGTCTGGGATGATTTAGAGAATCCTGCTTTGAGCAGGGGGTTGGACCAGATGGCCCAGGAGGTCCCTTCCAACTCTACCATTCTATGATTCTATGATAGTTCCTCCATCCCCTTTATTAATTTTGTTGCCCTCCTTTGTACTCGCTCTAGTTCCTTTACATCCTTCCTGAGCATCGGTGCTCAAAACTGTACACAGTACTCAATGTGCGGTCTAACCAGGGATTTGTACAGAGGCAGTATAATGCTCTCATCATGTGTATCCAGACCTCTTAATGCACCCCATGATCCTGTTTGCCTTGGCAGCCGCTGCCTGGCACTGGCTGCTCCAGGTAAGTTTATCATTAACTAGGATCCCCAAGTCCTTCTCCATGTCAGATTTACCCAGTGGTTTCCCGTTCAGTGTGTAATGGTGATATTGATTCCTTCCCATGTGTATAACCTTATATTTATCATTGTTAAACCCCATCTGCCACCTTTTGGCCCACGTTTCCAACTTATCCAGATCCATCTGTAGCAGAATACTATCTTCTCTTGTACTGACTGCTTTACATAGTTTTGTATCATCTGCAAATATCAATATTTTACTGTGTAAACCTTCTACCAGATCGTTAATTGAAGAGAATAGGTCCCAACACCGACCCAGTTAGAGAATATACCATTTATAACCACCCTCTGCTTTCTATAACTAAGCCAGTTACCCATTTACACACATTTTCCCCCAGGCCCAGCATTCTCATTTTGTGTACCAACCTCTTGTGTGGCACGGTATCAAGCGCTTTGGAAAAAATCAAGATATACCACATCCAATGACTCACCTTGGTCCAGTCTAAAGCTCTACATAAAAACTGTTTAGATTGGTTTGACAGGAGCGATTCCTCATAAACCCATGCTGATATGGAGTTATACAGCTATTCTCATTGAGATAATCCAGTATAACATCCCTCAGAAACCCTTCACATTTTACCAACAATAGAGGTTAGACTTACTGGCCTATAATTTCCAGGTTCACTCTTAGAGCCCTTTTTGAATATTGGTACCACGTTTGCTAGGCGCCAGTCCTGTGGAACAGACCCCGTCACTATAGAGTCTCTAAATATAAGAAATAATGGTTTGTCTATTACATTACTTAGTTCTCAGCATCGTTAAAAAGCGGCTATGAGGCATAAGTACCCTTAACTGCCACCATTAAAAGGCGTATTGGCAGTCGTTAAGGGGTTAAATCTTCAATCTTAACACTGCGGAAAGACCGGGTCATCTGCTGCCGAGGCCGTGTCTCGGGCTTGGATAGACTGATGGGTGAAGAAAACCCTGCAGTCATGGTGCACATTGGTACCAACGACAAAGTCCGATGGAATTGGAATGTCCTTAAAAACAATTACAGGGAACTAGTTAAGAAGCTGAAGGCCAGGACCTCCAAGAGGGTGTTTTCAGAAGTATGGCCAGTGCCACGAGCATTACTAGAAAGACATTGGGTGCTTAGAGAGAAATAAGAGGCATAGAAATTGGTGCAGGAAGGAAGGGTTTGGGTTCATGGAGAACTGGGCCAACTTCTCTGTCGGCTAGAGGCTTTATGGTAGGGATGGGCTACACCCGAATGGGGAGGGTGTAATTTTGCTGGGGGAAAAAATGGTCTGACGGAGGAGCTTTTAAACTAGGATCTGGTGCAAGGGAGGGTGGTTGTGCAAAAAAGGAATAGATATTGCAGACAAAGAGAGGGAGACGGGTCAAAAAGGATAAGGGGGGCTGGAATGTGCTAGGAGAGTAGGAGTAATAAATGGGTTCATAGTATAAAGTGTCTGCTGGTGAATGCAATAAGTCTTCCAAACAAATGAATGAATTATGTCAGTAACAGAAAACGATGTGGTGACATTACAGAAATCTGGCTGGTTACCCTACATTCAGAAAGGATAGGAAACTCAAAAAGAAAAGGTTGAGGGATGTGTATTTTTGTTAATTCTATCTCAAGATCTGTGCTCAATGACGACATTGGGGGAGATGCGACACTGTAGTCACTACGGGTAAATGTACATGGGGACGGCAATAATGGAAAGCTGCTAATTGGAGTTTGCTACAAGCCTCCTAATATAGCTGAACCAGTAGAGGAGGAAATGGTGCAACAAATGGAACAAGCAGCAAATAATATTAATAGAGTACTTATTGGTGATTTTAATTCTAGGTAAATAGACAAAATTCTATAGAAAAAGGAGCAGCACGATAGGATAAAATATAACTTTTAATAGAAAAAGTCTAAAAAAAAAAGTTAAAAACAAACTGCTATATCAAAAAGTGCATTGTGCAAAAAAAGTGCCATAACAATGGACGCAAGCCATTGAACATGGTAAATTTCGTAGAGTATGTACTAGAGTAATCATCCCAAAACACCAGTCAAGGAACCAAAGTATAGGTTCAATCAAAACAGACTGAGTGGATAGGGATAACACTGTATACAAGTATTTCAAGGCTCATAAACCATTAACCCCGCCATATATGTAACCTTACTGAGCCCGAAATGTGATATAAGTAAGAAAACGTATCAGTTAATCACGGTAAGATAAGATCAGAAAATCGCAACAGATCACACCTAAACGTCTGTTCTACAATATATGCCATATCACCGGTGTTGGTCCCTAGAGCTATGAGAAATCATGACCCCATATCTAAAACTGGCAAGAATGGGACATGATAAAGGAACAGGATATAACAGTAGGTAGAACCCGTTCAAAACCTATAAAGCCTAGCACTGGCTCCTAGTCAGGTAAATCCCAAAAATCAGTGATCGCAACGAAGTAAATTCAGACAGATTCACACAGAAAAAGCAGTAAGGCCGGGGTCACACATGCGAGAGACTCACACGAACACCCGGCGCTGCTGCTGACACTCGGACCAGAGCGTGCGGCTACATGTATTTCTATGCATGTATTTCTATGCAGCCACACGCTCCGGTCCGAGTGCCGACGGCAGTGCCGGGTGTTCATGCGAGAGAATCGTGCAAGTCTCTCGCATGTGTGACCCCGGCCTAAGAGGCCAAATCAACAAGTTTTTTGTTTTTGTTTCTTTTTTTCAAAAACTGCTTTTTTTTTTTTCGTTTTATTCGTAGTGGATAGTGAAAAATTGACCTCCAGTGGGGGAGGTGGGGAAACTACCTTACCTAATATCAGACAACTATTAGGTGCCCTACTTAACGCGGAGGTTGGCACCATATGGATCCTGCCCCCACTCGACGGCTGCTATCCCTATGATAAACCTACCGGGGAGGTAATCTGCTGGATCGTGTTCTTTTAAATAGACCAGATACAATTTCAGATCTACAGGTCAGGGACCATAATATGGTAAGATTCAATGTAATGTAATGTTTAATAAAACATTTCATAGTGGAAACAGATAAACCTGGAACTTTAGGATATCAGATTTCAACAAATTAAGGGAAGAGCTTAATCGTGTAGGCTGGGACCATGTCCTGGTAACTGGGTATACCGAACATAAATGAGGCATGTTTAAGGAAATACTACTAGAATGCTGCAGAAAACTTATATCCTCTGGTAATAAAATGTCCAGGAATAAAAAGAAACCATTATGGATAAATAAGACAGTACAATAAGTATAAGACAAACATACATTCAAAACCATAAAGGCCGAGATATCAGAGATCTCAATGGGAAATGTAAAAAAGAAATCGCCAACGACATAAAAATAAATCCCCCAAAAATTATAAATACATTAATTTCACAAAAAAAACGCTGATGTCATCAGTCCCTTAAAATATGATCATCAAAAGATAATTATAGAGGACAAAGGGAAGGCCGAGATATTAAACAGGCACCTTTCATCTGTGCTCACCACAAACTAATGTTCCAGGGGTCAGGCAACAAGGCAAAAATGGAAGTTCATCACCTCAGATAACTAATTGTACATAAGACATACAGCTGTGCCTGAGCGAATTAAATATTAACAAAGTCTCTGGGCCAGATGGAATTCATCCACGGATATTGAGGGAGTTGAATTTAGTAACGTATCTCATCTTCTTAGACTCTCTTGTAACCTGGGCCGTATTTGCCACTAGGCACTTGAGGGCAAGTGCCTAGGGCGCCAGGATGCGGGGGGCGGCAGCTGAGCAAGTTTTTTTTAAGTCTGGCAGCTCCCTGCCTAAACAGAAGAAATTACATCTGAATGGATGCTACAGGACCTGCGATGACGTCACGATCATGTGACTCAAGGGGAGGAGCCACAGAGTTGCAAGCTGGAAGCTACAGGAGAAGCTGAGATGGGAAACTTGTGAGAGGTAATGACGGGGACAGGGTACATGGGGAGTGCAGGGTCTATGTGATAGTGGGATGTGGGCTATGGGGGTGCACACTGACAGAGGGATGTATGACGTTACAGGTTGTGGGAAATAGAGGGGTCCAGACTGTGACAAGAGAAGCGCAGGGTGTGTGATAGAGGGGTGCAAGAGAGTGCAGGGTGCATGAGACAGAGGGGTGCAAGAGGGTGCAGGGTGTTTGAGATAGAGGGGTGCAGGGTGCATGAGACAGGGGTGCAAGAGAGTGCAGGGTTCATGAGACAGAGGGGTGCAAGAGAGTGTAGGGTGCATGAGACAGGGGTGCAAGAGAGTGCAGGGTGCATGAGACAGAGGGGTGCAAGAGAGTGCAGGGTGCATGAGACAGAGGGGTGCAAGAGAGTGCAGGGTGCATGAGACAGGGGGCAAGAGAGTGCAGGGTGCATGAGACAGGGGTGCAAGAGAGTGCACGGTTCATGAGACAGAGGGGTGCAAGAGAGTGCAGGGTATATGAGACAGGGGGCAAGAAAGTGCAGGGTGCATGAGACAGGGGTGCGAGAGTGCAGGGTGCATGAGACAGAGGGGTGCAAGAGAGTGCAGGGTGCATGAGATAGAGGGGTGCAAGAGAGTGCAGGATGCATGAGACGGGTGCAAGAGGGTGCATGAGACAGAGGGGTGCAGGGTGCATGAGACGGGTGCAAGAGAGTGCAGGGTGCATGAGACAGAGGGGTGCAAGAGAGTGCAGGGTGCATGAGAGAAGGGTGCAAGAGAGTGCAGGGTGCATGAGACTGTTGTCTGACTTACCAATAGAGGAAGTGACCACTTACAGTGCCTAGGGCAGCATGAATTCCAAATACGGCACTGCTTGTAACGGCTTTGGTGCAACAAAATTTGATGACAGTTGATGTGGTACCGATATTTAAAAAAGGTAAGGAGGTGGATCCAGACACCTACAGTCTGACATCGTTGGTGAGCAGAGTTTTTGAGGGCATTATAAGAGATGACCTGCAGAGAATAATACAATGTGACAACCAGCATGGATTAATAATAGATAAGTCATGTCTAACCAACATGTTGAGTTTCTATGAGGAGGTAAGTACAAGTCTGGATGTAGGTAATGCGGCTGATGTGATTTATCTGGACTTTGCAAAGGCACTTGATACTCTATCTCATGACAGCTTTATACTGAAGCTCAAAAAGCAAGGAATAGGGGAAACTATATGCTGATGGGTAAGGAATTGGTTAAGGGATGGGAAACAGCGTCGTTGTAAATAGTACATACTCTAAATGATATATAGTCAGCAGTGGGGATCACAAGTATCAGTACTGGGAGCAGTGGGGATCACAAGTATCAGTACTGGGAGCAGTGGGGATCACAAGTATCAGTACTGGGAGCAGTGGGGATCACAAGCATCAGTACTGGGAGCAATGGGAATCACAAGGATCAGTACTGGGAACAGTGGGAATCACAAGGATCAGTACTGGGAACAGTGGGGATCACAAGTATCAGTACTGGGAGCAGTGGGAATCACAAGGATCAGTACTGGGAACAGGGGATCACAAGGATCAGTACTGGGAGCAGTGGGAATCACAAGGATCAGTAGTGGGAACAGGGGATCACAAGGATCTGTTTTAGTGCCAATTATTTTTAATCTCATTACTAATGACCTTGTGGATGGGATTGAGAGTAAAGTGTTAGTCTTTGCTGATTTCACCAAACTATGTAGATTCATAAAATCTGACCTTGACATTACAATATTACAAAACAATCTGGATAAGATGTATGAATGAGCAAACACTTGTAATCCTATTGCTACACATACATTAAATGGGATCATACTCGGGACTACAGAACAGGAGGACTTGGGTATTCTCGTTACATGGAAGCTGAGCAGCAGTACTCAATGTCAGGCAGCAGCCGCAAAAGAAAACAAGATTTTAGGGTGTATGAAAAAAGATAAAATCCCACGATCCCAATGTATTATTCCCCCTTTATAAATCACTGGTGAGGCCACATCTAGAATACGGGATTCAGTTTTGGGCTCCACATTTTAAAAAGGATATTCAGAAATTAGAGTCAGTTCAAAGGCAGCAACTAGATTATTACAAGGGATGGAAGGTCTCTCATATGATGACAGGCTGGAAAAGTTGGGCTCGTTTAGCTTAGAAAAAAGACATCTCAGAGGATATCTCATTTATATGTATTGTAGGGATCCGCTCTGGTAGGCAGGGGCCGGGCCGCAGTAATGAGGCATACACACAGGCTTTTAGTTCAAAGTTCAGTGGTTTTAATAACGGGTTCAACAAAAAGTCCAGATAACATAATCAAAGCAGAACATAAATCACTCCAGTTTGGAGAACCACTGGTCCCAGACTCACCCTTGCTTGGGACAGGCTTAACTAAGCGGCTGCAGGACAGCAGAGACCGCCAGGTGCCATTCCAGGTGGTCTGGTACTCGCTTCCTGGTGCACACTGACACACTGTAACAAAAACAAGCTTCCAGGCTGACTCCAGCCAAAGTCCTTCCTTCCACACCCACCAACTACAACAGCTCCTTGTTTTATAGGCCTAGTCCACACCCTCAGGTGAGGTACACATCAGCTGACCTGATCACGTGACTATGACCTCATCACAGGTCCTTGAGATCAGGGAAAATCCTGACCAAACTCCAGTCTGCTAGGAGAAATATATCTCCCATCCATCAAGACCCTCTTTGGTGTACCACATACCTCCCCCCTTTGTTCAACCTTAGGAGGGTGGACACATGACATACAGTGAACTCTGGACCGTGCATCTGCGTTCCCCTGTAATTTGCCTGCCCGATGTTCTACTGAAAATTTGAAATTTTGCAGAGACAGAAACCACCTGGTGACTCGTGCATTTCTCTCTTTGGCTTGACTCATCCAAGTCAGAGGGGAATGATCAGTTACCAACCGAAACGTTCTCCCCAACAGATAGTAGCGCAATGACTCCAGTGCCCACTTGATGGCCAGGCACTCTCTCTCTACAATGCTGTATCTGGTTTCAACTGGAGTAAGCTTTCGACTCAGGAAACTAATGGGATGCTCCTCCCCGTTAACCTCCTGAGACAACACGGCACCCAGACCTACCTCTGACGCATCAGTCTGGACAATGAATTCTCTTTTGAAGTCGGGTGTGATCAGAACTGGTGACCCACACAGTGCCCCTTTTAGTTTTACAAACGCTTCTTCAAGCTGATCATTCCATCGCACCATTACTGACTTCCTCCCTTTTAGGCAGTCAGTTAACGGCGCCGACAGGGTTGCAAAATTGGGAATAAACCGCCGGTAGTATCCCACTAACCCCAAAAACCCTTTCACTTGTTTTGTGGTGAGGGGACGGGGCCAGTTTTGGATTGCCTCCACTTTGTTTATTTGGGGTTTGATAACTCCTCTCCCAATCACATACCCCAGGTACCGAGCTTCCTCCAACCCTATGGAACACTTCTTTGGGTTGGCAGTTAGCCCTGCTTGTCTCAGAGAATCTATCACCGCCTGTACCTTGGCTAAGTGACTTTCCCAGTCTGTACTGTACACCACAATATCGTCCAGATAGGCCGCGGCATATCGGCGATGAGGACGAAGAACAACGTCCATTAACCTCTGGAATGTCGCTGGAGCGCCATGCAACCCGAAGGGTAGGACTATATACTGGAACAGTCCCTCGGGTGTTACAAAAGCCGTTTTCTCTCTCGCTGCTTTTGTTAGGGGCACCTGTCAATACCCTTTTGTGAGGTCAATGACTTAAAAATACCGGGCCTGCCCAAACCGCTCTATTAACTCATCGACCCGGGGCATGGGGTAGGCGTCAAACTTAGAAATTTCATTCAGTTTTCTGAAGTCATTACAGAACCTTAGTGTCCCATCTGGCTTTGGTATTAGGACTATTGGGCTGGCCCACTCACTCTGGGACTCTTCAATGACTCCTAACTGCAGCATCTTCTTGACCTCTTCTGAGATGGCTTGTCGCCGGGCCTCAGGCACCCGATATGGCTTTAATCGGACTTTGGCCTGCGGCTCCGTGACAATGTCATGTTGGATTAGGGAGGTACGACCAGGAAGTTCCGAAAAAACATCGGTATTTCGGCTAACAAACTCTCGGACTTCCTGAACTTGTCTGGGCGACAAAGTGTCTGCTATTTTGACGGCGGAGAGGACTTCTCTTGCCTTCTCCTGAGGCAAGGAAGCCATCTCTACTGGAAATGCAGGCCGTGGACAATCCTCACCAAGCGGGTCTCTGTCTTTCCATGGTTTGAGCAGATTCACATGGTATACCTGTTCTGGCTTTCTCCGCCCTGGTTGGTGTATTTTATAGTTTACTGGTCCCACCTTCTCTATAATCTCGTAGGGTCCCTGCCACCTTGCAAGGAACTTACTATCCACTGTAGGCACAAGTACCAACACCCGATCCCCAGGGTTAAAGGACCTTACCCGTGCCTCCTGGTTATAGACCTGCCTCTGTGACCTTTGTGCTGCTTCCATGTGTTCTCGGACTAATGGTAGGACTGTCTCCATTCTCTCTTGCATTTTGGCCACATGTTCTATCACACTTTTGTGGGGAGTTGGTTGGTTTTCCCAGGCCTCTTTAGCTATATCGAGTAAGCCACGGGGATGTCTGCCATATAATAGTTCAAAGGGCGAGAACCCCGTAGATGCCTGGGGCACCTCCCGCACTGCAAACATCAGGTATGGCAACAAGAGATCCCAGTCCTTACCATCTTTAGAGACTGCTTTTTTCAACATATTCTTCAGGGTTTTATTGAACCTTTCTACTAAACCGTCTGTTTGGGATGATAGACCGATGTGCGCAACTGTTTAACACTTAACAAGTGGCAGAGTTCCTTCATGATTTTTGACATAAAGGGGGTCCCCTGATCTGTTAAGATTTCTTGAGGGATTCCCACCCGAGAGAACATACCCATGAGTTCTTTTGCGATCAGTTTGGCCGAGGTGTGTCGCAGGGGAATAGCCTCAGGATACCTGGTAGCGTAATCTAGAACTACGAGGATGTGTTGGTGACCCCTTGCTGATTTATTAACCGGCCCCACCAGATCCATGGCTATTCTCTCAAACGGGACCTCTATAATTGGTAATGGCACCAAGGGACTCCGAAAATGAGGCTGCGGACTGGTTACCTGGCACACGGGACAAGAGTTACAATACCGTTTAACTTCTTCATAGATCCCTAGCCAGTAAAACCGCTGTAGAATTCTGTCTAGGGTTTTCTTTTGGCCCAAATGTCCCCCTAGTACATGCGCATGCGCTAAGTCCATTACCAACCTCCGATATGACTGCGGTACCAGCAATTGCTCGACAATTTCCCCATGTATTTTTTCAACCCGATACAGCAAATCTTGGTTCAGCTCGAATCGGGGAAATACTGTAGCTGCCCCGGGGTGTTGGGGTTCCCCATTGACAACCAGTACATTCCCGGGCTCGAGTCAACGTAGGGTCCCGGAGTTGCGCCGTACCAAAATTGTCACCTGCCACATTTAAGTCTGACAATTCTGGTCCCGGTGGCAAATCTTCCATCTCCCCAGCTAACACTTCTATAGGAGAGGGGTTTTCCTCCTCCACCGAAGGCAAAGGTACTCCTACCGCCAGCACAACTTCCTCTGGGCCACCAGGTTCATGCCCAATTTCTGGAGAATGCAACCTGGTTGCCACTGGTGCCGATGACTGTTCCGTGGGAGGGTAATTACAGGCCAAAGCACAGAAAATAACGGAAAATCTCTCCCCATTATTACATCATAATGCAAATTCACCACCACCCCCACCTCGTGGCACCTCCTCCCCGCTGGCGTGTTTATCATCACCAGGGCGGTAGGATAATGTTTTAGGTCCCCATGTATACACAACACACCCATCTTCCGACCAGTATACTCGCTGATTTGGACGTGGCTGGCTCGTATTAGGGTCACGAGACTCCCTGAGTCCAGTAGAGCCACAGCAGGGTTACCCTCCACCTCCACTTTACACAAATGATTCATATTGGGTCCCTCTGGTTTACCCACTGCACACATGTGTTCGGCATAGTGAGACTGATAGTACCCATAGTTTGTGTCCATGGGCTCAGTCAGGTGGGGGCAATCAGCTCTCACATGTCCTGGTTCTTGGCACCGCCAACAGATTATGGGGCCCCTTTCGTCCCCAGACGTGTCCTGGGTGGCCTTCCGAGTCTCTGCTCGCCGAACGGCGGGTGAAGGTTTGGGGAATTTACTCATTACCTTCCGGGTAGTCTCTCCCTGTATCTCCTTGGTAGCCCCATATCTTTCAATGAGGTCTACCATTTGGAGACCATCAGTAGGGGCTGCCTGTCCAACCCATGTTTGAAGGGTGTGGGGCAAAGTTCTCCAGAATTTATCAGTCACTATACGATCCAGCATAGCGCGGGTGACAACACTTCCGGCTGCAACCACTTTTCTATCAGGTGTATCAAGTCATAATACTGGGACCGAGCTGGCTCGGAAGGGGAAAATTTCCACTGGTGTACCCGCTGAGCCCGGACTAACACATTTACCCCAAGACGTGCGAGTATCTCACCCTTGACGATCTCGTAGTCCCTCTGGTGCTCGGGGGTAGGTCTCTATAGGCTTTCGCGGGTCCTGGAGCCAAAAACGGAGCCACGATCTCGGCCCACTGGTCCCGGGGTAGTCTCTCCCTCTCAGCCACGCCTTCAAACATCTCCAGGTACACCTCGATGTCATCTGACTTTTCCATTTTCGGAATCGCTGTGCGTACCACTTTCCGGACATCCTGACGTCCCGGGGCAGCTCCTGCTGTCTGCGGCGCTGTGATGTGTTGCATCAGTAGATTGTTGGTTTCCTGTTGCCGCTCCATAGCCTGCTGCTGTATAGCCTGCTGCTGCTGTATAGCCTGCTGTTGCTGCTGTATAGCCTGCTGCTGCTGCACAGCCTGCTGCTGCTGCTGTATAGCCTGCTGTTGCTGCTGTGTAGCCTGCTGTTGCTGCTGTGTAGCCAGCTGCTGCTGTCGCATGGCCTCCACAAGCATTTTTACTGTGCTCTCCATCTCCGGACAGCTATCCACCGGGTTTTGCGTCACTTTCTTCACCCAGGACATTTACTGTCATGCAGAGAAAAAAAAACATCCACAAAAAAAAAACAGCCTGACCTCACTGCGTATGCCCGCATTCAAGCCACCAATTGTAGGGATCCGCTCTGGTAGGCAGGGGCCAGGCCGCAGTAATGAGGCATACACACAGGCTTTTAGTTCAAAGTTCAGTGGTTTTAATAACGGGTTCAACAAAAAGTCCAGATAACATAATCAAAGCAGAACATAAATCACTCCAGTTTGGAGAACCACTGGTCCCAGACTCACCCTTGCTTGGGACAGGCTTAACTAAGCGGCTGCAGGACAGCAGAGACCGCCAGGTGCCATT
>JARQOD010000006.1:400459879-400547005 GCA_033576555.1 Oophaga sylvatica | reverse complement strand
GGAAAACCACTGTTTGGGCACACGGCAGAGCTCGTAAGGGAAGGAGCGACGTTTGACTTTTTCAAACTAAAATTGGCTGGAATTTAGATTGGATGCCATGTCGCGTTTGGAGATCCCCTGATGCGCCTAAACAGTGGAAACCCCCCACAAGTGACACCATTTTGGAAACTAGACCCCCTAAGGTACTTATCTAGATCTGTTGTGAGCACTTTGAACCCTCAAGTGTTTCACAAAAGTTTATAAAGCCTGGGTGTGAAAAAAAAAAAAAAAATCAATTTTCCACAAAAATGATTTTTTAGTCCCAAATTTTTGAATTTTCCCAAGGAAATTGGACCCCAAAAGTTGTTGTCCAATTTGTCCTGAGTACGCTGATACCCCATATGTGGGGGGGGGAAAACTTTTTGGGCGCACGGCAGGGCTTGGAAAGGAAGTAGTAACGTTTTGGAATGCAGACGTTAATGGGGGTCATGTTCCGTTTGCAGTGCCCCAGATGAGCCTAAACAGTGGAAACCCCCCACAAGTGACCCCATTTTGGAAACTAGACCCCCTAAGGAACTTATCTAGATCTTTGGTGAGCACTTTGAACCCCCAAGTGCTTCACACAAGTTTATAATGCCCGGGCATGAAAATAAAAAATCCTATTTTTTTCCCACAAAAATTATCTTTTAGTCACTAATTTTTTATTTTCCCAAGGGTAACAGGAGAAATTGGACCACATAAGTTGTTGTACAATTTGTCCTGAGTACGTTGATACCCCATATGTGGGGGGAACCACTGTTTGGGCGCACGGCAGAGCTCGGAATGGAAGGAGCACCATTTGACTTTTTCCAACCAAAATTGGCTGGAATTGAGTTTGGATGCCATGTTGCATTTGGAGAGCCCCTGATGTGCCTAAACAGTGGAAACCCCCCACAAATGACCCCATTTGGGAAACTAGACCCCCTAAGGAACTTATCTAGATTTTTGATGAGCAATTTGAACCCCCAAGTGCTTCAGACAAGTTTAAACGTAGAGCCGTAAAATTTAAAAATCATATTTTTTCCACAAAAATGATCTTTTCACCCCAATTTTTATTTTTCCAAGGGTAACAAGACTCCAAAAGTTATTGTGCAATTTGTCCTGAGTGTCTGATACCCCATATGTGGGGGTAAACCACTGTTTGGGTGCATGGAAGAGTTTGGAAGGGAAGGAGCGCCGTCTGACTTTTTCAACGCAGAATTGGCTGGACGCCATGTTGTGTTTGGAGAGCTCCTGATCTGCCTAGACAGTGGAAACCCCCATAAATGACACCATTTTGGAAACTAGACCCCTCAAGGAACTTATCTAGATGTGTGGTGAGAACTTTGAACCCCCAGGTGTTTCACTAAAGTTTATAACGTACAGCCGTAAAATAAAAAATCTTTTTTTTTTTTACAAAAATGATTTTTTCGCCCCCAATATTTTATTTTCACAAGGGTAACAGAAGAAATTGGAACGCAAAAGTTGTTGTCCAATTTGTCCTGAATACACTGATACCCAATATGTGGGCGAAAACTACTGTATGGGCACACGTCGGGGCTCGGAAGGGAAGTAGTGACGTTTTGGATTGCAGACTTTGATGGAATGGTCTGGGGCGTCATGTCACATTTGGAGAGCCCCTGATGCACCTAAACAGTGGAAACCCCCCACAAGTGACCCCATTTTGGCAAATAGACCCCACAAGGAACTTATCTAGATGTGTGGTGAGCACTTTGAACCCCGAAGTGCTTCACAGAAGTTTATAACGCACAGCCGTAAAAATAAAAAATCTTTTTTTTTTTTACAAAAATGATTTTTTCGCCCCCAATATTTTATTTTCACAAGGGTAACAGGAGAAATTGGACCCCAAAAGTTGTTGTCCAATTTGACCTGAGTACGCTGATACCCAATATGTGGGAGAAAACTACTGTATGGGCGCACGTTAGGGCTCGGAAGGGAAGTAGTGACGTTTTGGATTGCAGACTTTGATGGAATGGTCTGGGTGTGTCATGTCGCATTTGGAGAGCCCCTGATGCGCCTAAACAGTGGAAACCCCCCACAAGTGACCCCATTTTGGAAAATAGACCCCACAAGGAACTTATCTAGGTGTGTGGTGAGCGCTATGAAGCCCCAAGTGCTTCACAGAAGTTTATAATGTACAGCCGTAAAAACAAAAAAATAATTTTTTTTGTACAAAAATGATATTTTCGCCCCCAGTTTTTTATTTTCCCAAGGGTAACAGAAGAAATAGGACAAATTGCACAATAACTCTTGGGGTCCAGAGTACGCTGATACCCCATATGTGGGGATAAACTACTGTTTGGACGCATGGCAGAGCTCAGAAGTGAAGGAGCACCGTTTGACTTTTTCAACGCAGAATTGGCTGGAATTGAGATCAGACGCCATGTCACATTTGGAGAGCCCCTGATGTGCCTAAACAGCGGAAACCCCCAATTCTAACTCCAACCCTAACCCCAACACACCCCTAACCCTAGTCCCAACCCTAACCACAAACCTAACCCTAACACACCCCTAATCCCAACCCTAACCCTAATCCTAACTTTAGCGCCAACCCTAACCCTAACTTTAGCCGCAACCCTAACCCTAACCCTAATGGGAAAATGGAAATAAATACATTTTTTTAATTTTATTATTTTTCCCTAACTAAGGGGGTGATAAAGGGGGTTTGATTTACTATTTATAGCGGGTTTTTATGATTGGCAGCTGTCACGCTAAAAGACGCTTTTTATTGCAAAAATAGTTTTTTGCATCGCCACATTTTGAGAGCTATAATTTTTGCATATTTTGGCTCACAGAGTCATGTGAGGTCTTATTTTTTGCGGTACGAGTTGACGTTTTTATTTGTACCATTTTTGAGCAGGTGACATTTTTTGATCGCTTTTTATTTCGATTTTTGGGAGGTTAGAATGAACAAAAATCAGCAATTCATGAATTTCTTTTGGGGAGGCGTTTTTATTGTTCCGCGTGTGGTAAAATTGATAAAGCAGTTTTATTCTTTGGGTCAGTACGATTATGGCGATACCTCATTTATATCATTTTTTTATGTTTTGGCGCTTTTATAGAATAAAAACAATTTTATATAAAAAAATTATTTTTGCATCGCTTTATTCTGTGAGCTATAACTTTTTTATTTTTTCGCTGATGACGCTGTATGGCAGCTCGTTTTTTGCGGGACAAGATGACGTTTTCAGCGGTACCATGTTTATTTATATCGGTCTTTTTGATCGCGCTTTATTCCACTTTTTGTTCGGCGGTATGATGATAAAGCATTGATTTTTTGCTTCGTTTTTTTTTTTTAAGGGGTTCACTAAAGGGGTTAACTAGTGGGACAGTTTTATAGGGGGGGTCGTTACGGACGCGGCGATACCAAATATGTGTACTTTTATTGTTTTGTTTTTTTTATTTACAGGAAGAAATGAATTTATTGGGGAATATTTTTTTTTTTATTTATTTTGGATTTTTTTTATAACATGTTTTTTTTATTTTTTTAACTTTTTTACTTTGTCCCAGGGTGGGACATCACTGTATTTTATCAAATCGCTGGTGTGACAGTGTGCACAGCACTCTGTCACACCAGCGATCGCTCAGGCATAGATGCAGGCTTCTCAGTGCCTGCTCTCAGCAGGCACTGAGGAAGCCGCCTCCCTCCAGGACCCCGGCGCCATCTTGGATCCGGGTCCTGGGAGGGAGGAAGCCCTCAGAACAGCGCGATCACATCGCGCTGCTCTGAGGGTCTCAGGGGGGCGCGCAGGGAGCCCCCACCCTGCGCGATCCTCCCCTGTGCCCTCAGTACACCGCGATCATGTTTGATCGCGGTGTGCTAGGGGTTAATGTGCCGGGAGCGGTCCGTGACCGCTCCTGACACACAGTCACGGGTGTCAGCTGTGATAATCAGCTGACACCCGGCGGCGATTAGCTGCGCTCCCCTCAGGAGCGCAGCTGATCGCCTATGACGTACTATCCCGTCCATGGGCAGAATGGCACGGGTTTTATGGACGGGATAGTACGTCTAATGTCAGAGAGGGGTTAACATCTACTGTGGGTAAAATCCTGGAGGGTTTTTTAAGGGATACTATATTGGAGTATCTGAAGCTGAATAACCTCATGACACAGTATCAGCATGGGTTTACGAGGGACCGTTCTTGTCAGACTAATCTGATAAGCTTTTATGAAGGGGTAAGTTCAGGACTGGACCAAGGGACCGCAGTGGACGTAGTGTACATGGACTTCTCAAAAGCTTTTGATACAGTGCCACACAAAAGGTTGATACATAAAATGAGAACAATGGGGATAGGGGAAAATATGTGTAAGTGGGTTAAGAACTGGCTCATGGATGGAAAACAAAGGGTGGTTATTAATGGAGCACACTCGGACTGGGTCACGGTTAGCAGTGGGGTACCACAGGGGTCAGTATTGGGGCCGCTTCTCTTTAACATATTTATTAATGACCTTGTAGGGGGCATACAGAGTAGTATTTCAATATTTGCAGATGACACTAAACTCTGCAGGGTAATCAATACAGAGGAGGATAATTTTATATTACAGGAGGATTTATGTAAACTAGAAGCTTGGGCTGATAAATGGCAAATGAGCTTTAATGGGGATAAATGTAAGGTCATGCACTTGGGTAGAACAAATAAGATGTATAATTATGTGCTTAATTGTAAAACACTGGGCAAAACTGTCACTGAAAAAGACTTGGGTGTATGGGTGGACGACAAACTCACATTTAGTGGCCAATGTCAGGCAGCTGCTGCCAAGGCAAATAAAATAATGGGATGCATTAGACGAGGCATAGATGCTCATGAGGAGAACATAATTTTACCTCTATACAAGTCACTGGTGCGACCACACTTAGAATACTGTGTGCAGTTCTGGTATCCGGTGTATAAGAAAGACATAGCTGAACTGGAGCGGGTGCAGAGAAGAGCGACCAAGGTTATTAGAGAACTGGGGGGTCTGCAATACCAGGACAGGTTATTACACTTGGGGTTATTTAGTTTGGAAAAACTAAGGCTTAGGGGTGATCTTATTACAATGTACAAATATATGAGGGGACAGTACAAAGACCTTTCTAATGATCTTTTTACTCTTAGACCTGTGACGGGGACAAGGGGGCATCCTCTACGTCTGGAGGAAAGAAGGTTTAGCCATAATCACAGACGCAGATTCTTTACTGTAAGAGCAGTGAGACTTGGAACTCTCTGCCGTCTAATGTTGTAATGAGTGATTCCTTACTAAAATTTAAGAAGGGACTGGACGCCTTTCTTGAAAAGTATAATATTACAGGCTATATTCACTAGTTTCCTAGATACAGCGTTGATCCAGGGAGCTAGTCTGATTGCCGTATGTGGAGTCGGGAAGGAATTTTTTTCCCCAATGTGAAGCTTACTGTTTGCCACTTGGGTTTTTTTTGCCTTCCTCTGGATCAACATGTTAGGGCAGGTTAGGATAGGATATGGGTTGAACTAGATGGACTTAAAGTCTTCCTTCAACCTTAATAACTATGTTACTAACTGTCAATATAAGCTTTTGTTACTCATATGTTTGCAATTATATTTCTGTCTGTGATAAAAACATCTGTCAAACACACATAAAAACCAGAGGGCAGCAGATCATGTGAAAATATTATTTGTGTCATTCTCAAAACTTTTGGCCATGACTGTACAAACAAGCCCTGTGTAGTCTGATACTGCAGCCTGACTTATTCATCTATTCTGTACTTCTTACTAATCTACCAGTGATCTGTTTAGTTAGGCGACGTATAATGAAGTATGTCTGCATAATTAGCCTCTTTCACACTACTGTATTTTTTATTCCTATTTCATCTGTTTCATACTGAGGTGGGAGGATTGAGGTGTGGTGCTATGTACACCGAAAGGGCCGTTACGTTGACATTTTGATGGGCAGCACGGTGGCTCACTGGTTAGCACTGTACGGTGGCTCACTGGTTAGCACTGTATGGTGGCTCAGTGATTAGCACTGTTGTGGCTCAGTGGTTAGCACTGTTTGGTGGCTCCGTGGTTAGCACTGTATGGTGGCTCAGTGGTTAGCACTGATGCTTCGCAGCACTGGGGTCCTGGGTTTGAATCCTACCAATCGCAACATCTGCAAGTTTGTATGTTCTCCCTGTGTTTGCGTGGGTTTCCTCTGGGTTCTCCTGTTTCCTCCCACACTACAAAGACATACTAATAGGGAATGTAGATTGTGAGCCCCAATGATGATGTCTGTAAAGCGCTGCAGAATATGATGGCGCTATGTAAGCAATGCATAATAATAATAAATCTGTTTCCGAGATAGAATGTGTCCATTAAAGTCTATGGTCAGTGATGGAGCCCTATTCTGGACGTATCAAATATTCTTGTGTAAAAGAAGGTTAAAGGGAACCTGTCAGTAGGATTAACCTTCCTAAGCTGTTTATATGGGTCACAGGAAGCTGAATAAAATGACACCTTGATATCTGCGATCCGATGTCTTATTCCAGAGAAATCTACATTTCTCTTATATGTAAATGAGCTCTTCCAGGCTATGGGCAGGATGGTGCCTGGAAGATAACTCCGCCTCCAGAGCTTATTTTAAATAAAAGGGGAGTTACCAGTTCTGTCAAATATATTTTTTACAGCCTACAAGAGGTCATTTGCATAAAGTGATAAAAGATGATTTATCCACAAACAGACATCTGATATGAGACACACAGAAATGACTTATCAGCCCTGTATAACCTGTATGCCCAAATTAATGGTTTAGATGAGTCACATGAGGTGACAGATTCACTTTAAAGTGAACCTGTCAGCAGGATTGTGCACAGTATCCTAGAGACAGTGTCAGGTCGGCACCGTTATACTGGTTACAATGATACCTTGTGATGAAATCCGTCTTGTGGTTGTTGTGTAATCTTTATTTTCAGTGTTGAGTTAATGATATGCCCGTGCTCCGGGGCGGCCTGTGGGGGACTTCATGTGGGGCTCTGCTTAGGTATTCATAATCCATCCTGCTGACAGATCACTGATCCATCATTGACCTGCTCCCTAGTTTACATAATGAATATCTGTACATAGTGAAAAAAAAAACCCTTCTGCTGGCAGGCTGCGTCCGTGGCACCTGCGCTGCAGCATAATCGCAAGTTTACCGTGCTAATAATAAATGTGATTGAGGTTATCCTGATTGTAAAAAAAAATCCCTTTGAAAATGGCGCCGGGCGCACCTGTGCACTAGCAGGTATAGGCGTTTATAGAGGTGATCCAATAGCTGCTACTGCGGGCGCCATTTTTAAATGGATTTTTTTTTTTACACTCAAGATAACCTCAAGCACATATATTATTAACACAGTACACATGCGATTATTCGGCAGCGCAGGTGCCACAGCTGGCGCCTGCCTGCAGAAGGATTTTTTTAGTATGTACATATATTCATTATGTAAACTAGGGGGCAGGTTAGTGAGGGATCAGTGACCTGTCAGCAGTCTGCACCCCTTCTGCAGAAGAAAGACATCGAAACGCGCGTTGATGGGTTACACTGGAATCTCCTGCACTCTGGGTATTTATACTTTTCCTGGCTCTTACCTATATGCCCATATGTTGTACTCTTGATCCATCTTTGACCTTGAGCTACATTTGTCTGGTGCAATTAGCGTTTACTTTGCAGGGGGGGTCACAACTTTTGTACAGTCTCAGATGTAATACGCTCTTTGCACAATTTTTCGGCTACAACCTAACCATTTGTCCAGTGTTTGCTTGATTCCATTTCCTGTATGGTCTGTTTACACCTCCATGTTCTTTTAATCTTTTTATTGTATGCTCTAATAAAAATTACGGTACTTACTCAGTGTACAATCTATGCTTGGAGGACTTTTACTTTTCTACATAGGTTTTTTTTTCCCTAAAACAATATAGTAAGACTAGTACCTCCGCCTCAGTAAGGCCAGGACCAGATGGTGGTATTGCACGTTGTGACCGTAAATTGTGACGTGACTGGCTCCGCGTGCGGCATTGGGTGGACGGCTGCCGGAGCTGTCTTTCGTTACATGCGTAATTCGGGTACATGAAACAGATCAAAGTGGTGCATGCTACAATGTTTTTCCAAACTGACCACCGGTTTTCTTGGAAAACCGGCCAAAAAACTGTCTACTACAGGAATGTGTGAACTGTGTGTTGTCTGAACAAGCCCTAAAATTTCTATCTAGTGCAGTATTATTTTTGCTTCTAATCCCAATAGGGATTTAAAGCTATGAAAACTGCACTGTCGGCCCTCCTGTGACATACATGTGTTTTTGTCTACATCTCTAAGCCTCTTAAACCTCCATAGTATCAGATAGAAAAGGCAATCTCAACGACGACATTCTTGTAGAGGTAAAGTGATATTACAGAATGTGCACCGTTAAATAGACAATATCCCATTATATAAGACCCTGGGTTGTAATCCCTTTCCAGTTTTATAAACTGTAATCCCGTGTCCTCACGGTTTAGGAATTCACATAAATGTGGTCCATGTATCTGCGCTCCAATTTCACACTTTACGCGTCCATTTTTCTCATTCCTTCTTCGTGCAATCATGGAAATAAATATCTGACTCTTTGTAACGCCTTGTCCCTTCTTATGAGCACAGCCGCAAGTGATCTGCAAAGGTTTACGTGCTGTTCTAGCTGCTGCGCAGTTCTTCTTCTGAAAAAGCCGATTGACACAGTATGACCGCCACTGATTTCTCTAAGGGTCTATGCACATGCTGTCTTTTACAAATCGGCACTCCCGCTTAGTGTTACAAGAGGAAGATGCCCCAAAACACGATTAGAGCTTCTTATTATTCTGTATTTTAGATAGTGTTTGTTTTTTCGTTTATTAGTTGTTTTCTTGGGGGCATGGGGACATTTTGCTAAAAACGATTCAGAGGTCTTCGAAGACTGAAGAATGGGCAGGTCACGGTGTTTGAAGCGCATTAAACAAGCTCAAAAATACCGAACATATGCAAAGAAGGTCATATTGACATTTCAGAACATATGGTGCATGCCTTTTATCATTTCTGAGGCACATTTTCAGGCGGGTTCCTGTGCTGGAGAAGTCCACGAAAAAGATGTCGTGTGTACATGCCCCTAAAGGGTTTTCTCCGAATGGAGTTCTTCAGCTGATCGTCCAGAAATAGGTTGAAATAATAAAAGTACCGGTAGTTGTTCCTCGATATAGCTCTGCCTCTCTGCCACTGTTCCTCCACCATACTTGCTTAGCTCTGCTGAGCATTCATGTGTATTCCAGAAAGATGCTGGTATCGGGCAGTGGCCTATCCTCATAGAGAGCTATAGGATTGGGCATGGAAATTCAACAAGCCAATCCTTCTTCCCAAAATCATTTGTCAGGACTGAGTCAAGATGCCTCTCGTGACCTTCAGATGGTTAGTCAATCTCGCTGACAACATTGCGTTTGGCTGACTTTGTCTTTAATGTTTATAGTGCCCATAGGTGTTAGGCACATTACTTAAAGTGAACTTGTCAGCAGGATTTTGCTACGTAAACTACAGACACTGTCAGGTTGGTGCTGTTATACTGATTAAAGTGATACCTGGGGTGATGAAATCCGTCTTGTGGCTCTTGTGTAATCTGTGTTAGACGTTTTCAGTTAATGAGATGCCCAAGCTCCGAGGCCGGACTGTAAGCAGAGTTTTATCATCTTGCTCTAAGCCAGAGAAACCAAGGAAACACCTGTCCACAGGCCGCCCCGAAGCACAAACCTGTTCCTTATCATAGAGAGAGACAGACTGTGTTTTAGGTGGCCTGTGAGCAGGTCTTTCCTTGGTTTCTCTGACTTAGAGCAGGATGATAAGACGCCGCCTACAGTCCTGCCCCAGAACACGGGCATCTCATTAACTGAAAACTTCTAACACTGATTACACAAGAACCACAATACGGACTTTTAACACTGATTACACAAGAACCACAAGATGGAATTCTTCACCCCAGGTATCATTTTAATCAGTATAACAGTGGGAACATGACAATGCCTGTAATTTGCTTAGCAAAATCCTGCTGACAGGTTCACTTTTAATGTATTTTTCTCAAAATCGCGAATTACTTCCTAATATTGAATAACTTGGTAATCGCTCTGGGTCCAATTGCAGGGTACGCCGCTCTGGAAAACTCTTGAGCAGTCTTCTTGAATGGAGTTGAGCTGTACATCCTTGGCCTTCACTCTGTTTGTTGTCAATTGGACTGGTGGAAATAGCGGAGCGCTGTACTTGGCTTACTCTGGCAGTCCCAGGCAACGAATGAAGCGAGGGTCGAGCACATGCACCTATAATTCTCAACAAGTTACACAACTGATATCCGCAAAGATTTTCAGGTTGAAACTTAAAATTCTTCAAGATACAATTCAACCCCTCCCTGATATTGGAGGTAACGGTACGTCCTATATGTGAAAGCAAATGGCGTAGATGATGCATGGGCTTCAGAGCTGTGCCAGGAGTGATCAATAAGACCACTGCATCTAGCTGATTGTGTGGGGGAGTGCTCGCCCTCTTTAACCCCTTCAGTGTAAAACTGACAAGTCCAATACGCTGCAATACATGACTATTCCGTTGAAGTCTGTACAAAAGGTGAAATAAAACTTGATCAAAAAAACATATGTAAAGAAAAATGGTATCACAGAAAATGTCAACTCATCCAGCAAAAAACAAATCCCCACTCGAATCTATCATCTAATAGCTGGACACAATGTTTTGGGCACTACAATGTATTGGGCACTACAATATTTTGGGCACTACAATGCATTGGGCACTACAATGTCATATTTGCAATTTTACATATTACAATATTTCTTATAGCAATTTTACTGCATACTTATTACTAGAACACACTTGTGTTGTCAAAATAGTCATACCTGTAGATGAATTCCCAGAGGGGTGTAATTTCCAAAATAAGATCACTTTTGAGGGTTCCGTGTTTTTGGAGGCTCTTTGCACAAGGCACCTGCAAACTATTACAGAAAAATCTGGACTCCAAAAGTCAAAAAACATCATTTTCTTTCCTAGACCTGCCATGTAACCAATAAGTAGATTTTGACTGCTTAATGGGGTACTACTAATTTAAAGAGAAGTTGTGTAACAAATTGTTGGGTCCATTTTCTCAAATTGCTCCTTAAAAAACTGAAAAATCTAGAGCTAAACCAACATCTTCATGGCCTAATGCTCTAAAATTCTGTGAAACACCAGCAAAGTGAAAATGCTCGCTGCACCCCTAGATTAATTCCATGCGGGTGTTGTAAAAAAAAAAGTTTTTTTTTTTTTGGGGTGTGGTGGGATGGTTGCTTTTATGGCAACTCAAAGAGTCTGCTAATGTGACATGGTACCTGCAAACCTTTTCTTCAAAATCTGAACTCTAAACTGACACTTTCTGACTTATAGGCCCCTCAAAGTCACTTCAGAAAAACAGGTTTTTCTAATTTTCTTGAAAAGAAAGTCTGCTGGTAAACGTTTAAGCCTTCTAGTATCGTAGCAAAATAAATGATGCCGATGTAAACATTTGCTAAATGTTATTGATTTACTATTTTTGTGCTATGACTGTCTGATTTAAATACACAATTAATTCAAATTTTAATAATTGATAATCACAGACGGTGATTCTTTCCTGTTTGAGCAGCGATGTGAGACTCCAAATTCTTTACTGTAAGAGCAGTTAGACTATGGACCTCTCTGCCACGTGATGTTGTAATGGTTTATTCACTAAACCAAAAGTTCAAAGAAGGTTTTGTGGGTACTAGATTTCTGGATTTAGGACATTGATCCAGGGATTTATTCTGATTTGATATTTAGAGTTGAGAAGTCTTTTTCTCTTAACATGGGGCGCTTCGCATCTACTGCATTGGGTATTTGGCTTTTTTTTTATCAACATAGTAGGACTATCAGTTGAGCTTGATGGACCTCTATCTTGATCTGCATTCGTACAGTACATCCTTGTAAAATGCCCATGTGCTGTCATCGGACACCAGATTGACCAATAGAGTTGAAAGCATCTATTCACACATTCTTGAAAATTAATGATCCGAGAGTGAGATCCGTGAAACTCAGAGTATATCCTTTTATGATCCATGTGTCCGGATCAGATGCGGTCATACAAATTAGTAGGGATGCATAAAACTGCAGAATGCTTCCGATTTGCATCTGTTATGAATATGAATAAGGCAAGAGAAAGATGGGCGTAAAACTCAGACAGGATCGCATCGCAAAGCTCGGACTGGCCGGCAGCTCTCCTGACCCAACCATTGCAGCTTGTATTTATGCTGTCATGATCGGGTCAGGAGTGCCGCCGGCCAGTCCAAAGATTACATTGCGATCCCCAACCGCGTTATACGGCCATCTGATTCTTCCTTAAAAGCCAACTTTTCAGGGGTCGGTTTGTTTACTTGGAAAGAAGTACATCAAGTTAGTAGGAAAAAAATTCAGGAGAGAATAAAAACGGAAGCAACTAATATAACCCCTTGGAAAAAAATCAATCCGTTTCTCTTGGACACAAGAATACTTTTTGTCTGTTTTGTTTTAGAACCCAACAAACGGAATTCATATTCAAAACGATTCCGTTGCATAACTGATGCAAACGGACGCAAGAACTGCCGCGTTGATTAGTACCGAGTCCGTCTGGGTTCATTTTCCATTTGTCGGAAAGAAAATCTGATCTTATTTCAGACTTGAATTCTCTTTGTCTAAAAGGAAAAGACAAATTAAATCCTCTAACGCAGATGTCAACCCGACCTTACAGAGTGTTTGACCATCTTCATGGTGCAACTTCGTATATGCCGGAGTAATGCAACCCAGACCATTTGCTATTTCAGTTTTCCAGTCTCTGCTGATGTGGCAAGCGTTTTGTATCCAACTGACTGATTAAATACTTCATCCATTCGTTACCATCCTGTCTATCTGGTTCAGTTGTTTTCGTTCGCTTAGTCTGATTAATAGTCTGATTAATATCTAACAGGCAGAATATGTGCGGATCAGCAGATTATCTTTCCACTGAATTTACTTGCAAAGAATGAGTTTCCTGGTTAGAGATGTAGACGACAGATACTCGGCCAGTGGTAGGGAAGTGTGTGTGATCCCTGAATACTGTAGCTAAACAGTTTATATTTCTAGTAATGGTGTACAAGAATGCTTGTGCTACAGGATTGATACTAAGTACTCAGATCCATGTCCTGCATCCACAGATTTTCTTTTTTAGATGTCATATGGAGCAGGTTCCGTTCTGTAAAACAACGGAAAAAGCGCTTAGAAAAAACTAAAAACTATTCATTTTATTGCTAATCTACTTGCTGTTCATATATTCCGAGTTTTGAGGGTTTTTTTTTGACCACTTCAGGTTTCCAAATAGTTAAACCAAGTGACCTGACCATTCTTCATTTATTTCCTACTGTTAAGACACTCCATAATGTACAAAAGAAACTAATGAGTTGGCTGAAAAAAAAGATGCGCGAGGGTCAAATTAAATCCTACCAAGGACACCAGAAGGAGTTTGTATGTTCTCCCCGTGTTTGCGTGCGTTTCCTCCGGGTTCTCCAGTTTCCTCCCACACTTCAAAGATATACTGATAGGGAATGTACTGTAGATTGTGAGCCCCATTGGGGACAGCAGTGATAATGTATGTAAAGTGTTGCGGAATAAGGTAGCGCTATATAAGATAAGCATAATAAATAAATAAAAGGTCGGGAAGGACTTCCTGACCAATGCAGTATATATACGTCATGGTGATCATCGCCAGGTGTCAGCTGATTCTGACAGCTGACACCCGGCTCTCAGTGCCAGGATCGATGCCCACACCACTCCCGGCACTTTAAAACCCTATATGCTGCGATCACAGCATTTAGCAGGCAGAGAGAGGAAAGAAAGCCCCTCTGCCCTTGGATCGGCAACCCTGCGACATCATTGCGGGGTTCTGATCATTGCCATGATGACCTGATGTGGTTATGACAGCATCCGGGTCACCAGGCACTAGCAGTTAGATCATGCGCAGTGCATGATGTAACTAACTTGTATCTGCAGCACTGACAGGTTATAGCAATGTATTACTACACCTTGTAACTGCAATCAGACTGCAGAAAGTGAAAGTTCCATAGTTGATAAAGTAAAAAAGTTGCAAAAATATTTTTTTTTAATTCACAAAATAATAAAAAAGATGAATTCATTGAGAGATGTAGTTTCTAAAATGGGGTCTCTTATGGGGGGTTCTGATGTTCTGGCACCTCAAGAGCTTTGCCAGTGTGACTTTAACCAGTTCAGGAAAATGTGAGCTCCAATATGGCGCTTCTTCCCTTCAGAGCTTTGCACTGTGCCTTAAAAGTAGTTTTTGACCACATGTGGGGTATCAGCATACTCAGGAGAAATTGCACAACAAATCTTGGGCTCCGTTTCTCTTGTTATCCTTGTGAAGTCAAAAAATGGAACTAAAATAACATTTTTGTTGGAAAAATTTGATTTTTTTTACTTTCACTGCTCTACGTTATAAACTTCTCCTAGTTAAATGTAAAGAAATTAAGAAAGAGATTTTGTATCACCACATCCGCAAAAGTACATTATATTAAAAAATAAAATATTTGCTAGTCTCAATATTGGCAAAAAAAAATCATCTATTTATTTTATTTTGTTTTTTTAATTTCTGAACCGAAAAAACAATAACGGAACTGTGTTTTTTTTTTCCCGACAACTTCACCGCACTTGAAATTTTTATTGCATTTTTCAGTATATGATATGTTAAAATAAATTTTGTCATCCAAAAGTACAGCTCATCCTACAAACAATAAGCCCTTACATGGGTATGTTGCACGAAAAAAATGAAAAATTAGCCAAAGTTGGAAGGGGTTAAAAGTTTGTACGTGAACATGTGCTATTTTGTACTATACATAGCAACCATAATGATTTTGTACATCTGGAAACCCCCTATAATTCAGTGTAGTAATGTAATTACTTCTTAAACTAACATTATTTTTTCTGAGACTAATTTAGCCAATTCTGCTGTTCTTCTCCCCTAGGGCTCCTTCATTGGAAGCAGTAGGATGAAGCCTTCTGTATTGAGTAGTGTTCTTATGCTATATGTTGTGTACATATGTTTAGAGATCGGCAATCAACATAAGGTCAGTCCAAGAAAGTTAAAACAGATGAAAAAGGAGGTTGCCAACTATAAAGATATCGCTAAATCCATTATTGACCGTGCCGTCTATGGCAGCGCCCAGAACAGATCCTACGAGAGGTTGGCACTCTTTGTTGACACCATTGGGAACAGAGTCAGTGGCTCCGAAAATCTCAAAAATGCAATTAAGTACATGTATAATGCTCTGCAAGAAGACAAGTTACAGAATGTGTCACTAGAACCTGTCAAAATCCCACACTGGGAACGTGGAAAAGAGTCGGCCATGATGATCCAGCCACGGCAAAAGAATCTGGCCATACTTGGACTTGGAGGCAGTGTCGGAACTCCAGTGGAAGGTATGACACAAGTTTCTACTAGGAGATCAGATTCATGTTCCATCCCCTGGCTCCACATCAAATCACATCATATAGATTTATCTATGTAACATATGTCTTAAAGTGGATCTGGCTTGAGGTCAAGAGTGACCAGGTTTTGTGTTTATTTTATTCCCGCTGCTCCTTTGAGTATTACATTTTTTTTTTTTTCAAAATCTGCTCCACGGTTTCAGAGATGTGGGCCTTTTTATTTAGTGCTAATTGTTATGATGTTTTACAAGGGGCGTGGCTCATAAGGTAGTTATGCAGATAAACCTAAAGACACACTCCTACAGAATCCCGTGAGGACCGCCCTCTTAGTGAAGACTATATAAATAAGCACTAAATACAAAGGGCCAAATCTATGGAACGGTATGGTGGATTTTGAAAAAACAAAAAATGGAATACTCAGTGGAGAAGCGTGAATAAAATAGGAGCAAAAACTGTCCACTTTGACTCGATGATGGGTTTGTTTTTAAAAGGAACACATCAGGGCAATTTTGCTTCTGAAACTACTGGTATGGCGGTGTAAGTGCCAGTACAATACACTTCCAGGCTGATTTGCATGTAGCTTCAGTGCACAATTTCTCAGCACAGGTGCATCGCGTTACTAACTTACTACAAGACTGGTCTCATTTGTATTGTGTTGTTGTACTGGGAACTTTACAGCAATACCACTAGGTTTAATTATTAAAGCCTCCTGACAGATTATTTTTAATGGTATGGTCTCTTATAATTTATAAGCTGCCGATCTGCATACTGCATTAACAAAACGCACACGTTGGAATACATGCAACTGTAGGAGCATGTTCACACTGGCCATACGCCAGTGTCGCAGATCGTCTACATTGAGTTCAGTAGGGAGCCATAGTCTTGCACAAAAGCCATTTGCAAAAAGGGTTTTTCTTTTCCCCCAGGAGTTGCAGATTTCCCCCAGATCTGCAAAATCAACCATTCCTAAAAAGTGCACTTTTTTCAAAGTTTAACATAAGAGTACACCATGCAGATCCCTTTGCACTTCTGTGCTCCCTAACTTCATCTCTGGCCTGTGTCTCTATAATTTGACCTCTTGTAATGATGTCTCTTCCAATGTGACTGCTGCAGCCAATCACTGGCTTTTTTTTTCACTTTTTCCATATTTGCAGAAGATATGTGGATGTGTATTTCTTGCCGTGGATATCCCCACAGGTTCTAGCTTAATTGCTGCAGGAATTCTGACCTGTGTAACTGAATCAAAATGGTGACCTGTTGCCGATACCCTCTATCCATACAGATCTTATTTTTAAGTTGCAGTCCTAACTTAAAATTGACCCGACACTCGTCATAAATACTGAATTTTGTTACCTGGTGAGAAATGTCGCTGTTCTCTTTAATCCGACTTTGTTTTTCTTTTGGTCCTGCTCCTCTCCGTTCCTGAGATATTTCCACCTCTTCCTTGTATGTAAATCTAGTCTTGTTAGCCAAGTGGGTGTGTTACTTGACTCTTCTCTGAGTCGTCTTGAAGAACATGCCCAATGTGTTAAAAGACTTATATACTGGAAATAGAGGGCCATGTCTCAGGAACGCAGAGGCACAGGAACAAAAGGAAAACCGCCAGAGTCAGGAGAACAGCAGGATTTATACCAGGTAGAGAAAATGACTGGTCCGATTTGAAGGCCTCATGAAATGGCAGAGCTGTGATCAGTAAGGCAGAACATGTTGTACAATGCAGTTCCATCCTTTGTGCGTCACCATATGTGTGATGCTTCTAGGGGATTATGGATTTGTAATATGTCATGTAAGGGAATATATCATACACTTTTTAGTTGGATTCCTTCTAAGTCAGATAAAAAAAATAAAAACTCTGTATACTTAGGTGAGAAGTTGGGGGAATGTTGAGGTATAAAAGTATGTGGCTGCCCCATCATGGCTCCATACAACTCTTAAGTTTGTACATAGCAGTAATACAACCTTCCTAATTAGGCCAAAATATCTATTAATTTGTAATTATATTTGACTAATTAATAATTGCTAGAAGTGATTGAAGCAAAATAGGTACAAGTATTCAACAACTAAGTCCATATTTGCATCATATAAAAGGCTTCACCGAAATCGGTTCACAAATCTCAGATAAGTGGGAGTAGTAAGAGCACAGCAGCCCAATAGTGGCCACTGACTGGCTGCAGGGCTCATGTGGCATAACAGAGTCAAGCAAGCCTCGGGAGCCAACATCGCTGGAGCAGCGTCAATGCAGGAAATGAGTATAAGGTGTTTTTATTGTACAAGGGGGACTACTTTATTTGAAAAAGGTTTTGTCCGGGTAGTGGACAATCCCTTTAAATGCCACTGTCATTGGTGGTGACCAAAAGGTCTTTTTGGCCCATATAAGATGACCAATACTATTATAGACCCTTGATAGTTGAGGACCCTGTTGGAGATTTTGAATTGGGCCCCACTAATTTCCAGTTATACCATTGGCCACTTCAGCAACCACAAATCCTCATTTGGTGGCTATGGGTACATGGATTGTAATGCTGAAGATGTGAACACAATTAGGTACACGGATGAAATGCATCGCTTCTGGACACTGTTGACAGGTTATGGTATTGTTTTTCAGGGTTCTGTTTATCTGTGGCCGCAGTATATTGACCCTGTTAGGGTGCAGACCGAACCCTAAACTGATCCCAGTATGCGGTTCAACAGATACCTTTTGGCTCCACCCAATGGTTGTGTGGTGTGCACATACCCTTCCTGGATAGATTAGCAAGGCATTGATGGAAAACTGATGGAAAAATGTGAACAGAGCCCAATAAATTCAACAGAAAACTTATGAATTATGAATAGTTGGAGGGCACTGTGTATAGACTCTATATACTGAGATCTAGCATTGAAACAAACATTTGCCTAGTACCGTAAATATCTAATGAAAAATTAAACTATAGAAACGAAATAGGGCAAATCAGGTAACAGGGCTTCTATTGTTCCAACTACAAAAGTGAGAAGTGCGTTGTAGCGGCACCAGGCAGGGCTCACATGTAAAGAAAGCATATTAGCAATAAAAATAGAAAATAAAGCATGGATGACAATATGAACCCTTGTGGGGTGACGAATGTTTCTAAATCATTTGAGCGTTCACACAAGACAGGCAGCGCTTACTCCCCTGACAGCTAATTTAGACAGAACTCAAGCTAAGGTGACAAAACCAAAACAATCATTACCCAGTATTGTTCTCGGCGCACAATGCAGGATTATACAAGGCTGCATATCGTGGCTTTATTGTGAAGTTCTATTGTTATTGTGAAGTTCTATTGTTATACATGTTCATTTTTATCTTGAGTTTGACTTTCTCTATTATTCCGTGCGCCATCATTTTATATATCCTTTGGCTGTGGCCTGCTTGAAATTACTTTAACACCTTAGTGACAGAGACAATTTGGTACTTAATGACCGGGCCAATTTTTACAATTCTGACCACTGTCACTTTATGAGGTTATAGCTCAGGAACGCTTCAACGGATCCCACTGATTCTGAGACTGTTTTTTCTTGACATATAGTACTTCATGTTGGTGGTAAAATGTCTTCGATATAACTTGCATTTATTTATGAAAAAAAAGGAACTTTGGCAAAAAATTTTCCAAATTTCAAAATTTACATTTTTGTATGCTTAAACAGAGAGTGATGTCACACAAAACAGTTAATAAATAACATTTCCCACATGTCAACTTTACAACAGCACACTTTTGGAAAGATAATTTTTTTGATAGGTCGTTATAAGGGTTAAAAGGTGACTAGCGATTTTGCATTTTTCCAACAAAATTTACAAAACCATTTTTTTCAGGGACCACCTCACATTTGAAGTGATTTTGGGGGGTCAATATAACAGAAAATACCCAGATGTGACACCATTCTAAAAACTGTACCCACTCAAGGTGCGCAAAACCACATTCAAGAAGTTTATTATCCCTTCAGGTGCTTCACTAGAACTAAAGCAATGTGGAAGGAAAAAATGAAAATTTACTTTGGAACCAATTGTTTTTATTTTCACAAGGGTATCAGGAGACAATGGATCACAAAACTTGTTGTGCAATTTCTCCTGAGTACGCTAATACCCCGTATGTGGGGGGAAAGCCACTGTTTGGGTGCATGGCAGGGCTCAGAAGGGAGGGAGCACCATTTGACTTTTTGAAAGCAAAATTGGCTGGAATCTATGGTGGCGCCTTGTCGTGTTTGGAGACCTCCTGATGAGCCTAAACAGTGGAACCCCCTCAATTCTAACTCCAACCCTAACCATAACCCTAACCACAACCATAACCCCAACACACCCCTAACCCTAATCCCAACCCTCACCTTAACCCTAACCACAAACCTAACCCTAACACACCCCTAATCCCAACCCTAACCATAATCCCAACCCAAACCCTAACTTTAGCCCAACCCTAACTTTAGCCCAACCCTAACTTCAGCCCAACTGTAACCTTAATGGAAAAAATGGAATAAAATGCATTTTTTTATTTTATTGTTTTTACCTAACTAAGGAGGTTATAAAAGGGGGTTTGATTTACTATTTTTTTTATTTTGATTACTGTGATAGGGTCTGTCAGAGTGATCAAAATGAACCAATAGGAAAAATTTCCTATTGTTGCCAGGTGCCGTGAATAACGGCGATCACAACATCGGGGTCGGTAAAACCCAACCCGAATCATATTCTCTGGGGTCTTAGCTAACCCCGGTAGCCAAGACTCGGAGAAATTCCAACTCTGGGGGGCACTATACTCTTATTTCTCAGCGCTGTTAAAAAGCGGCGCTGAGGCATAAGTACCCTTAACTGCCGCCATTAACAGGCGTATCGACGGTCATTACGGGGTTCCATAAATGGTGAGTATGATGCATACAACTATGTAAATAGGTTTTCCAGGAAAAAAATAACTCATAAATAACTGAAAGTAATGTTGTTATAAATAAACTTCTAAATAAGTCTAACTAGCAATCATATTGTCTAAGGAGGTTATCAAAATAGAATAAAAATGGTTGCCATCTTGTTACCCTGTCAAAAACCTGTCTCAGAATGTTTATAGTCCGGGTTCATGTGAGCAAGTGTAGTAGGAAGCACCTCCTCTTAATACTAGAAATACAGTGAGTACTGAGGTAAGAAGATGCTGCTCACACTGCTGTCCACCCTGTCAGTCTGATCTAATGCTGGAGATGCCAGGAATGCTGAGGTAAAATAAGGCTGATCACACTGCTGCCCTCCTTGTCTATCTGATCTAATACTTGACCACATATGGCGACTAGGTGGGATTTTCTTACCTTGTTACCGCCCACTTCTTTTCCCAAACCACTCGCTGCCCCGGTTCCTCCAAAATAAAACATTACACATAAATTCTTTTTGGATAATATTGGCCACAACGGCCATTTTATTAACAAAACATACATAGAATACATAACAATAAATGTATAAACCTCCTTCAAATATCTGAGGGGAGGGGTTCTTGGAGCTAAAAAATCTGGCTTTACTATCAATAATCCAAACCAAAATCGACCACCATGTTACCCTCAGCCGTAAACCACCAGCTCGAGGGCACCAAACAACCCGTTCAGGGAAGACTAAAACACCATGAGCTCCCAGGGCAAAAACCCCGTCCAGAGCCCATACCAAAAGCAAGATCACCCCACCTCATTTAAATGCCCTCAATTTCCTCGAAAAATTCCATCCCTGAATCATAACCACTCCAAGAACCCCCGCTTCAAGCCACTGCGACAATGTCAAACCTCAATGTAATCGGTGAACAAAAACCCCTTAGATAATGGCCTACTTCCCACTCTTTCCGAAAATTCCACTTGAAAACGCCCTGCAGTTCTTGAAAGAAAAAAGAGAGGGATGGTGGGCTTCTCTCCTCAGATTTCTATCCAGAATGGTGCCTTTCCCGCACTTTTCACACAAAACACCTGTTAGGGTCTGCGGAACGCACCTAATATATATTGTAGAGAGGTGCGTTCGCAGCCCGGGGTCCACCGTGCAGGCAAAGCCTGCTGCTAGTAAGGTGGCGAAAGTAGCGAACTCTGTTATCCCGCAGAGTCCTAAAATAAACACCGTAGCGCGCTGTGGCAGTTAGTGCGAACTCTGTTAATCCCCAGAGCCGCTAACGGGAATGCAACAGCGCTATATGGCGATAAGTGCGAACTCACTTAGCTTCAGTGAGCCGCAAAGTAAAACGCTAGGGCGCTGAACCAGCGTTATAAAGCGAACCCTGATGCATCACAGAGCCGCTGAGAAAAAGACTGTGTCCTGTTAGACTCACAGGGAACACAGATGACTGCTAAGCGGATTGCAGTCTGAGGTCATGCAGTCAGAACACAAGCAACAATCTTCTCACCGGAGTAGCCGGTATTCTAATGGCGTTTTCAGCTGAGCCCTGAACATGTGCATACAATCTCCTCACCGGAGGTGCCGGTATTCTAGGGGCTTATTTCAGCCAGACCTAACCACATGCATACATGACCTCACTGGCGCAAGCACGTAACAGATTTGATACTAGCGCATGACGGCCCAGCCATGCCACCCTTTTATAGTAACAGGTACAGGACCTGCCAGAAAAAGGACCAATGAGAAACTGTTCCAAAACACATGTAGTTTCAGGACCTTCCTGGCGGACCAATAGGAGCTGCTGCAGTACCTGAACATGTGACCCCTGATCTCCAATGAGAGATCTTACCCTGGGCATGCTCAGAAGGGGAAACGCAGGACTTCGTCCTAAAGATGTCTGCTCCAGCACTGGCCATAATAGAAGATCCAGAAGGGGCAGCAGCAAGTCTCTGCACAGTATTGGAATGGGCAAGACGCTGGGACCGACGTCTCTGCTGAGCAGGCTCCACTGCGGCCGGAGACGGATGGGGGACCGCAGCGGGAATGGCTCGAGATTCCCCTTGTGCAGCATTGGGAACTCGAACCCTAACAACGCCCCTAATAACGCCCCTATTTCAGCTTCAGATGAAGGAAGGGAGACACAGTCATTACTAGTGGGTAGGCGGAGCCCAGATGAGATAGACACCTCAGATTAAAAAGAGTGTTGACCGGCCCCTCCAGCTCGGGCTCCTCCTACTCAGCTCTCCAGTTTACAATTTGAGGTCTCAGAGGATAGTCGCTGCTGGAAGCAGCTCCTCAGAAGATTTTATTATTTTTTATCGGACAAGAGACTTGGATCACCAGAAGTGGTCTAGAGGTCTCAGGGGTCTCAGCGCTGCTGGACCCCAACCTCTCCCTTGGCGGATCTGTATTACCCTATATGGTGGTCCCTGCAGAACCCTGCCGGCCCGGGGGGATGAGGATGGCTTCCCTGGCGGGGGCGCAAACCGTGCTGCAGGGGTCATTGCGTTCCCCGCTCTGGGGGGGAAGCGAGGGGCATAGCGCCAGAAACCCCTGGGGGTCCCTGTGGCGCTCGGCTGGGTGAGTACTCCACATTTTTATTAAGGTGTGTGAGTGATTCAGCGACTGCTGCGGCAGCTGCTGTTACAGTATACATGCCGGTGACTGTGTGTTTTTTGTCCGCAGGTGGATGCCTGCAGGACATAGGAGGAGGGAGAGAGGAGTTTGCGCTTTTTTTATTTGAATTTCGCGCCGCTCTGAGCGCGCGCTTTACGGCAGTCTTCCTTTCCGGCTTCTCTCATGAAGCACACGGAGGCACAGCGCGGCGGCCATTACTGACAGGCTGAAAGCTCCCTGGAACATCGCTCTCCTCCCCTCCCGGCAGACGCTGCACCGTGACCAGCTGGGTGAGTCGCTTCTACCCGTCTAGGGCAGAAGCTTAACCCCTTCACCCCCACAGCGCGGGCGCCTTTCTGAGGCACAAATGGGTGGCAGACTGCGCTGCCTGCAGCTGTTATCTCATAAGGGCTCGCACACCTTTTCAATAAAGAGGTTGTGGGGAGTCTGCGACAGTAATACTGCCACTATACGTTCCTGCTAACGACCGATAACAACGCATACTATGCGATCGTTTGTGTGATCATTTTTAATGTCGATTTCATTAACAACGCATAAGCGGTTAGTGATCCCCTTAATGACTTTGGCGGTCATTGCGATTTACTAACAGCGCAATTTTGTGATGTTTTCTTGTTAAGTGTGGCATAGCTGTCCTGTAGCTGCTGCCTTATAAGAGGCACTTGGAGCTCGCACACCCTTTTCATTATTAAGGTTGTGGGGAGGCTGCGACTTTAACCCCTTCTTAGGCGGTTAACTCTTAATGGGGGACAGCTGGGGTAGCTCTCTCTTTAAAAGCTTTAACCCTTCAGCGTTCTTTTTTTCTTTAAGAAACACACTTTCTAGTTACTGACAGGTTTAACCTGCCATATACTGTGCAACCATCTCCAAGATCCGCTACAGTATCAGTCTCGCGTATCTGACGCACAGACCTCGACGGCGTTAAGCGCAGCGGTCGGAGGTTCCAGTGGTGTCAGAATGGAGGCCCTCGCTAGTTTGATGGCCTGTCTGATTTTCTATATTGAGTGTCAGCTAGATCCTCTCATGTCAGGAAGCGACACAAGCCGGTGCCTTCCTTCCCGCGTAACGAAAATGTCCGATTCGGACAAGGAGGATCGGCAGGGACACTCTGCCTCTCTTTTGGGCCGTAAAGAGGTTTTTATTGGAGGCGTTACAGTTACCAGAGGAGGTATCTGGATGTCCTGGTAAGTCGGCCCGGATGTTTTCAGTCACAATCAAGCTTTACCATCACTGGATGAGCTTAATGGGGCAGTGGAGAAGGAGCGCCTGTGTCCAGAAAATTGAGACACCGTATCCGTTTCTACGGAGTTGATCCTTCTCCTGAAATGGATGTCCCTCATCCCAGCTTGGAAATATTCTCCTGTTAAGGGGAAGGCGAGTCTGCAGGACCCGCTGGACAGAAATCATGGATTCAGTATTAAGGATCCATGTGTGCTTGTAAAGTTTCCCTGAGCCGGTTGGACCGTCTACGGACGGCGTGGCAAGGTGGATCTCCTCTATCGAGGTAGATGGACTTTTCCAGTTGTTGGAGGATACTGCGTCACTGCTATTCAGGGCGCAATCTTCGGCAGTCACAGTCAGAAGAGCACTGTGGCTTAGACAGTGGACTGGGGACGTAGTTTCCAAACAGGGTTACTATCTTTAGCTTACAAGGTGGTCAGCTATTTGGACCTGACCTCACGGAGCTGATTGCCAAGGTAAAGGCAAAAGAAACAGCTTTTCCGCAGCGCAGAGCTGTGACTTCTGCGTCTGGCAGGACTAGTGCCGGTAGTTGTCGGCGGTCCTTTCGGTCCAGGGGATGATTCATTCAGCCTCTGGGGTTTGGATCATCTCTCTCTTTTTAAAAAAAAAAAAGGGGGAATTTTCAGAAATTCCGCATACCCTGGAAACAGAACTTCCGTTGAGACAAGCGGGAAGCTGGCAAAAAGCCCGCTAAGGCGGACTGACGCCTGGGTCTCACTCGAGCGTTCTCGAGTGGGGGGTCGTTTACTCCAATTCAAACCGACTTGGACTTCCCGCATGTCGGACGCCTGGGTGACACGGGTTGTGTTGGCAGGCTACTTCATAGAGTCTCTTTTTCGACCCCCAGACAGTTTTTTTGTCAACCTCGCGTTTCCGTCAGAGCCCGAGCTTTTTGCCACTCTGCTGCGGGAGGTAGATTCCCTTCTGCAGAAAGGTGTGGTGGTGCCGGTTCCACCGGAGGGCCGGGGAAGAGGGTTTTATTCTAACCTCTTTGTGGTCCCCAAAAAAGAGGACAAATTTCGGCCCATTCTGGATCTCAAAAGATTGAATCGGCATGTTCACGCAAGGAAATTCCGCAGGCCCTGTCGCAGAACGCTTTTTTGGTGTCAATCGACATTCGCGACGCTTATTTGCACTTCCCAATCGGAAGGGCCTCCAACGCTTCCTTCGTTTTGCCATAGGTCAGGACCATTACCAGTTTGTGGCTCTGCCATTCGGGTTGGCTTCAGCGCCCAGAGTTTTTTACAAAAATTTCTGGCGCCTTTCTTGGCAATTCTTAGAAGACAGGGGTTTCGATTCTTCCCTACCTGGACGACCTTTTGATTGTGGCGTCCTCAAAGGAGGAGGCAGTGACTGCTTGCAATCTATCCCTTCAGCTCCTGGAGGACTTCGGGTGGCTGGTCAGTTGGGAGAAGTCGTCTCTGAAATCGTCGCAGTCAATCCTGTTTTTGGGGAAGCATTTCGACACGGTACGAGCAGTGGTGTCTCTGCCTCCAGACAAGCAAGCATGTGTCACGCTGTCTAATGATATGTATACAATGTCAGTAAACTATTAATACAGGAACAACACTCTATACAACAACTAGTATAGCAACATCAGCATGTAAGTATAGAATAGATTTACCTGACACGATATCTGCTGAACTCAGGGTTAATCTTGAGGACTTGATGAGCTGAAACAGGAAAGAGGTGGACCGGGATCTAACCTGACCCTAAACTGGGGTCCTAACTAATCCCTCACCTTGGAGGTACTGATAATGGTTCAGAGGTCCAAGTCTCCAACCTAACCCTGTCTCCTATCAGACCCTGAACCCTGTAATCAGTCCTAAGAAGGATCCTGACTACCACCAAAGGGATATGGGCTGATCTCAGCTAAATACACAGATTAGACATATAAGACAGACAGGATAACACTCGCTTGCATACACACTCAAACACCAAAGGAACATAAATGGTCTGGGAAATAAACTCTAACCAAGTTGAGCTTAGAACAACTAAGGAGCTCACAACTAAAGTCTATACAGATTCATTCCTATCTGTGGTCTGCATGAAGGTTTCACTGGCAACTCCCCAAGCAGACAACCAGGAATTTAAAGGAAACCAATCAACAAATAATCAATTGCAGCCGGGAGAAACTGCACCCAGTCCCAGCACCGAGCACAGACAGAATTAACTCCCTAGCTGCCAAACACAAAGAAACAGCAGCTCAGCTGTGAGAAGTCAAAATGTGCAACCGCGACGATCTTTGTGGCAATGCACACATGACAGTACCCCCCCTTCTACGAGGGGCCTCCGGACCCTCAGGGCCAGGCCTGCCCGGGTGAGTTCTGTGGAAGGTCCGAACCAAACGATCTGCGTTAACATCAGACGCAGGGACCCACGTCCTCTCCTCTGGACCATACCCCTTCCAATGCACCAAGTACTGAAGGGACCGGCGATTCAGACGTGAGTCAATGATCTTTGATACTTGAAATTCCAAGTTACCATTGACCAACACAGGAGAGGAGGTAGAGGTGACGGTATGACTGGTGCCACATACCTTTTAAGTAATGACTTGTGGAACACATTATGAATTTTAAACTAGGAGGGAGGTCCAGACGAAATGCCACAGGATTAATTATGGAACTGATCCTGTACGGCCCGATGAATCTGGGACCCAGTTTCCAGGAGGGCACTTTAAGTTTTATATTCCTGGTAGACAACCATACCAGATCGTTCACATTCAGATCTGGACCAGAAACTCTCCTCCTATCAGCCATACGTTTGTAACGGTTCCCCATCGCACTCAGATTATTCAATACACCTCTCCACACAGAAGCAAGTGACGACGAGAAACGCTCCTCCTCAGGAACCCCAGAAGGGCCCCCCCCATTGAAAGTACAAAACTGGGGATGGAAACCATATGCCCCAAAAAACGGGGACTTACCAGTGGACTCGCTCCGCCTGTTGTTAAGAGCGAACTCTGCCAGAGGCAAGAAAGAAGACCAGTCCTCTTGGTTCTCTGAGACAAAACACCGGAGATAAGTCTCTAAGCTCTGATTCAGATGCTCTGTCTGACCATTGGTCTGCGGATGAAAAGCCGAGGAAAATGACAATTGCATCCCCCGACGTAAACAAAATGCCCTCCAAAATTTGGACACAAACTGAGACCCCCTATCTGACACCACATCAGAAGGCAACCCATGAAGTCTAACGATCTCCCTAATGAACACCTGCGCCAGAGTTTTAGCATTAGGGAGTGCAGGAAGAGCAACGAAATGTGCCATCTTACTGAACCTGTCAACAACCACCAGTATGACAGTATTCCCTGACGACGGAGGAAGGTCCGTAATGAAGTCCATAGATAAATGAGTCCATGGACGCTCCGGAAGTTTCAAGGGTAAAAGGGTCCCAGACGGACGGGTATGAGGGTTTTAGAGCGAGCACACACCCCACATGACGCGACAAAAGTTATAACATCTTTATTAGCATTAGGCCACCAAAACCGGCGAGAAAGGAGATCTAAAGTAGCCTTACTCCCTGGATGTCCTGCTAGAGCAGAATTATGATGTGCCTCAATAACCTTTTGTCTCAACAGATTTGGGACAAACAGTCTCCCTGGAGGTCCTGCAGGGGCGTCCCCCTGAGCCTCTAACACCTCCTCCTCAAGCTCAGAAAATACAGCCGACACTACCACCCCCTCCTGAAGGATAGGACTCGGGTCATCCGTTTTCCCGGCCCCTGGGAAACTGCGAGACAAGGCATCAGCCTTTACATTCTTAGACCCCGGGCGATAAGTGACGACAAAATTAAACCTGGTAAAAAACAACGACCATCGAGCTTGTCTGGAATTCAGACGCTTAGCGGATTCCAAATACAACAGGTTCTTGTGATCAGTAATAACGGTAACCGGGTGGACTGCCCCCTCCAAAAAGTGACGCCATTCTCCAAAAGCTAACTTAATGGCCAAAAGTTCCCTATTGCCGATATCATAATTCCTTTCGGCCGACGACAATTTCTTAGAAAAGAAAGCGCACGGATGCCATTTACCAGGGGACGGACCCTGGGACAATATAGCACCCACCCCTACGTCAGACGCATCCACCTCCACAATGAACGGCTGAGATGCATCTGGTTGGATGAGAACGGGTGCTGAAGCAAAACATTTCTTCAAAGAGGAAAAGGCTTGGCAAGCTTTGTCCGACCATTTAGAAAAATCCGTCCCTTTTCTTGTCATGTCAGTGAGAGGTTTGACGACAGATGAGAAATTACAAATAAATTTCCGGTAGTAGTTAGCAAACCCCAAAAAACGCTGCAGAGCCTTAAGATCCCCTGGCTGATCCCATTCAAGCACTGCTCTCACCTTTTCAGGGTCCATACGGAAACCGGAGGCTGACACCAAAAAACCCAAAAACTGAAGTTCCTGTACGGCAAATACACACTTCTCCAGTTTGGCGTATAGTTTATTGTCTCGCAAGATCTGCAACACCTGTCTCACATGCTCCTGATGAGACACAAGATCTGGCGAGTAAATTAAAATGTCGTCCAAATATACAACCACAAACAGCCCCACAAGGTGACGAAAAATGTCATTAACAAAATGTTGGAATACTGCTGGTGCAGTAGTCAGACCAAAAGGCATGACTAGGTTCTCATAATGTCCCTCCGGCGTGTTAAACGCCGTTTTCCACTCATCCCCCTCTTTTATCCTAATCAGATTATACGCCCCCCTGAGATCCAATTTAGAAAACCATTTGGCGCCAACAATTTGATTGAAGAGATCAGGAATAAGAGGGAGTGGATACGGATCTCGAACAGTAATCCGATTAAGTTCGCGGAAATCCAAGCAAGGGCGTAGGCCTCCATCTTTCTTCTTAACAAAGAAGAACCCCGCGGCTACTGGGGAAGATGAAGGTCTAATATGCCCTTTGGCCAGACTTTCAGAAATATAATCTTTCATAGCCTGCCTCTCAGGACCAGAAAGATTATACAACCTAGCTTTAGGCAACTTAGCATCAGGAAGGAGATTAATAGAGCAGTCATACACGCGATGAGGAGGCAACTCCTGACACCCCTCCTCAGAGAAAACATCCCCAAAATCCTCCAAAAAAGGAGGCAATGTACTAGGCACGACCGCACTGATGACTGTGTTCATGCAGTTGCTTTTGCAAAACTCACCCCATTGGCTTATTTCTCTGGACTGCCAATTAATCACAGGGTTATGTTTAACCAACCAAGGAAGTCCCAACACAATGGGAGTAGGTAGACCCTCCAACACATAACAAGATAATTGTTCCCTATGTATTGCCCCTACCCGAAGGTCAATGTTATGAACCTCATGAACAAAGCTACCTTGGCCGAGAGGCCTGGCGTCAATGGAGAATATAGGGATCGGTTTGACCAATACACTCAGATGCATACCTTGAGCCTGAGCAAACTGAGGTCAACCAGATTAGCCCCGGAACCACTATCAAGAAGAACAGACAATCTCTCCACTCTCGTACCAACTACCACCTCCACTGGTACAAGGAACTGAGAAGAACTGGCGGATGAAATACATACTCCCAGGTTGTCGTCCACCACACAACCTGGGATTAACAGTTTTCCGGCGACTTTTGGCTCAACAAGGCACGGGATGGACATTCTCCAACAAAATGTCCCTCTTTCCCGCAGAAAAAACATCTTCTAGTCCTGCGGCGTACCCCAATCCCCTCCTACGAAATGATGTCCCTCCCAACTGCATATGCTCATCCGAACAGACAAGGGGAACCTCAACATAAGGGACTTTAGTGGTAGGTGGAGAAACAACAGGGAGTGGGGTTACCTCACCCCTCTCCCGAAGCCGTCTATCAGTACGGATAGCTAAGGCCATAGCAGCCTCCAGAGAAGGAGGAGACTCATACTGAGCCAAAACGTCTTTTAATTTATCAGAAAGCCCATGACAAAACTGGCTCCTAAGAGCTGGGTCATTCCACTGAGTATCTGTGGCCCATCTACGAAACTCAGAAGCAAATTCCTCTGCCGGACGATCTCCCTGCTGTATCTTACGTAATTTTGTCTCAGCAAGAGAGACCCGATCTGGGTCATCATATACCAATCCCAGGGCAGTAAAAAATTGATCTACAGACAGTAGAGCCGGGGATCCCGGAGGAAGGGAAAATGCCCAGGATTGAGGGTCCCCTTGCAGAAGTGAGATAACAATTCCCACTCTCTGCTCCTCACTCCCTGATGATCGAGGCCGAAGCCGAAAATACAATTTACATGCCTCCCGGAAGGTGAAAAATTTGTCTCGCCCACCAGTGAACCTGTCCGGGAGAGCTACTTTAGGTTCAACTCTGGTTTGCTCCAGGGAGACAAAACTTTGGACTTAATGTCCGTCAGCTCCATGGATAATCCCTGCAACTGCAGAGCCAGCTGGGCTACTGGATCCATGGTAACTGGAGATAATTTTTATGGCCAGTGAAAATGTCACGCTGTCTAATGATATGTATACAATGTCAGTAAACTATTAATACAGGAACAACACTCTATACAACAACTAGTATAGCAACATCAGCATGTAAGTATAGAATAGATTTACCTTACACGATATCTGCTAACTCAGGGTTAATCTTGAGGACTTGATGAGCTGAAACAGGAAAGAGGTGGACCGGGATCTAACCTGACCCTAAACTAATCCCTCACCTTGGAGGTACTGATAATGGTTCAGAGGTCCAAGTCTCCAACCTAACCCTGTCTCCTATCAGACCCTGAACCCTGTAATCAGTCCTAAGAAGGATCCTGACTACCACCAAAGGGATATGGGCTGATCTCAGCTAAATACACAGATTAGACATATAAGACAGACAGGATAACACTCGCTTGCATACACACTCAAACACCAAAGGAACATAAATGGTCTGGGAAATAAACTCTAACCAAGTTGAGCTTAGAACAACTAAGGAGCTCACAACTAAAGTCTATACAGATTCATTCCTATCTGTGGTCTGCATGAAGGTTTCACTGGCAACTCCCCAAGCAGACAACCAGGAATTTAAGGAAACCAATCAACAAATAATCAATTGCAGCCGGGAGAAACTGCACCCAGTCCCAGCACCGAGCACAGACAGAATTAACTCCCTAGCTGCCAAACACAAAGAAACAGCAGCTCAGCTGTGAGAAGTCAAAATGTGCAACCGCGACGATCTTCGTGGCAATGCACACATGACAGCATGTCCCCTTCGACATGTACAGGTTATGAAGTCTTCGACAGCGATGTCTCTTCGAGGGAGTATGCGCCTTCTGGGTTTGATGGTGGTTCATGGAGCCACTTCCGTTTGCGCAGTTTCATCCAGGGCCCTCCAAAGGCTCATTCTGAGCTGTTGGGATCGATCGCAGACTTCGCTGGTTTGCAGTCTCATCATCTCCCACAGGGTGCGAGAGTCCCTAAGATGGTGGTTACGTCCGGAAGCGTTATTCCTGGGGAAGTCTTTCCTCCCTCCGAGGTGGTCGGTCATAACCACCGATGCCAGCCTGACGGGCTGGGGAGGTGTCTGGACGATATCTGGAATCAGGGAGTATTGTCGTCGGAGGAGTCTCCTGCCGATCAACATCCTGGAATTGAGGGCAATTTTCCTTTGCCTCCATCACTGGACGGTCCCTTTAAGCGGTCTGCCAGTCCGAGTGCAGACAGACAATGCGACGGCGGTCGTGTATATCGACCATCTAGGCGGGACAAGGAGTTCCAGGCTCATGGTGGAGTTTTTCTCGGATCCTGGTATGGGCCGAGACCAGAGTGCAGCTTTCTCTGCGATCCACATTTCAGGAGTTCAGAATCACGGCAGACTTTCTCAGTCGCGAGAAGATGGATCCCGGAGAATGGAGTCTTCATCCGGAGAATTTGGCACTGTTGTGCTTTCGTGGAACTCCCCAAGTGGATTTGATGGCATCTAGGGTCAATGCCAAATTACCGACTTTCATGTCGGGTACAAGGATCCGTAGGCTGTGGCGGTGGATGCTCTAGTGGCTTCGTGGGGCCAATTCGAGCTAATCTATGTTTTTTCCGCCGATTTCCTTGCTTCCTCTGGTGCTACGTCGGATCAGACTAGAGAGAATCCCGGCTATGTTGATAGTCCCAGATTGGCCAAGGAGGACGTGGTTCTCGACTCTGGTGTCGCTCCTGGCAGCGCCACCATTTCCACTCCCTCTTCGCTCGGACCTGTTAACCAAGGGCCCGTTAGTCATCCGGACCTGAAGTCTCTGCGTTTGACGGCGTGGCTTTTGAGACCGAAATATTGACCGTCAAGGGTTTTCAGCCGAAGTCATTGCCACTTTGCGAGCTGCCAGAGGTCCGCTACTAATAGGATTTACCACAAGACTTGGGAAGCCTTCTTTTCGTGGTGTTGGGGTTTTTCAAGGAACCCGAGGATTTTTTCCATTCCCAATTTGTTGGCCTTCCTGCAATTCGGGCTGGACAAGGGTTTGGCAGTGAGCACCCTGAGGGGTCAGGTTTCTGCTCTGTCCTTGCTGTTCCGGAAGGCTATCACCTCGCGTAGGGACGTACGCTCCTTTTTTCGCGGTGTAACCCGTCAGTTTCTGCCGCGGAGGGCACCTGTGTCTCCTTGGCGTCTCAATCTTGTTTTAGAGGCTCTTCAGCACGGGCCTTTTGAGCCTATGGACTCTGTTAGTCTCTCTTTGTTCTCTTGGAAGCTTGCCTTCCTAGTGGCGGTCACCTCTTTGAGAAGGGTTTCTGAGTTGGCGGCTCTTTCTTGCTCGCCTCCTTTCCTGGAGTTTCACCCGGATCGCGTAGTACTTCGCACACGGGGCGACTTCCTACCTAAGGTGGTGTCGCAATTTCATGTTAACCAGGATATTGTGTTGCCCTCTCTTTGTCCAGGGCCGAGTAATGCGAGGGAACGGGCCTTGCACACATTGGATTTGGTGCGGGCTTTGAAGTTCTATTTGTCTGTTACTCAAAGTTTTCGGAAGTCGGACTCCCTGTTTTGTGATTCCAGCAGGTCATTGAAGTGGTCATCGAGCTTCCAAGGATTCTATAGCTCGTTGGATTCGGTCGGCCATTTTGGAGGCTTACCGACTTAAGGGCGAACCTTGCCCGATTAAGGTTCGAGCCCATTCCACGAGAGCTGTGGGCTCATGGTGGGCTTTCCATCAAGGGGCCTCGGCAGCTCAGCTTTGCCGGGCGGCGACCTGGCGCTCCGTCCACACCTTTACAAAATTTTATAAGGTGGACGTTAGTGCTTCCGCTGATCCAGCCTTGGGACGTAGGGTCCTGCGGGCGGCTGTGGTTTAAAGTTCTCGTTGACTTGTGTTTAGCGCTAGTTGCGCATTTTCTTAGGTGTTGGGTTCTGCCTTTTTATGTTTTTTTCCCACCCTTAATTTTTGGACTGCTTTGGGACGTCCCACTAGTAATGACTGTGTCTCCCTTCCTTCATCTGAAGCTGAAAGACGGATTTTGGTAAGAACTTACCTGTAAAATCCTTTTCAACGAAGAAGGAAGGGAGACACAGATCCCTCCCATGGCAGAAGTGTGTTGTTGTTTTCAGATGCGGCGTGACCCTCCTCTGATAGCGATTATCTGGGCTGAGGTTGACGCGCTAAGGCTCTTTTCCAGCATCGCCAGCTCATCGCAGTGGTCAGGTCCAGTGAGTAGTACCTGGAACTGTGTGGTTTTTGCCTACATGCATGCATAACCTGTATTTTTGTGTTTTCTTCTCTGAATTTCTTCAGAAGGGGTTATGTTGCTCCGCTGGTGATATTGCTCTTCCTTAAGCTTGTGTACGACTGGAGAGCTGAGTAGGAGGAGCCCGAGCTGGAGGGGCCGGTCAACACTCTTTTTAATCTGAGGTGTCTATTTCATCTGGGCTCCGCCTACCCACTAGTAATGACTGTGTCTCCCTTCCTTCTTCGCTGAAAAGGATTTTACAGGTAAGTTCTTACCAAAATCCGTCTTTCGCCCCATCTCACCCGTCCCCCAATCACCACTTCACAATTCAAAAAACTCTTCCTTGAAAACCCCTCCCCCGGCTCCAATGCAGTCATGTGGGGCTTCCACGTATCTTCGCTCGCTGCAGCCCCCTCTAAAGATATCAGGAGTTCTGAGGTAAAAAGAGGCTACTCACACTGCTATCCACCCTGTATTTTTGATCTACTACTAGAGATACCAGAGGTATCACACTGCTGTCCACCTTAATTAACCTAATACTGGAGATACCAGAGATACTGAGGTAAGAAGAAGCTACTCATACTGCTGTCCACCTTACCTTATCTAATACTAGAGATACCAGGGATACTGAGGTAAGAAGACGCTGCTCACATTGCTGTCTACCCTATTAAGGGTATGCCACACTAAACAACATCGCTAACGGGATCGCTAAAAAACGTCACTATTTAGCGATCCCGTTAGCGATGTTGTTGTGTGCGGCATCTGCCAGCGACGAGCTTCCTGCTGTGATCTCGCTCGTCGCTGGAATCGTTCCGGACCCTATTTTCGTCGCTGGCGCCCCGCTGGTAAGTATCTAATCGCTGAGTGTGGCACCTTTTTTAGCGATTTAGCGGTACTTTTGTACCGCTAAAGTCGTTAAGGAGATCGCTAACCGCGATAGCGTCCTAACGACATCGCTAAAATAGGTAGCTACTAGCGATATAGAAACAATCCCGCTAGCGATCTCATTAGTATGCGACGCTAACGAGATCGCTAGCGGGATTGTGTAGTGTGGCAGTACCTTTAGACATTTCTAATCACATTTCATTTAGTTATTTATTTTTTCTATTTAGCAGACAACCTTTAGAGGTGGTTATCCCATGACAGGATAGATAATGTATGACCAGTGGGGGTCCGATCAATCCTGGGAAGAGGGGTCACAAAGTCTTCTATGACTAGAGGAGTAGTCTATATGTGTGACTACTTCTCCAGATGCTTCTTTGTGAGTAATAGTGTTCATGGGTGACTCACTTCCATAATTGGTGAATACAGCGGTAGTCACACGCGTGTGTTACACCACCCTTCACAAGTTTGAACACATGACCCGCATTCTAGTAATCAGTGGGGGTCCCAGTTGTTGGATATCCACTCATACATTCCATGGATAGGTGAGCATTGTTGTTGGTGGTTTTACCCCTGTGATTTCTTTTTAACCTTTCTCACCCTAATCTTCCTACTTACTGTGGATTTGTAATACCTAGTAGTGTTAATAGTAAACCCTAGTCCCCAGAGCAATGCAACGACTTCTGCTGTAAGTAGACACCAGATTTTGGTAGCCAAAGATGTGACCAGTCAGGAATATCCCTTGCATTGGTCAATAGAGGAGACATGGATCGGATGGTTGAATTCTTGTCCAGATAAAACATCTCGAGGTTGCAGAACCAAAACCGCTCATAGATCCTAATAAGGGAATTTCCTCTATGACATCCATATGACCTAAATAGTCTATAGGGAAAGAAAAATAAGAGAACGCACTTGATAGGGCAACACTATATGGAATCGAAATATGTGTGTGAATATTTATGATGGGGGTCTCACATTTTCAGGTTCTGATGGGATCATAACAGCCAGACGGCCTTGTAGGTAGTAAATGGACAGATGGCTGCCAAACCTCTCCTCATTGATTACCCAGTCGGGGCTCAGTTTTGATTAGCATTTATTGGGGTAAAATAGAATGTTTTAGGTGTCTTATCCAATAAAGAGGATCTTTAATAATTGTATAGCTCATGAGGAGGGTGTTTTTTCCCCTGAAACATGTTGTTTTTACATCCTCAATAATGGACACATCCATAACTATCATTTAAGATCATCTTTATTGGATAAGGTGACCTGAAAAACCAAACCTGTAGACCTACGATTTCGTATGACTCAGATGGACATATGCACCGTACCTCCACGTACTATGGTGGGGAAACCCTTTACATGGATTTTAGTTTGTTAGGTTGTTGAAAATGATCAGTTTTTCCTGAAACATTTTGCTGTTTTGCACAGAAAGAATAGACAATAGTCCCCTCCACTGATGGGAGGGGGAGCACATTATTCAGACATGAAATATAAGCGGTAGGAATAAAAGAGTCAATTATAATATGATAAAAAAGCGCAGATGTTTCTGAAAGAAAATTACCATGAATATTTTTGTGTAAGAAACCAGCAGCATAACTGGTTTGTGGCACTTAAAAAAAATAGTGATATATACTTACGTTCTCAATTAGACAGATGTAATTTCCATTCTTTAGTTCAGGGCACTGTGAACGATTGCAAAAAGGGATTTTCTGGGCACACAGATTATTAAAGCTTTGTAAGGCTGCAGATGATCATACGAAAATTGTCTGATTTTCATCCAGAAATAGATGAACGGTTTTGAATATTATTTCATCCATGTCTCCATTTTTTACATCCATTTGACATCCTTATGGCATCAACTTGTCACGAAATGTAACGACAAAACTGGTCTTTCAGTGGACGGCATAACACACACACAACGGGATGGAAATTGGGAGAGGAAGGCCCTACCAGGGAATGAGGGATGGATACTTCCTGAGCTCCAACTTAAGCCTGTCCCTGCACTCCCCTAATGCCCTAAGCAGGTCCTTCCCCCGCCGCTGTCACGAACCTTGTCCCTGACTGTCACCTCATACTGCCCTGGCTAGTGCACTGGACGACAAGGGCGCTTGTCTCACCACTGCAGATGGTACAACAATGGGGACAGTGACAAGCATGAGACAGGTGAGGTAAAACTTAAAACTTAGCTTAACAACTTTCTCTGCTGCAAAGCACCGCACAACAGAAGAAAGGACCCAAGACCACAAACTCCATGAAACCAGCAGATTCACCACTGTAACCAGAGAGCTCCTTACTCCAGGCTTGGTCAACATACAGTACAGACCAAAAGTTTGGACACACCTTCTCATTCAAAGATTCTTCTGTATTTTCATGACTATGAAAATTGTAGAATCACACTGAAGGCATCAAAACTATGAATTTGCTTTGATTACTGCTTTGCACGCAGAAAAGGTGAACGGATGGACTCTACATGCCTAGTTCCCACCATGAAGCATGGAGGAGGTGGTGTGGGGGTGCTTTGCTGGTGACACTGTTGGGGATTATTCAATATTGAAGCGGAGAGCGGTCCAGCTCACCCCCATCTCAATTGGGTTCAGGTCTGGTGACTGTGGAGGCCAGGTCATCTGACGTAGCTCCCCAACACTCTCCTTCTTGGTCAAATAGCCCTTACACAGCCTGGAGGTGTGTTTGGGGTCATTGCCCTGTTGAAAAATAAATGATGGTCCAACTAAACGTAAACGGATGGAATAGCATGCTGCTGCAAGATGCTGTGGTAGCCATGCTGGTTAAGTATGCCTTCAATTTTGAATAAATCCCCAACAGTGTCACCAGCAAAGCACCAGCAAAGCACCCCACACCATCACACCTCCTCCTCCATGCTTCACGGTGAGAACCAGGCATGTAGTGTCCATATAAGACATATTTTCAGTTGTTTCACACTTTTTTGTAAAGTGTAATGTATAATTCCACATGTGTTAATTCATAGTTTTGATGCCTTCAGTGTGATTCTACAATTTTCATAGTCATGAAAATACAGAAAAATCATTGAATGAGAAGGTGTGTCCAAACTTTTGGTCTGTACTGTAGATTTCTCTATCACCGACAGTCAGCTGATGCATCAGGTGACCATTTAAAGGATGGGGGGAGTGGTCACCACCCACATCAGCTGACATAACAACTCTGCAGTTGCAGCAAGCTGCCAGCAAGGGAAACTGACATTAACCCCCTGCAGGCCTGAAAGGAAAAAGCTACATTTAATCATAGTGGAACTAGAGCTGCCACGCATCCAAAATGCATCGTGACAATACCCCCTTTCAACGAGGGTTCCCTGGACTCTTAACACCCGTACCTCACCGGAAATGACGTACACTGAGGATGCCTTGATCCGCTACGATTCACCTCCGCAGTCACCTGATCTTCAGGTTTATGGCAAACACAGCCCAATGGAGATGGCAATAATGTAGGCTCCAAAGGCGCAACAAGTCTCCAGAGCGCCGACCTGTGTAATATGTTGTGTACATGCATTACTTGGTGTAGCTCCAGCTGGAAAGTCCCCGGGTTGAGAATGGCCGACACCCGAGACGGCCCGATCACCCTAGAACTCCAGGTCCCAGATGCGTACTTCCACCTGATGTTTTTGGTGGACACCCACACGTACTCATTAACACACAGGTCCGGACCTGAACGTTTATTTCCACGCATGCATTTGCCAATGGATGGTGAACTCTTTGAGGAAGTGACAACAGAGGCGTCCCCCGTGTCACCAAACTCATACCCTCGCTTTACACAGAGGTAACCACCACTTCAGCAGGAATGGTACACTGAGACGAAAAGATGGAGGAAACATACACACCCTGGTCGTCTCCCTCCACACGACCAGGGGAACGCGGCTTTTGAGATGGAGTACATACTTTGGCACAAGCTGGGCAGACATTGACGTAATGATTAGTCTGACCACAGAAAAAAATGCTCCCGTCCCATCTCAGGCAACCTAGTTTAAGAGGAGGCTCCTCCCACGTGCATGGGTTTGTCTGTCTGTACCAGTGTGTCCTCCACCCTAGAAACAACCACCAGAGGTAGATTTGGTGTATGTCTCTCTCTGAGACGTCTATCCACCCGGATAGCAAGGGTCATGGCGGCTTCCAACTACCCAGGAGTAGCATACTGCACCAGAGTATCCTGAAGCCTAGCTGACAGAAATGGCTCCTTAGAGCAGGGTCATTCCACTGCGTTTCAGTAGCCCATCTCCGAAACTCTAAGCACTACTCCTCAGCCGGCTGGCCCCCTGCTTGATCTTACGGAGTCGAGACTCAGCCAGGGAGACGCCATCAGTGTCCCCATACACCAGTGCCAACGCCACAAAAAACTCGTCCATCGACCGCAAAGATGGTGAATTGATCGGCAGGGAGAAGGCCCAGGATTGATGATCACCCTTGAGAAGGGAGACTATAATCCCCACATGCTGTTCCTCACTCCCTGAAGAACAGGGCGAAGCCTGAAATATAAGTTACAGGCTTCCTTAAATACAATAAATGTATCTCTCCCTCCAGAGAACTAGTCAGGGAGAGATATTTTGGGTTACGGTTGGGCCTGGGCATGAGCCGAGACCAAGAACCCCAACAACTGCTGAAGCTGCTGCACCTCCTGACACCGCAGCTCCGTTAACCCATCCATGAGGGTCTGTATCAGGTGAGCAAAAGCCTGAGCTTGAGCCATGGGTTCACCGGAAAAAAGCACCAGGTCGGTGATAATGTTACGAAATATAACAACAAAAACATGCATCAGGTGACTATTTAAAGGATGGTGGGAGTGGTCACCACACACATCAGCTGACCTAGCAACTCTGCAGTTGCAGTAAGCTGCCAGCAAGGGAAACTGACATTAACGACCCGCTGGCCTGAAGGCAAAAAAGCTAAATTTAATCATAGTGGAACCAGAGCTGCCACGCATCCAAAAATGGATCGTGACAATACCCTCTTTCAACGAGGGTTCTCTGGATCGTGACACAACTTCTATACATCAGCATTTATTAAAATGTACAAAGCCGAAAACAGTTTCATATGTTAAGAATTTCAATGTGTTGATAAATATCTGATGCTTTACGGATGATTGTTATGGAACTCAATTTTTTTTTTTTTTGGTGCACCCAATTGCTTGAATGGGCGAGTCTCATCTAAAATACAGACGGTGCAAGTTCAATTGTTTCCAAAGACACTCGGTCCGTGGGAAAAAATAATCTGAACATCCAAATTCAATAAGACTAGCTTGACCTGTGCAAAATTTTCGCACATTGGTCTTCGGGGGCACTGGCAATTTCAGAAAAAGCAAGCTGGTCAAATGTAAATGTATTTCATGAGATGATGAACACAGACAGGTATTTATATATGTAGATTGGTAATACAATAAATTGGTTTGATAAGTTGAGGCCAAAAAATGTCTTCCGGTTGAGGTGTCTTTCTGCAGATTTATGAAAATAAATGTTTAAACTGTCTTTAGTGATAAAATCGTGAATGTGTGGTTTGTTTAGCTCTTTTCTTCCTGAAGAGGGCAAGTTTTTTTCAAATGGTGTATCATTTGTGTGTATGGGGCGAAGTAATCAGCAAAAAAGCAGTGCATGTTTACAAATGTGTTTGCATATGTGACTCACCTGCAGTGAAGTGTGCAATCCTCCAATGTGCCTGAAATAGGATGGGCAAGCACTTGGACAAGCTGGAAAGACCCCAAGGCAAATGTTTGGATTTGTTTGTGATGTCTGTAAGCAGCTTTGTGGTAGTGTGCTTTGGGGTAGTGTGCTGCCACCTGCAGGTCATTTGACCTTTCAAATGGTGTATCATTTGTTTGTGTGGGTGGAGTATGAACGGAGCAAGTGTGCAATTCAATAGGCAGTGCATGTTTACAAATGTGTTTGCATATGTGACTCACCTGCAGTGAAGTGTGTAATACTCCAATTTGGCTGAAATAGGCTGGGCAAGCAGTTCGGCAAGCTGGAAAGCCCCCAAGGCAAATGTTTGGACTTGATTGTGATGTCTGTAAGCAGCTTTGTGGTAGTGTGCTTTGGGGTAGTGTGGTACCACGTGCAGGTCATTTTTCCTTACTGCAGGTTTATGAAAATTAATGTTTAAGGCCTCTTTCACACTTCAGTCGTGCGACGTCAGTCAAAATCCGTCAAAATGTGAAAAAAACGGATCCCCATTTTTTTTTGGCCGATCCGTTTTTTTCCCGATGACTTGCATTAGTGACGGATTTTGACGGATGGTCGTCTGTTAGGTCCGTTTTTGGACGGATCCGCCAAAAAATTGGCGTCCGTCATTTCAAAAAAACGTCCAATGCAACGTTTTTTTTGACCGCCAAAATGGCGGACAATGGCGGATCCGCCGCATCCGCCATTTTGTACAATGGGCGCCTATGGGCGGCGGATCCGCCAGCATCCGTTTTTGCCGGAATCCGCCTGCGGATCCGTCGCCTCTATTGAAAACCATAGTAAAATGCAGAAAACAGTGTCCGGGGTCTCTCTCTCTCTCTCTCTCTCTTCTCTCTCTCTCATCTTCTTGGCGGATCCGTCAGAAAACTGACCAATTTTGCATCCGTTTTTTTAATTTTCTGAGGATCCGCCATTTTCACGGATGGGCGGAGTCACACAACGGAAGTGTGAAAGAGGCCTAAACTGTATTTTGTGATCAGATTGTGGATGTGTGGTTTGTTTGGCTATTTTCTTGCTGAACGGGGCAAGTTTACCTTTCAAATGGTGCATCATTTGTGTTTGTGGGTGCAGTATGAACGGAGATACAAAGTAATCACCGAAAAACAGTGTTTAGAAATAATAGAATAGATTGGTCTGTGTGCACTCTGATATTAAAACGGACCGAACACAGTACATTCCTAAGCCAAGTAGAAATGAGGAAACTTCATTATTTACGTGCTTCTAAAATTCTGTTGTCTTCCTCAGCTGTCGTATGTAGTCATGTAACCACAAGCTCCTTCATGGTACAGTCCACTGAAAGCACAGAGTACTGAGATTTCCTGTCTGTGCTTTGAACAGAACGTAGCATGCAGAAGGCAGGACTCAGGCAGTAGCTGTCAGAGCAGTGTGCGGTGAATGGTGACCTCATTGGGGTATGGCCTGTGAACCTTCTGCAAGTTGTGAGTGACTGGGGATGTTCACATGGAGCGAGAGCATAGAGGCAGTGCAGGCTCCACAGTGAATAGTAATCTTATAAATAGTGACTTTGGCCAAAGGGTGCGTTGCTGGGTATTCCTAAGTGCTAGATAACATTATAATATATATATATATATATATATATACACTATGTGATACATTTCTTTTCTGCCATATACTGTGCCTGTGTGGTACCAGTGTAAACATTTGTAATATTATTGAATGCAGGAGAGTATTAGGCTAGCATATACTAGTTGAAGTGGGAGGAATGTGAGCAGGATTATGTGTGCAGCAATTTTTCCATATTGAGACTGTATAGGAGTCTCAGATTGGTACTTTGTAGTGCCTATGGGGTAAAGATGTAAATTTGCTCCAAAAAAAGTGCGACTTTTTAGAAAGTTGCAAATGGTCAATTAGACTAAAGGTACTGCCACACTAAACAATCCCGCTAGCGATCACGATAACGACGCATACTAATGCGATCGCTAGCGGGATTGTTTCTATATCGCTAAGTGCGGCCACATTTAGCGATATAGTTAACGACGCTATCGCCGTTAGCGATCTTCTTAACGACTTTAGCGGTACAAAAGTACCGCTAAATCGCTAAGAAAAGGTGCCACACTAGCGATATATACTTACCCAGCGGGAGCGCCGACGAAAAATAGGGTCCGGAACGATTCCAGCGACGAGCGAGATCACAGCAGGAAGCTCGTCGCTGGCAGATGCCGCACTGAACAACATCGCTAACGGGATCGCTAAATAGTGACGATTTTTTAGCGATCCCGTTAGCGATATTGTTCAGTGTGGCATACCCTTAACACATCTAGAATTGGTCAACCACACTCACATTGACAAACAGTAAAGAAAAGTGTCAAATAGATAAACCTGATAACAACTGAGCTCTGTATTATAGCTGTAATTGGTCCTAGGCTTCTACCTTGTGCTATTGTACATTTATGGTGCGGGATTAAAGAGGATCTTTCAAAAAAGAATAAAACGCAGTTTTTATTTTTAAATTTCTCTTTTCTGTTGCCGAGTTTTAGCTTGCAAAATGTAGGTTATAATTTATGATATGCCCAAGGGGGCATAACAAGAATGTGTCTTTGGGGGCGTGTACTTCTTCCCCTGCATGCAGTTGACCAATCATAAATAGGCAGCAAAACACAGGGTAAAGAAGAACACACCCTTACAATATGTTAGAGAAGGTGTAATGACAGTCAAATTCAACGATGAATCGCCCACAAAGGCGCCTTTGTATTCCAATATAGAGACATCCTGCAATAAAAAAATATACTAAACCGTGTGCATTTGCGAGTCTGTGAGGGTCATGTGTGCATATATTGGAATTATCCTGCTGTACACCCCGAGCGTAAATCAGAAACGCGTTGTGAATAGACACAGTAATTTGAGCGGTCATAGTTTATTGTACACTTTATATTCCTTTATCATGTGATGGTTTTTTACTTTGTGGATGGAGACTCTCACTTTATGCACACTTCTATCATGGTCAAGCTTCGGTCACTTATTGGGGTCATGGCGCACTTAGATTACTGAGTGAACCTCAGGATATTAACACAAAACCACCACACACATCACTTTCGACTCTTGTGTAATGTGCGGGCCAGGCAGGGACGCACATATGCTCGTGATGATTTGTATTTACTGGAAACCGTAAATCCTCTGTGTGATTTAAAGGATTATCTTACATTGGAAAGTAAGACACTTCTATAAAAGTGATTTCATCTCTAATCAAAAAGCCTGCAGCTCGGATTGGAACCTGTGTTACTGGCGGTGCGTCTGGTGCCTATGGGGAGAGGTCCCTCTGGTCACAGATGGAGACAGGACCCTTCAGTCACAAAGCCTGATGTTCAGCAACAGGTTCATTGTGCAATATTTGTTTCACACTGATTTGGCAGATATTGCACATTGTCAATGTCTCTAGTTGCTTAATCCTACTTTTAATACAAATTAGTTCTCCTCACTGTAAGCAAAGAAAACTATCCTGCTAGTGCCACTTATTGGTGATAGCCACCATGTACGTCAACGTGCAACCAATTAAAGGGAATCTGTCACTAGGTTTTTTGCTGTGTAATCCGAAGACAGCATGATGTAGGGGCCGAAACACTGATTTCAGGGATGTGTCATTTATTAAGCTATGTGATGTTGTTTCCATACAATTAATGTTTTATCACCAGGAGATTATCAGTGCCTCAGACTAGCTTCCTTGTGCCAAGTGGTCTGACCATGCCCCCTCCTCTGATAAGCAGCTCACTGTCAATAGACAATATACACAGAGAGCCTGGTGGGGGAAACTTTCTGAGCTCTTCTATATGCTACATCTAAAAACTCTGATAGTATCACAACTGCTGCACCGAGTAAACTCAGCGACACATCACTGGAATCAGGGTCTCATTTCCTACATTTTGCTGCTCTAATATGATGTAGCAAAAACTTGGGGATAGATTCCCTTTAACGAGCCTTACATTATGACTAGTGATATTACCCGTGCCAGATGCCCATTTGTAAACGGCTATTTTAGGGTATTTGCCTCAATTAAGGAATGTTAATGCGGTGATGGGAGACGCCTGTTTGTCCATTTCCCACTATTTTGATAACCTATCCACAAGATAGGTCATCAATGTGATATCGGTGGGCGTTCCGTGCTGGGTATCGGATTTTGTATCAATGACTTTTCCCACAGATAGCTCATTAATATGGAGTGAATGGAAAACGAGGAATTCTGAATGCGATATAATGATGCGAATTACCTCTTTCCCAGAAGGCAAGAATACTATGAAGCTTGACTTGTTTAGCTTGTATAGGAAATCCGTCTCAGATTGATCTTCTGACATGTCATAACTACAGGGTTAGGATGGAGAAGCTCTGGAACATGAAATTTTAGTGGACTAGTAATGGAAAACCACGAATAGATTTCGCTGAATGAATTGCCTGATAAAGAAGAATGTAAGTATCGCTATTCCCATTATATCAATTCTCCGGTAGTTTCCTTCCCGAAGTTTAGTTCCAAGAAATTGCTAACTCTTTTGTAATGAATACTACTTATTGAAGACCTTGGACTGTGGTATAGCTGCATTGTACAGGATAATCGCGTTCTCAATATATTGAACGTTACTGCTCCTAATAGTCCACATCTTTTCAAGCAACCCAATGAAAACCCTAGGAGGTTAAATATGAGAGATCTATGTTTGGTAATAAGAGCTTGTAAAGTTTCTTGACATTAGAGTCTATGTATGTCAAATCTATTAAGTAATCCTTTTTTTCATAAAACTGAAGAAGGAGGAGTCGTTTATACCAAAAAACCGTGCAGTAAATGACAGTAGCTAGAGCAGAATTCATCTGTTGTCACCATGCCCGGTCATACCCCTTGAATGATTGAAACTTGACTATAAGATGAACTGCCTCTCGAGTATGTAGCTTCAAATTTCTAACTCTGGGAAAAAATAGAAATGAATGTGGAAGCCAGTAAATATGCAATTAAAAGAGTAATTATAGCTATGCCACATCTGTTTGCAAATGGATATGGAGAAATCCTAAATTATTCCATTGACTTATAACAGAGTGTGGGTGCAAAGTGCACTGTCAGAAGTACCAATAATAATGGTGGAAATTAAACTATTCAAGAGGGAAAGAAGGCTCAAAGAAGGCTCTAACATAAAGAATGCAAACAGAAACACATGAGTCATGCACACAGTGAACAAGCCTGTAGGTACATTGTTCACACCAATAGAAGACTGAAAACACAGAAAAACATAGTAAAACCAACGTATAAAAATACTCTGTTGTAAAAAAATAACAGTAAACAGCAAGTGCTAATAAAAAGATGAAAATATACACAGGGTATTTGGTTAATACGCTTTATGCAAAAAATGTATATTGAGCCGCTCTACCAAATGTCAAGGTATACCCGTATCAGAGCAGTCCCTGACTAATGTATTTAATCCCTATCTGATATATTTAAAAACCTGGTCATGTGTATAATACCTGTATGAGCAGGATTCAGAAAGGTAATGTCCAATGTGGACACGTCGCACAGAACTGCTTTTATGTGCACGGCTCACAAAGGAGAGGTGGAGACCTCCCTAGTATTGCAGAAACAAGAAAATGATTGAATGCAAACAGAAACACATGAGCCATGTATAGATCCTTATAATAAGTCACCCGACACACGCATAGAGTGCACAGCACCCAACACACAGCACAGAGCACAGAGCACCCAGCATAGTGTACAGAGCACAGAGCACCCAGCATAGTGCACAGAGCACCCAGCATAGCGCACAGAGCACACAGCACAGAGCACCCTGCATAGAGCACACAGCACAGAGCACCCTGCATAGAGCACACAGCACAGAGCACCCTGCATAGAGCACACAGCACAGAGCACTCAGCATAGCGCATAGAGCACAGAGCACCTAGTATAGAGCCCAGAGCTCTCAGCATAGAGCATCCAGCGCGAAGCACACATCACAAAGCACCCAGTATACAGCACAGAGCCCATAGCACCCAGCACAGAGCACACAGCACAGAGCACTCAGCATAGCGCACAGAGAACACAGCACAGATCACCCAGCACAGAGCACACAGCACAGAGCACTCAGCATAGCGCACAGAGAACACAGCACAGAGCACCCAGCACAGAGCACATAGCACAGAGCACTCAGCATAGCGCACAGAGAACACAGCACAGAGCACCCAGCATAGCACAAAGAGCACACAGCACAGAGCACCCAGCATAGAGCACACAGCACAGAGCACTCAGCATAGCGCACAGAGAACACAGCACAGATCACCCAGCACAGAGCACACAGCACAGAGCACTCAGCATAGCGCACAGAGACACAGCACAGAGCACCCAGCACAGAGCACATAGCACAGAGCACTCAGCATAGCGCACAGAGAACACAGCACAGAGCACCCAGCATAGCACACAGAGCACACAGCACAGAGCACCCAGCATAGAGCACACAGCACAGAGCACTCAGCATAGCGCACAGAGCACTCAGCACAGAGCCCAGAGCTCTCAGCATAGAGCACCCAGCGCGAAGCACACATCACAACGCACCCAGTATGCAGCACAGAGCCCATAGCACCCAGCACAGAGCACACAGCACAGAGCACCCAGCATAGAGCACACATCACAGAGCACCCAGTATACAGCACAGAGCGCATAGCACCCAGTATACAGCACAGAGCACCCAGTATACAGCACAGAGCGCATAGCACCCAGTATGCAGCACAGAGCCCATAGCACCCAGCACAGAGCACACAGCATAGAGCACCCAGCATAGAGCACACATCACAGAGCACCCAGTATACAGCACAGAGCGCATAGCACCCAGCAAAGAGCACACAGCACAGAGCACCCAGTATACAGCACAGAGCGCATTGCACCCAGTATACATTACAGAGCCCATAGCACCCAGCACAGAGCACACAGCACAGAGCACCCAGCATAGAGCACACATCACAAAGCACCCAGTATACAGCACAGAGCGCATAGCACCCAGCACACAGCACAGAGCACCCAGCATAGAGCACACATCACAAAGCACCCAGTATACAGCACAGAGCCCATAGCACCCAGCACAGAGCACCCAGCATAGAGCACACATCACAGAGCACCCAGTATAGAGCGCAGAGCGCATAGCACCCAGCACAGAGCACCCAGCATAGAGCACACATCACAGAGCACCCAGTATACAGCACAGAGCACACAGCACAGAGCACCCAGCATAGAGCACCCAGTATACAGCACAGAGCACATAGCACCCAGCACAGAGCACACAGCATAGAGCACCCAGCACAGAGCACACAGCACAGAGCACCCAGCATAGAGCACCCATCACAGAGTACCCAGTATACAGCACAGAGCGCATAGCACCCAGCACACAGCATAGAGCACCCAGCACAGAACACCCAGCATAGAGCACCCAGCACAGAGCACACAGCACAGAGCACCCAGCATAGAGCACCCATCACATAGCACCCAGTATACAGCACAGAGCGCATAGCACCCAGCACACAGCACAGAGCACCCAGCATAGAGCACCCATCACAGAGCACCCAGTATACAGCACAGAGCGCATAGCACCCAGCACAGAACACCCAGCATAGAGCACCCAGCACAGAGAACCCAGTATACAGCACAGAGCGCATAGCACCCAGCACACAGCACAGAACACCCAGCATAGAGCACACAGCACAGAACACAGCAAGAGCACCCAGCAAGAGCACCACAGAGCACAGAACACCACAAGCATAGCACCCCATCACAGAGCACCCAGTATACAGCACACAGCGCATAGCACCCAGCAAAAACAGCACAGAGCACCCAGCATAGAGCACCCAGCACAGAACACTCAGCATAGAGCACCCAGCACAGAGCACACAGCACAGAGCACCCAGCATAGAGCACCCATCACAGAGCACCCAGTATACAGCACAGAGCGCATAGCACCCAGCACACAGCACAGAGCACCCAGCATAGAGCACCCAGCACAGAACACCCAGCATAGAGCACCCAGTACAGAACACCCAGCATAGTGCACAGAGCACCCAGCACAGAGCACGCAGTATGCAACACAGATCGCACAGCTCCCAGTATACAGCACCCAGCACATAGCATACAGCATAGAGCACACAGCACCCAGCACAGAGGGCCCAGTATTCAGCACCTAGCATAGAGCACACAGCACCCGGCACAGAGCACCCAGCACCTAGCATAGAGCACCCATTACACAGCACCCGGCACAGCACCTAGCATAGAGCACCCATTATACAGCACCCGGCACAGAGCTGACTTGTGCACTTTTTAAAACTGCAAATCAGTTTCAGCTCTAAAATGTGGTGAGTAGTTGAAATAATAATGGGATTTATGATCTACGTGACATTGATCCTGTCTGGAGTGTTGATTGTATTTTCTTAAAATTTTGAAGAATGTTGAAAAGAAAATATTCTTTAATAGATATTTCAGAGAAAAACTATGGATTGTGATATTGTGAATTAGACCAAAATGTGCTTTAAATTAATAGTCAATACAAATAGTTTGAAATAAAAATGTGTTACTTTAAATTATATCTATTACTCCAAAACAAATACAACCCCCCTTGAGCATTTCTCCAAGTTTATTAGATGTGGCGCAACCAAAAATGTGTATCTTGCAGTTTCTGAGCACTTATTTTGTTCCATTGGTTTCTTTAATATACACACTCATTTTCTTTCTACAGGGAATCTGTCAGCAGAATTTTGCGTGTAATCTGACATTAGCATGAGGTAGGGACAGAGACTCTGGTCTCGGCGATGTGTCACTTAGTTTACTGGGTGCAGCAGCTGTGAAAGAATCACAGTTTTCTCTGCTGCAGATCTAGCAGAGCTCAGAATGCTGAGCTGTGTATATCCCGCCCACAACACTCAGGTTCTGTGTACTTGTATATTGACTGATGATAATCAGTGGTTGGGGCAGGTTTGGAATAGTAGCCATAAGACACCTAGTTCTCTAGTGATAATCTCCTGATGATAAAAGACTGATTTCATTGAAACAGCAAAACACTGCATCATGCTGCTCACAGATTACCGTAAAGACCAAAGACCTGCTGTCAGATTCCCTTTCATGCTTGCAGAGCAGGTGGGTCCTTTTGATGTGATGTCAGACCTGTGCACTGAGATGCCTTACACCTGGACCATCACTCGGCGACAGATGCTGTCCCTGCTTTACTCTTTTCCCAATTTTTCATTTTCTGAATTTTTTTTTTTTTTAAGACCAGAAAGTTTTCTGAACATTAAATGCTTATTCCCACCCCAGCATTAAATGGCTGAGACAGGAATAACTATGAGTACATGATGTGGGGCTATCGTCACTTCTTTATACATTTACAGTATCAGAGTTACAGTTAGCACAGCAAGAAAACCCATAAATGGTTACTCTCACATTCAATCCTCAGGAGCGCACTGCTCCCCAGCCCCCTGGTAATTGACAGTTTGGACCAGGGTCATCGCTGTGCCACTGGCCCAAACTGTGCGCTCGTCAATGCTGCAAGCATAGGCAGCTTTACGTCTGAGGAGCGCGGGTGCACTGAAGCCAGCCACATAGAGCCAGCCTCCGAGCAGCATGTGCAAGCTCTATATCACGGAACTGGAGACCAGCCATGTATAATAGCCTGCAGAGGTGGCCGGTGACCTAGATAACAAGCAGTAAACTTTGGAATTAAGAATTCTTCATTTTTTGCACACAGAATGTTTGTTAAATAAAAAGAAAACTGGAAAGTTACAAGCACATTGCAATTTTACCCATGTAAAGAGGACAAGTCACCATCTAAAAAAATGAGCAGGTTTTGCTCTTATTTTATTCCTACTGTTCTCCTGACTATTCCATTTTTTTAAATCTGCCATATGGTTCCAGATGAGCACTTTTTATTTAGTGCTACACGTTTATGGTCTTTACGACAGGGGCGGTGCTCACAGGATCCTCATGGGCGTGTCTTTAGGCTGAAAGTCTTTAGGGAAAGATCATAAAATGCAGTACTGTAAAAAAAGGTTCATCGTTTTGGAACCATGTGGTAGATTTAAAAAAAAAATAAAAAATGGAATACTGAGGGGAGCTTCAGGAATAAAATAAGATCCTAGACTGGCCGCATTTCACTCACCAGCAAGGTAATAAGGCAGTGACCCAGGTAAGTTCATTTCAAGGGATAAATAAATTCTTAAATTGCCAACTTCACAAATCAAACTCCAACCTTTCACATCTGGATGTCAGCAGGTAACGCCCACATTCAGTTCGGCACCGTAGGTACCTGCACTGTTGGAATCTCGAGTGCGGTGTCGGCTTTACCCAGGTCCCGGCACTGGTCTGTGTTCACCTCACACAACCAGACACACTCAGAAACTTCAGCTCTGCAACAAGCGAACACAACCGACCACACCCCCCTTTTTTGCAGGTTTAAATGTAAACTGTGGCCATGGGCCACTTGCAAGACCGATCTGGAGGCAAAGGTCTGTTCCACTACCTTGCAAAATTGGCAGTGTATCAAATACTTACATTCCCCACTGTGTGTGCATATACAGTTAGGTCCATAAATATTTGGACAGAGACAACATTTATCTAATTTTGGTTCTAGACATTACCACAATGAATTTGAAACAAAACAAATCAGATGCAGTTGAAGTTCAGACTTTCAGCTTTCATTTGAGGGTATCCACATTAAAATTGGATGAAGGGTTTAGGAGTTTCAGCTCCTTAACATGTGCCACCCTGTTTTTAAAGGGACCAAAAGTAATTGGACAGATTAAATAATTGTAAATAAAATGTTCATTTCTAGTACTTGGTTGAAAACCCTTTGTTAGCAATGACTGCCTGAAGTCTTGAACTCATGGACATCACCAGACGCTGTGTTTCCTCCTTTTTGATGCTCTGCCAGGCCTTCACCGCGGTGGTTTTCAGTTGTTGTTTGTTTGTGGGCCTTTCTGTCTGAAGTTTAGTCTTTAACAAGTGAAATGCATGCTCAATTGGGTTGAGATCAGGTGACTGACTTGGCCATTCAAGAATATTCCACTTCTTTGCTTTAATAAACTCCTGGGTTGCTTTGGCTTTATGTTTTGGGTCATTGTCCATCTGTAGTATGAAACGACGACCAATCAGTTTGGCTGCATTTGGCTGGATCTGAGCACACAGTATGGCTCTGAATACCTCAGAATTCATTTGGCTGCTTCTGTCCTGTGTCACATCATCAATAAACACTAGTGACCCAGTGCCACTGGCAGCCATGCATGCCCAAGCCATCACACTGCTTCCGCCATGTTTTACAGATGATGTGGTATGCTTTGGATCATGAGCTGTACCACGCCTTCACCATACTTTTCTCTTTCCATCATTCTAGTAGAGGTTGATCTTGGTTTCATCTGTCCAAAGAATGTTCTTCCAGAACTGTGCTGCATTTTTAGATGTTTTTTAGCAAAGTCCAGTCTAGCCTTTTTATTCTTGATTCTTATGAGTGGCTTGCACCGTGCAGTGAACCCTCTGTATTTACTTTCATGCAGTTTTCTCTTTATGGTAGATTTGGATATTGATACGCCTACCTCCTGGAGAGTGTTGTTCACTTGGTTGGCTGTTGTGAAGGGGTTTCTCTTCACCATGGAGAGTATTCTGCGATCATCCACCACTGTTGTCTTCTGTGGGCGCCCAGGTCTTTTTGCATTGATGAGTTCACCAGTGCTTTCTTTCTTTCTCAGGATGTACCAAACTGTAGATTTTGCCACTCCTAATGTTGTAGCAATTTCTCGGATGGGTTTTTTCTGTTTTTGCAGCTTAAGGATGGCTTGTTTCACCTGCATGGAGAGCTCCTTTGACCACATGTTTCCTTCACAGCTAAACCTTCCAAATGCAAACACCACACCTCAAATCAACACCAGCCCTTTTATCTGCTTAATTGAGAATGATATAATGAAGGGATTGCCCATACCTGTCCATGAAATAGCCTTGGAGTCAATTGTCCAATTACTTTTGGTCCCTTTAAAAACAGGGTGGCACATGTTAAGGAGCTGAAACTCCTAAACCCTTCATCCAATTTTAATGTGGATACCCTCAAATGAAAGCTGAAAGTCTGAACTTCAACTGCATCTGATTGTTTTGTTTCAAATTCATTGTGGTAATGTCTAGAACCAAAATTAGATAAATGTTGTCTCTGTCCAAATATTTATGGACCTAACTGTATACAGTACAGACCAAAAGTTTGGACACACCTCATTTAAAGATTTTTCTGTATTTTCATGACTATGAAAATTGTACATTCACACTGAAGGCATCAAAACTATGAATTAACACATTAATTTAACTTATAAAAAAGTGTGTAACAGCTGAAATTATGTCTTATATTCAAGGTTCTTCAAAGTAGCCACCTTTTGCTTTGATTACTGCTTTGCACACTCTTGGCATTCTCTTGATGAGCTTCAAGAGGTAGTGACTGGAAATGGTCTTCCAACAGTCTTGAAGGAGTTCCCAGAGATGCTTAGCACTTGTTGGCCCTGTTGCCTTCACTCGGCGATCCAGCTCACCCCAAACCATCTCAATTGGGTTCAGGTCTGGTGACTGTGGAGGCCAGGTCATCTGGCGTAGCACCCCATCACTCTCCTTCTTGGTCAAATAGCCCTTACACAGTCTGGAGGTGTGTTTGGGGTCATTGTCCTGTTGAAAAATAAATGATGGTCCAACTAAACACAAACTGGATGGAATAGCATGCCGCTGCAAGATGCTGTGGTAGCCATGCTGGTTCAGTATGCCTTCAATTTTGAATAAATCCCCAACAGTGTCTCCAGCAAAGCACCCCCACACCATCACACCTCCTCCTCCATGCTTCACGGTGGGAACCAGGCATGTAGAGTCCATCCGTTCACCTTTTCTGCATCGCACAAAGACACAGCGGTTGGAACCAAAGATCTCAAATTTGGACTCATCAGACCAAAGCACAGATTTCCACTGGTCTAATGTCCATTCCTTGTGTTCTATAGCCCAAACAAGTCTCTTCTGCTTGTTGCCTGTCCTTAGCAGTGGTTTCCTAGCAGCTATTTTACCATGAAGGCCTGCTGCACAAAGTCTCCTCTTAACAGTTGTTGTAGAGATGTGTCTGCTGCTAGAACTCTGTGTGCCATTGATCTGGTCTCTAATCTGAGCTGCTGTAAACCTGCGATTTCTGAGGCTGGTGACTCGGATAAACTTATCCTCAGAAGCAGAGGTGACTCTTGGTCTTCCTTTCCTGGGGCGGTCCTCATGTGAGCCAATTTCTTTGTAGCGCTTGATGGTTTTTGCAACTGCACTTGGGGACACTTTCAAAGTTTTCCCAATTTTTCGGACTGACTGAACTTCATTTCTTAAAGTAATGATGGCCACTTGTTTTTCTTTACTTAGCTGCTTTTTTCTTGCCATAATACAAATTCTAACAGTCTATTCAGTAGGACTATCAGCTGTGTATCCACCAGACTTCTGCACAACACAACTGATGGCCCCAACCCCATTTATAAGGCCAGAAATCCCACTTATTAAACCTGACAGGGCACACCTGTGAAGTGAAAACCATTTCCGGTGACTACCTCTTGAAGCTCATCAAGAGAATGTGTGTAAATGAGTGTGCAAAGCAGTAATCAAAACAAAAGGTGGTTACTTTGAAGAATCTAGAATATAATACATATTTTCAGTTGTTTCACACTTTTTTGTTAAGTATATAATTCCACATGTGTTAATTCATAGTTTTGATGCCTTCAGTGTGAATGTACAATTTTCATAGTCATGAAAATACAGAAAAATCTTTAAATGAGATGTGTCCAAACTTTTGGTCTGTACTGTTGTGATGAGTGCTGTGCTGGAATTGCTGTCCTCATCTTTTTTTTTTGTACTGCTGAAAGCCCACCAAGCAAAGCCCCCCTCCTTCTCTCTGCAGCTCTCGTACTTCTCACCAACCCCCAGCCTGCACTCAGGCAGTGTAATGTGAGCTGCCAGTGCTGGAAGTTTTCCCGCTTCACCGCAGGGGTCCTGCATTGTCTGCACACGTGCTTTCTTCCTATAGCAGCCATTTTGGAGAATTCATTCTTTTTTGGTTAATAACACGGTGGGAGCATTCGCTAGAAACACGAAAGTTACTGTGTTGAACCATGCGCCGACGGGCATCGTTCCCGTGGTACTGGTAAACCCGTAACTCCAACAGAACCCGAGAAATGGAATTCTCGGGTGCCCCATGTACTAGCCCACCCAAGTGTGGGCTCATTGGAACCGTCATTTTGGAGTGAGATCATTGATAGGTCTGCCGTTATTCTGCTAGGTTCACAGGACGAGTTATGACCTTATGATATTGCAGAGCTCAAACCATAGCTTGCAGCCAGGGGAGGTGGCCAGAGGACCAGCCCTTTTTGTGAGGTCAGAAGCTGACATGCATAACGCTTGCAGTGAAGTTCCTTAGATGTTACTTTCTGCTGGGATGTCCTGAGTAAGAGATCTACCAATGAACTATGACGTGTGGCTCCTTCCCCCAGCCTGGCTTGCCTGTAATGATCTAACAACCATGTGAGTTATCTTTCATTCTTAATCCCATTTTATTTTATAACTGCATCTGTATATAACGATATTGTCTCAGTTTGTTACATCTTTTTATATTATATAAGCACTGCCTGTTTTTTTTTAAGGAATAAACCTATAAATTTATTAGTTTGTTTCTCCTGCTCTATAAACGAATTTGCACGTGCCTGAAGCACTACGCTACTGTTTTGGGGTTGCTACGGACCCTCTTGATAAATTGTTCATCAAAAGCCGTAGCTGGTGGCAACTAAAAGGAAGGGGTGTAAAGTGTTAATCTATTGGGTGACGCTGGCAGTGACGGAGCGGGGTTTATAAGGGTACTGCCTGGCTGCAGCCAGGAGTAATTATAATTCCCTCACTGCAGCGTGCCCAATAGCCAGCACACATCCAAGTGACCCGTCTGGCGACTAATTATCCTAGGTGCAGTTCCCTGACTGACCTGAGGGTAAGGGGGGCGCCAGAGAGCTGCAAGTTCCTAAGTGGAAGTGGGATAATTATAAATCCCTGCAGTTTACTGGGTCGGACGGCAGCAGCCGTCGTGTGTGTGCGCGTTTTCGTCACATTTGCAGCACGGAGGGATCACAAGCCGTGATACCCCGGGCTACCGTGTGGCGGACCGCGTGCCCGTTCATCACAACTGTGAATATATATATATTATATATATATAATATTGTGATGTTACACACTGTCTGTGGACGGGGATCACTCGCTTTGCTGGTCTTAGAGGTAAACACTGGCACGCTCAGGGTTAAAACAGTAGTCCATTTAGTTTATTACAGCAAACTTGACACAAAATACAGTCTTTCATTGACGAATACTTCTCTCTGATCCCGATCAGCATAACACGGATCCCCGTTACCTGTTGGATCGCACACAGGTTCCTGGACGCCTCTTGTCCTCAGAGGTATCCAGCAAGCATCAAACACAGTCTTTCTCTCACGAATACTTCTCTCTGATTCCGATCAGCATGACACGGTTGTCAAGACCGTTACCTGTTGGATCGCCACACAGGTTCCTGGATGCCTCTTGTCCTCAGAGGTATCCCAACATCAAAACAGTCTTTTTCTCACCAATACTTCTCACGGCTTGAACATAGTCTTCCTGACCCCGTTCATCATACCATAGACTCCTGTCTGTCACCTGTTGGCCACGCAGGTTCCCGAGTCCCTCAACCTCAGAGGTATCCAATAATCATTTCTCACTTCACTCTGTCCCCGGTCAGTGTCACTCACGGTTTTCAAGACCGTCCACTCCGCTGGTTCAAGCTCGCCAGCATTGCTTCCCCAGTCTGGGTGACATCCAGCCTGGATGACAGGGAGCTCTGTCCAGACTGACAGACTCCTAACACACTCACAGACTCTTCACAGTCTCAGACTCCTCTCTCTCTCCATGTGCCAAACACTTCCTTACATACCTGTAGCCACTCCCCCAGGTGAGGTATGGAACACATGGTCTGGTCAAATGCACATGACCTCATCACAGGTCCTTAAAAAACTCACAACCACCAATGGGCGGTGTATGTGTGGTTAGCCAATCCCACCCAGCTCACCAGCTAACCCTGTAAGCCACCCTAGAAAATAAACACAACTCTTGTAGGACTACAAGAACAACATTACTTTGGCTTACAGCGCAGAGGAGGTCTGCGACACATACCTGCCATTTACAACAATGCCGGAGACTGTCTTTCCATCCAAATCACGCCTCCATGCATATCTTGAGGAGCATATACAGCGCCCCCTAGCTGCAGCATGGGTCACTACATCACAATATGTATATACATTTATATATATATACATTGTCAATACAACCCTCTTCTCCCACTCTTGACACAGTGATAGCAACACCGCAGAAGAAATGCTAGAACAAGCTTCCAGTATCCGTTATTTCAGATGCTGCACATCTCGTATCTGAAGGCAATTGTCCATGCTGTGAAGATGTGAGATGTGCTGCATCTGAAACAACGGATACTGGAAGCCTGTGATAGCATTTCTTCTGCGGTGTTGCGATCAGTGTGTCAAGAGTGGGAGAAGAGGTTTGCATTGACAATCCAACACAATGGGCAGCACTTTGAACACATTTTACAAGTGGTCATAAACTTGTAAATAACTCATGAAAGAATAAAGTTACGTTAAAACCAAGCACACCATTGTTTTTTTTGTGAAATTCAATGTTGCATATGTGAAAAACATGTTGCATATACAGTGGAACAAATAAGTATTTCATACGCTGCCAATTTTGCAAGTTTTCCCACCTACAAAGAACGGAGAGGTCTGTAAATTTTATCGTAAGTACACTTCAATTGTGAGAGACAGAATCTTAGGAAAATAATCAAGAAAATCCTCCTGTCATCTTTTAGAAAAGCTCCCCTATGATATAATATTTTCCCCCACCATGCTTCATAGTTGGGGTGGTGTCCTTTGGGTTGTACTCATCCTTCGTCTTTCTCCAAACACACCGAGTGGAGTTGATACCAAAAAGTTCTATTTTGGCCTCATCTGACCACATGACCTTCTTCTATGCCTCCTCTGGATCATCTAGATCAGTGGGTCTCAAACTGCATTCCTCGAGGGCCACAAACCATGCGTGTTTTCAAGATTTCCTTAGCATTGCACTAGGTGCTGGAATCATTATCTGTGCAGGTGATTAAATTATCACCTGTGCAATACAAGGAAATCCTGAAAACATGACCTGTTTGCGGCCCTTGAGGAATGCAGTTTGAGACCTCTGATCCAGATGGTCATTGGCGAACTTCAAACGGGCATGGACATGTGCTGATGTGAGCAGGGGGACCTTGCGTGCCCTCCAGGATTTTAAACCATGACGGCGTAGTGTGTTACGTATGGTAATATTTGAGACTGTGGTTCCAGCTCTCTTCAGGTCATTGACCAGGTCCTCCCATGTAGTTCTGGGCTGATTCTTGACCTTTCTTAGAATCATCCTTACCTCACGAGGCGAGATCTTGCATGGAGCCCCAGACCGAGGAAGATTGACAGTCATCTTGTGTTTCTTCCATTTTCTAATAATTGTGCCAACAGTTGTTGCCTCTCACCAAGCTGCTTGCCTGTAACCCGTCCCAGCCTTGTGCAGGTCTGTAAATTGGTCCCTGGTGTCTTTAGACAGCTCTTTGGTCTTGGCCATGGTGGAGAGGTTGGAGTGTGATTGATTGTGTGGACAGGTGTCTTTTATACAGTTAATGAGTGCAGAGTAGGAGGGCTTCTTAAAAAAATCTAACAGGTCTGTTAGAGCCAGAATTCTTGCTGGTTGGTAGGTGATCAAAAACTTATTTCATGCAATAAAATGCAATTTAATTATTTACAAATCATACAATGTGATTTCCTGGATTTTTTTTAAGATTCTGTCTCTCACATAAATAAACTGAACACAAATACCATTTAATTGTAAAAAGCAGCAGATACTTTAATTTTGGCCATAAGAATTTCTAGCAAAATACTGTGATGAAATAAGTGTTCAAAACATCCTGTAATCCTCATCAGTTGTAGTCATTTAATTGCCATAAAAAAGATTGATGCTTTGATGCAGTTGAAATGCATGTTTCCCATCAGTTCTGCCTATGAGCCTCAGACAGAGTGACATCAGAGGAAACTTGCTTGAAATGTGACCGAAAGAAACAAAGGCGAGATAATGTAACAACCTGTAAACAATTAACACAAATGCTTCATCCAAGAAGTGGAATTCATGTGATTCATTACCATTGTGGACTTGAAAAAGGGAATCAGTCAGCAGTTTTTGGCCACCTAACCTCAGAGCAGCATGATGTAGAGACAGAGACCCTGATCCCAATGATGTGTTATTTACTGGGCTGCTTAGTGTAGTTTTGATGAAATCACTACTTTATCAGCAGGAGATTCACTGGAAGACTAGTAAACCTGCTGCCACGTATTCCTTCACATTCATGATCTTTCTTTAACCCCAACACCCATTACTGATTGTACACTGTGCATAGGCAGAAAACTGCCACAGAAAGCATCCAATCAGTGGTGTGGGTTATACAGAGCTCAGCAATCAGAGAACTGGTAAATCTTCAGCTGATAAAACAGGGATTTTCTCAAATTGGCAACAAGCAATCACTGGAATCAGGGTCTCTACACCTACATCATCCTGCTCTCAGATGAAGTAGCGAAACTTGGCCCCCTCTTTCCATGATTGACAGTTCTGACTTTATAGGAACCAGAAAAAAATATTACTACTATTGAAAACTAGTAGCTGGGAAAGGTGCACTAAACTGTACGGCTATGCCAAGTCGGCATAGAGCACCTGTGCTTGGTTTGAACAGTCATTTTGTGTTGACAGACTCCTTTAAAATGTGGATGAAAAGCTACACCAAAGTTGCATGTGTTTTTTTTCAGCACCATTGAGGGTCTCCAAGGTCAGACCCCATCAATCAACAAGTGATAGCTTAATTTGCTGAAACACCCTCATGTTGCAGGATGAGAAGATCACTTTAATATTCCTTACAGCAAAACACAGCACATCAGATTTATAGTTTAGTAACAATTTAAAAAGTTTCCAGTGGACAAATGTTTGTTGTCACACTGACCTGAGTTTTATTTGCTTTCCAGTTATAAACTATCCTTTATCAGTGACATTTTGTAACAGTGATATGTCTCAGATCTGTTCTTACCATTTGTAGCGATTTCTAGGAAGTCTCTTGTCACAATGTTTAGATGTTTGCACAGATTTTTTTTTTTGTATGTGTTTTTCTAAATTAGCTGGATTTTAGCATCTCACGCTCACAAGAAAGCTAAGAAAAACAAGTTATTGTTACAAGAATTGTTTAGTTTTTTTGTAATGTTAAATATATATATTTGTTCTTAATGGGCTTGTCTCTAGTGGTGAGCGAACATGCTAAGGTGTTATACGAGCATGCTCGGGTGCTACACGAAGTGACTTCGGCGTGCTCGAAAATTATGTACAAGTCTCCAAGTCTGCATGTCTCGCGGTTCTTTGACAGTTACAACACATGCAGGGATTGTCTAACAAACAGGTAATCCCTGCATATGTCTCTGCTCTGCTGTGTTGATACAAATCTCCCCTCACTTACATTGCCAGTGACCCTGTTACATATCCCCCCCCTCTGCCTAAAGCCGGGGGTTTTGCACCTTCAGATACCAAGCAGGGAATTCGAGAGAGGGCATCTGCATTACCGTGTAACTTCCCAGGTCTATGCTCTACATGGGAAGTAAAGTCCTGGAGGCTTCAGAGCCACCTAGTCACCTGGGCATTCTTACCCTTCTTTTACCTGAACCATCTCAGAGATGCATGGTCTGACACTAGTTTGAACCTATGGCCTAGTAGGTAATATTTCAGTATATCCACAGCCCATTTTATGGCTAAGCATTCTTTCTTGACAATGGCATAATTTTTCTTACGGGAAGAGAGCTTCCGGCTCAGTTACAGGATGGGATGCTCTTCACTATTTATCTCTCGAGACAGCACTGCTCCTAACGCTATTTCCGAAGCATCCGTCTGGACCACAAATTCTTAGCGACCAGGACCAGCTGCTAGCATAGGGCCAGCTTCAGCTTTTGGAATGCCTTCTCTGTCTCAGCAGTCTACTTGGCCATCGTCGATTTGGTGCCTTTAAGAAGTTTTGTCAGTGGTGCGGCAATCATAGCGAACTTTGTGATATATCGCTGGTAATATCCCACAATTCCAAGAAACTCCCTCACCCGCTTCTTGGAAAGCGGTTGCGGCTACTTCTGAATTTCGACCATGTTTACTTGTGGCTTGATTCTGCGTACCCCGAAGATGTAGCCTAAGTATGATGAGATGCAGGGAGGGACGAAGGAGCTGACCACACTGGGAATGTATAGTTGAAAATTGACTCGGAGTTCCTCCTGAGGATGCAGTTTCCACTGGTGATCACAGGAAGGTAGACAAAGAACGGGGAAAAAATTCTGGCACAACCATCCGGGAAAATACGATTTCTTTATTGAGACAAGATTAAAAGGCAAGACTTCGTACCTGACGCCTTTTGTGATGAACGGGCACACGGTCCGCCACACGGTAGCCCGGGGTATCACGGCTTGAGATCCCACCGCTGCCACCAATATGTGATGAAACGGTGCACACACACGACGGCTGCTGCCGTCCGACCCGGTAAACTGCAGGGATTTATAATTATCCCACTTCCACTTAGGAACTTGCAGCTCTCTGGCGCCCCCCTTACCCTCAGGTCAGTCAGGGAACTGCACCTAGGATAATCAGTCGCCAGACGGGTCACTTGGATGTGTGCTGGCTATTGGGCACGCTGCAGTGAGGGAATTATAATTACTCCGAGCCGCAGCCGGGTAATACACTTATAATACCCGCTCCGTCACTGCCAACGCCACCCCATATGTCAACACTTAACACCCCCTTCTTTTAAGCTGCCACCAGCTACGGTTTTTCTTACTGAACAATTTATCAAGAGGGTCCGTAGCAACCCCAAAACAGTAGCGTAGTGCTTCAGGCACGTGCAAATTCGTTTATAGAGCAGGAGAAACAAACTAATAAATTTATAGGTTTATTCCTTAAAAAAAAGGCAGTGCTTATACAATATAAAAAAAGATGGAACAAACTGAGGCAATATAGTTATGTACAAATGCAGTTATAAAATAAACGGGATTAAGAATGAAAGACTCACATGATAGTTAGATCATTTACAGGCAAGCCAGGCTGGGGAAGGAGCCACACGTCATAGTTCATTTGCAGATCTCTTAGTCAGGACATCACAGCAAGGACCCACAAGGGGGGCTCACTGACAGACTTATACCTGGGGCTGCTGACCTCACGAAAAGGGGAGGGTTTTTCTGGCCACCTCCCAGGGACAGAAGTGTATGATTTGAGCTCTGAAATATCATAAGGTCCATCCCTCGTCCTGTGAACCTAGCAGAATAACGGCAGACCTATCAATGATCTTACTTTAAAATGACGGTTCCAATGAGCCCAAACTTGGATGAGCTAGTTTGTGGGGGATCCGAGAATTCCATTTCTCGGGTTCTGTTGGAGTTACGGGTTCACCAGTACCACGGGAACGATGCCCATGGACACAGGCTTCAAAACAGTAACTTTCGTGTTTCTGACGCAAATCCCCACCGTGTTATAACCAAAACAGAATGAAGTCTCCAAAATGGCTGCTAGGGTAGGGACAGCACATGTTGCTGACAATGGGACCCCCGCTGTGAAGCGGGAAAACTCTAGCACTGGCAGCTCACATTACACTGCCTGAGTGCAGGCTGGGAGGGGGTTGATGGGAAGCATGAGAGAGGGAGGGGGGAAACTTGGCTCCGTGGGCTGTCAGTACAAAACAGGATGAGGACTGTAGTTCTAGCAACAGCACAAGACATGGCGCTCCAGTATCATCACACCTTTGCACAATGCCAAACGTTTCTCCTTGTGGAGAGTGAGATGTCTAGCATACTAGTGTAAGGAGACTTATAAGTCATGCGATGCTTTTCTGAGAAATAAAAATAGGCAAATTGTCTCTTCAGAGAGGAAGAGAACTTGAACTCTATTGCCAACTATTGGAAGTAGCAATCCTAAAAGTCAATATTGACTCTTTAGTGAACCTTGCCACCTGACTTATCACTGACTTTTATCCTATTCACATGGCAAGGCTTGTTAAAGGGTCAATATTCATGACTTATCACTGACTTTTATCCTATTCACATGGCAAGGCTTGTTAAAGGGTCAATATTGACTTTTAAGATCGTTACTTTCAATAGTTGGCAATAGAGTTCAAGTCCTCTTCCTCTCTGTGCCGGGATACATCCCTCAACTGATGCTTGCAGAAATTCATGTACTTCATGCCAAGCCAACCTTTTTCAGATGAATGGAACTGATTTTCAGTCACAGAAATTTGTGCAACATAATCTGAAGTGTGCTAATCCAGCCTTTAACGAAGCCCTCCCATCAAAGTCTGTATCCTCTTAATATATTGCAAGTACATGAGACTGTGCACTTACAATTGCTCGTTTTGCCTTTCTACCCAGTAAATTCTCTTTTCTCTGCTTTATGTAGAAACAGGAAGTCTGTTGTTCCTGCAAATATCATTCCCCTCTTCACCTCCTGACCCAGCTGCTCCCTATTCCCACCTTTCCAGGGACTTTTGCAGTGACTCATACCTCATACAGGGAAAATTGACCTCCTGTTTCTACATAGAGATTAGTAGGACTCAGCTAGTCAGTTTTTAATCACATGATGTCATAGACCTAATGGAAAAAAAGAATAATTATCTGGGTCCTCTCCCCTCTGTACCAGTCTGTCATTGTAAATTTTTTTACTGTAAACGATAGCTATAACTTTGTATGTAACCCTTCTCATGTACAGCACCATGGAATTAATGGCGCTATATAGATAAATAATAATAATACGTATGTACAACAGTCTCATGTCTCCTATGTGATGTAAATACACCTGTCTCATTTCTCCTATGTGATATATATAGCATTCTCAGTAAATTCAATGTGATGTATATATATCACTGTCTCAGTGTCTCTTATGTGATGTATACAGCAGCCTCATCATATCCTATGTGATGTACAGTCATGGACAAAAGTTTTGAGAATGACACATATTAATTTTTACAAAGTCTACTGCTTCACTTTTTCTAATGGCAATTTGCATATACTCCAGAATGTTATAAAGAGTGATCAGCTTAACAGCAAATACTTGCAAAGTCAATATTTGGCTAGAAAATGAACTTTATCCCCAAAACACATTTCAACATCATTGCAGCCTGCCTTAAAAGGACCAGCTAACCTCTTTTCAGTGATTGCTCCATTAATACAGGTGTGGGTGTTGATGAGGACATGGCTGGAGATCAATCTGTCATGATTAAGTAAGAATGACACCACTGGACACTTTAAAAGGAGGCTGGTGCTTGGCATCATTGTTTCTCTTCTGTTAACCATGGTTATCTCTAAAGAAACACGTGCAGTAATCATTGCAATGCACAAAAATGGCCTAACAGGGAAGAGTATCGCAGCTAGAAAGATTGCACCTCAGTCAACAATCTATCGCATCATCAAGAACTTCAAGGAGAGAGGTTCCATTGTTGCCAAAAAGGCTCCAGGGCGCCCAAGAAAGACCAGCAAGCGCCAGGATCGTCTCTTAAAAGTGTTTCAGCTGCGGGATCGGGCTACCAGCAGTGCAGAGCTTGCTCAGGAATGGCAGCAGGCAGGTGTGAGTGCATCTGCACGCACTGTGAGGCGGAGACTCTTGGAGCAAGGCCTGGTCTCAAGGAGGGCAGCAAAGAAGCCACTTCTCTCCAGAAAAAACATCATGGACAGACTGATATTCTGCAAAAGGTACAGGCAGTGGACTGCTGAGAACTGGGGTAAAGTTATTTTCTCTGATGAATCCCCTTTTTCGATTGTTTGGGACATCAGGAAAACGCCTCATTCGGAGAAGACAAGGTGAGCGCTACCACCAGTCTTGTCTCATGCCAACTGTTAAGCATCCTGAAACCATTCATGTGTGGGGTTGCTTCTCAGCCAAGGGAATCGGCTCTCTCACAGTCTTACCTAAAAAACACAGCCATGAATAAAGAATGGTACCAGAATGTCCTCCAAGAGCAACTTCTCCCAACCCTCCAAGAGCAGTTTGGCGATCAACAATGCCTTTTCCAGCATGATGGAGCACCTTGCCATAAAGCAAAGGTGATAACTAAATGGCTCAGGGAACAAAACATAGAGATTTTGGGTCCATGGCCTGGAAACTCCCCAGATCTTAATCCCATTGAGAACTTGTGGTCAATCATCAAGAGCCGGGTGGACAAACAAAAACCTAAAAATTCTGACCAAATGAAAGCATTGATTGTGCAAGAATGGACTGCTATCAGTCAGGATTTGGTCCAGAAGTTGATTGAGAGCATGCCAGGGAGAATTGCAGAGGTCCTGAAGAAGAAGGGTCAACACTGCAAATATTGACTTGCTGCATTAACTCATTCTAACTGTCAATATAAGCTTTTGTTACTCATATGTTTGCAATTATATTTCTGTCTGTGATAAAAACATCTGTCAAACACACATATAAACCAGAGGGCAGCAGATCATGTGAAAATATAATATTTGTATCATTCTCAAAACTTTTGGCCATGACTGTAGAGTGGGAAAAATAAGTATTTGTTACACTGCCGATTTTGCAAGCTTTCCCTCCTACAAAGAATGGAGAGGTCTGTCATTTTTATTGTATGAACACTTTAAGTGTAAGAGACAGAATCTAAAGAAATCCAGAAAATTGTGTTGTATGATTTCTACATAATTAATTTGCATTTTATTGCATGAAATAATTATTTGATGCAATAGAAAAACAGAACTTAATATTTGGTATAGAAACCTTTGTACACAATTACAAAGGTCAGACATTTTCTGTAGTTCTTGACTAAGTTTGCACACACTGCAGCTGGGATTTTGTCCACTCCTCCATACAGATCTTCTCCAGATCATTCCGGTTTCATTGCTGTCGCTAAGCAACATTGAGTTTCAGCTTCCTCCAAAGATTTTCTATTGGGTTCAGGTCTGTAGACTGGCTAGGCCACTCCAGGACATTGAAATGCTTATTACGGACCCACTTCTTAGTTGCCCTGGCTGTGTGTTTTGGGTCATTGTCTTGCTGGAAGAACCAGCCACAATCCATCTTCAATGCTCTTACTGAGAGAAGTAGGTTGTTGGCCATAATTTTGCGATACATGACCCCTTCAATACTGTGCAGTCGTCCAGTTCCCTTTGCAGAAAAGCACTCACAAAGTATGATAGTTCCTCCACCATGCTTCATGGTTGGGTCGTGTTTTTGGGGTTGAACTCAATCTTTCGTCTTTTTCCAAACACGGCGAGTGGAGTTGATGCCAAAAAGTTCTATTTTGGTCTAATTTTACCACATGACCCTCTCCCATGCCTCCTCTGGATCATCCAGAAGGACATTGGTGAACTTCAATCGGGCCTGAACATGTGCTGGTGTGCTGAGGGGGGACCTTGTGTGCCCTGCAGGATTTTAATCCATGAATGTAATGTTTGAGACTGTGGTCCCAGCTCTCTTCAGGTCTTTGACCAGGTCCTCCCTTGTCATTCTGGGTTGATTCCTGACCTTTCTCAGAATCATCCTTACCCCACGAGGCGAGATCTAGAAGTCTGGAGCCCCAGACTGAGAAAGATTGAAAGTCATCTTGTGGTTTTTCCATTTTCTAATAATTGTGCCAACAGTTGTTGCCGTCTCACCAAGCTGCTTGCCTATTGTCCTGTAGCCCATCTCAGCTTTGTGCAGATCTACAGTTTTGTGCCCGGTATCCTTAGGCAGCTCTTTGGTCTTGTCTGTGGTGGAGAGGTTGGAGTGTGATTGGTTGAGTGTGTGGACAATTGTCTTTTACAGAGGTAATGAGTTCAAACAGGTGCAAGTAATGCAGGTAATGAATGCAGAGTAGAAGAGCTTCTTAAAGAAAAATTAACAGTTCTTTGAGAGCCAGAATTCTTTCTGGTTGGTAGGTGATCAAAAACTTATTTCATGCAAAAAAAATTCAGTTTAATTATTTAAAAATCATACAATGTGATGTTCTGTTTTTTTTTTCTGTTTAGATTTGTCTCTCACGGTTGAAGTGTACCTACAATAAAAATTATAGACCTCTCTATTCTTTGTAGGGGGTGGGGAACTTGCAAAATCTCAAGGATAGGTCATCAGTATAAAAGTACCGGTTGCACTTTCCATATTTTTATGAGAATTTTTATTATATAACCTTTTAAACAGAACCTCCTTGTGCTGTGTAAAGATTACACATAAGTGCATGCATGCTGTTTCAAACTGTGTTAATTACTCACCTCCCCCATCTTTAAGTTATTCTACTTACTTATTTTTCCCACTGTAGATACAGCAATCTCATATCTCCTATGTGATGTATATGCAGCAGTTCCATTGTATCCTATGTGATATATATACAGCAGTCTCAGTGTTTCATATGTGATGTATATGCAGCAGTCTCAGTGTATCCTATGTGATGCATATGGAGCATGTCTCCTATGTAATGTACACTGCTCAAAAAAATAAAGGGAACACTCAAATAACACATCCTAGATCTGAATGAATGTAATATTCTCATTGAATACTTTGTTCTGTACAAAGTTGAATGTGCTGACAACAAAATCACACCAAAAATCATCAATGGAAATCAAATTTATTAACCAATGGAGGCCTGGATTTGGAGTCACACACAAAATTAAAGTGGAATGTAATGTCCTTAAAACAAGTCAAAATGATGCTCAGTAGTGTGTGTGGCCTCCACGTGCCTGTATGACCTCTCTGTGCCTGTATGACCCCCCCTACAACGCCTGGGCATGCTCCTGATGAGGCGGCTTATGGTCTCCTGAGGGACCTCCTTCCAAACCTGGACTAAAGCATCCGCCAACTCCTGGACAGTCTGTGGTGCAACGTGACATTGGTGGATGGAGCGAGACATGATGTCCCAGATGTGCTCAATCGGATTCAGGTCTGGGGAACGGGCGGGCCAGTCCATAGCTTCAATGCCTTCATGTTGCAGGAACTGCTAGCACACTCCAGCCACATGAGGTCTGGCATTGTCCTGCATTAGGAGGAACCCAGGGCCAATGGCACCAGCATATGGTCTCACAAGGGGTCTGAGGATCTCATCTCGGTAACTAATGGCAGTCAGGCTACCTCTGGCGAGAACATGGAGGGCTGTGCAGCCCTCCAAAGAAATGCCACCCCACGCCATTACTGACCCACTGCCAAACCGGTCATGCTGAAGGATGTTGCAGGCAGCAGATCGCTCTCCATGGCGTCTCCAGACTCTGTCACGTCTGTCACATGTGCTCAGTGTGAACTTGCTTTCATCTGTGAAGAGCATAGGGCACCAGTGGCGAATTTGCCAATCCTGGTGTTCTGTGGCAAATGCCAATTGTCCTGCACGGTGTTGGACTGTGAGCACAACCCCCATCTGTGGACGTCGGGCACTCAGAGAATCATCATGGAGTCGGTTTCTAACCGTTTGTGCAGACACATGTACATTTGTGGCCTGCTGGAGGTCATTTTGCAGGGCTCTGGCAGTGCTGCTCCTGTTCCTCCATGCACAAAGGCGGAGGTAGCGGTCCTACTGCTGGGTTGTTGCCCTCCTACGGCCCCCTCCATATCTCCTGGTGTACTGGCCTGTCTCCTGGTAGCGCCTCCAGCCTCTGGACACTATGCTGACAGACACTGCCACAGCTCGCATTGATGTGCCATCCTGGATAAGCTACACTACCTGAGCCACTTGTGTGGGTTGTAGAGTCCGTCTCATGCTACCACGAGTGTGAAAGCACAACCAACATTCAAAAGTGACCAAAACATCAGCCAGAAAGCATTGGTACTGAGATGTGGTCTGTGGTCCCCACCTGCAGAACCACTCCTTTATTGAGGGTGTCTTGATAATTGCCAATAATTTCCATTTGCATAACAGCATGTGAAATTGATTGTCAATCAGTGTTGCTTCCTAAAGCCCCCGTCTCACACAGCAATCTCGCTAGCGAGATCGCTGCTGAGTCACTAGTTTTGTGACGCAGCAGCGATGTCCCCAGCGATATCGCTGTGTGTGACATTCAGCGACGATCAGCCCCCCTGCTGGGAATCGCTGATCGTCGCTGAATGTCCTGGGCTTTTGTAGGATCAGCTTGGATCCTCCGCTGACACTGCCACACTCGCTATGTGTGACAGTCGGATGAAGCATCCAGCGACTGTGGTGTAGAGTCGTCAGTACACAGTGGGATTCCAAGGACCGTCAGCGAGCTTGGACTGAGATCCGCTGTGTACCTTCGATACCAGCGCGCTTGCTGAGGGGTCTGTAATCCAATATTCATCATACAGGTTTCAGTCACAGCTTTAGCGCCACTGCAATCTCCGGGTCGTGTACCTTGTTACCAGCTCCGTGCCCAGGTCGCTTGGTAATTCCAAGGTACGTCACCTGCTGGGTAACTAGCGATGTTACGCGCATGTCCTGGCTGATCGCTGCCCCCGAGCTGACCTCGCTTTGTGAGCTCAGACAGCGATCCTGTTAAAGGTACACAGCGGGTATCCTGACGGCTGTGCTAGAATCCGCTGTGTACCTTGTGAGACCAGCCTGTGTGGAGTTAAATTCACATAGAGTTTCAGGATACTTGCGTTGAAACGTTGTGTTCCCTTGTTACGTTTGCAGCAGTCGTGGTATCAAACGTTAAAGGGAATCGTAATGCGATGTTACATGCGCTATCTGATGTCTGCCTGAGTGTGTTTCGCAGCTCACAGCGTATCATGTATGATACAGCACACGTTCTATGTTGTCTGCGATCTGGTGTATCCTATGTGAGACGCTATGGCAGCATTTCACAGTATAGTTTATGTACTTGGATTATATCTGTTTAAGTTTCCAATCGGTTTTAGCGTTATTATCTTTTCACACATTTTTTATATTGATGTATTACAGCATATTTTGGAGATTGCAATTCGTCGATTATTTAAATCATCTGTTCCTTGAATGGGCTCGCAGTATATTATGAATATGTGATTGATCAATTGACTTTTTTTTGACTTTATTCTTCGTGTTGGGGAGCAGAATAGTCTGTTTTTGTATTTGTCAATCACAAGTTAGGCATGGACCTTTTATATTGCTCATCAGTTTTCATAAGTGTTTGTGTATTTAATGTGTGTCCCAAGACAACTGTTCTTCTTCCCATGTGCACATAAACGCCAAAAGATTGGACATCCCTGTGTTAATGCATCTGCTATCTCTACTATTTCTATTCCTTGCTCCACCCAACACTGCCTGCAGTCAGCTTCTTTCTGGATGAAGCATTGATTGGTTACAATGCTTACCTCTAAAATATTCATGTGTGACAAATGCCATTCCCTCACTAGTGCACTAAATGGAAGCTCTCTTCAGACTCTGTAACTGATATCACGACTTAGCTGTGGGGTGACCCTGAACCAGGGGCTTCTTCCCTGTCCCTAACCCTAGGGGGCGCCCTAGCTTGTCCTATTCCCCAGGATGCTTCTGAAGGTGAGGATGCCGGGGCCGCTACCCTTGCTTTATCTCCTGAATCAGCCCTCCATCTGTTCACTTCCCCCACCCAGGGAAGAGGTGAGTTGACGTTTACCGCAGTACACCAACCCAACGAACAAGGCAACATGTACAAGGGTAACTGAAAATGCCAGGCATACAAATCACTCACATATAACAGAGGAATGCATCAGGGAGCGAAGGATGGGGAAAAACCAAAATAAAAGTAGGTAAGGCAATTATCACACTTACAGACCCACGGAACAGTGACAGATAACTCCTCCAAACTCCTCATAATAAGCACCAAAACACCTCTTCTCCAAGCCATGCAGCGTAAGCTAGCTCTGACGATGTGTTTGAATCGGGACCCAGATTATATAGAAGAAAGGAGTGGCTAACCGAGCTCAGCTGAGAGCTCAGACTCCCAGAGCTTTCAACATGGCCGATTAACCCCTGTTCTGCCAAAAGAAATAAACCCCTTTTATAAAGAAAGTGAAGTGCTGCTTTTCAGCGCAGGAGTAGGAGCAATCAGACGCTGCGGTCTTCTGGTTCCTTTCTTTTGCGGTAGCCCCGTGACAACTGATCAGGAACTAAAACACAGCAACTACTGTTAATAATCCATAATGTGGTATATTTTACCCATCCTCATCTCTTCTGGCTTTGTCTTAGATCAATAGTAGCATGAAGCTAGATGACAGAACTGTAGGATCTTCTGGGAGAATCCATTGGCTTTAATTTGGAGTTGGTCCCTCATCTGCAGTTATAATGCCCCAACCATGTGTTTAAGAACTTTGCATTGTGCACAGGGGCACATTCATGGGATGCAGAAAATGGTAATTCACAAACTGTTCCCAAGAAGTTGGTAGCGACAATTGTCCAAAATGTCTTGAAAGCTTCTTTTTGAAATGGAGCCTTTATGGGAAACTTACGCAAACACATTCATTAAACCTTCCCTTTAGTCTTGTATTCTCATTCTTGGTATCTAAAGCATGATCCGGTGAGTCTGACTTCTATACCAGGAAAGATCTTTGAACAAATTATTAAAGAACATGTATGCAAGTACCTGGATAAGAATGAAGTGATTAAACAGAGTCAGCATGGGTTTGTAACTAATAAGTCATGTCAGACTAACTTAATTTCCTTCTATGACAGAATCACTGACTGGGTGGATCAGGGAAATGCTGTAGATATAGTATATCTTGACTTCAGCAAAGCATTTGACAAAGTATCTCACACAATCCTTATTGAAAAAATGACTAAGTATGGAATGGACAAGGCAACTGTTAGGTGGATTCATAACTGGCTTAGTGATCGGACCCAAAGAGTGGTTGTAAATGGCTGCACATCCAGTTGGAAGAATGTCTCAAGTGGGGTACCACAAGGCTCTGTTTTGGGCCCTGTATTGTTCAACATCTTTATCAATGATTTAGATGAAGGAATTGAGGGTAAACTGATCAAATTTGCTGATGACACAAAGCTAGGAGGGGTAGCTAATACTAGAGAAGAGAGAGAGAGGATTCAAAAAGATATACATAAACTGGAGCAGTGGGCAGCAACTAACAGAATGGATTTTAACAGGGAAAAATGCAAAGTACTACATCTGGGCAATAAAAATGAAAAAAGCATATACAAAATGGGAGGAATAGGGCTAAGTAACAGCACATGTGAAAAAGACTTGGGTATACTAATTGATCACAGACTTAACATGAGTCAACAGTGTGATGCAGCAGCAAAAAAGGCAAATGCAATTCTAGGATGTATCAACAGAAGCATACAGTCTAGATCACGTGAGGTCATTATTGCCCTCTACTTCTCTTTGGTCAGACCTCATCTGGAATACTGTGTCCAGTTTTGGGCACCACATTTTAAAAAAGACATCAACAAACTGGAGCAAGTTCAGAGAAGAGCCACCAGAATGGTGACCGGTCTGCAAACCATGTCCTATGAGGAACGGTTGCAGGATTTGGGAATGTTTAGCTTGCAAAAAAGAAGACTGAGAGGAGACTTAATAGCTGTCTACAAATATCTCAAGGGCTGTCACATTGTAGAAGGATCATCTTTATTCTCATTTGCACAAGGAAAGACTAGAAGCAATGGGATGAAACTGAATGGGAGGAGACACAGATTAGATATTAGAAAAAACTTTTTGACAGTTAGGGTGATCAATGAGTGGAACAGGCTGCCACAAGAGGTGGTGAGTTCTCCTTCAATGGAAGTCTTCAAACAGAGGCTGGATAGACATCTGTCTGGGATGATTTAGAGAATCCTGCTTTGAGCAGGGGGTTGGACCAGAAGGCCCAGGAGGTCCCTTCCAACTCTACCATTCTATGATTCTATGATCTCATTCAGTCATATCACTAGAATTTTCTTTCCTTCTGTACATTAACCCTGTACTCTAGGGATGATAACAACACATACTGTATATTCTGTGTAAGAGCAGCATTTCACATATGTACTGACTTATCCTCCGGGATGCTTCAAGCATATAAAAAGTGTAAGCCAGGAATTACAATGTCAAATCATTTTATTTTAGATGACTTGACATACATGTAACCAGTGGGTTATTTAACAATGACAACCTTGAAACAAGATCTAATAACATCTCTGTACTTAGCCATGAAGTCTACTACTAATGAGATCAATTTAAAGGAAGTCTACAGAGAGAACTAAATTATAAAACACTGGACTGATTAAATCAATGTCGAATGTTAAATGGAACATTGGGCTCAGTTCCAGGTACAATGTCTTCCACACCCAAATAGTCAAAGGTTTGCCTGTGAAACTCGAGGTCTATTGTTCACATTCCTTGACCCAGGCGTGCATTTGTCAGGATTCCCAGATACAGAGAATTTTCGGGGGGAAAAATATGAAAGACACATAAAAATATGAAACTCTAACCAGTGAGAACGAAATCTTAAAATGCGAATTATGAATTTCTAGGCAATTTGCTTTTCTGTAAATGTTGGCTGCTTCAGACAGAGGTATCTTGTGTATATTTAAGACACCACATAGAAACTTAGAGGTTGATTCATTACGACTGAAGTTTTGAACACTTGTCTTGATTTAGGGTACGCTGGACTTAGATGGTCTAATAGAGATATCAGCGGGGTGGGAGTTGTACACAGATTCGAAGTAGACTTCTAAAAGAGGGCAAAAAAAAAATAGAATATAGAGAATAAGGTTTAATATCACTGTCAGCATTCCTGCATGGCGCCCCTCCCTCCTCCTCGCAGGGACGCCGACTAACTCACCACCCCGGCCACTCTCCGGCTCCCGCTGCGGTTCCTGGGTCTTGAGACTCGCGCATGCTGCACAGGTCTACTGGTAGCGCGCTGAGGGTGCGCTCTGCCTGCCTCTTTCTTGGGTAGTGTACAGACTCTTAGTTTGTCCCCTGCTAATAGTTGGGTGACACTAGGTACTTAAAGGGGTTGTCCACTACTAGGACAACCTCTTCATAAACTAAATGTTCGGCCACATACAGTGGAAGGACACGTGATGCCTGGCACCCAATCACCGCTGTTGTCACTGTCTCTGCCTTCGTACAAGCTGAACATGAAGAGGAAGTCCGGGATGAACGGCAACCCTGGCTTTCTCTTCATGTTCAGTTTGTTCAAAGGCGCAGAGATTGACGCCAGAGCTGATTGAGCACTGGCGTCACATGTCACAACAACTGCACGGGAGCCCCGGAGAGCAAGTGCCGTCACCATGGGAACGGCGCCGGCAGTGGAGTTGAGTATAAGCTCACTATTTAACCGGGCCAAACATTTAGTTTAAGAAGGGGTTGTCCTAGTAGTGGAAAACCTCTTTAAGTCACCTTCCTACCTTCAGTCTGCTAGCTGCTTTCCTGTTGTCGGGTTCCTGAACCATATAATCTTAGAATGATAGAATGTTAACGTTAGAAGGGACCTTTAGGGTCATCGTGTCCAACCGCTTACTCAGTGCAGAATTCACTAAACCATCTTAGACATATGTCTGTTCAGCCTCTGTTTGAAGACTTGAATGGAAGGAGAACTCACCACCTCTCGTGGCAGGCTGTTCCTCTCATTGATTACCCTCACTGTCAAAAAGTTTTTTTCTAATATCTAATCTGTGTCTTCTCCCTTTCAATTTCAATCAATTGCTTCACATGTTTCCATGTGCAAATGGGAATAATGATGATCCCTCTACACTGTGACATCCCTTCAGATATTAGTAGACAGTCTCATCTTAGCCTTCTTTTTTTGAAGATAAACATTCCCAGATCCTTTAACCGTTCCTCATAGGACATACTTTGCAGTCCACTCACCATCCAGATATCTCTCCTCTCAATTTGCTTCAGTTATTCAATGTCTTTTTTAAAATGTGGAGCCCAAAACAGGACACAGTATTCCAGATGAGGCCTGACCAAGAAGGAGCAGAGAGGGATAATTATTTCACGTAATCTAGACTGTATGCTTCTTTTTGTAGCGCCCGCGTCCCTGCCTGCTGCCAGACAGGGACGTCGCTCTCCTCACCTGCGCTCAGCGCCCTCAGTGCTCCCAGCCTCCTCTGCGCCTATGGCGTCCTCCTTCCGCCCTGCTGGTCCCGCGCGCTCCTTCCCTGCTACTGGCCTTAGGGCGCGCGCCCGCACCCTCCCCCGCTCTTAAAGGAGCCGCGCGCATTTTCCAAATCAGTCTCCAGCCAATGCTGGAGGACTCCACCCTATATTAAGGGCTTCCTCCTTAATGTAGGTGCCCGAGCAATGTTGTTCCTGTGCAGTCTAACTCTGTTTCAGCCATCAGCTCCTGATTCCAGTTACCTGCCTGTTACCTGTCGGCTTGCCTGTCTGCCATCCGTCTGCAGTTCCATCCAGAGGTTCGGACGTCATCTGCAGAGATCCCCGGCTCTTGCCTGCTCACCTAGGAGCGATCATCTGCCATCCGACTGCAGCTCCATCCGGAAGTTCGGACATCATCTGCGGAGATCCCCGGCTCTTGCCTGCTCACCTGGGAGCGATCATCTGCCATCCGACTGCAGCTCCATCCGGAAGTTCGGACATCATCTGCAGAGATCCACGGCTCTTGCCTGCTCACCTGGGAGCGATCATCTGCCATCCGACTGCAGCCTACCTGGAGGCTCCACCATATCAGGTCGTATATGTCTGCCCTGTTCTAGAGACTGCCTGGTCACTTGCCGTGACAACCTGCCTGTCCAGAGACTGCCTGGTCACTTGCCGTGACAACCTGCCTGTCCCAGAGACTGCCTTGGTCACTTGCCGTGACAACCTGCCTGTCCAGAGACTGCCTGGTCACTTGCCGTGACAACCTGCCTGTCCCAGAGACTGCCTTGGTCACTTGCTGTGACAACCTGCCTGTCCAGATACTGCCTGGTCACTTGCCGTGACAACCTGCCTGTCCCAGAGACTGCCTTGGTCACTTGCTGTGACAACCTGCCTGTCCCAGAGACTGCCTTGGTCACTTGCTGTGACAACCTGCCTGTCCCAGAGACTGCCTTGGTCACTTGCTGTGACAACCTGCCTGTCCAGAGACTGCCTGGTCACTTGTCGTGACAGCCTGCCTGTCCAGAGACTGCCTCGGTTACTTACCGTTACAACCTGCCTGCCCAGAGACTTCCTTGGTCACTTGCTGTGACAAACCTGCCTGTCCAGAGACTACCTATATCCCCTGCCGTGATTCCCTGCCCTTTTCCCGGGTGCCACCCGCTCTCTTACAAGTAAACTCTCTTGTATAATAAAGCTTTGTGGTTCCACCAACCTGACCTGTCTCGTCAGTAGTTCCACCCACCAGACCCGTTACACTTTTAATGCATCTTAGAACTGTGTTTACCTTTTTTGCTGCTGCATCACACTGTTGATAAAGCAATATAATAGAAAAATTGCCCCAAAATAGTGTTTCAATATATAGCAGCAATAATTAGGGGATTATAAAACTTAACATTTATTTAACCCAATGTTAAAAAAACGGACACATAGACAAATACCATCCTCCAACCAAAACAAACAAATACCATCCTCCCCTTTGGGGAAAGGGCTCTGTTCACTCTGGAATATGACCAGATGCATATCTTACTAGGAGATGGATATTGGAAGGAACGCCTTTTTTCAAATGGGTGAGATCGTTCCTTATCTACATGCTGTCTCACACATGTATGGTCTAATTTCAGACAGTTGATTTGCAAATCTAGCGGTGCATGTATTTGCTTTTGGTTGATTATTTGCTCTTGCGGTGCAGAGCTAATCATATACTGTCTGGCTTACATTTATATCTCCTAATTTTGTGGTCCTGTTGGACTTATCTCTCTGAATATATCATATATCCTCAATGTTTGTTTTGGTTGGAGGATGGTATTTGTCTATGTGTCTGCATCACACTGTTGACTCATGTGCAGTCTGTCTATTAGTATACCCAAGTTTTTTTCACACGTGCTGTTGCTTAGTTCTATTCCTCCCATTCTGTAGATTTAATTTTCATTTTTCTTTCCCATATGTAGAATCTTGCATCTCTCCCTGTTAAATACCATTTTATTAGTGGCTGCCCATTCTTCAAGCTTATGTACATCCTTCTGAATCCTTGCTCTGTCCTCTCTAGTGTTAGTGATACCTCCTAGCTTTGCATGATCTTTGCAAATTTGATTAGTTTGCCTTCAGTTCCTTTATCTAGATCATTTATAAAAATGTTGAACAACGCTGGGGCCAGGACAGAGCCTTGTGGTACCCCACTTGAAACACTCTTCCAATTGAATGTGCAACTATTTATTACCACTCTGACTGACTGAGTCAGTTATGAATCCACCTAACTGTAGCCTTGTCAATCCCATACTTGGTCATTTTTTCAATAAGGATAGTATGAGATACTTTATCAAATGCTTTGCTGAAGTCGAGATATACTATATCTACTGCATTTTCCTGATCCACCCAGTCAGTGATTCCATCATAGAATGAAATTACTATACATTAGTCTAGCATGATTTGTTTGCTACAAACCCATGCTGTCTCTGGTTAATTACTGTATTTTCAAAAAGGAAAGAAGATGGATCAAGGAAATTACAGGCCAGTGAGCCTTACTTAAAATAAGGCTCACTGCCTTTAATTTCCTTGCTCCATCTTCTTTCCTTTTTGAAGATAGGGACAACAGTTGCCCTTCTCAAATCTTGTGGAACTTCTCCTGTTCTCCAGGATTTTTCAAAGATTCTGGCTAGTGGTTCTACAATTTCCTCTGCAATCTCCTTCTGTACCCTAGGATGCAATTCATCTGAACCTAAAGATTTAAATAAATTTTAATTAGCGAAGTGTTCCCTCACCATCTCTCTGTTTATAGATAGTGTGGATTCTTTTATTACTATGATTGCACTGTGAAAATTAGTTGATGTTACAATTGCTTTCTTAGAGAAAGATGCAAAATAGGAATTTAAAAGTTTGGCCTTCTCAGCATCATTTTTTACCACTTCACCCTTTTCATCCTGTAAAAATCCTATAGCGTCTTAGACTTTTCTTTTGATTTTGACATACCCCCAAAATTCTTATTGCTTTTGGTGTCCCTTACAAGCCTTATTTCATTACTGGCCTATGCTCTTCTAACTTTTGCCCTGCATTCCCTGCAGACAGCATTATATTCTTCTTTAAATATGCACCCTCTTTTCCATTTAATATACATTTCTTTTTTCCTTTTTAGTTTAAGTTCTGTGTTCAACCATCCTGGTCTCTTTATATGGTTCCAATTCTCCTTTTCTGGATTATTATTGATTGTGTAGTGAAAATTTCATTTAATAAAATCTCCCATCCTTCTTGACATTTATGTCCTTTAGAACATCCAGCCATTGGACCTTTCCAACCCTCTTTCTGAGTCCATTAAAATCTGTCTGAGTCCTTGCAGGTCTTTCTCTTCTTGTAATCCAAAATTCAAGGATAGGATAGCATGATGTCTGTCCTAAGTACCTGTTCCAGTCTAGTTTGAATCTGTACCTGAATCTGAAACCTCACCTGTGGTACCTGAACCTGATACCTCGCCAGTGGTACATGAATCTGTAATCGCACTTTTGCTACCTGAACCTGAAACTGCACCCGGCGGTACCTGAACCTGAAACTGCTCTGGCGGTACCTGTATCTAAGCCGCACCTGTGATAACTGAAACCACTCTGATGGTATCTGAACCTGAAACCGCTGTGGCGGTACCAGAACTATAAACCGCTCTGACCACACCTGAACCAGTCCCACCTTGGACTTCTGGTCTGCTGTCTTGACTAGGGTTGATCAAATAGCTTTGTATAGGTGCTTATCCGAATAGCTATAGCGCCTACCGAATAGCTGCATCGGCAACCTGGATACCTGAAGCGCTCCCGATAATCAGCTGTTCGGCACCGCAGCTGCATGTGTCACGGCTGTGTGACAGTCACAACACATGCATGGAGCGCCCAACAAACAATATAATTTTAGATGACTTATCATAATGCCTTGTGATAATGTACTGCGTAAGTTGAATATTTCCTTAGAGGTTGGGAAAGTACTAGCATCAAATAAATATTTTGTGACTGCAAATGAGGGATCCTCAGTGCAACCTTGGCATGGCCAAGGTCTCAATTCATTATTCTGCCCCCCTCAATTACAATCCTTGGTCCTCTCCTTATGTTGATTGGAGCACTGCCTGAATTGTATCCTCAGCTATGCACACACTGACACCACAGGAGCTGAGAGCGCACACAACGTCAGTGTGTGTGGTTGTGTTCTCATGCCCTTCCACTGTCTGAGGTGGCTGTCATAAGGGAACATCACAATAGTCCTATTTCCGGATTTATAGTGTGGATTGGCATAATGTATGGCAACCAGACCCCTCTAGTCTTCATTCCATGTACACTAAACAGTACGGTACTGTCATTAATCCAAATCCATTCTCCAATACAACAACATGACACGACTATTGTGAGTAGCCTGTATCGCCTAAACGTGCTGCCATGGTGTGCAGCGTCTCCGGACTGGACTTGTTTCCCATCAAACACATCTGGGAAGTCAGTGGTTGGCAATTGCAAAGTGCACTGCAAGCAGCTTATCTTGATGAATTGTGTGCACAAGTGCATCAGTGTGGCAAAACATTCCTCGGACAACCATTAATAACCTCATTGATAGCAGCCAAGGTATGTAATTATGAGGATTTCTTCTCGCGATGCTCATACTTGATACTGAAATAAATCAAAATATTTGAAAAATTTTGTTTCCATTTTTTCTTATGATTAGCATTTCATTAACATGTCTATTGATCTTGCATTTTCCATAATTCCACGACTTTTCCTTCTTGGTGTTGTAATTCCAATGTGTAGGAGTGTACACACTATGAGCACAATTATTAGGCAAGGGAGTATTTTGACCAACTCATCATTTTTAGGCCGGGGTAACACTTGCGAGTGTGATGCGAGAAACTCTCGCATCAATACCCAGCACTGCCACCGGCACTCGGGACCAGAGTGGTGCACCTGCCCCCCGAGGAAGCGACAGCGAAACGCGCGTAGGGGTGCGTCCCTGCATGTACTGACACCAATATGGGTGAGTTAACCCCTTGACTATGGTAATTAATACCAACAAATATTGTTATCTGTCTACTTTTCCACTCTCAGTCATGGGTCCGGACCCTGACTGTATGATACTGTATCTGCACCTGTCATAATTATTATGTGACTTAGTGGACCAGTTGGCACATTAGCTAGGGGATATCACTATAGATATGTATATCCGGTGTTTATTCTATAGACATATATTATTCGGGTATTGCCACTGTTGGTCTTTTTAACCCAAGTTGGTACCAGAATGCAGGACCTTTTTTACATCTAGCCGTATACTCTGTGCTACCCTGACCGCTATGAGTTCTTGATAAGTTGCTACATAATTGTGAAATATATTTTTTAACTTTTGTACTACCCTACGCTTAATAAACATTGCTATTTTTCTGATATGATTTGTTTTGTTTGGTGTTTTGCTCCATTTTTTGGTGTTGGACTGACGTAAACCCTATAGAGAGCTTGTGGGCTCTTTTTAAATGGGAGATTTACAGTGAAGGAAAACAGTCACCTCTCTGACCAGTGTCTTGGGAGGCCGTGGTTGGTGCTGCCCAAAAAGTTCCATGGATGGAGCTGATGACTGTTTTTGAGAAGAAGGTTGGCTATATTGGTCTCTGATATTTTTTATGGAAATGTCAGAAATGTATATTTGTACATTTTGAGCTGTTTGTTATTATTCTCACTTTGACAGATGAAAATTTATGTTTTTCATTTAGTTGCATAATACATCTGCTCAAAGAGATATTCTAACAAATGCAGAACCTCACTTTTACCATCTTAAATATTCAAGTTTCAGATTTATTAACCGTTTGGATTGACTGACAACACTGGAGTTGTTCAATAATAAAATTAATCATCAAAAATACAAATTGCTTAACAATTGTGCACACAGTATATAGACAGTGGTGCTTGAAAGTTTGTGAACCCAACAGAATATTTGTGCATAAAGTTGAAAGAAAACTGCCATATTTTCCGGTGTATAAGACGACTGGGAGTATAAGACGGCCCCCAACTTTTCCAGTTAAAATATAGAGTTTGGGATATACTCGCCGTATAAGACTACCCCTCTTCCAACGCACATACAGTAAAACACATACACATGCAGCGTGGCAAAATCCGCTTCTGATTGGCGGTGAAATCATCCCCGCTGGTCAAAGAGCCGTGGTTCCCACACTGTCTACAGACAGAGTGATCGCTCAGCTGTGATCGGAGGTATAAAGTTTATCTCCGTTCACTGGTGTCAGCAGATGAGACTACTGCTCCCATCATCTGACACCTGCTGCCTCTAATAACAGTGAGAGCAGGAGCGGCGGATGAGAGTGTTCATCAGCCGCTCCTGCGCTGTAAATAAAAAAAACGGCAGCCGTGAGCTTGAGGTCACCTGACAATACAAAGGTGACATCAATCCCCCCAACTATTACCCCACTTGCCATTGATACAGGGCAAGTGGAAGGGCACGTATAATAGATGTACCTTTTCTGGGCAGCTGCAGGCTGCTATTTTTAGGCTGGGGGGGCAATATCCATGGCCTCTTACCAGCCTGAGAATGCCAGCCCACAGCTGGTTGGTTGTCAAAAAGGGGAAGGGGCATGCCATTTTTTAAAATTATTTAAATAATTTAAAAAAATCTTGGGGACCCCTCTATTCTTGATAACCAGCCTTGCTGAAGCTGACAGCTGTGAGTTTTGTCTGGCTGGTTAGCAAAAATACAGGGAAACCACGTAGTTTGTTTTATAAATTATTTACAGAGCAGGAGCGACTGATGAATACATCTGCCGCTCCTGCTCTCACTGTAATTAGCAGCTGCAGGTGTCAGATGATGAGAGCTTTAGTCCCATCAGCTGACACAAGTGAGCGCTCACACTGTCTTTTGACAGCATGGGAACCGCGGCTGTATGACCGGTGGGGATGATTTCAGCGCAGAAGCAGTGTTTGCCGTGTGTCATGTATATGACAGTGCCACAAACACCCGGTGTTCAGGCAGCCGAACCCGAACAGTACGGAACTTTACTGTTCTGGTTCGCCCACATGTACTCCTGAGGACTGCAGTGAAGCGCCCAGGTGCATTTGTGCGAGATCTGAGAGGCAGAGAAGGAGGTAATATGATACAAGGGTGGGCCAGACGGGTGAAAAGGGAGTGTTTTTCTGGGTACAGCAGCGCTCTCTCTTTTTTTCATACCCCGGATGTCCCGGAAGCCTGCACTTGCTTCACTAAGACAACACCCAGCATATAAGACGACCCCCAACTTTTGAGAAGAATTTCAGGGGTTAAAAAGTCATCTTGTACGCCGGAAAATCTGGTACATCATATCTTCACAGGAGTCCTAGAAATAAAGAGAACCAACTCAAACAAATGAGTCAAAAATATTACATTTTTTTGGCACCTCTGTGTATATGCTGTATACTGACATTCCTCTTCTCTCACACTTTCATTACTTTTTGAGAAACACATTTTTTTTTGTACGTGACACTTCGTGTTCTTTAACAACATGCCATGGCCTTTAGTTATATGTGATCATTCCAAAAGTAATAATTGTCTTTTTATTTACAGAGTTTTGAATAACTTTGAGTTTACTAATTATATACTTGTCTGTCCAGTGGGTAAATGATATATATTAGTAAGTTCCCTTACCTACAATTACCTAATATACTCTCAATTGCTCTTATTTCTGCTGCACATGAATTATCCAAAACTGCATAAGGCTGGTTTCACATTAGCATTGCACTGACCTGCGTCGGTCAGCGCACAGCCGCTGCTAAGCTCCACCTCCGGCCCCGCCTCCTCCCGATCGCTGCATGTGACCTGCGCACCCTATCTTTAGCATTGGGTTCGCAGGCCTACGCAGGTCGTGTGCAGGTATGCATTTTTTCCGGCGCATGCGTCCTTTTGACGGTGCGCCGACCTTCTCCCAATGCACCTTTGTTGCATTTTGGTGCGCTCGGCGCGCCGTCAAAAGGACTCATGCACCGGCAAACACATACCTGCGCACGGCCTGTGTACCCAACGCTAAAGATAGGGTACGCAGGTCGCATGCAGCGTCATGTGCCCATGGTGGAGCGATTGGAGGAGACGCGGCCGGGGCGGAGTGCAACGCTAGTGTGAAGCTAGCCTAAGGAAAATGCCATAAAACAAGCTGTAGATTGATATATGGCATGTTGTTTCAGTAAAGCAGCCATAATAGTTGTTTATGATATGCTGACTGTCTATGGGAATTTTATTTTCTTATTTAAGAATCATAGATAATTAATTTTTTTAATCAAGGGCTTACATCTCATAGAGGCAGGTTATGTGGCTATCATACGGGCTTCGAGAGAGAAGACTCAGTCAGGCCCATTTCGTCATATATAGAGAAGGGCAGACACCTGGATGTTCGGGTTCGGCCGAACAGTTACAAAAAGTGTAGGTTCTGGTACCAGAACAGTACCCGAACTCGAACCCGGACCACAGTCACTTGAATGGGGGGCCTGAACATCCAGTGTTTTCCACGCTGTAATATCTGACAGAGTGGCAAACACTGCTTCTGATCGGCACTAAAATCATCACCGCCGGTCAGACAGCCGCGGTTCCCACGCTGTCATTTGATCAGCAGCTGTGATCGGAGGTATAATATTTACCTCCAGTCACTGATTAAGGGCCCTGAAACTTATAAGCAGAGGGAAACAAAAGTAAGGTGCTTCAGTCCTAGGTGAAAAACGTGATGGCCAAAATGAAGGGCCTAATTTAATCCCTTCCTACAATTTTCATTTTAGTACTTAGGTGAAAAAATGCACTACCATCATTGTTTTTTCAGTTCTTTACTGTGTTCATTTTGCTCTATAAATGACCTGACAGCATGATTTGTAGGCCAGTACAATCATAACATTACCAAACTTGTTTTTTTTAAGTACTAAAAACAAACTCAGAAGTTTTGAAAAAATGAATGGCTTGCATTCCTGTTTTTCAAATCGGTACCATTTTTATATTTCTGGCGATAGAGCCATGTAAGGGTTTGTTTTTTACATGGTGGACAGAGTTTTTTTTACACAAATTTATGTTTAATGTGACATTTTTAACATTTTTTATTCCATTTTTGGGGCCAGGATGGCTCCTAAAAAAGCCCCACAATCTCAATTTGTTTCTTTCATTATACAGTCTATAACATAAAGTAAATTTTTCTCTTTAAACGGTAAAAAGAGAAAATAATTTTCTTCTGTGAGCTGAGCAAAGGGCTGAACTTCACAGGAAGATTAATTTTGCAGCCATTGTAGGCTTTAAGCAGGACAATTGTGACAACATGACATCGCATTGTGGGGGACAATCAGAGTCAAGGTGCGTGTTCCAGCAATTATATCATTTAAACACAACCATTAGAGATGAAAGTTAATCTGTCGGCAGATTTTTGCTACCTCATCTGAGAGCAGGCTGATATGGGCAAAGAGGCCTTGAATCCAACGATGTGTCACTTAGTTTACTGGGTGCAGCAGTTCTGACGCAATAAGAGTATTTAGATTTAGCAATACAGCAGAGCTAAGAGAGCTAACCCTGCCCACACCAGGCTTTCTGTGTACATAGTCTATAGGCAGCGAGCTGCTTATGACAGGAGGGGGCGTGGTCGGACTAGCATTCACATGCCGCTGTAGTCCGGACAATGATATTCACCAGGTGATAAAACCTTCAGTGTAAGTAAACAACAGCACACAGCCTCACATGTGATATATCGTTGAAATCTGTGTTTTAACACCTACCTCCTGCTGTCCTGAGATTGCATAGCAAAAACCTGCTGACAGATTCTCTTTAACACCAGCATTTAAATAAAATACTATTATATCCTACAGCGGTAAGGGGTTAAGCTTTTGACATTGGGTCCCTTTCTTCTTTGTTTTACACTGATTTCAACAATTAATGAATTGCTTATACAGCTCCTCAACCTCAAAGATGCCAGAAAGTTTGAGTTCTTGTCTCCTCCTTACCTTTGACTTGACATTTGGAATTCCAAGAAAAGTATTTTTCGTCATCTCATTACCAACGATAAATTACTGAGAAAGACAAATTACGGTATTTCGGGACAACATTTTCTCGTCTTCTCATTGAGAGAGACAATCTATTTAGGGACAGTTATATTTACTAAAATTGCCCTGATGTTGAATTGATCTCCTCCATACGTAAGTGCTCTTAATGTATCTTCTCCTTTTCCATTTTCTCCAAATTTTCCTGATCACCAGAGGAAACAAAGCAAATGTCCAATGTCATTTAGGTTTCTAAAGCACTTAGCAGATGTCTACCTTAATCCTCTGGGGAGAACACGTCCAGTTTTGTTCCCTTACATTATAATTTTGAACAATTCTTCTAAACATGCAATGTGTATATCACATCCTCACAACGTCTCTGCATTCTCTTTCAGCAAGTACAATATATCATTTGAGCGGAATGTAAAAATATAATTTAATATAGCTCTGGTTTTTTTTATAGCTTTGCTGTAATTACACGTTTCTCTCCTGTGTAATTATTTTGCAGAGTCTCTGAAAGTGCTTTTAAAAAGAAAAAAATGTAATGGATTACAAAAGTATTGGCATTCATAACATCATAATGGATAATACAGAAATGTAACAGCGCGAGCCAGGGTTACTGGATGGCAACGTGTCAGGGAACATTTGCAATTATGGCCCCGGTCTCTAGGGAAAATGATATAAATTGTGAAAAGCGCAATGATCGACTTTAATATATATGATGCCGGGCAGACAGTCAAATGGGCCACTTTGTTATGTAACTTCAGAACTGTGTTTAAAGTCCTATTTTAGTCTATATGAGTTTACAGCACTGCAGCGTTATAAGAGAGGTCTGTAATCTTCTAGTATGGGCTTTCCATGCGCTAAATATCTCATTCCCACAGCTATAAAATGACAAATGAATGCTCAATGTAGATGCTAAAAACTCTGAGTAGCCATGACACATAGACCTGATCCAGATGTCTGTTTTCCATAGATAAGTCTGTTTTCCATAGATAAAACACGTACCCCTTTGCTGCGGTCATGGCCTTGCCGAGCAGACTGTTACGCCCAGCCACGGGGCATGTGGATTTGTGGACCAACTGTACCACAAGGGCCGAGCCTACCCAGGAAGGGGCTAACTAATCAGCTACCTTGGTGTTCACTGGAGCCTCTAGTGGTGAGGTCAGGCTTGTGTGGCAGGTAGCCACTAGGTGCCACTTCTGGGCAGAACCCAGTACTGACACTACATTAGGGCTTAGTTCAGACACGCCAGTCAAGGATTCAGGATCAGGGTTAGGCCACTTATGGACCAGGGATTACTGTTTATGCACTGGCTGCACTGAGACCAGGGGACTTCGGTAACAGGACTGGCCGATCTGGGACCAGGGGGCAGTGTTTAGGCTCTAGCTGCTCCGGGACCAGGGGCAGGGTTAAAGCACTGGCCACTCCATGACAAGGGGACAGGTTTCAGGCACTGGTCGCTCCTGGACCAGGGGATCAGGTTGAGGCACTGGCTGCTCCGGGACCAGGGACAAGGTTCAGGTGCTGGCCACATCGGGACTAGGGGACAAGGTTCAGGCACTGGCCACTCAGTGACCAAGGGACGAGGTTCAGGCACTGGTGGCTCCAGGGGCAAGTTTTCAGGCACTGGCCCCCTCCGGGACCAGAGAGCAAGGTTCAGGTATTGGCCGCTTCGGGACCAGGGGACGAGGATACAGGACTGGCCACACCAGGACCAGGGGGTGACGTTCAGGGCTCTGGCCGCAACGTGACCAGGGACCTTACAAATAATATTCAATGCGTTGCTTGGCGACTCCCCAGGGGAGAGGAGTCTTTGATACAAGATCCCCCACCTTTCGGGACCATTTTTCAGGTTGGGGACTTATGCAAATGCCTCTCAGAACCACATAAGAACGAGGGAAACATGGGCACCGTATACAAGCCGCCCCGGACACCCCCCAACACCAAATCAGGAAATGCAGGGGGACATCGGGGGATAACCCCGCAGGGGTTGGGGGGTGAGTAAGCTGATGACCCTGCATGGGGGGGAATGGACGCCAGCAGGGCACGAGCAGCTTTTTTTCACCTTTTTAGTCCGCAAAATAAAAGAACTGATATTAAACAGTTTTTGTTTAGAGTTTCTGACAAACTTTCCCCAAATTAAATCAAGGGTGAGTGAAAAAAAAAAAAAACGAAAATGGATAGTCAAGGGTGTCCCTTTGTGGCTCCGATTTTTACTTCTAATGGGTATGAGAAGCTTGATTCTTTACATTTTCTCGTTTTAAAAAAAAAAAAAAAAAATTACCAAAAAATGTATCCAACCCAAAAGAAACAGTCCATTTTTTTCCATCACCCATGACGGGAAACCAACAAAAGGGGGTCCGCCCCCCAAGGAAGGAAAACCTTTAAAAAAAAAAGGGTGGCTCCTTTCTCAGCATCTACCCGAAGAAAGAAAGATGCCTGGGGCCTGGGTCCGATGGGTTTTTTTTGGCAGGCAGTGGTCTGCTACATCCCACCGGGACCAGTACCACCTCGGGGGGATTTCCGCCAGCCCTCCCTGAGCGAAAGCATGCCACTCCCGGGGGGAAACCGGGGATAACAAATCCTCGGAGGGCCTTTTTTTTCCCTGCCCTCCGTTAGTATAGTGATCAACGCCCTGAGG
>JARQOD010000006.1:400438500-400459779 GCA_033576555.1 Oophaga sylvatica | reverse complement strand
CTACCCCTTTGGCTGAGAATAAACCCCGTTTTCTCCCCGGTGATAAGGGGTTGAACTGATCACGGGTGCTGAAAAATTTTTGGTTTGTAAAATCTGCATGACATTTGTGCTGGGTTTTCCTTGGTTACGTCTCAAAAACCTGTTTTGGTTTGGAAAAATTGTGTCTGTAACTTTGGGGGTGCCATGTGTTAATAAAAAACCCCGTTTTTTCTGCTCCCCCCGGCTGGTGTTCCTGACTTTTTGATTGATTTTTCTGTTGTTTGCAAAAAGAAAAATCGCCCCTTTTGCCTCCCCATGGGTTGACTGCGCTTTAAATTAGTGCGGGTAGAAAATTTCCCAAAAGGGTCCCCTTTTTTAAATTTGTTGTACCTGAACATGCGCTATGCGGTTTTATCAAGGAATCTTGGGAAGGGTCATAAGCCTCCCCTTCACCTTAGGTGCCGGGTTTTTTCTTGGGGCCCAAAAAAGGATGGTTTTTGGGGGCCCGTGTTTTGATTTCGTCTCTTGAACAATATTACTGTGAAATTTTCAATCCCGTTACCCTGTTTCTGACCGTTTTCCAGGGTGAAAAAGTACTTGGTTTACCAAAGCTTGCCTCGGGGGGCGTATAACCTTATTCGCTTAAAGCACGGGGAAAAGGGAAAGACGGATTCAATCCTAAAGGGCATTTTGAGTACCTGGTGTTTGCCTTTGGGCTCATATGCTTTTCCCGTTTTCCCAGCCCTTCATGAATGACTTTTTCAGGGATTTTGGGAAAAATTTCTGTTTGTTTTTTGGTGATATTTGATTTTTTTAATGACGGGGGACTTATGTGAAACTGTTCGAATGTATTCCAGTTTTTGAGAGAAAATGCTCTGTTGTGAAGGGTAAAAAGTGTTTTTTGGCTACAGGGATCTCATTTCTGGGATTCTTTTGCCCCCACTGTTTTTAAAATGGACCGGTCAAGGTTAGGCTTCGTGATTGGGTCCAACCTTTTCTTTAAAAGGTTTTGAGATTTTTGGTTTTGCCAATTTTTATCTAAAATTTTTGGAAATTTTCTGGGGGTTATTTTTAAAACCCTTAATGATTTGACCAGAAAGGGTTCTGATGTGGTGAATTGGCCTCCTGAGGCAGTCTCTGCATTTCAGGAACTTAAGCAGAGATTCACTTCTGCTCCTGTTCTACGGCAGCCTGATGTTTCTCTGCCATTTCAGGTGGAGGTTGATGCCTCTGAAATTGGGGCAGGTGCCGTTTTGTCCCAAAAAGATCCAGAGACCTCTAAAAGTAACCCTTGTGCCTTTTTCTCTCGAAAATTTTCTCCTACTGAACGTAATTATGACGTGGGTAATCGGGAGTTATTGGCCATGAAGTGGGCTTTTGAAGAGTGGAGACATTGGCTGGAGGGAGCCAAACATCAGGTGGTGGTCCTTACGGACCATAAGAATCTGGTCTATCTGAAATCTGCCAAGCGACTCAATCCTAGACAGGCCAGGTGGGCCTTGTTTTTCACACGTTTTAATTTTGTGGTTTCCTTTCTTCCTGGCACTAAGAATGTTAAGGCGGATGCCCTCTCGAGGAGTTTCCTTGCGGACTCTCCTGAGTTATCTGATCCTTCTGTTATTTTGAAAGAGGGTGTAGTTCTTTCCGCCATCTCGCCCAATTTGAGACTTGCTCTGGAGGGGTGTCAGGAGGATAGGCCCGAGTGCTGCCCTGTTGGAAAATTGTTTGTCCCGGACCAGTGGAAAAAGAGTGTGATGTCTAAGATTCATTGTTCCGCGTTGGCTGGGCATCCCGGAATTTTTGGTACCAGAGACTTGGTTAGTCGGTCCTTTTGGTGGCCTACCTTGTCTCGTGATGTCAGGGAATTTGTGCAGTCCTGCGGGACTTGCTCTCGCTCCAAGCCTTGCTCTCGCTCTAGTGGTTTGTTGATGCCATTGCCTGTGCCCAAGAGACCATGGACCCATATCTCTATGGATTTCATTTCCGACCTTCCTGTTTCTCAGAGAATGACCACCATCTGGGTAATTTGTGATAGGTTTTCCAAGATGATACATCTTGTGCCATTACCTAAGTTGCCTTCCTCCTCTGAATTGGTGCCGTTGTTCCTTCAGCACGTGGTTCGTTTACACGGCATTCCTGAGAACATTGTGTCTGACAGAGGAGTCCAGTTTGTTTCCAGATTTTGGAGGACTTTTTGTTCTAAACTGGGTGTTCAATTGTCTTTCTCCTCGGCATTTCATCCTCAGACCAATGGTCAAACTGAGAGAACAAACCAGACATTGGAGACTTATCTAAGATGCTTTGTGTCTGCTGATCAGGATGACTGGGTCTCTTTTTTGCCTTTGGCTGAGTTTGCTCTTAATAATAGGGCTAGTCTGCTACTTTGATGTCTCCGTTTTTCTGTAATTCTGGGTTTCACCCTCGATTTTCTTCAGGACAGACGGAGGCTTCTGTCTGTCCAGGTGTTGACTCTGTTGTGGAGCGTATGCAACTGATTTGGGACCAGGTAGTGGAGAGGTTGTCCCTCTCTCAGGAGAGGGCCCAGCGGTTTGCTAACCGGCATAGGACTGATGGTCCTCGGTTTAAAGTGGGGAACTTGGTCTGGTTGTCCTCAAAGAATATTCCTATGAGAGTAGCATCTCCTAAATTTAAGCCTAGGTTCATTGGACCTTATAAGATCATGGAGATTATTAATCCTGTTTCTTTTCGTTTGCTTCTTCCAGGGACATTTAAGATCCATAACGTGTTCCACAAGTCCTTGTTGAAGAGGTTTGTTGAGCCAGTGGTTCCTGCTGCTGTGCCTCCTGACCCTGTTTTGGTTGAGGGCAATCTGGAGTATGTGGTTGAGAAAATATTAGATTCTCGTTTTTCTAGACGGAAACTCCAGTATTTGGTTAAATGGAGAGGTTATGGTCAGGAAGACAATTCTTGGGTGTTTGCTTCGGACATCCATGCTAGGAGACTTATCCGTGCGTATCATAGAACTCATCCTGACCGACCTGGTTGCTCAAATGAGGGTTCGGTGACCCCTCCTCAAGGGGGGGGTACTGTTGTGAATGGGTTTGAGATGAGTTCTGAGCAGAGGCTCCCTCTGGTGGTTACAAGCGGTGCTAGTCTGTCCAGTGAAGATTGTGAGGACTGGGAATCAGGTGTTACTGAGTGGTCTTATATAAGGGAGTCACCTTCCCATCAGGGTTGCCGGTGATCAATTGTTCTGGTCTGAATCCTTTTTTCCAGTTTCCCTTGTAGCCTGCTGTGTCGTGTCTGCATCTCCTGCTAACAGATAAGACATTTTCTTCTTTTGTGTTTGTGCTATATTTTTGCATTTTGTCCTGCACTTCTGTGGGGGCCTTCAGGGTCCCTCCGGGGGCTTTTGCCCTCTCAGTTTAGTTCAGCCACTGATGTTTGTACTTTTGCTTTTTCCAGTTTTTTCAGTGGCTTCTGTTTTGATTTTGTTACACCAGAGAACTAATTTAGGTGGAAGAGGTCGTGTGATCTCAGGTGTTTTTGAAATTAGTAGAGTTGGTGCTTTTCAGGGTTTTCTGGGATTGCAGTAAGTACCCTTCCTATCCTTTTCTATTTAGTTAGTTTGGGCCCAGCGTTTGCTCATACTATTTTCTTTCTGTGTCAGTATTTCATCTTGTCTAACCGCCATTACATGTTTGGGGGCTTTCTATTACCTGTGGGGTTCTGCTCCGGGGCAGATAGCTTTCCTATATCTATCTTTAGGTGTAGTTAGTTTCTCAGGCTGTGACGAGGCGTCTAGGACCAACGTAGGAACGCTCCACGGCTGCCTCTAGTTGTGGTGGTTAGTCAGGGTACTGCAATCTCATAGATTCCAACTGCTCTGGTATATTGCCTTTTTTACCTGCACTCCTCAGCTACCGAAACATAACACACGACCCTGCATACTATAGAGCGGCTGAGCTGTCACTCACAATACGGACAGCCCAGCACGACCCTGCATATTATAGAGCGGCTGAGCTGTCACTCACAATACGAACAGCCCAGCACGACACTGCATACTATAGGGTGACTGATCTGTCACTCACAATACGGACAGCCCAGCACGACCCTGCATATTATAGAGCGGCTGAGCTGTCACTCACAATATGGACAGCCCAGCATGACCCTGCATACTATAGAGCGGCTGAGCTGTCACTCACAATACGGACAGCCCAGCACGACCCTGCATACTATAGAGCGGCTGAGCTGTCACTCACAATATGGACAGCCCAGCACGACCCTGCATATTATAGAGCGGCTGAGCTGTCACTCACAATATGGACAGCCCAGCATGACCCTGCATACTATATAGCGACTGAGCTGTCACTCACAATACGAACAGCCCAGCACGACCCTGCATATTATAGAGCGGCTGAGCTGTCACTCACAATACGGACAGCCCAGCACGACCCTGCATACTATAGAGCGGCTGAGTTGTCACTAACAATATGGACAGCCCAGCACACCCCTGCATACTATAGGGCGACTGAGCTGTCACTCACAATATGGACAGCCCAGCACGACACTGCATACTATAGAGCGGCTGAGCTGTCACTCACAATACGGACAGCCCAGCACGACCCTGCATACTATAGAGCGGCTGAGTTGTCACTAACAATATGGACAGCCCAGCACACCCCTGCATACTATAGGGCGACTGAGCTGTCACTCACAATATGGACAGCCCAGCCCGACCCTGCATACTATAGGGCGACTGAGCTGTCACTCACAATATGGACAGCCCAGCACGACCCTGCATACTGTAGAGTGGCTGACCTGTCACTCACAATAAGGACAGCCCGGCACGACCCTGCATACTATAGGGCGACTGAGTTGTCACTAACAATATGGACAGCCCAGCACACGCCTGCAAACTATAGGGCGACTGAGCTGTCACTCACAATAAGGACAGCCCAGCACGGCCCTGCATGCTGTAGAGCGGCTGAGCTGTCACTCACATTACTGACAGCGCAGCGAGCCCCCACTATCCATAGGGCGTGTGAGCTGTCACTGCTTCCTAGAACATGGTGAGTGTCGAGATTCTGACCAACCTGCAGAAATTCCACATACGGATCACTTACTTACTTAAGATCTGTATCTATTTAAGTGGCAAAACTGTTTTTTGTTGTTTTTTGTTAGGATTTCAGTTGCCGTTTTTTAAAGTCTGTTCTTGAAAGTACGTCTGGTTTGCAGTACTGACCAGCTGTAATAAGTAACTTCTCATTTGTCATATGCCAGATTCAGATTAGATAAAGTCTTGTAAAATTTTGCTAAGTGGACTTAGCATTGGTCTTTACCTGAATGGGATAAACATCGCTTTACATCATAGCAGATGCTCGGATTTCACTTTTTAGCAGTCATCTTTAGTAAAATGAATGGAAGCTTATTAAATTCTGCTTACATAACATTACTGAAACGTCTCAAAAATAAAGCCGCCAACTGATCCTTATTCCATCATGATGTCTCATGTGCCAAGAGCCTGTCTGTGGAAAGTTTCTACCTCTGGAAACACTCACTTTTAAGTAATGTGTCTTGTTCAGAGAAGGCCAAATTCTCACCAACATACATTAGGCATTTAGGAAGAATAGAAAACTCTTACATTCAGAGATGCTTGTGGCATTAAAGTATATGTAGAAATAATATATATATATATTATATATATATATATTACCAGATGGTGGCCCGATTCTAACGCATCGGGTATTCTAGAATATGTATATGGGTGGAGATTCAGCATCCTGGGCTTGTCTGGGGCAGTTTGTTGAAGTGTCTCTTGCTTTCGACGTTGTCGTTGCCTTGCTGCTGCTGCTTTTCTGTCATCCTCAGTGGTGTATTTTCGCTTACGACCCATTGTAAGACAAGAAGCGTAAATCGTGATAGCGTACAGTAAAGAAGTATCTGTTCAGCGTGCTGTGACTGACAGAACGTGTTCAGTGAACGTGACTGAACTATGTCGCAATGTGACTGACAGAAAGTATTCAGTAAACGTGAGTGAACTATGTCGCACTGTGACTGAGAGAACTTGTCCAGTAAACATGACTGAACTACATCACACTGTGACTGACAAAACTTGTTTAGTAAACATGAGTGAACTACGCAGCACCCACCGCCGCCGACACACATTGTGCCATCACGGCCCAATAATTATTTTCCCCTCCATTTGCTCATTTTCCCCTCCATTTGCTCTCTAACACAGGTTCTGTGACAGTCCCTGTGACTTGCTAAGCCTCGGTCGGGTATCCAAGGAGCGTGCCCGCACCACTCCCCCAGCAACACCCACATCCAATCAGCGACGTGTGATTTCTGTTACAGACAGACAGAATTAGACGATTATATAGTAGATGTATCCAACCTACTGAGGCTCTGACAATCGGCATTTTCCCCAGTCGGCTCTTGACCCATCCGGCTCTGTTAGGTCTTGCAAAGTTCATGTTGGAATTAAATCTTTGATAGTTGGTTAGTGAACCCAAAGTCTCATCTCGTAAGGATAATTTATAATAGATTGTTATATATTGTCAGCTGATTGCTAAGGGAATGTTATCTTGGATTACTTATGTCTTGAGCACATGGCTGAGTTGGCCCTGGGCATGGATACGAGGCTATTTTCACACTTGTGTTGGAACCTTTCTTAGGAGGCTTCAGCTCAAGTTCTGTCGATTTTAGTAAAATAGTAAAAGCAGTGAAATGACCGCCATTCAAACGGAAACCATTATAGTTATGTGGGATCTGTCTGGCGCCATTTAATTCTTTCATAGGATGGACCTTCTGTTCCTACAACAGAACAGAAGAACATTACTTCCAAACACAAGATTGATCCCTACCTAGACGGTTCAAGTATTCACTCGGGGGCTGAATACTAATGCACGTCACAATTCTCAGATTTATATTTTTAAATTAGTTAGAAAACCAAGTATCATTTCCTTTACACTTCTGAAATACTTGCTACTTAGTGTTGGTGTATCCCATAAAATCCAAATAAAATACACTTATGTTTGTGGGTGTAACATGAAAAGAACGTGTAATAGGGAGGAGGGGGATCGGAAGTCTGCTCGCTGTTGTCCGCTGCACCCTACTTGGATGAAGATCACCGCACGGAGCCGCCCTAGTCCGGGACGCTTCAAATGAACGGGAAAACGAAGAAATTCTCCAGCGTTGAATGTATAAGTAAAACTTCACATTTATTTGTTCTTCATAAAAGTTTCATACTGGCCAGTACCACTACTAATCCGATAGACTGACCATCGCGTTTCGATTTTAACAGTCTTAATCCTGGTCTGAAGTCGAATCGCGTCGGTCAGTCTATCGGATTACTAGTGGTATTGGCCAGTATGAAACTTTTATGAAAAAATAGGGAGGTATGAATACTTTTTCAAGGCACTGTGTTTAAAAGTTTTTTAGTCTCATGTTTATTGTAGATTTACTTTTTTCAAAACGAAAACGTTTACTCTTTAAAAATCATCTTAGTCTGCGTTTCCACATACGATAACTTTAGTAAATAGGTTCCAGATGGCATAATACTACCAGATATTGCAGGCAAGGACAGAACAAAGGATACGCAGTGTAATTATACGCCGGCATTTCGAAAATGGAGTTTTGAAAGTTTGCCAGCGCATTCCACTATAAAAGTACCGGCATAATGCCGCACCAGTCACTCGCTGCATTGTATCAGGACCCAGGTGAATATCTACCTTGTGCTCGTGTGTGACCACCAGGCTTATCGCTCATTTCACAAATATCCCCTCGTGCTTTAACGAGAATCCATCTGTTTCTGGCAAGAATCTGATCTGGCAAACTTTGCTTACTGGCACTTCAGAGCAGCAGATCTTTTACAAGATGAACAAATGCTTCAATATACCACTCAAATGATGATGCTTTGCTAAATCCTAGCAGTCTGTTGTGTTCATGAGCAGTTCGAATACACAGGCAGCAGATAACCAGATGCTTTTCTCTTTACTCACACAAACACTCGCAATATGGTAACGCTCACAACCGTGCAGATTCAGAATTTCAGATTTTCACCGACCATAGACCTGTAAAACACAGATAGGACATCCAAAGGGCTCATTCACATGTCCGTTTTTTCCACCTAATACAGATTGATTATTCTGATCAGAATGTGGTCCTGGTGTCATCTGTTTTTTTCGCACTTGGAGAAAAAAATTCTCCACCTTCTCTTTCTTTTCTGACAGTCCATGAAAATTGGACTGCACTCAGATGTCATCCGAGTTTGTTCTGATTTTTTTCACGGACACTTTGACTTGGATTGAACCTTGGATCAAAATTGGACTTGTCTTTGATGTTTTCCTTGGACCACTCAGTCCGAGGAAAAAAAATCGTACATGAGCACAGTACCGTAAAATATCAGAGGTACGAGTGCTATCAGTGAAAACCAAGAATGGCACTCGTACATGAAAACTGGATGTGTGAACGAGCCCTTAGGCTTCATACAGATGTCAGTTTTTCAGATAGGATACATAATACTGTCCACATGTCCGTATATTATTTTTGTGCACATGGAAACGTCACTGATGAAAATTACCCATACAAGTCTATAGGAATGTGAGAATAACGGACAGCTCACGGGTGGCGTCCGTGAGCAGTCCGTGTCCTGCCTGTGATTAGCATGGCACAGGATAGGGGAAGCTTTGTCATTTAGTTTTGCATTTATGAAAATCACTGATGGTAAAAATTGACACTAACCAAAAACACATGAAAATCGGATGAAAAACACTGATGACACTCGTACCCTTTTGTTTTAGCAAACGGGAAAAAATCACTTATGTCTGAATAATGCCCAAAGAGGGCGATAGCAACCATAGCTCAAAGTTTTGGGCTATGATCATACGTGGCAAATTTGTTGTGGATTTTTCAGCGGTGGATCCAGAGCTTATCTGCAGTCAAATCTGCATGTGTTACAAGAGGATTTTGCTGTGGATTTGCTGCCGATTTCACCCTTTACTTTACAAAGTGTGACATTTTCATTGAATTCTGGCCAAAGACTAGACTTTGATCTATCTGTTTTACATATTAATTTACCTGCGTATATTTTCAGTAATGTGTATATGTGATTTGTTCAAATTTTCTGCTATTACTATATTTTTCTTTGCAGAAAATTAGTGGTTTAGGTGGTCTCTGCCAGGACCAGAGGTGATGACGTTCCATCTATGCACAAAAAAAGGTTGCACTCTATCGTGCCAAAGCATGTCAATGTGAAATCTGAAACATAAATAGCAATATGGCTTTTGAATATTTAATGAGACGCTTTGCACAAAATTTGGCCAAATAATGTCTGCCCATAAACCATCGTCAAGGTGGTCTCATAACTTATGGGTCCCTGCCTATGGGAACATACCTCTATTAGGCTGATATCTGAATTCCTGGGTGAATGTGGACACCTGTCAGCAAAGCTTGCCTTTATGGGTAAGTAGGGACCTGCTGTAATTAAAATCACCACATGGTGAAGGGCAGAGTGCTCGGTCAGTAAGCATTCTGACACCATGCAACGCTGCCACTGAGAGCCCGGAAGGAAATTAACTTTATTCCCCTGGTAGCGGATTCCAGTCACAGGGGCGGTGCGGTTTCATACACCGCTCTGTGTATAGTGAACGAAGGCTGTAACTGCGCCCCTGGAACTGACTGACAGCCGCTTAGCATTAGGGCCGACTCTCAGTTAGTGCCAGAGGCGTGGTTACATCTACCAATATCTATTCACAGAGCGGTGACTGAAAGTCCCCCAAGTGACTGAAAGCTGAATACTGCTGGGGAGAATAAATTTAATTTCCTCCTGGCAGCGGGGCTCTCAGTGTGGGCGCCGCATGGTGTCAGAATGTGATTTACCTGCAGATGAACCCAATATCTGCAGGTAAATAGCATTATTTTATATGACAGGTTCCCTTTAATTGTGTTTTGTTCTGTAGAATTAAACCATTCCGGTAAACTTTTTAGGAAACTTGAAAATATTGCGAGCAGTGTAATACAAGAGGGATTTCCAGGAATTACATATTGATGACCTAACTGTAGATTTGGCCATCAATATGAGATCGGTGGGGGTCAGATCTCCGGGACCTCCAGTGTTATTATCGTCCCCGGCAGCGGGCGGATGTAAGCAAGTAATATTAGGATTGTTCAGTAATAATGCAGTTGAGTGATATTTGCTGCACAAATTATGCCATATAAATATTTCCCTGCGATTTTGTGCAATCTGCCGTATGACAGTGCTCTGTATTATTGTGGTAATACCGTGGAGGACGCTGGTGTATGACACATTATGTGAGGCTCTAAGCTGCTTTCCATGCCTTTGGCAGATGATGCTATTATCTTGCCTTTAAGGCTCTCGCACATTACATTTGACATTATAATGGGAGCTGAGCTGTAGTCAGAGGAGCTGAACTCCATTCTTAATGCCCATAATGATAATGATGTATTGGATGCATTATTTAAAACACCTCGAAACGCGTCATTAAATTCTTGACCAGCGCTGATTTGTGACTCCACTTCGTATTACCAGGAAGCATCTTAGATTATAATCAGTAGTTACCCAGTATCTGTTGGTGTGATGACAGTATGGATTCATGATCTCTTGCCATGGTCTGAGTCCCGTGTGTCTCTTTCCTGGTGAACACTTCATTCAGGGGGCTTGTAGCATGTCCTCGTATTTATCCTAATGACACTTTTTAGGAATTTGTACAAAGATTTTATCACACCTGGAATACATAAGCCATCGGGAAATATCTCCAGTGTATCCACCATCTAGTGGTCTCAACCAGTCTCATCTGTTCTGTTCTTAAGATCTTAACTAGCTTGTGTAAGGCAGTGGCTTTCACGTCAGTACAGTAAAGTGGCGGTGACCCAAGAAAGTTCAACTTAAACGTCATTATTTGCCAACTTACTAAATAAATTCAAACGTTATCATCCGGTCTGCAGCCGGAAAGTCCACATCGGGCCGTTACCGTGGGCGTCTGCTCCACTGTATAATTCGTGGGTGCTGTAATGCCTTTACTTAAGTCTCTAGCTCTGGTCTGTGTTCAGTTTCGCACAGCCAGGTATACACAGAGCCTCCTGCTCTGCTGCTTGAAAACCAAACACTAATAGAATATAGAAGAATATAATATAATAGAATAATATAATATAATAGAAGAATATAATGCCGTCTGCAGAACTTGCAGGGCACAAATCAGATTATCTAAAGCTGACAATGAATTAAGGCTTGCAAGTGACATCAAAAGCAACAAAAAAGGATTTTGGGGATACGTCAAAAGTAAAAGAAAAGTCAAAGATGCTATAGGATTTTTACAGGATGAAAATGATGAAATGGTAAGACAGGATGTTGAGAAGGCTGAACTGTTAAATTCCTATTTTGCATCTGTTTTCTCTCAGAAAGGGTATGTTAGTCATAGAATCATATTCTATGATTCTATGACTAACATACCAACCCTTATCTGCAGGATTAAATGTGAATCATGGCCATGGGCCACTTGCAAGGCCGGTACTGGAGGGAGAGATCAGTCCACTACTCTTTAGATCTACAAAAATTAAGTCCTTTCAGTTTCTGAAATTGACTGTAATAGCTTGACCAGTCACGCTTGTTTATTATGTGTACACAGCTGTGCTATAATTGCACGTTCGTTAGGTATTCACATAAAATATCGCTAAGATCGCTAAAAAAGCTATTGCGATCCGTAGCGATATTGTTCATGCGCAGTGCCAGCGACGAGCTTCCACTGTGACCGCTCGTAGCTGGATCGTTTCACCATTTTCGTCGCGCTCCCGCTGGTAAGTACTATCGCTGTTGGCACTTTCTTAGCGATTTAGCGACTTTTGTACCGCAAAGTCGTAGAGATCGCTACGCGATACGTCGTACTTATCGCAAATGTGCCGCATTTAGATTAAACAATCCACTGATTAGTGCGCGTACGGATCCTGGATGTTAGTGGCATACCTATGTTCCATATACACTGGGGCATGTAAAACTCCTGTTCCGTCACTGCCTCACAGATGGCACTAGAAAAGTTCCAATAAGGTTGTGGTTTCCAAAAAGTGTGACATTGGAGATAAGTATGACCTATGCCTCAGGCTTTTTTTTTCTTCTTCAATTTATTAAAGGGAATCTATCAGTAAGATCAACCCCTCTCCCAAATTGCACATGTGGGCATGCAGGTCTTTGAAAAATTCTTTGACACCTTCATATCTTCTGTTAACACTTTAATTAATATGCAAATTATTCTTTAAGTGCTGTAGGTGTAAAAGAGCATTTTCTGAGCCTCTGCCTCCTCAGGTTGTTTCCTTTCTGGTAGAGCGGCTCACTCGACTGCTAACAGAGGTAGACTCAGGAACGCTTTCTGTTTACTGTAAATCTTCCACTGGTTTATTAAAAATGTGCATCATAAACCAGTGCAAAAGTTAAGTAAAATAAACACTGCCCTTCTGACATTACCAGGAAAAAAATAGCATACAGTACAGTCTGTGTGGCTGCGGGGATCCTCCCACAGAGGATAACAAAACACATGTTTCAGTTTTCTTTAACAGGAGCACAGCTCTGGAGCTCTCATCTCCTGGCACACTGAACACTGAATGAGTCAGAAGGCTGCCTATTTATCTTCTGGACCACACTCTGCGGTGGAGAAATTCTGAACAGCTTCCCATCCACTTTTCAGCTGTCCACAAAAACCACACCCTTATCATGGCCAATAAACCCCTCTCAGCACTTAGTGCATTTATAGCACTTTTACAGGTTCATATCACTGAAGCTAACAACCTGAGTGACACATATCTCCCCTCCAGTATTTTACCAGTGACCTTGTCACACCCGCTTTAGCTTGTTGGCTCACTGTTTGATTTTCTTGACTGACATGACACAAATAGTGAGCTATCAATCAAGCTAACATGGCTGGTGCTAGGAAGAGAAACTACCTGGAAGTGCTCTGTCATGCCCAGAGCACCTAATGTCTCATGGGAATGTGAATTAAAATGCTGATTCTTCGGGCATGCAACAACAGTTAGAAGATATAAAGGTGTTTATGGATTTCTCTTTAAAAGACATGCATGCCCATATGTGGGGTTTGGGGGGAGGATGGAGTTGATCTTACTGACAGATTTCCATTAAGTTACAAAATACCTTCTTAACTTTTTTTGCATTCATACAAGTCAAACATGTTCTATACATGTTCTTTCTCAGGCTTCTTTATAGAAGAGGATTTGATTTTTTGGGGAATTGATCCTAAACATTTGCTTCTGCAGTAGAATGTCTTAGTTCTTGCCATCAACAAGGACGAGATGTGTGCAGTCATATAAACTCGAGCTCCAAATTTCCTTATTGAATATTTTTAAGGTTTTTCTGTTGGATTCATTTGCATGACAAGCATATGCTAATCCCGTACAAATCCCTGTCGCTTTTCCGAGATCTCTGTACTCTTCGACTATTAGTTTTTTTTTCTGCACTTATTGGAGGGTGATGATCAGTTATGCGAGAAAAAAAACGTATTTGCCTCCATTGATGAGCAATCAGTAACATATTGCATGTCATTACATTTCTTCGTATGGTGCCTGAGTTAAGGATTGGGCTAAATGAGACACCGCAGTAATCCCTCTTTCATCTGTTATGAGAAGTGATATGAAATGTAGATTGCAGTGCCAGCCTGCTGGGACATTGGGTTTCTAATGGAATATGAAATTTTCGAGCAATCTGGCTGTATTTCCAATGGCGTGGATCCAGGCTCACGAATTATCTTGTCATTGGGACATTCCTTAGGTAGAATATTGAATCTGGTGTTCATTTCAGGCAGCTGCAACCTATCAGCACCATTTCTACTTACCTGCTTGCCAAGAATATCTTCACCTGTGTGATTACGCCGCTCGCTGTTACTTACTCCACTGACAGCAGGTAATTATGCACAGTAATCACAGGGGCCGATTGATCATGGCTGGCGTAGCGAGCATTCACACTATGCCAGTCTTGCTGGAATAGAAGGCACTGCGTTCCTTAAGAAGGGCGCGCCACTTAATGAATTTGCCATCTCTTCTGAGTGGTGTGTGCCGTGCCAGAAATGCTACTCCAGTCGGGGACTGGAGCAGCATTTTTAGAGTACAAAACTCCGGCCCTTTTGATGAATTTGACAGGCTGTTGTAGCCATGTCCCTGTTCCGCCATACATCCTCCTCAGCTTCACCTATTTTAGCAGAGCTGATTCAAACCAGTACAAAAGCGCCAAAAATTACATTTTTTTTCTTGCTCAGTTCTCCAATATTTCAAAGCTTTTACGACAGTTTTCTGACGGCAAGGGCAGCACAGTGGCTCAGTGGCTAGCGCTGCAGACCTGCAGTGCTGGGGACCTGGGTTCAAATTCCTCCAGGACAACGTCTGCAAGGAGTTTGTATGTTCTCCCTGTGTTTGTGTGGGTTTCCTCGAGGTTCTCCAGTTTCTTCCCACACCCCAAAGACATAATGATAGGGAATGTAGATTGTGAGCCCCATCGGGGACAGCGATGATAATGTCTGTAAAGTGCTGTGGAATAGTAATAGCATTATATACAGTGAGTACCGTATATACTCGTGTATAAGCCGAGATTTTCAGCACCTTTTTTTGTGCTGAAAATGCCCCCTCGGCTTATACACGAGTCAGAGGGCAGAAACCAGCGGGGGAGGGGATGCGGCGGCAGGAGCCGGTGGCTGGGATCATACTCACCCCTCCCCGTGCCATCGCTGAACGTTCCTGCAATCCTGCGTTCTCCCCGGCTTTCTGCAGCTCTCCAGCTTTGAGCGGTGACGTAATACCCACTCATTAAGGTCATGTAATATGGACGCGACGCCACTCCCATGGGCGTGGCCTCCATATTCATGGCCTTAATGAGCGGTATTACGTCACCGCTCAGCGCTGGAGAGCTGCAGGAAGCCGGGGAGAACGCAGGTTGCCGGCCGGGACGTTCAGCGATGGCATGGGGAGGGTGAGTATGAAGGAGGAGGATGGGGGGAGCATGGAGGAGGACAAGGAGCACGGAGCAGGACGGGGGGAGGACGGAGAGCTCGGAGCAGAACGGGGGAGGACGGAGAGCGCGGAGCAGGGGGGGGGAGAGGACGGGGAGAGCCACGGAGCAGAACGGGGGAGGACGGAAAGCACGGAGCAGGACGGGGGGAGGACGAGAGCACGGAGCAGGACGGGGGGCACAGAGAGAAAGGGGAGTGGGCGGAGGGAGAGCACGGAGCAGAACGGGGGATGGAGGAAAGCACGGAGCAGGACAGGATACATGGAAAGCAGGAAGGAGGGGGAGCAAGAGCAGGAGAAGGAGGGTGGGCACAAGAGCTGGATGGGTGGAGCCGGAGCAGGACGGTAATACACAGCAGGCGGATAACGGAGTCAGAGGAGGTATCCAAGTTATGGGCAACAATGATGGGGGGGCGGCGTATTTACACGGGTCGGCTAATTACAGTTTAGTAAAAATACGGTTAAGTAAAATAAATAAGTAAAGACTTTGCTGGCTCTTTTTTGCATACACTTTGTTCCCACTGATTATGCGAGACTTTCTTCTACCAGATGGAGGGCACCCCTATTGGCACTGTTTATGTGAGACTTTTTACTGGCACTGTTTTCTATTATCTATTCTATTGTTTCTAAACACTGTTTTTCGGTGATTTTTGTATCTCCATTCATACTGCACCCACACACACAAATGATAAACCATTTGAAAAGTAAACTTGCTACCTTCAGCATGAAAATAGCCAAACAAATCACACATCCACGATTTGATCACAAAATACAGTTTAAACATTAATTTTCATAAACCTGAAGTAAGGAAAAATGACTTTCAGGTGTCACCACATTACCCCAAAGCACACTACCACAAAGCTGCTTACAGACATCACAAACAAATCCGAACATTTGCCTCTGGGGCTTTCCAGCTTGCCGAACTGCTTGCCCAGCCTATTTTAGCCAAATTGGAGGATTGCACACGTCACCGTGACGCACATATGCAAACACATTTGTAAACATGCACTGCCTATTGAATTGCATTCTTGCTCCGTTCATACTCCACCCACACAAACAAATGATACACCATAAGAAAGGTCAAATTACCTGCAGGTGTCAGCACACTACCCCAAAGCACACTAACACAAAGTTGCTTACAGACATCACAAACAAATCCAAACATTTGACTTGGGTTTTTTCCAGCTTGCTCAAGTGCTTGCCCAGCCTATTTCAGGCACATTGGAGGATTGCACACTTCACTGCAGGTGAGTCACATATGCAAAAACATTTGTAAACAAGCACTGCTTTTTCGTTGATTACTTCACCCCACACACAAATGATACACCATTTGAAAGGTAAACTTGCTCCCTTCAGCAAGAAAAGAGCCAAGCAAACCACACACTCATGATTTTATCACTAAATACAGTTTAATCATTTATTTTCATAAACCTACAGAAACACACAATGACCTGCAGGTGGCACCTCAACCAAAAGACATTTTTTGGCCTCCACTTATCAAACCAATTTATTGTATTACCAAGCTACATATATGAATACCTGTCTGTGTTTATCATCTCATGAAATACATTTACATTTGACCAGCTTGCTTTTTCTGAAATTGCCTGCACCCCCGATGACCAATGTGTGAAAATTTTGCACGAGTCAAGCTAGTTATTGTTATTATTTATTATTATAGCGCCACTTATTCCATGACTCTTTACATATGAAAAGGGATGTATATAGCATAAAAGCAAGTACAATAATCTTGAACAAAATGGTACCGACTGGTACAGGAGGAGAGAGGACCCTGCCCGCGAGGGCTCACAGTCTACAAGGGATGGGTGAGGATACAGTAGATGAGGGTAGAGCTGGTCGTGCAGCGGTTTTGTGGAATTAGGGTTACTGTAGGCTTGTCGGAAGAGGTAGGTCTTCAGGTTCCTTTTGAAGATTTCCTTTGTTGGCGACAGTCTGATGTGTTGGAGTAGAGAGTTCAAGTGGGGGGGATGCACGGGAAAAATCTTGTATGCTATTTGGGAATAAGATAAAAGGGGAGTACAGAAGGAGTAATGTGAGGATTCGAGGTTGCGTGCTGATAAGTACCGGGAGACGAGGTCACAGATGTATGGAGGACACAGGTTGTGGATGGCTTTGTATGTCATCATTAGGGTTTTGAACTGGAGTCTCTGGGTAATGGGGAGCCAGTGCAGGGATTTACAGAGAGGAGAGGCCGGGGAATAGCGGGGGGATAAGTGGATTAGTCGTACAGCGGATTTTTGGATAGATTGGAGGGGTGCAGAGCGTTAGAGGGGAGGCCACAGAGCAGGAGGTTGCTGTAGTCGAGGCGGGAGATGATGAGTGCATGGACTAGAGTTTTTCCATATTCTTGGTTGAGGAATGTAAGAATCCGGGAAATATTTTTGAGTTGGAGTCTGCAGGAAGTGGAAAGGGCTTGGATATGTGGTTTGAAGGAGAGATCAGAGTCCCAAGGTTTTGCCAAGACAGCAAGCTTGTGAGAATGGGGAGAGTAAGCAGCCATTTACTTTCTGTTGTGGGGGTTTAATGAGATGGGGGAAAATAATGAATTCTGTTTTATCCATGTTGAGTTTTAGAAATCTAAAAGAGAAGGATGAAATAGCAGCAGACATTGTGGGATTTTGGTTAGTAGGGAGGTGATATCTGGTCCAGAGAGGTAGATCTGCATGTCATCAGCATAGAGGTGATACTGCAAGCCGTGGGAATCTAATCTGTCCCAGGTCGAAGGTGTAGATGGCGAAGAGCAGGGGCCCTAGAACTGAACATTGGAGGACAGCGACAGGACAAGAGATCTAAGATAGTGCCAAATCTGAGATGCCAAGCGATGAGAGAATCTGAAGTAAGAGGAAATGGTCCACTACGTCGAAGGCAGAGGACAGATCCAGGAGGAGAAGGACAGAGCAGTGTCACTTGGATTTGGCAGTAGGTTGGCATTTGGTTAGTAGGTCATTGGTGACTTTAGTCAGGGCAGTTTCAGTGGAATGGTGCGGTCGGAAGCCAGACTGTAAGAGGGAGCAGGAGGAAAAGTGGGAAGCCAGTTCAAAATGGACGTGTTGTTCCTTTAGTTTTGAAGCATAGGGGAGAATTGATATAGGGCTAGACAGAGGGAATGGGTCAAGGGTGGGTTTTTTGAGGATGGGTATGATTGAGGCATGTTTGAAGTATGAGGGGAAGACACCAGTGGTTACCTTTAAAGGTACCGTATATACTCATGTATAAGCCGACCCATGTATAAGCCGACCCCCTAATTTTGCCACAAAAAACTTGGAAAACTTATTGACTCTCGTATAAGCCGGGTGTATAAGTTGCCGTCCTGCTCTGTGCTCCCCCATCCAGCTCTGTGCGCCCTCATTCTCCTCTGTGCTCCCCTCCTCCTGCTCCATTATCCTGTCCTGCTCCGTGCTTTCCATCCTCCCCCGTCCTGCTCCGTGCTCCCCCATCCAGCTCTGCACTCCCCATTCTCCTCTGTGCCCACCCCTGTCCTGCTCCGTGCTCTCTGTCCTTCCCCGTTCTGCTTCGTGCTCTCTGTCCTCCCCCGTCCTGCTCCGTGCTCTCCGTCCTCCCCCCGTTCTGCTCCGTGCTCTCTGTCCTCCCCCGTTCTGCTCCGTGCTCTCCGTCCTCCCCCCCGTCCTGCTCTGTGCTCTCCGTCCTCCCCCGTTCTGCTCCGTGCTCCTTGTCCTCCTCCATGCTCCCCCCATCATCCTCCATCATACTCACCCTCCCCGTGCCATCGCTGAACGTCCCGGCCGGCAATCCTGCGTTCTCCCCGGCTTCCTGCAGCTCTCCAGCGCTGAGCGGTGACGTAATACCGCTCATTAAGGCCATGAATATGGAGGCCATGCCCATGGGAGTGGCGTCGCGTCCATATTACATGACCTTAATGAGCGGGTATTACGTCACCGCTCAGTGCTGGAGAGCTGCAGGAAGCCGAGGAGAACGCAGGATTGCAGGGACGTTCAGCGATGGCACGGTGAGGGTGAGTATGATGTCCCAGCCACCGGCTCCTGCCGCCGCATCCCCTCCCCGCTGGTTTCTGCCCTATGACTCGTGTATAAGCCGAGGGGGCATTTTCAGCACAAAAAAAAGGTGCTGAAAAATCTCGGCTTATACACGAGTATATACGGTAAATGCCGTTGTAATTTTTATTTTATAACTCAATAGTAGACATGAGAATCAGAAACTTTATTATATATCCTTTCAGAGAACCTTCTTTTTTCTTCTTTTGGACTGCGCTTTCATTCTTAATTTAGGGATGAAATCTTTTTTTAGTGAAGACAGATTTTCCCATTACTAAGATAAGAGATGGCAGTTGGCCTTCTTAAAGGGGTTATCCACTACTCGGACAACCCCTTCTCCTTCCCTATCTTTACCCCCAGTAAAATAATAACACTTAGGCCGGAGTCACACGAGCATATAAATGGCCGAGTGCTGAATCGGCGTGAAAGAAAAATCGCAGCATACTGCAAATTCATCTGAGAGTCAGATCGTACTCACACAAGTCTATGGGTACGAGTGATTTCTGTGGATGCCTGTAATGGAGGCGATGTAGAAATTAGTTTCTCCATCTCCTCCGCTCTTGTGCTGTGATTCTCTGGTGCGAGAGGATTGGAGCACAGAGCACTGACACTCGGATCACTCTCACTGCAGAGTTTGAGCCGAGTGTCATTAGCATATTGCATTGGATGCTATACACTAGTGTGACCCCAGCCTTACACTCACCTCCAGTGTTAGCGCCGTTCCAGCGGTGTCGGCACTGGCTCTCTCAGGGCTCTCGTGACATTAATTATGTCCTGCAATCTCTGCAGTCAATGAGCCCTGGCTTCACTCTACTCTCCTATACATATATTTGACATCTGGAGGAGGTGAGAGGGTAGCCGCACTTTCAATGGAGCGACTGAACACCCTCATTGCGCTATTAACCTGCAGATTATCCCTCTGTCTGCAGGTTAATTGCATTATCGGACTTGACAGATTCCCTTTGAAAAGGTTGTCCCATAAACAACATATATCACTTATCCTCAAGATGAATGCAGGGGGGTCAGCCCCAATGATTTTGAGAACAGGGCACCCCAAGTCTTCTGTGTGAATAAGCCGTTACTGAGCATGTGCGACCACTGTTCTGTCAACTGGCTACAACGCCGGCAGGCAGTTAATGGACAGTAAGCTTGGGAGGTTTTTAGACTTTGCCTACCACTACCATCACTGTAATTGGTTTTATGACCATGAAAATCCTGACAGGTTACCTTTCAAAGGAACATCTTTTTTTATATATTTTTTTTAATAAGAAGGACAAACAATTACCTCCTTTTATAGGTCAGGTTCACATTTTTACCGACATCCACTTTTTTTGAATGGATAGATTTGCACTTTACAATACCATAAATGTACTCCCCAAAGTTTAGGTAGAGCAGTTCAGAGCATATCCTCCGTTTTTTCAGTTCTTTTAATTCTGTAATTACATGTAATTGTAGGAAGGTTGTTTACGTCTAACATGTTGGGAGTAGACTAGTGATTTTACAGTTACAATTTTCCAATTTTCCTCAGTAGGAAATTGCTCATATATTTCATACAACAACCATTCAATCCTAATTGAGCAGAGATTTTGCAGCTGCTTTACAGAAATCAGTTGGAGGACGCTGCGAGTTATTCCAGAGCAATTCTTGCTCAAATTATTCAAAATTCAGACTTTCATATTGTATCTTGAGGATTTAAAGGGCAAGTTTCTTCGTTAATTGCAGAGTGAATTGTCCTAAGAGCTAGGTCTAAACTGCAGACAAGCAATAAAGACTTTCAAAAAGAATTTAAAGAGGACCTTTCACCAGATTTTTCATGTTGAGCTGGATACAAGATGTGATAATGGTTGCAGAGCGGAATAAAACATTTTTGTTTGTTTTTAACCCCTTTCCGACATCAGGTGTAATAATACGCCGATGTCGGACTCTTTCCATTTGATGTGGGTTCCGGCATCTTTCCCGCCACATGTCAGCTGTTTGAACAGCTGACATGTGCCTGGAGCATTCACAGGTGGAAACGCGATCCACCCGCGGCTATTAACCCGTTAAATGCCACTGTCAAACTCTGAGCAGCATTTAACATTCTCTTCCGGCAATCATGCCGGAAATCCGTCCGTCGGTGAACCCCGTCACGTGATGGCGGGTCACCGATGGGTCGGCATGACAACCAGAGGTCTCCTCTATGTAGCAGAGCCGATCGGATTATTGCAGCTTCTAGTCTCCCATGGAGATTATTGAAGAATGCCAGAAGTAAAAAAAAATGTTTTTAAAAATAATTAAAAAATAAAAA
>JARQOD010000006.1:400372110-400438400 GCA_033576555.1 Oophaga sylvatica | reverse complement strand
GAATGATACATAACTCAGCTTCGCTGTATCTCTAAACAGTAGCTGCAGAGATCAGTGAGGAGAAGAGGGCGTGTTCTTTTCTCCTCTGCATGATGCCTTCTGCTTATGATTGGTCAACCTCCTACAGAGGAAGAAGTTTACACCCCCAAAAGCAAATCTCTACCAATGCCCAGGTGAACTTCCTTGATGTGAACAGTTCTCCATTCTCAGACTAGTGAAAAGTGCTCTTTAAATAGCCGGAACTGGAGTTATCTCTATTCCCGGGAGTTGTACATGTGTCAACTGTAATAAAGAACTGAACTGACACTTTCTTATTCCTAACATTTTCTAACTACATGCTACATGTAGTGCTAATTCCATATTGCCAACTCCGTAAATGTACCATGCATATCATCAAAGGTTTAGTCATGTTATTAAATACCATGATTGACTAGAGGGCTTAGTTATGCAGAGACACAGGACTTAGGGTTGTCTGATCTAGATTTGCCTTGGAAGTTTGGATGACAAGTAGCTGTGTTGGCGACAAATGGATGTCACCTGTCTTCAACAGAAACAGATATAAGACGCCAAAGGGCCAGGCTAGTCATCACCTCCTAACAAAGTGAAATACATAAATGGGCAGGTGCAAATCTGCTGTGACTACTATGCAAAATCAAACTAATGCAAAGGTGCAGCAGCACACTGGCTTTTAGTATTTGCAAACAAACCCATTTTTTATTGCATTACAACAATAATCTTGCAAAATCTTCTCCACCCGATTTTTTTTTGCATACAGTAAAACCAAACCTAATGAAACAGAATTGTGAAAAACTGTCACACTGACCGAACACTGATGAAAATTTAATTCCAAGCACTGATGGTAATTGCTTGTTTTTTACATGCCGTACGAGAAAAATCATCGTAGTTGAAATGAGGCCATAAAGAAGTTGTCAACTACTTGGACAAGCCCTTCTCTTACCCCACGGTTGGCCCCAATAAAATAAAAAAAGCTTATACTCACCTCCTGTACCGGTGACATTCCAGCAGTGTCAGCGCCGTTCCAGCAGTGTCGGCACTCGCGTTCCCGGGACCCTCGTGTGGTTGTTATGACACGTGAGCCCGGCGCCCAATCAGTGCTGGTGTCACTGTCTCCACCTTCTGATGAATCAAACATCAAGAGGAAGTCAGGGCTGCAGCTGCTCTCTCACTTCCTCTTGATGTTCGATTTGTCCAAAAGCAGAGACAGTGACACCAGCGCTGATTGGGCGCCGGGCTCACGTGTCATAACACCCGTATGAAAGTCCGGGGAACGCGAGTACCAACACTGCTCGAATGTCGCAATAAGCTTTTTTTATTTTATAGGTACCAAGCATGTAGATCACGAATGGGTTGTCCTGGTAGTGGACAACATCTTTGAACTAACAGGTATAGCGCACTGCAATAAAGAAGTATTGCAGTGCGTTACACCAGTAGTATCAAACTATCTCTATATTTGTCTAGTTTGGTAAACTAAAGTAAAAGAGAGAAAAAAAACCTGCTTAAATTACTTTTTTTTGGTCACTTTTCCTTAAAAAGTACTAAAAAGTGATTAAAAATTTGTACATACTCTAAAATGGTATGATTAGAAAATAAAATGAGCCTTATATACAGTAGCTCTCTTGGTAGAAAAGGAAAAAAAAGCTGGGGCTGTTAGTATATGATGACGCAAAAAAAAAATTTTTAGGGGATTTCTGTTATTATAGACTTGCAGAATAGGGTAGGTGCACACAGTCAGTAAACGCTGTGGGTTGGACGCAGCGTCCAGATGTTACAGCATAGTGGATGGGAGTTCAAGAAATCCCATGTCCACTATGTGTCAAGAGATGCACACAGCTCACCCGCAGAGATGGACACGCGTTGCGTCTTTCCAGACAGCAGCATGTTTATTTCTCTTGCGGAGACGCGAATCTCTGCAAGAAAAATTTCACCCGTACAATGTATTGAATCTGTTCATTTCCTGTGCCAGAACGTTCTGGACATGCTCAGTGTACAAAAACGGAATCCGTTACTGGATTCAGTCATATGACAGACGGTGACGCATCTGTCGCTCATAGGCGCCCATTCTACCAGATGACAGATGCAAGCGGATCCGTCACCGTCCGTCTTTTTGACAGTCATTTTATGACGGATCCGTCGCACAACGGAGGCAACGGAAGGCCATCCGTCAAAATCCGTCGCTAATACAAGTCTATGGGGAAAAAAACAGATCCGGCAGGCAAATCCGTCTGATCCGTTTTTTTTGTGCTAACGACGGATTTTGACTGATGCCAAAAAACTGAAGTGTGAAACAGGCCTTCGGTGTGAGGTGTGTTAGATGTAGTGTAGGATAGGTGTATGTTAGATGTTTGTTAGGTGTATGTTGTTAGGAGTATGTCAGGTGTGCATTAGCTGTGTGTTAGGTGTTCTTTTTTATTTCTCAATGTATCTTGGAGGCTGGACATATATTCAGATGATCTTACTTCATTAAAGTGGTATTCCCATCTTGTTCATCTATGGCATTTTCATAGGATATGACATAAGTGTATAGTACGTCCTGGTCCCCAATAGGACCTGCTTTTTTCTCGAGCATAGGGCCTCATTGCAAGCTGCTGTCAGAGGAGAGGTGCTCAGAATTCTCATACACCTCTGCGTTGATAACTGTATGGTAACACCCAGCTGTCAGTATATCCTACATTTCACATCACAATTCAAAATGATAAGAAAATTTGCCCCATTGTTATTTATGGTGATTGCAAGTCTTACACCGAGAACGTCAGATGTGACCTCAGATGTGCCCATGTATCAGCAGAATGTGACCTATCGTGTAAATCAAGGTTTTGTGTTACATGTTTTAAAAAATGACATTTTAAGCAAAATTAGTAATCTTGCAAATTTCACACTGCCTACTAGGACTTTTTTTAGTCTTCATGAACTTTCAGGAATAGTTTACTGGAGTTTTCTTACCATCAGAGACAGGATTACAATGACGGGTAATGGCTCCATACACAGCTGATAACACAGGATCCACCAATCACAATAGCCTATGTAACCGCTCCCCAGCTCCCCCCCTCCCTACACAACGACCTTGCACCCGCTCATTGGTGCTGTACCGCAAAGATAGGGTCTGACCATTGTGACTAATGTGCATGTGTTATTTACTGTGGCAATAAAAAGATAGGTACAGACGTGAACAAAAGGCCACAGTGGATGGTGTGAAAGATTTCCAATTTTGTAATAAGTGAAAAAATAAAAGCTAGCAAAATAAAATTAAACACAAAAATCTGATTTAATCAAAAGGTATTTTTCAGATGTAGGATACAGAGGTAACTACTACCCAGCACAATGATGATTCTTCCTTTATTATTGACATTCCCACCCACTACAATCAGCGATAAGAGCCGATCACCATGGAGCATGTCCAGGCTTGGACTGGCCCACTGCATAGCAGGAGAATCCTCCGGTGGGCCATCATCCTCTTGTATGAGCAGCACTTGGCACAATATAATTGAATCACTATGGCAGCATCTTATTTATTTAACAATCTACCCAGCTCATTGTTATATCAATTTGTGATTGAAGAGAATGTCACATTTGGATGTAGCTGAAAAGTGGGGCCCTGGAGTTGGTGACCGGTGGGTCCTTGGGATTCCAGTCCGACGTTGAGCCCGGGACTCGCAGACAATACAAAAGTAGAAATGTTTCCACACTCTCAGGCATTACATTAACATGGTGGAGCCACAGTCCCTCCAGAAAGCATATTTCCATGTAACAAACCAGCCAAATCACGACAGCTCTGGCTGACAGATCTTATAGCGTAAATCACTGCGAACTGTAAATAGAAACTAGCAGGCGTAAATCTCACCGGAGACCCGGCGGCAGAACCAGGCGGCTTGTAGAACAGGTGAGAAATTGAAAGAGAGATGCATTTCCCAGTCTGCCTTGTGAATGCAATCAGCGGAGAGGCTCTTGTGTCATCTCTCTAAGGGCAGGCCGCCGCTTTACACAACAAAAAACCCAGGAAAAGGCCGTGAATAATGTAAAAAGACACACGAGCGCGTAATCTGAGCCCATACCCCCTGTACGTCTTCGTGTGTCTTTATATGATCATTTTACTGGAAATCAAATTAATTGTTATTGTCTTTGAAGATTATTGAATTACACACGATTTTCAGTCTTTAACCCTTATCGACCAGAATGTGATTTTTTTCTTCCCAAAGGGCCGTCTTTGTTGCAGCACATTAGAATATCAATTTCATAAATATTTGTCTCCCCCCCCTCCATTTATAATAAGCCAATCACGAATTACAGAATATAATGTACAATTACAATTGCCCACAAGAATAACGCAAGTAATCAACCGCCAAGAGTATGACCAACTTAGGGATCTTGTTACAGGACCCTTTTGATACGTTTTTGCCTTGATTTTCATATTTCTTTTAAGTGCATCTTAAAGGGGTTGTCCATAATTTTTTTTTTACTTAAATGAGCTTATTGGGGGTTAAAAATCATTTTTGCAATTGGGTTCCTGCCTTTAAAATGTTGCACAATTTTTGTCCTTACAGGCTCTCAATTTCCCTGCACATTCAACTTTGATGTGGTCTTTAGTCATAAGTCAGCTGAAAGGATCTAAGAAAAAAACCCCAGATAAAATAGATACATCCCCATCAGACTGTCAGATGGAAGTCACTGACGGATTTTCAATTAACTCATTCTGATTCCAGAAATAGACTGCAACGCAGAGATTTTAGAGGGCAAACGGTGCAGAATTTGTAATGCAACCCAATAGCAAAAATGAATTCTAGCCCCAAGTACATGCATTTAAAGGGAATCTGTCACCCTAAATTGGCGGGATAATGATGGCAGTCAGGTCAGATGGGCGGTGTTTTGGGTACTTGCCTCAACATGTTGTTCGCCGCAGTCTTCATTATTTCTGGGAATTGTAGTCATTGCCCTCCATTTAACGCACCTGCGCATTGCAATCTGCGGGCAAAGCATACTGCGCGTGCGCAATTCAAGATTGCAATGCGCAGGTGCGTTATATGGAGGGCAACGACTACAATTCCCAGAAATAATGGAGACAGCGGCGAACAACATGTTAAGGCAAGTACCCAAAACACCGCCCATCTGACCTGACTGCCATCATTTAAATATCCCGCCAATTTAGGGTGACAGATTCCCTTTAAGTAAGAAGAAAAAAATTGTCTCCAAAGGTAGACTGTTCCTTTAAGTTAGGTGTAGTGATGAGTGAATGTGCTCGGATAGGATGTTATCAGACCATGCTTATGAGCTAACCGAGTGTCTTCGGCGTGCTCGATTAATATGTTCGAGTGCATGTCTCGTGGCTGTTCGACAGACACAACATATACAGGAATTGTTGTTAGGCAATTAGTTGAAGGGGTTGTCTACTAGTCAACCCTTTCTCAGTTACAATATTCCCTCACGTACCATAAACATCTTATACTCCCCTCCGATGTTGCCGACCTGTCTCCAGTGATGTTATGTCACATGAGCCCTGCAGCCAGTCAGCGGCTGCTTCATTATCACTTCTTTCGGATTGACATCTGGAAGACGTGAGAAAGCAGTTGGAGTTATGACGCCTTGCAGATGTCAGGAAGTGAAGCGGCCGATAATTGGCTGCAGGGCTCGCGTAACAAAATGCCGGCATCGGAGGTGAGTATGTAGTCTTTTTATGCTATGTGGAGGAATGTTATGATTGAGAATGGGTGTTGTCCGAGCAGTGGACAAACCACTTAAGACAATTACTTGGAAGTGCATTGGGGTGTGACAATGCACTTCCATATCTCGGTTTCCTGGTTGTACCCCACCTAGTGCCGCCCTCTTCTACTTGGATGATAGGTGACTTCCTTCACAGCCACATGAACACAATCAAAATGACAAACACCTGTCAGGCAAGCTGGGGGGATCCTTGCTAGGTGTGGGAATAGGGCCAAAAACTCAAGGTGGAGGAAGGACTCTGCCCAATAGTCATGGAAGGTGCTTGGAGTAGAAACAAAGTCCAGGCCTTCGATGTCCTTGGTGTGACTCCTGGAGACACATTTAGATCTTGACTGTAGGGCTCCTGTCTTCTTTATTTGCCACTGATCATTTACTGTAGTTCAAAGGATCGACATGCAAGAATAAAAATGTAATAACAAGAAATAGTTCTAATTCAAGCATCGAGCGTCTGATAACAGTAAGCAAATTACGACTAGAAGCGTCCTTAATCTGAGGGTCCTTATTGATGTGCAGCAACAGACACTTGTGTGTGAAGACAATAATTTCCTATAAGAGCGGGAGATGATTAGAATAATTGGATTATTTATTTCTCTCCGTGATTTTTAGTAGTGACTGGTGGTGATATATAACATCTCATCAAATGTGTTATTCTAAACTACAGCAGCAATTATTGTAATCTAATGCATCTCTTATTTCTGGCTTGATAAAAAAAGAGATTATCACATTAGATTTAAAGGGGCTCCTCAGTTTAGGAAAACGTCTTATATGTCCCATTTGCGGTTTCTTTGTTAGTAGAGGAGGGTCTTCTATCCAGGATTCTCATCACCTGATCAGAGAGGAGAGAAGTTGCACCTTGTGTCTCTCTCTGGAGGACCTGTCCTGCATACATAGACAGCCTATTGATTTAATATTTAAAGGGTTTGTCCATACTTTTTTTTTGTTCTACAACATGGCCCAGAATGATCTAAAAATGAAAAGGTATGCTCATCTAACGATCCCCCGCCAGCCTGAACAGGCATGTGACTGCTGCAGCCAATTAATGGCCATTGCTGTATCTTCATATATACCCATTCCATCTAAAGGGGTATTTTCAAGTTTGGAGGTTTTCCCCTTTTTAGTGAATGGGGGATAACTTCACGATCACCAACTACTGGGGCCCCTACCGATCTCAAGAAACAGATCTCTGAAGAGTGAATGGGGTGGTGCCCTATCATGAGCAGTACAACTCCATTCATTCTTATGAGAGTGCCGAACATAGCGAAGTGCTGCACTCAGGTTTTTCTCGCTGTTCCCTTAAGAATGGAGCGGCAATACAAATGATTGACCACCAATTCCAACAGTCACGATTCTCAGCATTGATTGCAGTCCCAGCGGTCAAACTCCCGTTGATCAGGATCAGATGAATAGAGGATAACTTTAAAACTTTAGAATATCCATTAATGCGTATAACACTTACAGCAGTCCCTGTTCCCTGAGAGTATCAGGTGTGAACATTACTCTAGGGCAATGTCATACACATTGAATGAGTGTAATGATCGCTTGTTTATTTTGCAGGAATAACGGCGGAAGTTCTTGTGGTGTCTTCTTTTGACGAACTACAAAGGAGATCTGTGGAGGCCAAAGGAAAGATTGTGGTTTACAACCAGCCATTCATTAGTTATGGGGAGACTGTGCAGTATAGGTCAAGGGGAGCCTCCGAAGCTGCCAAAGTCGGGGCTGTGGCTTCTTTGATCAGATCAATAGCGCCGTTCTCCATTAACAGGTAAGGCTTGTATGCAATCTCCAGTAACATCTGTACCAACTTCTAAACCTGCAAGCATGGTGTCCAGAGCAATATGGAACTTTCAAGGTTTTTCAGGATAAAATTATAGGCAAAAGTTAAAAGGTTATTTCTACCCTACACATTTATCACATTGCCACAGAATATTGTACTCTGTATGATAGGCAGAAGTCTTAAAGGGACGTTGTCAGGTCCAGATTCCCTATGTAACTAAAAATAGAGCATGTTAGAGGTACTTCATAAGATCTCCTGCCTACCTCCCCCTTGTATGTTCCTCACATAACTGTTTTCAAGATTTCTCCCGAGCGTCCCCCATACTCCCTACTGTAATATATCAGGTTGTTTTCCATGAATGCAACCCAAACCCATCTCGTCAGGAGGATAGCAGCACTTCTGACTTTTTGTGGATGCCAATTTTATCCTAAGGAAGTGAGAGTGAGGTGGCCGCTGATAGGCTGCCAGGCTCGCGTAACATTAGAACGCCGGCGACGGAGGAGAGTATGTGGTGTTTTTATCCTACGTGGAGGGAATATTGTAGTTGAGAAGGGTGTTGTCCAAGTGGTGGACAAACTCCTTAACACAATTACTTGGAAGTGCATTGAGGCATGACAATGGACTCCCATGCCTCGGTTTCCTGACTATACCCCACCTAGTGCCGCCCTCTTCTACTTTGTTGACAGGTGACTTCCTTCACAGCCACATGAACACAATCACAGTGCCAAATATTTGTTAGTGAAGCAGGGGGATCCTTGCCAGGTGTGGAATAGGGCCAAAAGCTCAAGGTGGAGGAAGAACTCGGCCCATTAGTCAAGGAAATTGTAGGGAAGCCTACAATTTGCAATAACCCCTCTATGACCTCATTACCATTGGAGGTGTTCCAACCCCCCCGACTTACAGTCTCCTTCTCCAAGCTTTGTAGATTATAAGCCCCTGAGGATAGGGTCTTCTCCTTCTTTGTACCTGTCTGTCACTGGTAATTTGTTGTACTCAGTAGCGTAACTAGAGTCTGATGGGCTCTGGTGCAAGATTTGGACCTTCCCCCCCCATCCTGAATAAATTATACATCCTCCATCCTGGTATATATGTCTTTCATCCTGGCCCCATTCTGGTATATACATCATCCATTCTGTTATATGTCCCTTATCCCGGGCCCCATCCTGGTATATATATCCCCCATCCTGGTATATATGTCCCCCGTTCTGACGCTGTTGTTTAATGTATAGAAGAAAATAAAAAATTATGATCACCCGGGGTGTTGTGAATGGGTTTGAGATGAGTTCTGAGCAGAGGCTCCCTCTGGTGGTTACAAGCGGTACTAGTGAGGATTGTGAGGACTGGGAATCAGGTGTTACTGATTGGTCTTATATAAGGGAGTCATTTTCCCATCAGGGTTGCCGGTGATCAATTGTTCTGGTCTGAATCCTTCTTTCCAGTTTTCCTTGTAGCCTGCTGTGTCGTGTCTGCATCTCCTGCTATCAGATTTTGTGTTTTTGCTATATTTTTGCATTTGGTCCTGCACTTCTGTGGGGGCCTTCTGGGTCCCCTCCGGGGGCTTTTGCCCTCTCAGTTTAGTCCAGCCACTGTGTTTTGTACTTTTGCTTTTTCCAGTTTTTTCAGTGGCTGCTGTTTTTGTTACACCAGAGAACTAATTTAGGTGGTAGAGGTCGTGTGATCTCAGGTGATTTTGAAATTAGTTGAGTTGGTGTTTTTTCAGGGTTTTCTGAGATTGCAGTAAGTACCCTTCCTGTCCTTTTCTATTTAGATAGTTTGGGCCCCAGCGTTTGCTCATACTATTTTCCTTCTGTGTCAGTATTTCCTCTTGTCTAACCGCCATTACATGTTTGGGGGCTTTCTATTATCTTTGGGGTTCTGCTCCGGGGCAGATAGCTTTCCTATTTCTATCTTTAGGTGTAGTTAGTTTCTCAGGCTGTGACGAGGCGTCTAGGACCAACGTAGGAACGCTCCACGGCTGCCTCTAGTTGCGGTGGTTAGTCAGGGTACTGCAATCTCATAGATTCCAACTGCTCTGGTGTATTGCCTTTTTTACCTGCACTCCTCAGCTACCGTAACATAACACCGGGGCATACATAGAAGTCATGGGGCTCCATAGAACAAGTATAACCACCCCCATAGTCCTCCATATAGTGTAATGCATGCCATAGTTCTCCATGTAATATACTGCACTGCTCATAGTCATCCATGTAGTATAATGCACAGCCTACAGTCACCCATAAAGTACACTGCTCAAAAAAATAAAGGGAACACTTAAACAAGAAATTTAACTCCCAAGTAAATCAATCTTCTCTGAAATCAAACTGTTCACTTAGGAATCAACACTGATTGACAATCAATTTCACATGCTGTTGTGCAAATGGAATAGACAACAGATGGAAATTATTGGCAATTATCAAGACACACTCAATAAAGGAGAGGTTCTGCAGGTGGGGACCACAGACCACATCGCAGTACCAATGCTTTCTGACTGATGTTTTGGTCACTTTTGAATGTTGTTGTGCTTTCACACTCGTGGTAGCATGAAACGGACTCTACAACCCACACAAGTGGCTCAGGTAGTGCAGCTCATCCAGGATGGCACATCAATGCGAGCTCTGGCAAGAAGGTTTGCTGTGTCTGTCAGCGTAGTGTCCAGAGGCTGGAGGCGCTACCAGGAGACAGGCCAGTACACCAGGAGATATGGAGGGGGCCGTAGGAGGGCAACAACCCAGCAGCAGGACCGCTACCTCCGCCTTTTTGTAAGGAGGAACAGAAGGAGCACTGCCAGAGCCCTGCAAAATGACCTCCAGCAGGCCACAAATGTGCATGTGTCTGCACAAATGGTTAGAAACCGACTCCATGAGGATGGTCTGAGTGCCTGACATCCACAGATGGGGTTGTGCTCACAGCTCAACACCGTGCAGGACGCTTGGCATTTGCCACAGAACACCAGGATTGGCAAATTCGCCACTGGTGCCCTGTGCTCTTAACAGATGAAAGCAGGTTCACACTGAGCACATGTGACAGACGTGACAGAGTCTGGAGACGCCGTGGAGAGCGATCTGTTGCCTGCAACATCCTTCAGCATGACCGGTTTGGCAGTGGGTCAGTAATGGTGTGGGGTGGCATTTCTTTGGAGGGCCACACAGCCCACTATGTGCTCGCCAGAGGTAGGCTGACTTCCATTAGGTACCGAGATGAGATCCTCAGACCCCTTGTGAGACCATATGCTGGTGTGGTTGGCCCTGCCTTCCTCCTAATGCAGGACAATTCCAGACCTCATGTGGCTGGAGTGTGTCAGCAGTTTCTGCAAGATGAAGGCATTGAAGTTATGGACTGGCCTGCCCGTTCCCCAGACCTGAATCCGATTGAGCACATCTTGGACATCAGGTCTCGCTCCATCCACCAATGTCATGTTGCACCACAGACTGTCGAGGAGTTGACGGATGCTTTAGTCCAGGTCTGAGAGGAGATCCCTCAGGAGACCATCCGCCGCCTCATCAGGAGCATGCCCAGGCGTTGTACAGTAGGGAGGTCATACAGGCACGTGGAGGCCACACACACTACTGAGCATCATTTTGACTTTTTTTAAGGACATTACATTCCACTTTAATTTTGTGTGTGACTCCAAATCCAGGTCTTCATTGGTTAATAAATTTGATTTCCATTGATGATTTTTGTGTGATTTTGTTGTCAGCACATTCAACTTTGTACAGAACAAAGTATTCAATGAGAATATTTCATTCATTCAGTTCTAGGATATGTTATTTGAGTGTTCCCTTTATTTTTTTGAGCAGTGTATAATGCACCTCATCGTCATCCATGTAGTATAATGCACAGCCCATAGTCATCCTATAAATTATAATTCACCGACATAGTCATCTTATAAAGTATAAAACACCACCATAGTCATCCTACAAGTTATAATCCACCCCATAGTCATCCATAGTAGTATAATGCACCACCATAGTCATCCTATAAAGTATACTGCACCCCCATATTCATCCATAGTAGTATAATGCTCCATGGTAGTCATCTTATAAAGTATAATGCACCACCATAGTCATCCTACAAAGTATAATGCACCCCATAGTCATCCTAAAAAGTATAATGCACCCCCATAGTCATCCTATAAAGTATAATGCACTCTCATAGTCATCGTATAAAATATAATGCACTCTCAGGCATCCATAGTAGTATGGCCGCTGATTTATTTATTTTATCCCACACCACGCGTGTCCTCCTGTGAAGCCAGCAGCTGACCTTGGCCGACGTCAGCTGCTGGTCTCTGACTGGCTGGTAGTGTGTATTGTCGCTCGCGGACCCGCTCGCAGCAATACATTTTAATTATATGTACATTCTAGGACGCACATCCAGTTGCAGCTTTTGTTGGCATCGCCGGGCCCCTGACCCACCAGGCCCGGTCGCTGTGGCAACTGCTGCAACCGTGGTTGTTACTCCGCTGGTAGTACTTGTATTTTATATATGTATTATTTGTATGGAAACCCTTTTCACATGTGCAGCGCCCTGAAATTAATGGTGCTTTAATATAATTAATAATTAGCATCCAGAGAATGTGCAGCAGTCAATGGTGAAAGTAGAAAATGTTGTAATGGCTCAGCTCTCTACTCCATTCCAGTTATCGGGGTGGGGCGCAGCATGGACCAGTCACAACTTTCATCAATCATACCCACTGCTGCTTGACTTCTGCTTAGCCAGTGATTATACTGAGTGGGATGTCAATCAACTGAATAGTGGGCATGATCAGACAACAGCAATGACTACTCCAGGCTGTGTCCCGCCTCAATAACTGGAACAGAGCAGAGCACAGTGTGGCTTTAACTTTGTTTTCTGCGCCAATCTATGACTGTTACCTGTGATAGGCACATGCTCTGGATGCTAATTGTCACCTCTAAAATGCTCTGCTTTTACTGACATAGGGAATCCGGACCTGAAAGAGGAGCTGTCACCAGGTTTAGCATGTTAAACTGGCCACATCATAGTATAGTAGCTACAGAGCTGAGTAAAATGTTTTCCCTTTTAATTTTTCCTCCTCACTGAGGTATTGACTTGTAAAGTTTAGGTTATAATTTATATAATAGTTCAGCTGGACATTACCAGAGATTTGTCTCTGGGGGGCGTGTAATTCTTCCTCTGCATGAGCTTGACTTGTCATAAGCAGGCAGCCACATACAGCGAAAAAAGAGCACCCATCTTTTCCTCACGGATATCTTCAGCTACTGTGTAGCGATACAGCAAAGCTGAGTTATGTATCATTACTAACACTTCCAAACATCATCTCACAGCAGTCAGAGTGGGAGAAGGGACAGAGCTAACAGCACTGTGAGGTTAGATCTGTTTGTAATGATACATAACTGAACTCAACTTTATATCTCTAACAGTATCTGCAGTGATCAGTGAAGAAAAAAGGGCGTGTTCTTTTCCCCCTGCATGACGCTCGGCTTATGATTGGTCAAACTCATGCAGGGGAAGTAGTACACGCCCCCCCCCAGAGACAAATCTCTGGTAAAACCCAGTTAAACTATAACATAAAATATAACCTAAACTTTACAGGTTAATATCTTCGCAACAGAGAAGAAAAGATAAGAATTATGTTTTACTCAGCTTTAATGCAAACAATACTTCTATTAATTTATTATGCAGCAGGCAGATGGATGGCTATGACCTATTCAAGTATCTATTGTGATCCCCTACAGTTTCCCCTACAGTTTATACCACTTTTATAATGAAATATCTCTAAAGTCATTTCTCTACGATAGGCAAATCCTTTACGAAAATACAATTCTCTTGCCGTATGAGAAATAGTAATTTCCTGTTTCCCTGATTATTTAGTCTTAGTTAAATCTAAATTAACCTCCAGAACAGATAAATATTTAATTTGGTTTGATTAGAAATACCTCCGTGAGCAGATATTGATTCTGTGTGTGTGCTCAAGAAATGGGAAGCATTTATGTATAAATATCGGTTAACTAACCTTTCATAATAATAATCTTTATTTAATAATAATCTTTATTTTATATAGCGCTAACCGATTCCGCAGCGCTTTACAGTTTTGCACACATTATCGTCGCTGTCCCCGATGGGGCTCACAATCTAGATTCCCTATCAGTATGTTTTTGGAGTGTGGGAGGAAACCGAGTACCCGGAGGAAACCCACGCAAACACGGGAGAACATACAAACTCCTTGCAGATGTTGTCCTAGGTGGGATTCGAACCCAGGACTCCAGCGCTGCAAGGCTGCAGTGCTAACCACTGAGCCACCGTGCTGCCCGCTTTCATGTGAAGTAATATTCATAGTGATTATACAGCGCACAAAGGGGCAATGATACATCCATTATATAGGAAAATAGAAGTAGAAATAATTAGAAAAGACATTTTACAACTTTTCAGAAAGCATTAATCAGGACTTACCAGGATATGCATGAATTTTTTTGCTGTGTTTTTTTTTATTGGATTTTTCTTTGCTTTACAAGATTCACAGTAAATGTAGCCTAACAAGCAGGGGTGCAAACAAAGGCGGTCACTTACAAACCAAAAGTGTATTATCTCACATTATAAAGGGATACAAACTCAGAAATATAAGTAAACTAATTGTCACAAACACAAGTGACTTGAATATGACTGTAAAGAGGGACTCGTCCACTCAATAGGCTGACAATCGGCGAGGTGCACCCCACAGCCAGGTCACTTATCACACCACTCTTTATGCTTCCACCATTCGCCGTTTTTCTATTCCAGTGAGACCTTTGCCCTAAATAACACGCTAATACACCCGCACCTCCACTTTCCCAAGCTCCTGACAGGTACACTTCTTGCACTCCGTCATACACACTACCAGGCTATACTTTCCTTCTTCAAGGTTGTGGGTACGTTTAGATCATCAAGGAACAAACTTATAAAATTTTAGATTTTGTATATGAAAACAGTCCAGTGCGTACAAAAATTATATAAAAAGATTGTATAATAAAAAAGACACACACATGAGGCAAAAACAGCACAAAAATAACCAGGACAGCGACAGGACACGTCTTACGAAGTGAGACATTCTAGAAGAGGAGTCAGCATTGAAATTTGGAATGATCTACGATACTCTGCATTTTTCTGGATGAGATATTTTAAAGGGTCTCATCCACACACCTCCAGCTGGTCAGGTGAAAAGGAGATGATTCATTGTATATAAGGGTAGATGGGTGTAGAATATAACACTAATATCTAGTGGAATACTATGAGCGCCAAATTTATGAGCATCCTAGACACAACAAAACAGGACTGTGATATATATATAATTTAGGTTGATATTACATTTATGTGGTTTCCAAGGCGCTTTAACCACAGAAGCCATTTTATCCCTTCAATCACAGATAAATCTGAGGATTGTGTTCTCAGCAGATCATTAGTGGTATGGCATATATGGTTATCATGTGCCTGATGTCCTATGAGTGGGATGTCATCTACTGAGCAGTATTGTAGATAAGCACTGTCTACTGAAATGTTGCTAATTCTTTAGAGAGATCACAGCTGTCACTGACGTCGAATTTTTTGTCTAGTCATACAAAAATATTTTTTATTGTCTAGTGTCATTTTGATAACTTTCTGTGTGGTTCTATCATATAGAGGTCACAATATTTCTGATTCAGAGTTAAATCCAGGAGCTGGTTGATCAGAATATCCTGTATGGTCGGCAGACATTACACAGTCACAGATGAATTTAAAGTTCTCCCCAGGATATTTTTCAAAGCCCAATTGGGGTTACTTCAGATCTGTTGATTAATGACTTTTTTTGGGAAACCCCTTTAAATGTTTTATGATGTAATTACACACAACTCCTGTCATTACCTTTCGTATGCTGCAGAAGTGATGTCACAGCTGCATCAATCACTGAGATCACGTTGTGCGTCTACATCGCAGAGTACTGAGCTAGTTGGTGCAGCGTATTGTCTTTTGTAGCTGACACTGCTGCAGCCAAATGACAGAGTGCAGTGAGAGCCAGCATAGATCCTAAGAGAGTAGTACCTGCAGTATTTGTTATTTTACACATATAAGAGCTGTTGGGGACCACTTTTGGTTAAGTATAAAGCCACCTTTAAGTTACTTTTTTGAGGTCCTTTTGGTTGGTAATAATAAGTCTAAGGTTCAGTTTGGACTTGATGAACAATGTACTGTAGATTGATCTAATGATGGGATTAATATCTTCAGGTAAGGAGTTATAAGGGAGGAATTTAGATACGTGTGGGGAAGCACAAGACAAATTAATTCAACATTGACTGTAAGAAGATAATCTAATGTTCCAGAAGGTGATATAATAATAAATAATAATAATTTTCCCCTATACTGCCCATGGTTCTGACTACACTAATCAACTGACAGGTTCAATTAAAAGGGAATCCGTCAGCAGTTTTTTGCTATACAATCTGACATCAGCATGATGTAGGGACAGAAACCCTGATTCCAGTGATGTATCACTTACTTTACTGGGTGCAGCCGTTGTGATAGAATCATAATTTTCTTTGCTGTAGATCTAGCAGTGCCCTGAATGCTGAGCCATGTATAACCCCGCCCACACCACTGATTGGCAGGTTTCTGTGTATATTGACAGAAAGCTGCTAATCAGTGGTGGGGGAGTGGTTGGACACCTAGTCCTGTAGTGATAATCTCCTGCTGATAATGCTGATAAAAGACTGACAGAAAAACACTGCCCAGTAAGTGATACATCACTGGAATTAGTGTCTCTGCCCCTACATCATGATGCTCTAAAATTACTTAGCAAAAACCTCCTGTCAGATTCCCTTTAAAACCATTTGCTTAGCTATGCAAAGAATATGGAAATGGGAAAAACTACTTTTTCTCAATTATCAAAGTAGATCTTGTTTACTTAATGAGGGATTGGAGAATGGCTGTGTTCACACTTTGTGGTCAAGTTGCGTGGTTTTTTTTTATGCAATTACTCCAAGTTGCATTGTGTGAACACAGCCTATGGATCAACTTAAGGAGTCCTATATCCACTGTATATTATTTAGCAGGAAAATGAAAAACTAATTATAGGAAACTTTATGTTATTATGGCATTTCATGGGTTTTGCTGGTTTAAGTAGAAAAAGGGAGAAGGATCTTGGGAAACTTCCAATTAACACAAAGGGAAGATTTTAGCAAAAAATATCCGAGACTCCAGCGTTCATCTCTTTGTGCAGTGTATACCTATTAAATGAAAAGAATTGGCGATAAAGATTCCGACAAGTGTATAAGGGACAAAATGGGATCTCCTACATTTACTGTACAGATGCACAAAGCTGTATTGGCTTTAGACAGACATTTTTGAGAAAAATTAGAAATATTTTATGGTATAATGAATCCGATCCTATTGTATGTGCTGGGAGAGGACACTAAGATGCAGAGCGGAAATGCTGGTGCTTTGTATATTGCCAGAAAAAAACATTGTTGAAACTATTCATTACACAAAAGAGCAGCTTCTAGATATGGGGAACCCGCAGAGAAATGGAAAAATTAGATGTCAAATGTTTTTTAAGGTCTCTGAAAGTTCACATAGACATGAATACTTTGACTCCATCATATCATATTAGATGAATAATAGGTAAATGTCAATTTATTTCCATGTGTGTGAATTCGTGAAGAGGCAGCGTTGCATTTGCACACAATGTTTCAGTTACTGGAAGAAATTTGTGGACAGTATTCTAAAGTAAGGCAAAGAAAATGATGTCTGTGTGTTATATTGGCATGTAAAAGTTAGGGCACCCCTGGTCAAAATTATTGTTATTGTGAAAAGTTAAGCAAGTTGAAGATGAAATGATCTCTAAAAGGCCTAAAGTTAAAGGTGACACATTTTCCTTGTACTTTAGACCAAATATATATATATATATATATATATATATATATATATATATATATATATACACAGCTCTGGCAAAAATGTCTGACAGCCATTCAATTTCAGTGTCAGTTGAATTCCAACCAGAGTTCACCTCATTCTACTTAATCTGCTTCTGATTAGGTGATCACCTAAACCAAATCTTATTTAACGAAGGAAAGTATAAAAAACACTGCTGTGGTGTTCACAATCCTCTTGCAATAGGACAAGCTGGATGGCAAAACAAGTGCTAGTAATATCCCAAAAGTAATAGGAATGAAAAAATAACTTTTAACCATGCCAAAGGAGTTGAAAAGAAAAGTCTTGAGTGAGGAGAAGGGCTCAATTCTGGCTTTACTAGCAGAGGGATACAGTGAGCATCATGTTGCCTCCATCCTTAAAATTTCTAAGACGCCAGTCCATTACAACAAGGTCAAGCAGCAGACATTGGGGACAACAAAGCTACAGACCGGCAGAGGGCGAAAACGACTCTCCACTGACCGGGATGACCGTCATCTTATTCGAATGTCACTCAGCAACTGCAGGATGACATCAAGTGACCTACAAAAGTAATGGCAAATGGCAGCTGGGGTGAAGTGCACGTCAATAACAGTTCGTAATAGGCTCTTAGAGGCAGGGCTCAACTCATGTAAAGCTAGAAGAAAGCCTTTCATCAAAGTTTGCCAACGACCATAAGGATTGGACCATTGCGGACTGGAGTAAGGTAATCTTCTCTGATGAGTCTAATTTTCAGCTTTTCCCAACACCTGGTCGTCTGATGGTTAGACGGAGACCTGGAGAGGCGTACAAGCCACAGTGTCTTGCACCCATTGTGAAATTTGGTGGAGGATCGGTGATAATCTGGGGATGCTTCAGCAAGACTGGAATTGGTCAGGTTAATCTTTGCGAAGGACGTATGAATAAAGCCGCATACAAGGTTATCCTGGAAATACATTTGATTCCTTTTGCTCAGGCAATGTTCCCCAACTCTGAGGACTGGTTTTTCCAGCAGGACAATGTGCCATGCCACACAGCTAGGTCAATCAATGTGTGGATGAAGGACCACCACATCAAATCCCTGTCATGGCCAGCCCAATCTCCAGACCTGAACCCCATTGAAAACCTCTGGAATGTAATCAAGAGGAAGATGGATAGTCACAAGCCATGAAACAAAGAAGAATTGCTTAACATTTTTGTACCAGGAGTGGCATAAGGTCACCCAAAAGCAGTGTGAAAGACTGGTGGAAAGCATGCCAAGACGCATAAAAGCTGTGATTAAAAATCATGGTTATTCCACAAAATATTGATTTCTGAACTCTTCCTGAGTTAAAACATTAGTATTGTTGTTTCTAAATGATTATGATCTTGTTTTCTTAGCATTATTTTATTTTTGCCAGAGCTGTATATATTCATCTTTTACATTTTAAAAATTGCAAAAAGGAAAATGGGTCTATGCAAATGTTTGGGCACACTGCATGGTTAGTACTTAGTAGCATCCGCTTTTGAAAGTATCACAGCTTGTAAACACTTTTTGCATTCAGCCAAGAGTCTTTCAGTTTTTGTTTGAGGGATTTTCATCCATTCCTCTGTTGGGGTTGTCTCTTAATTTGAGACCCTCGATTGCCCACTCCTGATCTAATCTATAAAGCAAGTGCATTCACAGAAGAAATGACATCGGACACAGAGTCACATGTATCCTCCTCTCTTGATTAGAGTAGGTGCAGAACTTGCTCATTGGTTCAGATACAGTATCTAGTATATAGTATATAAGTAAAAAGCGGTAGGGCGGAGATAAGGCGTAGCTTGCAAGCCGCGTGTATGTCCGTGATTGGCTTATTCCTTATATGGTCTTGTGTGTTGCATCAGCTTCCTCCCGGATACATCTTGCATAACAGGGTGTTGTCCTGGATGCAGGCGCCATCTTGCCATATTACGTTTACGCGAGCTTACGTAAGGTCAGTAATTGATTTCATCAGCTATACTCTCCTTCACACCTCCTTGGTAAATCCTTCCAGTTCTGTAAGATTCCTGGGTCATCCTGCATGCACTGCTATTTTGAGGTCTAGACACAGATTTTCAATGATGTTCATAACAGTAGACTGTGAGGGCCATTGTACAACCTTCAGCTTGCGCCTTTTGAGGTCGTCTATTGTGGATTTTGACATATGTTTAGGATCATTATGATTTGTAGAAGGAAGGGAGAGGAAGGTGAGCAGATAACTCTTGTATAGAAATCAATGGGCTGAGGAGAGCTGACTTGGATGTTAGGAGTTATCTCCTCTCCTTGGAATGTACCGTAGGAACTGCCCATACTTGGCATGCACTTGCCACCAAGCTTCATATAAACCAGCTGTACACTGTGTAAGATAAAAGCCTCTATAGCAGGAGAATGACAATAGATAGAAACACCAAATCAATTGTAAACTTACTTATTTTCATGTTGTCTATCTAACGAAAGCAATGTAGTAACAAAAAAATACGCTTTTAATGTATGAGAGTCAGTGAAGGCAGCAGCATCCTAGACACAGACCTCACATCCAGCCTGTGTTACTAGGAGGGACTGGTCCACATGAAAAAAATTCTAAAACTTGAATCATGCTGCAAACTGCTCATCAAGGGATCCAGCAATGAATAAAAGAATGGAAATTGAAGAGTGAAACATAGATCAAATGTTATTTACATAACAGGTATAATTTTTGTTTTACGTCAAACGTCTTCTAATCTTTTTAAACTAACACTTTTTTGAGCCTCACGTACAATGTAGCTATGGATAATACAAAATGTGATGCTTTTTGCAATAGATACGGTATGTGCAGTACCTGTAATTTTGCATGTTGCGGCTGTCCATTACTGCAGCATTTATGTCATATATGTATTGACTTATGATTAATGTGAACCAATATCTAGTGATTTCTAATGATGAGCGCAAGTGCTTGTTACTCTAGATGGCCTAGGGTGCTCGGGTATGCACCAAGTATCGCAGGAGCTCGAGTGACATGTTCGAGTCCCCACGGCCTCATGTTTCGCCCCTGTTGAACAGCTACAAAACATGCGGAGATTGCCCATGTATGTCAGACAATCCCTGCATGTTTTGTGGCAGTCTAACATCCGCGAAAGATGCAGCCGCGGGACCGCAAACATGTCACTCAAGCACCCGCGATACTCTCTGCATACCCAAGCATCCTCGGCAAACTGGAGTAACGAGCACTTGCGCTCATCACTATTGATTATTGTTACCGTATTTTGTTAAGGGGGGTTTTTTCTGATCAAAAAAATTTGGCAACTAGTCTTAAGGCTCTATATACATTACCAGACACTTAAAACTAAGTTTTTTTTGTTTGTTCTCATTTGCCCCGATGTAGTAGACAACAAACTATATGTTCACATCCTGCACTTCCAGACTCTCAGCCTCCCACAGCACCCAAGATTACAGTATATTTCCCGTGGTTCGAAACTGTAATCAGTAGTAGATGTGTACTCAGTAATAGGACAATTTATTATGGCCCTTGGATGTCACATCAATTATAATGTCCCGTTCGTTCAGACATAAGGCATGATGGCAGTAAGGGATGGATCCTATACAGGGCAGAGGAGTTGGTTATCCAAATTTTCCGATTCCAACTGTACAATCCAAAATTTCTGAACTTTTCTAAATTCCTAAAAAATTAAATATTCAGGAAATGTTGCATTTCCTGTGTTAAATTTAATGAAACCATATAGTAATAATAATGAATAATAAATAATACTTTTATTTCGAAGCCAGAGTTTGTGTTGGAATATTTCTGTTGACTCTGCTGCCCTGTTTAATAGGTGGACTCATGTGACCCGCGATCAGAAATAGAAAGCAGAAGTATATTGCATTTACTACATCGGTTAACGTTTGTTTTTGAGCTTAGAAAACCCTTTTAAAGCAAGTAAATAATATTAAATTCTAAAAAGCATGTCAATGGGAAATAAGTTTCCTCCTACTTCTTTTGAAGTTTGAATTCCCAGGTGTTCGTATCAAATATCCCTCTTGTCTCAATAAATGTGCCCCGATAACGGCGGCAAAAACAGTGCTGAAATGCAGCCAATAACGTCTTTTTGATATTTTCAAGGTGAAAGCAGATTACTTCTACACTAGTCTAGTAAAAGTAAACCGAATAATATATAAATTGGCAGCAACGTATCACAAAGATGCTATATTTTGCACCATCGGACTTTTTTAGCCAATGTTAATCAGTGGGGAAAGTTCATGTTATCAATGACGGTGGACGGAAAAGGCGTATACAGTATCAGGAAGGGTTATTTATACACTGTACAGTAGAAAACAGTTATATGATAACTATTCTAGACGTGACGAAATAGGATTGAGATCGAGAACCACTTTGAAGGAAAGAATTTAAGAGAAGAAAGAAGAATTAAAGCGGTTGACATGGCGTAAAACGGTAAAAATAAGTCATACTACCTCCTCTAAACCCCAAAGATCCAATGGGGGCCACTTTGGTGGTCACGTCTAATGACATGCTGTTCCAAGTCACCTAAACGCTGCTATCAATCACATTCCTTGGCGGCCAGGTGACCAAAGAATGGGTTGTCATTGTTTCCTTTTTCTGATGCAGACCAATGGGGTGGCTGCCTTCGATCTAAGGAGGTGAGAACAGGTGAGGATGGCTTGTTTTTGTGACGCTTCCCACGGCTGCGGGGCGTTGGGACATGGCATAGCTTGCCTAACTAGCCAATGCTCCCACGCCGCCAGTCCACGACGACGTGAGGCATGAGTCCCAGATGGTAAGAGAATGTGGACCCACTGGACCACGGAGGGAGACCCGGGCCTGCCCGGACTAGGGAAGGGCAGCGACCGGGATCCGTGGCAGCTGAGCATGTGGGCAAGGTGGCGACCTGCAGGACTAGACAACACCGCACAACTTCAGGTATGAAGAAACATAAAGTTTACTTAAAGAAACACACAGTACATAACAGAACATAAGACCGGGCTCCCGATTCCGCACATCAGAGAAGGGTACACGACTCAGGATCACAGACGAGTGCAGGAGGACATCACGGGTAGATGCAGTCCAGGGTTATCTGGCACGGGCATACTTGGGCGGCCTCTCTCTCAGGCCTCAGGCGTAGCACAGGCTCAGCAGGAGAACATCAGACTCCGACCTCAGACAGACTTCAGACGATGGCGGGGTCATCACGGGTAGATGCAGTCCAGGGTCATCTGGCACGGGCATACTAGGACGGCCTCTCTCTCAGGCCTCAGGCGCAGCACAGGCTCAGCAGGAGAACATCAGACACTGACCCAGGACAGACGCCATCACAGGGTAGACCAGGGAGGAACCGGCAGGACATCGGGACATCAGGAACACGGACTGGATCTCAGGAACACAGACAGGATATCAGGAACACGGATTGGATCTCAGGGACACAGGAACACGGACAGGATATCAGGAACACGGATTGGATCTCAGGGACACAGGAACACGGACAGGACATCAGGAACACAGATTGGATCTCAGGGAGACAGGAACACGGACAGGACATCAGGAACACGGATTGGATCTCAGGGACACAGGAACACGGACAAGACATCAGGAACACGGATTGGATCTCAGGAACATCAGAACACTGGCATCGGACTCCGGACATCTGGCAACGATCGGCAGGATCCGGACACCAGGCAGGAAGGATAGGATCCGGACATCTGGAAGTGGTCATCGGACACCGGACACCAGGCCACGGTCATCAGGCATAGGATCCGGACATCTGGCAGCGACCTGAAAAGGAACCCCAGCGGTCTGGTGCAAGCCCCGCCAGGATCAACGGGAACTGGCCGGGAATTGCACAGAAGCAGAGCACAGAGTAACAGAAACTCAGCACACACCGGACTCCTCCTTCCACGATGAACTCTGGTTATATAGCAAGGAATCACAGTCACTGGTACAGGGTTCAGGAACATAACACAGAGGACACAGTTCAGACAGTCAGGTACAGGATCAGATCCAGGATCAGAGATTCGGGTAATAAGACACAGCAGGAACAGGCCTGTATATGCAGGCTCCAGGAAGGGCGATCTGGGTAGTCAGCCCTCAGCATAGGCAAAAACATAAGACACAATTCAGACATTCAGGTACCGGGATAGATCCAGGGTCAGGGATTCAGGGAACAAGATACAACAGGAACAGGCCTGGATATACAGCCTCCAGGAAAGGCGATCTGGGTAGTCAGCCCCCAGCATAGGCGAAAACACAAGACACAGTTCAGACATTCAGGTACCGGGATAGATCCAGGATCAGGGATTCAGGGAACAAGATACAAAAGGAACAGACCTGGATATGCAGCCTCCAGGAGCGGCGATCTGGGTACTCAGCCCCAGGCATAGGCGAAAACACAAGACAGGACAAGGGGAATCAGCTCTCCAGAGCTGATCGAACTCAGAGCAGGAGCTGAACACACAACCACACACGGCTACTTTCAGGAACTCAATGCAGATTCAATGTGAAGCTCTGGCAACGCCCACTAGGGCTGGGGAACTTTATATATGAACTGCTTCACAGCGATAGGCTGGAGCAGTAATTCTAGTACACACCCAACTCTCATAAAAGCAGGACAGGTGTGGGCCGCGCCCCATATGCAGAGCCAGACAGCTCAACACAGAAGGAACCCGACAGTGGCTGTTGCCACACACGTAGTAAGTCATGCACCACTGCAGAGGACTTTGCAACCTACGGATGGTCTCTACAGCAGGCCAGGCACCTGACAGAAGCTGCTGCCACACACGTAGTAAGTCATGCACCACTGCAGAGGACTTTGCAAGCTACGGATGGCTTTTACAGCAGGTCAGGGACCGCACATGCGGGTGGTCATGCAACGCAGCGGAGACACTCACGCAAGTACGGCTACGCAGCAGAGCTGGGAACTGAGCAGCATCCATACAGGTAACAGACAACAGTGTCCCAGCTGGTTAGGGGGAAAGGAGCAAAAGGGTTAAAGCAGAGACATGCTGAGTAACGCTGGAAAACAAAGTACAGACAATACCAGCCTTACAGTTTTATTATTTTAAACCCTTCCCTACCACTTTTAGATTTTGTATAGAGGCTGGACAACCCCTATAAGTGCCTGACACACTTGGGTCACCTCTTCCAATGGCCGATCTCCTTCCAGAAACAAAAGGTGCAGAAGACCTGACCCATCTTTCTCCGAACATCTGAGGTCAGTGGCCTTGATCTAATGGTAATTGTCGGGTTCGGAGTCTCGTTACAAGGTCCTCAGTCTTCCGTATGTGCCCCCCAGCCCCTCTGACTGGCCTGAGCCGTGTAGGTGCGAATTAACTAGCTGCGCTGGAAAACTCTTATTTTCATGGCTGACGCTCAAACATGATGAAACTCTGAAAATGCTTTTTATCTTCATACTGTGCCTCGTTCAGGTCGTTAAAACGTGAGGATTTATTTTAGGCCATAGATGTGTTTGATGGAGCAGTTATTCATCCCCGCCTCGCAATTAGGATTTTATAATTGTGATTTAAGCCAACGTTCCACAGTTGACAGCAGATAAATCTTCTATTAATATTCGGGTAAAAAATATCATGTCTTTTCATTGACTCCAACTTTAACCGCCTTAGTGGACAAATAACCAGTATTGGGTGTTTATTGTAACAATTCGAGTCAGTGAGATAATAGACGAGGTTTTTTGTCACCCCATCTGAGTGCTGCCTGATGTAGAGGCAGAGACTCTTAATTCCAGCAATGTGTCACTTCGATTAAAAGCTATTTTCTCTGCTGCAGATCTAGCAGTTCTCTGAATGCTGAGCTCTGTATAACCCCGCTCCCAACACTGATTGGCAGCTTTTTGTATACACTGTGCCAATCACTGTTGAGGGGTGGGACTAGCAGGTTTACTAGGTCTCTAGAGATAATCTCCAGCTGATAAAACAGTGATTTTATTAAAACTACAGCAAGTGGCCCAGTGAGTGACACATCACTGGAATCGGGGTTTCTTTCTCTACATTATGTTGCTTTTCAGATTAGGTAGTAAGAATATAGTGACAGATTCCTTTTAAGTTTGTACCGTGGATGCATTTTATTGTAAAACAACAAACTGTGCTATGCTTCCCTTCCCAGGTGCCACCGGTGAGTCCCCGCAACTGTGTCAGGCATTGGCTGCAGCACTGATATTACTTTACCAGTGAGCTCAGTGGGTCTGCCTCTGTAGACTGCTGAACTCACTTATCGGCTGCCATGCTGTCGGCGCGACATCGTATCGACAGAGCTGCAGCCAATCAGTGAGCTCATCAGCTCCTGTCTATTTTGCATAGATGAATTTTCAGAAGTCTCATTATCATCACTGACACCATAACCATGACAGGTAACATCTATATGCAGTAGATAACTCAGGATCCACTATTAACTAAAAGTGACGATCACCGCTGACCTCCGACCCTTTCCTGTACAATTACCTTTGCCCAGATTAGAACTTGTTCCGATAGTTTCTAGACCCTACGTGCAAAGAAGTTTTGAGTCAGTCTGTTGCTGCGAATGTCCATGTTCCCAGCAAGAAGTAGGAGTCTGACATTAGACCTAGTGGCTTGTGTGAAAATTGCAGGATTTTTTTAAAAAAAATATAGATAAATAAAAATGTGTAAATGACATCTATAACATAACATTCACTTTCTGAAGCCACACTCACTTTAATCACTGACTTCAGTGATCACAGCTTCTTTCAGTTCAGTATCCAGCACATAGACACAATGGCCCCAATTCATCAAACGGTTTCCCCTGGAATTCTGGCTTAAAACTGTTTGAAAAGATTTTTGCATGTCTCTTAGTTGCGCCCAAAATTGCAAATTTTGGTTCATTTACACCAGAGCCATCCAGCTTCACTCAATTTCTGAGAAGGAGGCTGAGCTTCATGGAAGGGGGCATGACCGGCAGATTTATGGTAATGCACACCACCAGCATGTGTCAGAGCCTGAGAATTAAGCTAAAAGGAGTCATTCTCAGCTATGTCGTGTATATGCACTGAAGCTGTATGGATTTTTTTGCTTACTTACATAGCGTCATTAATTCCACAGCGCTTTACAGACCTCATCATCACTGTCCCCATTGGGGCTCCCAATCTACATCCCCTATCAGTATGTCTGTGGAGGGAGGATCCTGGAGAACCCGGAGGAAACCCACGCAAACACAGGGAGAACATACAAATTCCTTGTAGATGTTGTCCTTGGTGGGATTTGAACCCCGGACTCCAGTTCTGCAAAGCAACAGTGCTAACCACTTAGCCACCATACAGTGCTAACCACTGAGCCACCATACAGTGCTAACCACTGAGCCACCATACAGTGCTAACCACTGAGCCACCATACAGTGCTAACCACTGAGCCACCATACAGTGCTAACCAGTGAGCCACCATACAGTGCTAACTGATGAGCTACCATACAGTGCTAACCACTGAGCTATCATACAGTGCTAACCACTGAGCTATCATACAGTGCTAACCACTGAGCTATCATACAGTGCTAACCACTGAGCTATCATACAGTGCTAACCACTGAGCTACCATACAGTGCTAACCACTGAGCTATCATACAGTGCTAACCACTGAGCCACCATACAGTGCTAACTGATGAGCTACCATACAGTGCTAACCACTGAGCTATCATACAGTGCTAACCACTGAGCTATCATACAGTGCTAACCACTGAGCTATCATACAGTGCTAACCACTGAGCTACCATACAGTGCTAACCACTGAGCCATCAGACAGTACTAACCACTGAGCTACCATACAGTGCTAACCACTGAGCTACCATACGTGCTAACCACTTAGCTACTATACAGTGCTAACCACTGAGCTACCATACAGTGCTAACCACTTAGCTATCATACAGTGCTAACCACTGAGCCACCATGCAAGATGCAGTCTCTCTATAGTTAGTTAGATGAATTTAGTTCAGGAAGGAAAGCTGACCGACCTCACATCTGGCAATGAATGGCCTGTGTTGTTAGATCTGCTCGGTTTCTGGTGCTCTCTATTTTTGCCAGAGTTCTCCAACTATTAGAAGAAATGGAAATCTGTTACAATTATGTTCTTGAAGCTTTTTGGAAAGAGCGGTTGTATTTCTGCCACTAGATGCCTTTCATGGTCACTCACTGGACTTTGGTTAGTGGAAGATGTGCAGGTGTGACAGAACCATTTGGCTTCCTTCATCCAGGACATATAATGACATAGATTTATAAAAATACTTTTGACCACAAAACAAACAAATTACATTCTAAGGCCTCTTTCACACTTCAGTCGTCTGGCGTCAGTTAAAATCCGCCAAAGTGTGAAAAAAGCGGATTCGCCACAAAAGTGGAAAAACGGATGCAAACGGATCTGTCCTGAACTTTTCAACCTGGAAAATGTATGGTACGCATGTCTGGCACGGAGGAGAGAGAGACCCCGGACAGTGTTTTCAGCATTTTCTATGGAAGCAACGGATCCGCTGGTGGATTCTGTCAAAAACGGATGCAGGCGGATCTGCCACCCATAGGCGCCTATTATACAAAACGGCGGACTCGGCGGATCCGTCATAGTCTGCCATTTTGACGCACTCAAAAAACGTTGCATTGGACGTTTTCAAAAAAAGGCGGACGCCAAATTTATGACTGATCCATCAAAATCCGTCACTAATGCAAGTCAATGGGAAAAAAGCGGATCCGCCAACAAAAAAAATGGCGGAACCGTTTTTTTTCACACTTTGGCGGATTTTGACTGACGTCGCATGACTAAAGTGTGAAAGAGGCCTAAGCCCATATGATATTCGACATGAAATAACTGACTAAAAAATGTATCTAAGAATTGAAGTTCCACATATTCCACATCACTGAGCTTTGTCTGTCTGCAAATTCCCAAAATACTGCTGGCGTTAAAGCCGACCTCTCTCTACTCCTTTATGTCGGCTGTAGTGAATATCTGTATACCCATAAAATAACATCTTTTGTCTAAATGTCCAACTGGGGGTCTGTATGTGGGGGAGACCGGGCAAAAACTGAGAACAAGGATGAATTCTCATCGCCACACAATAAGAGAAAAAAGAATGGATTTACCTGTGGCAAAACACTTTTGTATGCCCGGTCATAGCATGATGGATATGGAATTACTGGTATTAAAATCTAACTTCAAATCTGAGAAAGATAGAAAGGTTTGGGAATACAAACTTATGATGACCTTTGACACTCTTAGTGCTGGAATGAATATATAACACGGATTCATGTCATTCTATATCAATTAAGGAATCTGTGTCTCTGACCTTCTAGGGGCATCAAAACACAACACCAGACCCCAATCAGAGGGCAATAAAACTTTCTCTCCTTATCTATGAACTGTTCCAATATTTATGTTCATCCCTCTGCCATAATGACAGTTCTGCTTCACGTCACTTGTGTTACCTATTGCACTATTCCTGTGTCCTGTTGTGTATATAAATATGTGATTCTTCAGTTTTTGTTTTAGTCTTTGCCTGATGAAGAGACCTGAGTAGTCTCGAAAGCTTGCAATTTTGTTACCATCTTTTCAGTTAGCCATTAAAAGGTATCAACCACTGAGGACTCTCAAGTCTAAATATTTTTCTATCTACTGGCTAACACGGTACGAAGATACATATCTTTCCTATATCAAAATGGAGGATACCAGAATGTACCGCATCTTTATGGAACTAAAACCACTTCTGAAGAAACGCGCAAAAATGGAGAGCGACATTTTTTTCTTATCTAAATGCAAAAAGGAGAATCTAATTCCCAAAGGACTCTGGATTACAAACCCAATTCTTCACACCTACAATACCCATTATGCACAAAACCTTTGTCACAGGACTTCTGAAAGACTAAGGAACCATCTTTTGCATGTCTGCTACAGCATAAGGAGTAAAGTCCAAGGGCAATTTGAAACTCTGAGGAAAACACTTACAGAAAGCACAGAGCAAAAATTACAACAATACTATAACAAACTACGGACCTTTCTGATTCATAACAAGGAAAAGAAACTACACAGACTGCGCCTCAATTGCGGACTCTATACAAACAGATACAAAACAAAACCTGACAACTCTGACAACCACTCCATTCCAGACACAAAAGCATCTAACTGTGTCATCAATCTCTCAGATTACAAACCCAACAAAGTGGAGCTTGCCGTGCTTTCTAGAGGACTCTCATTTTGTCCTACTAAGGCCCTGGATAAAACCGAACTCTGCAGTGATATGGAACATTTTTTCAGGAGACTGCGCCTGAGGGAATACTTCAATGATACAGAAGATCCAGAAAACACTCGGATTGAAGGAAAAGGGATCCCAACAACCAAGAAGAGGTCAGACTGGACACCTCCACCTGGACGTAACCCTCATTTGGATAAATATATAGACTCATTCAGACATTTGATAAAATCCACCATCATAGCCACCAACAAGAGACAAGCATCCGACATCAGTGCCCAGGAGAGAAAGGCCATACAGTCTCTGAAAACCAACAAAGAAATCATCATTAAACCTGCTGACAAGGGAGGTGCAATAGTCATGATGAACACATCAGACTATATTAAGGAAGCAAACAGACAACTTACGGACACACGCTACTACAGAAAACTGGAGTCGGACCCTACACAGGACTATTACAAGGAACTAAGCAAGTTGGTATCTTGTCTGTCTGACAAATCCATAAGAGCTGATGACTTGATACCAGAAAGTCCAAGAACAGGGACATTTACATGCTTCCCAAAATTCACAAAGCTGGGAATTCAGGGAGGCCGATTATTTCATGTGTGGACACCCTTACTGAGCAGGTATCTGGATGGGTAGAGGGCATTCTTAAACCCCTGGTAAAGGATACACCCAGCTACATTCAGGACACAACTGACCTACTGAATAAACTAGCAGCAATAGGTCCCCTACCAGAAGGAACCATCCTGGCCACCATGGACGTAGAATCTTTGTACTCTAATATCCCACACCAGGATGGATTAAATGCCTGCAAAGTCTTCATGGGAAACACCGGGAATGATGCTGATTCTGTGGTGAAACTCACAAAATTCATCCTCACCCACAATTACTTTGAATTTGACAACAAGATCTATCTTCAGGAGACTGGCACAGCTATGGGAAGTAAAATGGCTCCACAGTATGCAAATCTTTTCATGGCCAAGCTTGAAAGCGACTTTTTGTCCTCATGTCCCATCAGGCCTCGGGCCTACTACCGCTACATTGATGACATTTTAATCATCTGGACGGAATCTGAACAACAGCTAAAGACGTTCCATGAACAGTTCAACCAATTTCATCCAACCATCAACTTAACACTCAACTACTCCAGCACTGAAATTAACTTTTTAGACACCACCATTAAGCTAAAGAACAATGAAATAGAGACATCCCTGTATCAGAAGCCAATCGACCGTCCAACATACCTTAAATGGGACAGTTTCCATCCAAAACACATAAAAAACTCTATTGTCTACAGCCAAGCCATCAGATACAACCGTATATGTTCCAACCCCATGGATAGAGATGAACACCATGGTCGCCTCAGAAAGACTTTTTTGAACCAGGGCTACCATCCAAGAACAATTGAAAACCAAATTACAAGAGCCACCAGAATATCAAGGAATCACCTGCTACATTACAAAACTAAAGAAGAAAATAACCGGGTGCCTCTAGTGGTCACCTACAATCCAAATCTGGAGATGCTAAGGGGAGCTGCACGGAAACTACAACCTTTACTACAAAAAGATGCCCGATTACAATCCATATTTCCAGACCCCCCACTACTATGTTTTAGGCAGCCCCCAAATCTAAGAAGCATCATTGTCAGAAGCTCCCTGTCCTCCCCAACAGCTGCAGGAACCTTTCCTTGCAACCAGAAGAAATGTAAAACCTGTGCATCTATAATGACCACGGACAAGATAAAGATCCCCAACTCCCATCAGGACTACAAGATCCCAGGTACTTTCAGCTGCATCACATCTAATGTGGTGTACCTAATTATATGTACTAAATGTCCAACTGGGGGTCTGTATGTGGGGGGAGACCGGGCAAAAACTGAGAACAAGGATGAATTCTCATCGCCACACAATAAGAGAAAAAAGAATGGATTTACCTGTGGCAAAACACTTTTGTATGCCCGGTCATAGCATGATGGATATGGAATTACTGGTATTAAAAGCTAACTTCAAATCTGAGAAAGATAGAAAGGTTTGGGAATACAAACTTATGATGACCTTTGACACTCTTAGTGCTGGAATGAATATCACACGGATTCATGTCATTCTATATCAATTAAGGAATCTGTGTCTCTGACCTTCTAGGGGCATCAAAACACAACACCAGACCCCAATCAGAGGGCAATAAAACTTCTCTCCTTATCTATGAACTGTTCCAATATTTATGTTCTTCCCTCTGCCATAATGACAGTTCTGCTTCACGTCACTTGTGTTACCTATTGCACTATTCCTGTGTCCTGTTGTGTATATAAATATGTGATTCTTCAGTTTTTGTTTTAGTCTTTGCCTGATGAAGAGACCTGAGTAGTCTCGAAAGCTTGCAATTTGTTACCATCTTTTCAGTTAGCCATTAAAAGGTATCAACCACTGAGGACTCTCAAGTCTAAATATTTTTCTATCTACTGGCTAACACGGTACGAAGATACACATCTTTCCTACATCTTTTCTCTAGAATTTATTTTTCCAAATTAAAGATTTTATTTTGCTAGAATATTTGAATAAATGAGTGTTACCATTCACCTTGTCAGCGAGGCGTGTGACGGCTCAGTGAGGCACTGTTAGTACCAACTGGACAATGTCAGTGCAAGTTACCGAACTTTCATGTGGGAATAACAGAAGAACCAAACAATTCAAACATAAAAGAAAAGATGCTCCAGAATTGTTATTTCATGAGGAATACAGGTATTTATGAAAACAGACGTGTAAGGAAAGGGCACAGCTCCCACTTAAAGTAGGTTCATAAAAGAGACAAAACCTAAGACTTCAACTGAACATATGCTGTGTTGTAAATAACACAGGGAACTTAGTAAAAAACTTTTTTAAAAAAAAAAAAAAAGCATAAAAGCCATTGCACCAGAGTCAAGGTGCACCCAAATCGGGATGGTCCTAATCTCTAGTATTAAAACCTTACCATGTGACAAAGTGACGTCAATGTGAATAAGGACAAAGCAGTATTGGGAGTGGCAGCGCAGCCATCCAGTCTGGGGCATGCTGAGCTGTCAGTGTTGTGTGTGACAGTGCAGTTGCCCAATACATGACGGGGCAGGCTGGGTTTCCTACAGGTGTCTCCTGTTCTGAGTGATTCCCTGGCTATTTAGCTGGGGGTCTTGCTCTGATTACTGCCAGTTGTAGCCTTAGCTCAGTGCTACATATTTGCCTTGTTCTTCAGTGTTCTGTCTCTGATCTATTGCTGCCCAACCTTGCCTCTCACCATCCGTTTGCCTATCCCTTTGTCTTGATCTACTACCTTCCTGGAATTTTGACCTCGGTCTGTGACCTGACTACGTCTTTCCTTACCCCATTTAGTTATGACAAGTCCTCTTGGTATCTGACCCCGACCTCTTCACTACCCAGCCTTATGGCTTGTCCGTTAGTGACCACCATCACATTTATTTGTTTACAACTTGTGCCACTTCTTGCTTTCTTCCATGCGGAAATTAAACCAAAACATATGGTGAGTGCAGTACTTCTGAGCATATCCGCCCTATATAATGCTAATTTTTGCATAGATCTGAACTCTTCAGTTAAAAAAAGATGCAAAAAATATCCTGGCTTTATCGAAGCATGATGAATGTACATGCTGAACCTCATACTCTTTATGACAGCTACAAATCTGAAAAAATTGCTGGAAATATTTATGTTAAGACTGCTCAAAATCCTTCTAGGCACCTTTTTAATTTTCTTTTTAACATAAGAATGGTGACTGCATATTTCATAGTTATAAGATAAACTGATAGCTCTCAGACATGAAATACAAGGTCATTTGTATTCCTAACTTAAAGCCTATGCACACCTTTGCAGAATTTTTTTTTTATTCATTTGTTTTTTAAAAGCGAAGTTAAATAATTTTCTATATAGTCTTCATTCAAAATGTTCTACCATATTGCTTTGGCATATTGTTAATAAGTCTTTTATGTAACTGAGTGTTTTACAAAAATGTTACAAGTCCTTTAAAGCTCTTGATTCTTTCTGTTCTCAGCTGTACCCCCTGTGGAGAGGAGAGAAAGTCTCTCAGAGAGTGTAGAGAAAGTGGTTAATAGAAAAAAAGAAAGCACAAAAGAAGGAAATAAGTGCAGAATAGAAGCTGTGCAGATAGATGAACTAATGAAGACATAGACCTAACATCCAGCCTGTATTACTGGGAGCAACACTCCCACAAGAGAAAAATCTACAACTACCATAAGGCTTCAACTGCATATTGGGGTTGCAGACTTAAACTTCGTACAATTTAGCATATATGTAAAAACTTTTTTTATCATTTTAAAGGTGTCCACAGCCTTTAAAGCTGTCAATTTATGGTTTCACCGACAGTCCGCAAAAATTAATTTCCAGAATAAATGGTTTTTCAAAAGAAAAACTTGAGGCATCATATGAACTTTCAATAAATGATAATGCACATTCCACATACATGGGACAGATCAGATCAAGACTGAGGCTGAGATTCATTAGATTCATATGTAGTGTAAAGCCCCCGTCACACTAACCAAGATCGCTAGCCGATTTTGTGACGCAACAGCGACCTAGCCAGCGATCTCGCTTAGTGTGACACGCAGCGATGACCAGCCCCCCTGCTGGGTATCGCTAATCGTCATCGAATAGCCTGAACCATTTTTTCATCGTTGGTCTCCCGCTGGCCAGCACGCATCGCTGAGTGTGATAGTGGGAGACCAACGATCAGCGAGCTCCCAGCGCGTACAGCAGAAGCTGGGAGATGGTATCTAGGGTACACATCGGGTAACTAAGCGTGGCGCAGCGCTTAGTTACCCAATGTGTACACTGGATACCAGCTCCCAGCGTGTAAAGCAGAAGCTGGGAGATGGTATCTAGGGTACACATCGGGTAACTAAGCGCGGCATAGCGCTTAGTTACCCGATGTGTACACTGGATACCAGCGTGCTCGCTGGTCCTGATCGCTGATGAGTCTGCCCATGTGACAGCTCACCAGTGATCAGCTAACGATGTCCCAGCGATCCCATCCACGTCGAATCGTTGATGGGATCGCTGGGACATTGAAGAGTGTGACGGGACCCTAAGAGGTTGACACGCTTAGCCACTTCTCCAGGTAGACACAGGAACACCTGCTGGTTTATTAAAAGTCAGCATAGACCAGGGCAGGGTTCAGAAAATAAAAGCAGAGCCTTCCTGGTTTAATGGAAAACAAAACAAATAAGGTATAACAAAGTCCTATCTCTGCATGTTCACCTGCAGGTAGCCTGCACAGTCCTTAGCTCCTCTGGGAGCTATGTGGGAGTTCCTGCTCTCCCAATACGCAACACACCACTGTCTCTCACGGCCAGGTATTTAACACCCACGTGATAGTCACATTACCTTGACCTCACACAGGTCAAGCAGGACTCTGCATGTGGAGATATGTTGGACCTCCGCCCACCTGCTCTATAAAGGTCCACTAAAACCAGCCCATAACATATGTTCCTATTAACACTCTCAGCACTTAGTGAGTGTGCTGGTGGAAAAAAAAAACGGTCTGGTTTTACATCACTGATCGAAATAGGCGCAGTGACACGTATCTCCCTTCACATACTATGCCGGTGACTCTGTCATAGTACAAAACTCTCTTTTTGATGTGTAGTGTGCTGGAGTAAGATGAGCCAAATTCATCAGGAGTTGTGTGCCACTCGCCACCACCAGAAATATGCTCTAGTCAGAAAATGGAGTACATTTTTTTTTTTGCCATGAATTATGATAAATTTGTAGGCCATGCCCAATTTAAAAAGAAAAAATGGCAAGTGCAGACATAAAAAAAGACAAAAGTTATAACATTTTTATGCAATTACAACATGAGTAAAAAATGTTGACATTTCAACAGTTGTACATCCAGAAAACTAGCAAACACTACTTGATGAACGTTTTTTAAACTTTGGGAGAGTGTTCAGCTCTTTGGAGCAATTGGACCGTGACAGAAAATGTTCAAAAGGGCAGTAGACCAGGTAGTCAAGAGTTCCCTGTGCACGTGTACACATTATAGGAGGGCAAGGGAAGGTGACAGACGTTGTTTAGGAGGACATTGAGTGATTATGGAAATTGGCAACTTTGTCCAGAAGGGCTACTCCAAGCAGGGAAAGGGCTGCCTCAGTTGGGAAAATGGCTATAATGGCAAATCTGTGCAAGAGAATGGCTATACTGTCCAGTGCGGTGGCTACTCTGCAGAGGACAATAGCCTTTCTCTACGGAAACACGGCTCATGTAAGTTGCAGAATGGCTACTTTGAGCAGATCAATAACTGCTCGGTGCAGAGAAAGAACTACCCTCCGAAGGAGAATATCGACTACACAGAAAATAGGAACTCTGGCTGGAAAATAACTACTTTGTGCAGGAACATTGCTACTAATATTCAGGATGAAGCCAAGTGTGTGCAGGTACAAGCAGGTGTAGATGTGTGAATGCAGTGGTCCACACACGCAGCTCATCCAGCCATTTAGTAGGCTACAAAAGCTTTTTCAGCCCGTAAGCAAACTGCTGATTATTAGGCACGGCCACATGGATACTAAGATCACGCAACTTTTTTTTCATAAAGTTCAATTTTCTTATAGGTCATGCAACCAGAAAAGTGTGTGACATTTCTGTTAGTTGCTCTTGAACAACTATTTTAGAGGTCAAATTTAGCTTAAAAAATGCAAAAATCTCACACATGTCCCAAGTCGGTTGCAGCTGCACGCGACTTAGATGAAGACCTTATTTGTGTTGCGGTCACATTATGTTCCATCTCACAGTGCGACCACATTGACATTCGTTAGATCGTTAGAGATCGAGCATGCGCACCTCTGTTCCAATTTCTTATGTATGGGACTGCTGGAGTAGCCGAATACTGCATTCTGTTATTTCTGTAGATAGAGGATAAGTTTCAATCTTGAGAAAAAAAACCTTTAAGCTGAAATTAATAATACAAAAATATAAAGAAATTCATGATTCATACCATTCCTCTCAAATAACGCTCATACACTTTGAGCTGCGTCTTCTATGGATCGCTGAGGTTTTTATTTTTGTGGGTGGAATTTTAGAGCTTTGAGCTAAAGCTCATCTTGTTTGAATCTTCTGATCACATATTTGGTTTTCTTGTTTATTTTGCGTGGTTTACTTTCTGGACATTTCTTTTCTTTGTATTTTTTTCGTGGAATATGAGCAGTTGTATGAAATCCTCCAGGTAACAGGCTGTTTACATGTTCTCTGCTGGTTTAATAATTTTTCATTATAGGGTCTAAAACAAACAGTGGATTTAGAACTTTTCCTTCTGTTCTAAAAAAGGACACAAAACAGAATCCAGATAGAACCCGATAATAATCAATAGGGCCTCTTTGCTTCCGTTTACCCTTGTAATGCAACCGATCCATTTTGTCTAATACTTTGAATGGAACACAGAAATGGAATGTGCAGAGGAAATGTGAGCGAAGCCTAAGACGGGGATTCAGAATTACAAGCGCATGACACAAGCTGATACAGTTCCAGTAGGAATGGCTAAATGTAGAATTCTATGTAAAGATACTGCCACGGGTTTACCGCTACAGAGAGGAGCCAGAAGACCACAGCGTCTGATTTCTCCTACTCCTGCACGGATTAGAAGCACTTCACCTTCTTATTAAACGGTGGAAAATTTATTTTGGCAGAGCAGTGGTTAACTTGCTCTCTTGAGAGCTCCTGGAGCGTTAAGGCTCAGCTGTGCATTGTTAGCCACTCCCATCTGTTATATAATCTGGGTCCTGGCTAGCACTCATTGTCAGAGATAGCTTATGTTGCATGGCTGGAGGTTGTTGGTAATTGTTGGTTTATAAGAAAAGGCGTTTGGTGGCTTTATCTGTTGGTGCTAGGTTTTGAGTGTATGATAATTCCCTTTCTTCTCCTACTTTGGTTTAACCTCATCCTCCACTCCCCAGTGTTTTCCTCTGTTACACATGTTAATATATTTGTATGTTTATTTTTCGTTACCCTGTTTCTATTACCTTGTTAGTCTGGTTGGTGTAATATGGTACACTATTACTCTCCTGTTCCCTGGGTGGGGGAAGGGTACAGACTGATGGCGGATTCAGGAGCTAAGGCAAGGTATGTGGCCTCGGCATCTTCTGTTGTAAATGTGCTAGAAATGAATTCTGAGCAGAAGCTCCCTCTGGTGGTTACAAACAGTACTGAACTATCCAATGAAGATTGTGAAGATTGGCGATCAGGTGTTACTGACTGGTCTTATATAAGGGAGGTTCCCTCCCATCAGGGTTGCCGGTGATCAATTGTTCTGGTCTCATCTTTGATTCCTGTTCACTTTGAAGCTTGCTGTTTCGTGCCTGCATCTTCTGCTAACAGATAAGACTTTTTCTTCTTTTAGTTTTTTGGTGCTTTCTTTTTGCATTTTGTCCTGCACTTCTGTGGGGGTCTGCCGGATCCCCTCCAGGGGCTTGTGCTCCTCTCAGTTTAGTTCAGCCACTGTTGTTTGTTCATTTGCATTTTCCAGTTTTTTCAGTGGCTGCTGCTTAGTTTTGTTACAGCAGAGAACTAATTTAGGTGTAGAGGTCGTGTGATCTCAGGTGTTTTTGTAATTAGTAGAGTTGGTACTTTTTAGGGTTTTTTGGGATTGCAGTAAGTGACCTTCCTATCCTTTTCTATCTAGGAAGTTTGGGCCCCAACGTTTGCTCATACTATTTTCTGTCTGTGTCTGTATCTCCTCTTGTCTAACCGCCATTACATGTTTGGGGGCTTTCTATGTTCTTTGGGGATCTGCTCCGGGGCAGATAGTTTTCCTCTTTCTGTCTTTAGGTGTAGTTAGCTTCTCAGGCTGTGACGAGGCGTCTAGGACCAACGTAGGTACGCTCCACGGCTGCCTTTAGTTGTGGTGGTTAGTCAGGGTACTGCAATCCAATAGATTCCAACCTCTCTGGTGTATTTCCTTTTTTTGCCTGCTCTCCTCAGCTACCAAATCATAACAGTATCACCGGCCATAAAACTGATATTTATATGGTACTCACAGAAGGGAAAAATAGTGTTAAAGAAAGAAGATTGTCAGAGTTGTCAGGGATTTTTTTTTTTTTTTCCCTCTGTATCTCTGGGTGCTGAGGAGGATTTTTTTTTTCTCTCAATGGAGTTTGCACAGTTGTCTGGCCGTGTGGATCAGCTTGCCACTGAAGTTCGGAGTTTGCTACCTATCTTGCAGGGTTGCCTGTTGTGGAACCTAGGATTCCCATGCCAGATTTGTTTTTAGGGGATCGAGCTAAATTTCTGAATTTCAAAAATAACTGTAAGTTGTTTTTTGCCTTAAAATCTAAGTCCCCAGGGAACGCAGCACAGCAGGTTTCAAATTGTCATCTCTCTCCTGCGCGGCGATCCTCAGGATTGGGCTTTTTCCCTGACACCTGGGGATCCTGTTTTGAGTAATGTTGATGCATTTTTTCAGGCTCTGGGGTTATTGTACGATGAACCTAATGTCACTGATCAAGCTGAAAAAACCTTGTTGGCATTAAATCAGGGGCTTGAGGACGCTGAGTTATACTGTCAGAGATTCCGAAGGTGGGCAGTCCTGACCAAATGGAATGACGATGCTTTGGCAGCCCTTTTTCGGAAGGGTCTGTCGGAGAATTTAAAGGATGTTATGGTGGGATTCCCTGTCCCCTCTGGTCTCAATGATTCTATGTCATTAGCGATTCAAATTGACAGACGTTTGCGTGAGCGTAGAGGTATACGTGGAATAGTGTTGCCTTGTGAACCAGCTTCTGAACCCATGCAGTGTGATGGATTGGCTTCTGGGGCACAGCGTCATGAGTTTCGAAAGCGCAATGGGTTGTGTTTCTACTGTGGTGATGCCTCTCATGCTATTTCAGTCTGCCCTAAGCGGGGAGGACGTTTTGCACGCTCAGTTGTCTTGGGTAGTGTTCAGACTAAATTTTTGTTGACTGTTACCCTGATTTGCTCCCTGTCCACATTTTCTGCTCAGGCTTTTGTTGATTTGGGAGCAGCTATTAACCTGATGGATTTTGATTTTGCTAAACGTTGTGGGTTTCCCTTGATACCCTACGGAAGTCTATTCCCCTACTGGGGATCGATTCTACCCCTTTGGCTGAGAATAAACCTCAGTTCTCTACTCGGGTGATAATGAGGGTTGAACCTGATCATCAGGAGAGTTGCAAATTTTTGGTGCTGTATAATCTGCATGACATTATCGTACTGGGTTTCCTTGGTTACAGTCTCATAATCCTGTTTTGGATTGGAAATCTGTGTCTGTAACCAGTTGGGGCTGCCAATGTGTTAATGCCAACACTCCTGTTTTTTCTGCCTCCCCCCAGGCTCAGGATGTTCCTGACTTTTTGACTGATTTTTCTGATGTGTTTAGCGAAAGTAAATCTGAATCCTTGCCCCCCATAGGAGCTATGACTGCGCTATTGAATTAGTGCCTGGTAGTAAATTCCCTAAAGGTCGCCTTTTTAACTTGTCTGTACCTGAACATGACGCTATGCGGTCTTATATCAAGGAGTCATTGGAGAAGGGTCATATCAGACCATCCTCTTCACCCTTGGGTGCCGGTTTTTTCTTTGTGGCCAAAAAGGATGGTTCATTAAGGCCGTGTATTGATTATCGTCTCTTGAACAATATCACTGTGAAATATCAATATCCGTTACCCTTGATTTCTGACCTGTTTTCCAGGGTGAAAAGTGCTACTTGGTTTACCAAGCTTGACCTCAGGGGGGCATATAACCTTATTCGCATTAAGCACGGGGATGAATGGAAGACGGCATTTAATACCCCAGAGGGGCATTTTGAGTACCTAGTGATGCCCTTTGGGCTCACTAATGCTCCTTCTGTCTTCCAGTCCTTCATGAATGACATTTTCAGGGATTTTGTGGATAAATTTCTGATTGTTTATTTGGATGATATCTTGATTTTTTCCAATGACTGGGACTCTCATGTGAAACATGTTCGGACTGTGTTCCAGATTTTGAGAGAGAATGCTCTGTATGTGAAGGGATCAAAGTGTCTTTTTGGCGTACAGAGGATCTCATTTCTGGGATTCATTTTGTCTCCGTCTGTTATTGAAATGGACCCGGTCAAGGTTCAGGCCATCTGTGATTGGGTCCAACCTACTTCATTAAAGGCTCTTCAGAGATTGTTGGGTTTTGCCAATTTTTATCGTAAATTTATTGGTAATTTCTCTGTTATTGTTAAACCATTGACTGATTTGACCAAAAAGGGTTCTGATGTGGTGAATTGGCCTCCTAAGGCAGTCTCTGCGTTTCAGGAACTTAAGCAGAGATTCACTTCTGCTCCTGTTCTACGGCAGCCTGATGTTTCTCTGCCATTTCAGGTGGAGGTTGATGCCTCTGAAATTGGGGCAGGTGCCGTTTTGTCCCAAAGAGATCCAGAGACCTCTAAAAGTAACCCTTGTGCCTTATTCTCTCGAAAATTTTCTCCAACTGAACGTAATTATGACGTGGGTAATCGGGAGTTATTGGCCATGAAGTGGGCTTTTGAAGAGTGGAGACATTGGCTGGAGGGAGCCAAAACATCAGGTGGTGGTCCTCACGGACCATAAGAATCTGGTTTATCTGGAATCAGCCAAGCGACTTAATCCTAGACAGGTCAGGTGGGCCTTGTTTTTCACACGTTTTAATTTTGTGGTTTCCTTTCTTCCTGGCACTAAGAATGTTAAGGCGGATGCCCTCTCGAGGAGTTTCCTTGCGGACTCTCCTGAGTTATCTGATCCTGCTGTTATTTTGAAAGAGGGTGTAGTTCTTTCCGCCATCTCGCCCAATTTGAGACTGGCTCTGGAAGGGTGTCAGGAGGATAAACCCGAGCGCTGCCCTAATGGGAAATTGTTTGTCCCAGACCGGTGGAATAAGAGTGTGATGTCTGAGATTCATTGTTCCGCGTTGGCCGATCATCCCGGAATTTTTGGCACCCGAGAGTTGGTTAGTCTGTCCTTTTGGTGGCCTACTTTGTCTCGTGACGTCAGGGAATTTGTGCAGTCCTGCGGGACTTGCTCTCGCTCCAAGCCTTGCTCTCGCTCTAGTGGATTGTTGATGCCATTGCCTGTGCCCAAGAGACCATGGACCCATATCTCTATGGATTTCATTTCCGACCTCCCTGTTTCTCAGAGAATGACCGTTATCTGGGTGATTTGTGATAGGTTTTCCAAAATGATACATCTTGTGCCATTACCTAAGTTGCCTTCCTCCTCTGAATTGGTGCCTTTGTTCCTTCAGCACGTGGTTCGGTTACACGGCATTCCTGAGAACATTGTGTCTGACAGAGGAGTCTAGTTTGTTTCCAGATTTTGGAGGACTTTTTGTTCTAAACTTGGTGTTCAATTGTCTTTCTCCTCGGCTTTTCATCCTCAGACCAATGGACAAACTGAGAGAACAAACCGGACATTGGAGACTTATCTGAGATGCTTTGTGTCTGCTGATCAGGATCACTGGGTCTCTTTTTTGCCTTTGGCTGAGTTTGCTCTTAATAATAGGGCTAGCTCTGCCACTTTGATGTCTCCATTTTTCTGCAATTTTGGGTTTCACCCTCGATTTTCTTCAGGACAGACGGAGGCTTCTGTCTGTCCAGGTGTTGACTCTGTTGTGGAGCGTATGCAGCAGATTTGGGACCAGGTAGTGGAGAGGTTGTCCCTCTCTCAAGAGAGGGCCCAGCGGTTTGCCAACCGGCATAGGACTGATGGTCCTCGATTTAAAGTGGGGGACTTGGGTCTGGTTGTCCTCAAGAAATATCCCTATGAGAGTTGCATCTCCTAAGTTTAAGCCTAGGTTCATTGGACCTTATAAGATCATGGAGATTCTTAATCCTGTTTCCTTTCGTTTACTTCTTCCAGGGACATTTAAGATCCATAACGTGTTCCACAAGTCCTTATTGAAGAGGTTTGTCGAGCCAGTGGTTCCTATGGCTGTGCCTCCTGACCCTGTTTTGGTTGAGGGCAATCTGGAGTATGTGGTTGAGAAAATATTGATTCTCGTTTTTCTAGACGGAAACTCCAGTATTTGGTTAAGTGGAGAGGTTATGGTCTGGAGGACAATTCTTGGGTGTTTGCTTCTGACATCCATGCTAGGAGACTCATCCGTGCATATCACAGAGCTCATCCTGACCGACCTGGTTGCTCAAATGAGGGTTCAGTGACCCCTCCTCAAGGGGGGAGGGTACTGTTGTGAATGTGCTAGAAATGAATTCTGAGCAGAAGCTCCCTCTGGTGGTTACAAACAGTACTGAACTATCCAATGAATATTGTGAAGATTGGCGATCAGGTGTTACTGACTGGTTTTATATAAGGGAGGTTCCCTCCCATCAGGGTTGCCGGTGATCAATTGTTCTGGTCTCATCTATGATTCCTGTTCACTTTGAAGCTTGCTGTTTCGTGCCTGCATCTTCTGCTAACAGATAAGACTTTTTCTTCTTTTAGTTTTTTGGTGCTTTCTTTTGCATTTTGTCCTGCACTTCTGTGGGGGTCTGCCGGGTCCCCTCCGGGGGCTTGTGCTCCTCTCAGTTTAGTTCAGCCACTGTTGTTTGTTCATTTGCATTTTCCAGTTTTTTCAGTGGCTGCTGCTTAGTTTTGTTACACCAGAGAACTAATTTAAGTGGTAGAGGTCGTGTGATCTCAGGTGTTTTTGTAATTAGTAGAGTTGGTACTTTTTAGGGTTTTTTGGGATTGCAGTAAGTGACCTTCCTATCCTTTTCTATCTAGGAAGTTTGGGCCCCAACGTTTGCTCATACTATTTTCTGTCTGTGTCTGTATCTCCTCTTGTCTAACCGCCATTACATGTTTGGGGGCTTTCTATGTTCTTTGGGGATCTGCTCCGGGGCAGATAGTTTTCCTCTTTCTGTCTTTAGGTGTAGTTAGCTTCTCAGGCTGTGACGAGGCGTCTAGGACCAACGTAGGTACGCTCCACGGCTGCCTTTAGTTGTGGTGGTTAGTCAGGGTACTGCAATCCAATAGATTCCAACCTCTCTGGTGTATTTCCTTTTTTTGCCTGCTCTCCTCAGCTACCAAATCATAACAATCTTCACTATCAGAAGTAATCCGGGGTACAGTGTGAGCTAGGGCACCCCTAGCATTAGGGGCAGCTAAGGAGCCCCTGGTCCCAAGACACCTGACAACAGAGTTGTGACAGTAGTTTTAGAATTGTTCTTACTTTGGTAATACAAATATTTTCTAAAACATGTCAAGGTTTGGCATGTCTTCTTTAAGAGTTTGATCCCATATAGTGAAGATGTACATAGAAATTTCCCTCTAGTTCCATCGTTGTACATGAGATTTTAAGAAATGCACACATTAGAGCCAGGGGCACTGAGCCTTTATGTTGGCACACAGATTCCCTCTCATAGGAAGTGTCATGGACATCCATGGGTAGTGATTTGGTGCCTTCATACTTCTTGTATATTTGCTGCTTCCATACACATTATGCTATAATCTTTCCCTGGAAGAATGCCATCTCCGGTAAGGCATTTGAGCTGAGATTTTCACTGGTGCAGTTTATCAGTTTATCATTGCTGGTCTTGATGAGGAGGCATGTTGGAATCAGATGCTTCTGATGCATTATGTGGAGCTCGCCTCTTGATGAATTGGTAGCATTTCACATTGGCGAGTGCTTCCATGAGCTTCATCAGAAATCTTTCCCCAGTCAATGAATAGACTTAAGATTTCTGGCATAGGGAACACCAGAGCTTATCATGAATGAACCTAGCTGTAGCGTCTCACCCTAATTCTCGAAAAACTGGTGTTGCAAAACTTTGGTGCAACTCCGAGTTGTTCAAAATTTTTGCACTTTTCAAAACAGAAGTCAGAATTCTGGTGAAATTGCTTTCATGAATCAGGGCCAATATAGATTCCATATATGTCATTGTATTAGGCGTCTGTGCTCAGTGGCACACAGAGATCCTGTTGTTTCATATTAGAAAGTTGCAGGCGATTCATCAAAGCTTTCACGCTAGAAAAGTGTTGTAAATTGCTTTGAAAAATCACAAAATTTTTGCACAACAAGAGTTGCAGGACAATTTTACGACTTTTGTCAGTCTGAAGTGGCTGTGCCCAAATGGGTGGAGCTTGGGAAGCGCTGACTGGTTGTGGCAATGTCCGCCTTTTAAATTTATTAGAAGTGCTGGCATTTTTAACTACATAAATGCTATTCCAGTACCTGACTCTTAATGAATTTGGCGCATTGTTCTCCAGCAGGTGCCATACCATTTTTAATGAATCAGCCCCTCAGTGTGAAGGCAAATGGTAAATCTCTAATATGCCAAGACTTTTTTCTTTTTAGTTTATTTGGAAAAAGAAATCTCTATGTAATATCAGAGGCAATGGAGGTAGTGTATAGATTCATACTGGGCTGTAGACTCCGCATCGTGGATCCAAATGAATATCTGTAAAATGGCTTTATGCAGGAGCCCTGAAGCTTTAATCCTTTGTTCACTTTAGTAACTTTATTTTTGGAAACAGAGCCCTTTGCTTAGTATTTTACGTGTTTTACTTTTGGAACCTCCAGGAAGTTGCTATGTTATCTTTGCAAATAAAACACGCCATGGACATATTCTTTTAGGAATTAAAACGCATTTAGAGGTTTGGCTCCATCGTCCATTGCATCATAAAATGCGCTAACTGGTATCAAATGTGCATGTGAAGTTCATTATCTTTAATTCTGTGCCAGAAAAACACTTGAAGCCAATGAAAATGAAGGAACCGGTTGTTAGAGACAGAATCAGTCTAAGTTTTGGAGATATTTTTAAGAAAAAGTTATTTTAAAGCGGCTATAAAAAAAAATCACCAGTAAATAGAAAATGCACTGTCCTGACTTTTTTGGGGGGCAGTAAATTGCCTTCGATGAAGGTTAAAAATAGTAGAAATACTTTAAAAAAAATCTGCACTCTCATGGTAAAAAATGTGAGTATTAATATCACCCAGTATTTCAACAGAACAAACCAACTAAATGGAACAAAACCAGCTGAATAATAAACCGGCCACGATGTTCATCCACCGGACCAGGGTCATCGTGTCCAACCCCCTGCTCAATGCAGGAGTCACTAACCCATCTCAGACAGATGTGTGTCTTACATATGGAAAGTATATACAGACACAATTTTTGCAACGCGTTTCAGAAGATTCGTCCTCCTTTATCAGGGTTCAAGAGCGTTCAGATAATAGCTGTTTAAATTGAAGCCTAGTCTCTTTTTTTCTCCAATAAATTTTTATTAAGTTTTCAAAATTCAAAACAAACAGACACCTGCCAACATGGCTGGCAGAGCCACATAACTAACAGAGGATATCTGTGCAATATATATATAGAACACTGTGATCTCAGCTTTTCTATTAAGTAATAATGTATTGTATATTAACTTTTGAATATGAAGCAGTAAAGATAATGTATTGTACAAGGAGGCAATATGAGCTGTTATTCCATAATTACGCCCAAACTAAACATGTGCATGGTCACATAGGGGCTGGAGATTCCACCATTACTTTTCTAATTCTCCTGTCTCAATGAAATGGGATGGACATAGGACTGTCTAACCAGGGATCCCATATGCGGGATATTCTATTCTTAGCTGCTAAGGACTGAGCCAAAGATAATTCATGTTGACAATTTACGTTAATTCTTTCAACCACTTCTCTAATAGCAGGCACATTCTGATCTTTCCATTTAGCCGCGAGAGTTAATCTAGCCGCAATTAAAATGTGAGTTAGGGAACCTCTAAGGTCAAAAGGAACCTTATCCGTTCCAATGTGAAGTACCATTAAGCTGGGGTCCAATAATATCTGCATCATGAGAACCTTTTTAATAAGATCGGCTACCCCCTCCCAAAATTTAATGGCTATGGGCCAAAAACACCACAGATGACCCAACATAGTGAGGACTGATTTGGAACAAAATTAGCTAGTTTCGCTGGCCACTGGTACCATCGTATGTGTATCTTTTTCAATTGTTCAAGATGGTTTATACACGAGGATACACGTTCCTCTCCCAAACCCGCCCTCCACTCGTCTGGTTCCAGGGATATGCCTAATTCTGATTCCTAGTGCTTCATATAGGGTACTTTATCAACTAAATCTATCTCATTAAGAGCTTTGTATAAAAGTGAAATCCCTTTATAATTAGATTCCGGTCGTAGAATATAACTATTAGCCCGGTGGTCTATGGGGAGAGTGAAAAATACAGATTGTGGGGAGGTCTGGATGAGGTGTCGAAATTGTAGGTATTGGTAAAAATAACGCAGAATTCCAGGAAATTTTGCTGTCAATCGATCGAAGGGGATGACCGAGAAATTGTCCATTAAGTCTTGTACATTTTTTACTCTCGACTCTACCCATTTTTGAAGATTAAGAAAGGGAATGTGAGATTCAAGGGCTCTTAGTGAGATGTATTTTAGGGGAATTTTTATCAATTTTGGGGCCAGTGTTCTCCAATATTTTAAGGTAACCTCCATTGTCGTGAGTTACGGAGTATAGGAGCTATGTTTAATTGTCTCAATTTTCAATACCAATCTGGTTGAGCCCCTTTTACAAAAAATAATTATATTTGAAACCTATTGTTGGGGTTGTTGAATAGCCACCAACTCCGGATCCCCCCTAGAATGGCTTCCCTATGATATGCTAATATATTGCTAATACATTTGGAACTCCCATTCCCCCCAAATCATAGGGATAGTACATTGTTTTACTGGCCACTTTGGGCTTCTTATTAGCCCATATGAATTGTTTGGTCATCCTCTGAAGGGAAGATATATATCTCAGAGGGATCTTAATTGGGAGGCATCTAAAGTAATATAAAATTTTTGGAAGTAACATCATCTTAAAAGTATTAATGTCATGATCCGGGTCAGAGTTTGCTTTCTGCTTCTCTTCCTCCGTCCTGGTCATGGCGGGGTTAACTATTTCTGCCTCTCTTTGGTTTAGGGGTGGCTATTTCTTGGTGCTCTTGCTGGCAGTTCATGTCAGTGATAGTCTGGGGCTTTGGCTTGTGCTACTGATCCATTATACCCAGTGGTCCTTTTGCCTCTGACTTCCCGTACCTGTCTGACTTGTCCCCTGAACCTGGCTTAGTGTTACTCTGGTGTGTATTCCCCACCGTGTATGACTCGGCTTGAACTCTGACTTCGTCTCCTGTCTCCCGTCTTTCTTACCACTCTCTCGACCGGCTCTGATCTACTGGCCTTACTCTGACTCCGTTCTCTGTCTCACGTCTCTGGTACCTCTGCTCCCGTTTCGTTCTGACCCTCGACTTGTATGTGACCACGAGTTCTATTTTCCCCTTTAAACAATACGCTTTCTGACTGTTACTGACTTGGCTCATTTTGACCACTCTCTATCACCATCTGGTGGCGTGGCGCTGCCTGCACTGTGTTGCTGTGCAGCAGGTGCGACCTCTCTTCTCTCACCAACACCCCCTGATGGAGTCTGCGTTACAATTAATTCTGGCTATCCACGACACTGATACAATTTGAAGATTCTCTAGGTCCTTTTTATGGACTTCAGTAATTTGGGGATATTACTGTCTAGCAGACTTTTGGAAGGGGTGAGCATCATACCCAAGAATAGGATTCCATCTTCCTCCCACTCGAAAGGGTATTGATGCTTCAGGTGGTCTCTCACGTCAGGGGAAACTAAAATAGGGAGAACCAAAGATTTAGCGGCGTTAAGATTGTAATAAGATACTTTGGCAAACTCCTCCAATGCGGATAAAATATTTTGAAAAATGATTCTATATTTGTACATGATATAATAAATATCATCTGCCTATAGGCCAATTTTATGTTCCACCGACCCCACCTTAATACCCGAGACGCCACAGGAAGTTCTAATACTTTAAGCCAATGGCTCCATACACAAGGCAATAATAATGGGGGATAGAGGACACCGCTGACGGGTACCATTAGATATTTGAAATGGATCTGATAGGAATCCCGAGGATAACACTCTTCCATTGGGGTTGGAGTACATGGCTACCACAGCCGAAAACATGGGACTTGTCAGTCCAAATTTACCTAGTACACTCTTTAGGTAACCCCAGTGCACCCTATCAAAAGCTTTTTCAGCATCGAATGACAAAAATTTTACTGGGGAAACCACAGAGCTCAGCAACTTTAATCAGATTAATCATTCTATGTGTCCCATCCTTTGCCTCGCGTCCCGCCACAAACCCAATTTGGTCAGGGGAGATAAGAGAAGGGATAATGTGGTGCAGTCTCATTGCTAATATTTTTGAAAATATCTTCACGTCACAATTCAAAAGTGAAATAGGCCTGAAGTTACCTGGTCATGTAGGCGGTTTACCTGGTTTCGGTAATGTATTAAAGGGAATCTGTCACCCCACGAGTATAATATAACTCGTTTTTCTTATCTTTCAGGTGACATCGGGGGCTTATCTACAGCAGTATAGAATGCTGTAGATAAGCCCCTGATGGCGATGGCTACAGCTGATGGTCGAAAAATGGGGTGACAGATTCCCTTTAAGCCTCCAGATTAGAAGACACAGATTCTTTTTACCTGCCAATGCTTATAAGGTCGCAAAAGAAACGGGGATAATATTTGTTGGAAATGGAGATAATATTCATTTGGCAACCCGTCTGGTCCGGGGACTTTATTACTCTTCGTTAATTTAATTGCAGTCCTAATCTCTTCCTCAGTGAAGGGAATGTTAAGACAGTTTATGGTCTTGGGATACTCGGGCTAAATTAATATTTTGTAAATACTGATCAATCTCCGACTGAGATGGTTAAGAAGTTTGAGGGTCTCTATGTAGATTATAAAGTTGGGTATAGTATTGGGTGAATAGGCCTGCTATCTCAGTGGGGTTCCGAACATAATTTCCATGGGGGTCTACAAGGTGATCAATTCTGGTTTGCATTTCATCAGCACAATTTTTGAAACATCATTTTTTTTTTGTTAGGACGTTATAAGGGTTAAAAGTTGACCAGCCATTTTTCATTTTTCTAGCAAAATTTACAAAACCATTTTTTTAGGGACCATATCACATTTGAAAATTTGGCCTGGTCAGGAAGGTGAAAACCGGCTTTGGGGTGAAATTATGTTCAATTTACATTTTTTCAGTTTTTTTGTGTTGTTCCAATACATACAAAGGAAATAAACATGTGCATAAGAAAACGTGTTGCAGCAATAATTTTCTTGGAGAAATGCTTCATTTTCTGGAAGATTTTCAAGGGTGCGAACACTTTTGACCATGACTATATATCTATAGCTATATATATATATATATATATATATATAAGCACCACCACCCAGGAAATGGATATAGGGATAAAAAGAAACCACCAAGCAGGAGAGTAATAAAATTGGGAAATATCCGATGTAGATGTAAAACCAATTCGTCTTTATTAGTAATTGCACATAATCGAATGACAAAAAACACTTTATGTGTAATAAAACAAATGTAATACAAAAAAATATTTTTATCTCAATAAAAAATTTTATGATAAAAAAGGAAGCTAAACAGCCAGACAATAAGTATGTATAGCTTATATATTGACATAAAGATACACTTAATCAATGCTACTAGTATATCGCTATAATAATATGTCACTACAATACTAAAAGGCTCAAATAATGATCACCAGGTGTTGTCCAAAAATGAGTGAAAAAAGTAAAAAAACCAAATCACCACGTGGTCTGCACTGTGAACATACTGTGTATGGCCAAAATAACACAGCGAAAAATATTATAAAGTGCAAAGAATAAATATATATATATATATATATATACTAAATGCAGTAGATGAAATATACATGTGCCACTAAACACAATCAAGCAACAATAGTACACTGCCAAAAAATCAAAACCATATGTGCCAATAGGACAACGAACCTGGGAGCCAAAATGGTGACTGATTGCCTCTCTGCACGCGCCCCGACCCGCGGGCGTTTCGGATTGTAACTCCTTCGTCCCTGACGAAGGAGTTACAATCCGAAACGTGCGTCGGGGCGCGTGCAGAGAGGCAATCAGTCACCATTTTGGCTCCCAGGTTCGTTGTCCTATTGGCACATATGGTTTTGATTTTTTGGCAGTGTACTATTGTTGCTTAATTGTCCCTGACTCCTTCGTCCCTGACGAAGGAGTTACAATCTGAAACGCGCGTCGGGGCGCGTGCAGAGAGGCAATCAGTCACCATTTTGGCTCCAGGTTCGTTGTCCTATTGGCACATATGGTTTTGATTTTTTGGCAGTGTACTATTGTTGCTTAATTGTGTTTAGTGGCACATGTATATTTGATCTACTGCATTTAGTGTATATATATATATATATATATATATATATATTTATTCTTTGCACTTTATAATATTTTTCGCTGTGTTTATTTGGCCATACACAGTATGTTCACAGTGCAGACCACGTGGTGATTTGGTTTTTTTACTTTTTTCACTCATTTTTGGACAACACCTGGTGATCATTATTTGAGCCTTTTAGTATTGTAGTGACATATTATTATAGCGATATACTAGTAGCATTGATTAAGTGTATCTTTATGTCAATATATAAGCTATACATACTTATTGTCTGGCTGTTTAGCTTCCTTTTTTATCATAAAATTTTTTATTGAGATAAAAATATTTTTTTGTATTACATTTGTTTTATTACACATAAAGTGTTTTTTGTCATTCGATTATGTGCAATTACTAATAAAGACGAATTGGTTTTACATCTACATCGGATATTTCCCAATTTTATTACTCTCCTGCTTGGTGGTTTCTTTTTATCCCTATATCCATTTCCTGGGTGGTGGTGCTTCTAGTCTCCGAATGGTCTGCCATTCAATTTATAAGGTTATACTGTAACACGTGATATCATTTCATTACGGAAATAATTTTTTATTTGTTGATATATATAAAAAAAAATTCAAATTTTTGTGTTTCACACATTTCCTTATTTCTTTGATCTCTATATATATATATATATATATATATATATATATATATATATAGTGCCTTGTGCAAGTATTTGGCCCCTTGGTACTTTTCAACCTTTTCCCACATATCATGCTTCAAACATAAAGATACCAAATGTAAATTTTTGGTGAGGAATGTAATGTTTAGGTAGCTGAGGAGAAATAGCAAAAACGGAAATACACCAGAGAGGCTGGAACCTATTGGATTGCAGTAACCTGAACTAACCACACAACTAGAGGTAGCCGTGGAGCGTTCCTACGTTGATCCTAGACGCCTCGTCACAGCCTGAGAGATAGCTACACCTAAAGGCAGGAAGATGAAAGCTATCTGCCCTGAAGCAGATCCCCAAAGAAAATAGGAAGCCCCCAAACATGTAATGGCGGTTAGACAAGAAGAAAGCACGGACACAGACAGAAAATAGAATGAGCAAACTCTGGGGCCCAATCTGTCTAGACAGAAAAGTACAGGAAAGAATTCTGACTGCAATCCAAAAAAACCCCCTTAAAAATACCAACACTTCTGATTGCAAAAAACCTGAGATCACACGATCTCCACCACCTAAATCAGATCTTTGGTGTAACAAAACCAAGCCGCAGCCACTGAAAAAACAAGAAAAAAGCAAATGAACAAATAACAGTGGCTACAGATAAACTGAGAGGAGCACAGGCCCCAGGAGGGGACCCGGCTGAACTCCAAAAGTGCAGAAAACTATGCAAAAAGCAAGCACAAAAAGAAAAGCAAAAAATCTCTTATCTGAAAGCAGCAGACGCAGGCAAGACTCCAGCAAACTTCCAAATGAACCAAGAACCAAAATTGAGACAAGAACAATTGATCACCTGCATCCATCATGGGAGGGAACCTCCCTTATATCAGTCCAGTCAGTGATCCCAGATTGCCATTCCTCGCTGAAAGGTTCAGTACTGTCTGTAACCACCAGAGGGAGCCTCTGCTCAGAAACCATCTCTAGCACATTCACAACAGAGGAATCAACAACAAGTGGGACATAATTGTGAAGTTGAACGAAATTTATTGGTTAATTTAAATTTTTGTGGAAATACAAAACCTGGAAAGTGGGGTGTGCAATATTATTCAGCCCCTTTACTTTCAGTGCAGCAAACTCACTCCAGAAGTTCATTGTGGATCTGTGAATGATCCAATGTTGTCCTAAATGACTAATGATGATAAATATAATCCACCTGTGTGTAATCAAGTCTCAGTATAAATTCACCTACTCTGTGATAGTCTCAGGGTTCTGTTTGAAGCACAGAGAGCATCATGAAGACCAAGGAACACAACAGGCAGGTCCGTGATACTGTTGTGGAGAAGTTTAAAACGGATTTGGATACAAAATGATTTCCAAGACTTTAAACATCCAAGGAGCACTGTGCAAGCGATCATATTGAAATGGAAGGAGTATCATACCACTGCAAATCTACCAAGACAAGGCCGTCTTTCTAAACTTTCATCTCAGACAAGGAGAAGACTTATCAGAGATGTAGCCAAGAGGCCCATAATCACTCTGGATGAACTGCAGAGATCTACAGCTGAAGTGGGACAGTCTGTCCATAGGACAAAAATCAGTCGTACACTGCACAAATCTGGCCTTTATGGAACAGTGGCAAGAAGAAAGGCATTTCTCAAAGATATCCATAAAAAGTGTCGTTTAAAGTTTGCAACATGCCACCTGGGAGACACACCAAACATGTGGAAGAAGTTGCTCTGGTCAGACGAAACCAAAATCGAACTTTTTGTCAACAATGCCTCTAAGAGAAAGTCCTTACTGAGAGCTGGAGGTACCGGGAAGAACCATTCAGACAATCTTCTCTTAAAGCTAAGGTTGAAGATTTATTCGGAGATACACGACAGGACAGACATACAGATAATCAGCGAGTTGAAATATCTAGGCTCAGAACAAGGATGTAGACGGACAGAAATTCGCAGAGAAGTCTTGTGATGAAATAGCAAATGGCCCCGGGCTAAGACATAGGTGGCTTTTTATACCTGGTAGAACAAAGGAATCCTAGAATCCTGCCTTTTTCCGCATAGGGCGTTCACATGATAATCTACAAGAATATGCATAGTATGACGACATTAATTGACAACATTAATTGATATTTTTTCACATTAATGGACTCTTCTACACACACCATTAAAACACACGAAAGTTACTGACCTATCCATAATTCGTAACTTCTAATACTTAATTTTCTCTTCCTCTATTCTATATCCACAAATTCAGGCATTTGACATCTTAATGGTTCTTGTTTCCCTAACAATATTATCTCATACACACTTACTGACCATATATTTATTGACCTTATAGAACTGTGGACACTAGCTTCGGCACCCGAGAGGTGATCTCATCCTTTCCTATCCCTACAAGATACATTTTATTATCTCTCTCATAAGTTGAATCTAGAGTTCTAACTTTTCACAAGATGGCTTCCTGATTCAGCATGGCTGCTGATTATATTCTAACTGACCATTCTCTTACAATGCCAAACGATATGTTTGGCATAAAGGCAACACAGCTCATCACCCTGAACACACCATCCCCACTGTCAAACATGGTGGTGGCAGCATCATGGTTTGGGCCTGCTTTTCCTCAGCAGGGATAGGGAAGATGGTTAAAATTGATGGGAAGATGGATGGAGCCAAATACAGGACCATTCTTGAAGAAAACCTGTTGGAGTCTGCAAAAGACCTGAGACTGGGATGGAGATTTGTCTTCCAACAAGACAATGATCCCAAACATAAAGCAGTCTACAATGGAATGGTTCACAAATAAACGTATCCAGGTGTTTAGAATGGCCAAGTCAAAGTCCAGACCTGAATCCAATCGAGAATCTGTGGAAAGAGCTGAAAACTGCTGTTCACAAGCGATCTCCATCCAACCTCACTGAGCTCGAGTTGTTTGCCAAGGAAGAATGGGCAAGAATTTCAGTCTCTCGATGTACAAAACTGATAGAGACATACCCCAAGCGACTTGCAGCTGTAATCGCAGGAAAAGGTGACGCAACAAAGTATTAAATTAAAGGGGCTGAATAATATTGCAGTCCCCACTTTTCAGTTTTTGTATTTCTACAAAAATTTTAAATAACCAATAAATTTCGTTCAACTTCACAATTGTATCCCACTTGTTGATTCTTCACCAAAAATTTACATTTGGTATCTTTATGTTTGAAGCATGATATGTGGGAAAAGGTTGAAAAGTTCCAGGGGGCCGAATACTTTCGCAAGGCACTGTATATATATATATATATATATATATATATATATCTTTTGGCAGGTCGGCTCACTTAGCTGGTCCTCGAGGTAGACACAGGCACACGTGTGGTTAAAGTCTCTGGGTGGCTTGTGTCATAAACCCCAAAATGGTAACAGAAAAAAAGCCTTTCTGGCTCAAAAGGAAATAAAAAGTTCATAAACAGTCCTGCCCAGCACTTCTGGGCCAGCAGATATGGCAGCTCCCACAGGAGCATCAGACTGGAGGCTTGCTTGCCTCTACACACCATAGACCAAAGAAAAAAAAACAGGCTGGACATTTATTTCCCCAGCCACACCCTTGAGGTGGAGATATGGTGAGTAGGTGTCCCACCCATGTCTTACCTAGTCATCTAAAAACCCGTCCATAACATTGCCGCTTAACTCCTTCAGGACATATCATGCTGTAAAGAAACTTATGGGTTTTTAGATCACAGAGGAAAGCAGTCTCCGTGTCACATATCTCCCCTCATACACCGTGCCAGTGACCCTGTCACAATATATATATATATATATATAGAGAGAGAGAGATTTTTTTTTGCTTGAGTGATAAGTACCCTGTCTTCATGATTTATTAGGATTTATGACCGTATAGAAGAAATTCCTCTACCTCCCAAAAAGTAAGTTTTGCTGTAAGATCATTGGAACTAAATATTGCTGTCTTTTGGACAGCTAATCATGAATGGCTTCCATCTCAAAGTCACAAAAGTCCAGCCACAAAATAATAGCAGACATGTGGTTAGACAAATGATTGCCCTGCAAAACCATTTTTTGTGAGGATGCCTAAGCCACATCTGAGGCCAAAAGTGGTTTTCTCTGAAAGCTATCGATCATCACTCACAAGGCTGTAGATAGAAGCTTAGATTGTTAGGCATTACACATTACGATTTTCATGTCATGACCACATCGACCATATGGTTCTCTAGGAAAAGCTCAATATTTTGCCATATGGACCTGTATCCCAGTCTAATCTTCCTTGTAATTATTTGGCAGCACAAATGGAATGTACAAATGTCAAGATTACAATGGGGCCTCCCCCTGTTGCCGGTTGATGGATTCGCGTATGTTGTTTTTTTTTTTCTGACCTTTTCAGATTTTCCTTATTTCAGGTAGAACAGTGAATGGGAATGGTGCAGCAATTTGAATTCCTCCCTTTAGTTTGCAGAAAATTGCCATTCTCTATGTGCCAGCCGTCTGTCATCAGTATCATCTGTAGTATCTGTAGTCTCAACCTGGATGTATGACTCTTCCAGAACAATTTAATGAGCCATCTGGTAATATTTTTCAATCTTTTGTACAGAATCTTCAGAAAGAGGATAAAACCGTCATGTTTTCTTTGCATCAAAAGCCGAAATGTTTACTTCTGCGCCTCAAGACTGTGCCATTAACACTTCAGACATATTTTCTGCTGAGCGCAATCTTCACACACATTTTCTAAGGGAAGCGATGGCATGACATCAAAACCGACACAAAATAGACTCTAGTGCTGTCAGCGTGCATCGTATGTTTTTTGTCTATGATGTCTAATGTTGGCATTACAGACCTGAAGAATTAATGCACAGCAGGAAAAAGTTGTTGTATCAGTGAAACTTTATTGTGACAAATCATTTGCAAGTTACAAAGGGTTGGGGGGTAGAAATAGTTTTATATGATGTGAACCCATATTCAGAAATGTATGAATATGAACAGATTCAACGTAGGATATTAAAGAAGTGCTCCCACCAAAGTGTGTATCCTCCTAATATATTGCAGTCATCATATTATATAGCACTGTGTGCTTACAATTGCTCATTTTGCCTTTCTACCCAGCTGATTCTTCTCTTGCTCATTAGGTCTTAGACATCATGTGATTAAAAACTGACTATGAATCCTTCTAAGCTCTATGTAGAAACAGGAAGTCTCTTTTCCCTGCAATCCCCTCTTCAACTTCTGACCCAGCTGCTCCTCCTCCTTCCTGCCAGTGATTTTTCAGTGATGTAGAATTGTAATTCTAAAGATGAGTCATTCCGTTTAGAAGGATTTCTAAAGTGATAAGTAAGGATTTCTGTTTTTAATCATGTGATGTCATAGACCTAAAGGAAAAGAGAACAATTAACTGGGTAGAAAGGCAAAATGAGCAATTGTAAGTACACAGTGCTATATAATATGGCGATTGCAATATATTAAAAAGGAGAAAAATTTTGATGGAAGAGTGCTTCCTTAAGGGCTTCACCTAAATCAGTCTGACTTGGGGCACACAGTTAGGATCCCTGTCATTCCATGTCAGACAGCAGTGGCATCACTGTCACCTATGACTCTGGGACGTTGGATTGTAGACTGGTCTTAACCTTCTTATACTGGTTTCACACACATTTCCAGCAGTTGTATTCTTAAAGGAGTTGTGCCACGAACAAAAGTAAATTTTAATCAACAGATCTTGGAATAAAAATAAACTCTAAAATTGGATGTGTTTAAAAATAATGTTCCTGTGCTGAGATAATCTTATATTTGTGCCCCTGCTGTGTACTGTGTAATGTCTGTGTCTGACTGTACAGGAACATGGTCTGATCATACCACATCTCCTGGGCAGGGGAGGATGCAAAAGAGTATACAGACAGGACAGGAAGGGATCACAGCTGATTGTTTTTGTGAGTAAAAAATTTCCCTGCCTGTTTTTAAACAATATTTTAATTCATAGAAAAGATTGGCTCTGATCCTCATGCTGTAATGTCTATATCCTCTCTTTTGCTTCCTCCCCTGGTCAGTAGCTCTGGTATATCCGACTGGTTCCTGCACGGTCAGACACTGCCCTTACACAGTACACAGCAGGGGCACATTTATAGGATTATCTCAGAGCAGGAACATTATTTTTAAACACATCCAATTGTGGAGTTTATTTTTATTCCAAGATCTGTTAATTAAAATGTACATTTTCGTACAGACCATGATGACCAGACCATCTGCAGGTCTACTAACTCAAAACCAACAGCATCAGATATGCCTGTAGTATGAGGCATTTCAGTTCACATCAGGAGACCCATGACCGGTCCCAACATAACGATCCATGCTGGGACTATCCACAAATTTGGTGCTAACTGTATTATTTTGTGAGGGTCTAACCATTCATATGTCAACCAATATTGAGATCAGGGATCCCAAATTCTCCTGCATGAGTGAAGCAGTGGTGCGAATGCTTGACTTCTGTGGTGTCACCTACTGTGGGAGTGACAGAACAGCTAATTTCTGTCTACTGGATAAGTGGAGATTCCAACAGTTATAACACTCAGTTGCCATATATTTACAATTGATCCCATGCATAGGTGAGAAATATATTTAGGTAGAAGCCCCTACAGTATAATGTTAGGCAGACAAGGCAAGATGTTACATTGGACCTATGACCTCCTGGAGAATTTCAAAAAGTGAAAGGAGACTACACCAGTGGCGTAGCAACTGTTTGTGGCGCCCTGGGCAGCAAATTTTAGGCCACGCCCCCTAGCCACACCCATTTCACTGGTCACACCCATATCCATGCCCTGACCACACCCATTTAGCACTGCTGATCACACTGTTTTATAAACAATAATTATAAACACATACCTCCCATCCGTCCCGGTTTCAGCGGAACAGTCCCGATTTCGTGACCCTGTCCCTCTGTCCCGGCCAGGAGTTTTCCTTTCCGCATTAGAATCGTACATACAGAAACCCCGGGGACCTCCCACACATTCTGGCAGCCACACGTCATGTTCCATCGCTGACCTCATTTCCCCAGGATGTGGGGATCTCATCAGCTATGCAGCGCTCCATTCAATACCAGGCTCTCACTGAGCGAGACAGGCAGGATCTGGGGATCTCATCATCTGTTGAACAGATCCTATGATGAGATCCTCACATCCTGCCTGTCTCGCTCAGTGAGAGCCGGGTATTGTATGCAGCGCTCCATACAATACCCGGCTCTCACTCCAACAGATCCCGCGGCTCGATGCGTCGCCGTTCTGAAGACTCTCCCGAGAACGAGTTACAGTACCTGCTGCTGTAAGCTGACCGCCGGAAATGAGGTCAGCGGTAATTTCCGGCGTTCAGCTGACTTACAGCACGTCACTTCCGGTGGAACGTGACGTGTGGCTGCCAGAATGTGTGGGAGGTCCCCGGGTTTCCGCATGTACGATTCTAATGCGGGAAAGTAAACCTCCTGGCCAGGACAGCGGGACAGGGACCCAGCCCTACATAGATAACAGTATTCGCTTCGTCCCCACGCAGACCCATGCACATAATGGCACCCCTTCTTCCCCCCTGCAGCCCCCAAGCACACAGCTTCCGCAAGTAACAGGACCCTCCGCTCTTTGTGGCCCCATACACACACGGTTACGCTCCGCACACCTCGCACACACAAGGCTCTGCTACGTACACCTCGTACACACGCGGCCCCGCTCTGTACACCTCGTATACACGCGGCTCCGCCCCATACACCTCGTACACACGGCTCCGCTCCGTACACCTCGTACATACACGGCTCCGCTCCGTACACCTCGTACACACACGGCTCCGCTCCGGACACCTCGTACACACACGGCTCCGCTCCGGACACCTCGTACACACACGGCTCTGCTCCGGACACCTCGTACACACAAGGCTCCGTTCCGTACACCTCATACATACACGGCTCCGCTCCGGACACCTCGTACACACGGCTTTGCTCCGTACACCTCGTACACACATGGCTCCGCTCCGGACACCTCGTACACACAAGGCTCCGCTCCGTACACCTCGTACACACACGGCTCCGCTCCGGACACCTCGTACACACACGGCTCCGCCCCGGACACCTCGTACACACACGGCTCCGCCCCAGACACCTCATACACACACGGCTCTGCTCTGTACATCTCGTACACACACGACTCCGCTCTGTACACCTCGTACACACACGGCTTTGCTCCGTACACCTCGTACACACACGCTCCGCTCTATACACTTCGTACACACACGGCTCCGCTCCGTACACTTCGTACGCACATGGCTCCGCTCCGTACACCTCACACACACACGGCTCTGCTCCGTACACCATATACACACACAGCTCTGCTACATCCACACTGTAAATCCCTTCTGATCCCACACATAAACTTACCATCATCCAGCACCATGACGACCAGCACAGCAGAGTCCTGCACACAGGGGCCTGACCATGTGACACCTAACTCCTCCCCTCCTGTGACCTCTTCACAGGTCCTGCTCACACCTTTACAGAGGACAATGGTAAATGCTGGCTGTAAGAAGTTGGGGTGCCTGGGAGGGCAGGAAGGGGTGCATGGGGGCGTGGCGGCTTCTCTCTCTTCAGGACACATAGTGTCCCGACCGTGACAGCGGGTGGGAGGGGTTAGAATCTGGACTGTTGGGAGTTATGGAATTGCTGCTGCTGCCGCGCCGCCCCCACACACGTGCCGCCTGGGGCGGACCGCCCCCTCCGCCCCCCACACGCTACGCCACTGGACTACACTATAAAACACTTCCCAAACATATATCACTAGTAAAATTAAACAAAATCTCTTATTTTGTAATTTAGGTCTTGACCCTTTACAAAAAGGAGTCTGGAAACAGCTGAAGTTGGGCTTTTTACTGTCTCACTAGAGTGACTGTTTAGTAAGGTATCCTGCATCTCATCTAGGACATACCACTATAATGGTGATGTCTGCTACATGTTTAAAGAGGCAAGACGTATGCTGTTATTTGTTATGCTACGTTATACTGAATGTAAATAAAGTAATGGTCAAAAGTGTTGTCACCCTTGAAATTGTTCCAAAAAATGAAGTATTTCTCCCAGAAAATTAATACAATTACACAAGTTCTCTTCTCCTCTTTCTGTTCTCCATGCTTAGTGTGGAACACAGACACAATGCAAAAAATAGAGTCAACTTCTCCACTTTTTATCATGTTTCAGGTGTGATTTTCCTATTGCCTATACCAGTTACTTGCCACAGGTCAGTTTGAACGAGCGTCATGTGCTTCAAAACAAAGTTGTTTACCCACAATTTTGGAAAGGTATCAACAATTTTGTCCAGCCCAGTTTTGGGGTCTTGTGTGAAATTATGTCCAATTTGCCTTTTTTTGTTCCTCAGTTTTTTTTGTGTTGTTCCAATACACACAAAGGAAATAAACATGTGTATAACAAAACGTGTAATTGCAGTAATTTTCTGGGAGAAATACTTCATTTTATGGAACAATTTCAAAGGAGCCAACACTTTCCGCCATGACTGTATATAAGAAGCAGTGTGAGATGGATTACTGTGTATTATGGAGTAGCAGGGGGAGTATGAGGCTCAAATAAATAACCATAGAGATCAATATTGTCACGATCCATTTTTGGATCTGAGGCAGATCTGGCTTATCAGATTAAAACTTTCCTCTTTCAGGCCATCGGGGTTAATGTCAGTTTCTCACCCCCTCCCCCGGCCTGCTGGTGGAATTGCATTGCTGCTGGGGTTAGCTGATGTGGGTGGTGACCACTCCCACGACCCTTAAAAGGTCACCTGATGCATCAGCTGACTGTTAGTTATACAGGTTCTTCTGGAGACCAACCAAGCTGGAGACAGGAGCTTTCTGGGTGCAGTGGTTCTTCAGCTGATTACATTTATCTGGTGACTTTATCCTGCTGGAGCTTTGCAGCAGAAAGCTAAGTGTTGCATTTTTTGTTTACTTTGTCCCTTTTGATGTCTGTCTATCCTTACCTTATGTTGTATTAGTGCAGAGGTGGGACCAGTGCTCTCACTTGCCAGTTCCCTACGTACGGATAGGAGCAGAGCAAGTGAGCGATTAGGTATCCTGCTCGGCGATGGGGTGAAAGAACCCGTATAGTGACGATAGGGAGATCAGGGCAAATCCTTAGGTGAGTGCAGGAGGTGTCCATTCCCCCGCTCAGGGCCTACCGCTGTTATTGTGTCCCTGGTGTTCCCTTGTGTATTGTGCCGTTTGGTGACCGACCAACCATTGGGTCGTGTCATACTAGGACAGTCACTCCATGACAAATATGCTCTACATTGTGGCTAGCTTCTACATAGAAAAATGCATATATAGCCATAACGAGAGGTAAAGAATATCAGTCTTTATTACATAACAACATTACATGCAGCCATAATAAAAAGAGAATGAAATAGTGAGTCACTCAAATGGAATGGCGACACGCCACAGGAGGTGGAATTGTTAATATTACAAAAGTTCTTACTTAGTAATTATTTTCGAAATACACATCCCAAAATGTGCTATATAAGTGGAATCAAAAGTATGTATAAACAGAGTAGACTAGGTTGTGTTGTGTACAAATATAAAAATAAATTTCCATCAGTGGGACTATAATAAAGGTATATTATTTATACCAAATCCTCCCATGAGAGTGGCGCTCACCCCCACGCGCGTTTTTGTGCTAGTCTTCTTCCAGGGGTGGTGTCACATTAGACAAAGCGCCTCTCTTAAACTATCCATAAGACAGTCGGTATAAAGAGCTAATTAGTAGCTGGTGAATCATAGCCATCTTGCTGCACATGAAGTGTTTGCAACAAAGACTCCGACGTATAACAATGCCTAGGGGGTGCGACCTGAGTCACGATCATGTGGTAAAATACATATGTTAAATCAGGGCTGCGGAGTCGGTAAGCCTCAGTTGCGACTCCGACTCCTGGATTTTATCAGGTTCCGACTCCGACTCCTTCATAAATGGCCAATTCGTAACAATAAATTTACTGTTGTAAAATATTAACATCGTGCTTATTCAGTTTCTCACCATCATATTATAAGTAATCAGACCACTTAGAGCAAAAACTATATTTATTAGAATACAATTAGAATATAGCAAATAACTTTTATAAACTTTTATAAACTCTTGTAAGTAAATATGCAATAAACACTGTTATTCCAGTAATAAGAAGAAATCTATAAATTTGTCCTCAGAAAAAGTATTGCCTCTGTCAGATCCTCCTCCATGGATGCCCTCAAATCTGATCTACCGTATATACCCATGTATAAGCTGAGATTTTCAGCCCATTTTTTAGGGCTGAAAGTCCCCCTCTCGGCTTATACGCGGGTCATATACGGGGGTCGGCGGGGAAGGGGGAGCGGGGGTGTCGGATCATACTCACCCCTCCGCCGGCGGGGTCTCTGCGGCCCTCCTGCTTCTCCCACGATCTCCGGCTCCTTCCTGCAGCTGTCACATGGCACCGCTCATTAAAGTCATGAATATGCACATATTCATGACTTTAATGAGCGGTATCATGTGACCGCTGCACGACTGAAGCGCTGCGGAGAGCGCCGGGAGAAGAGGAGAGGCTGCAGGGACGCGCGGTGGAGGGTGAGTATAGTGATATTTACCTCTCCCTCGGTCCACCGCAGCGCACTGCTCCCTCGGTCCGACTCCTCTGTGTGTGAATGATCAGGCAGAGGGCACGATGACGTCGTTAGTGCGCGCCCCGCCCCCTGCCAGATCATCACACACAGAGGAGTCAGACCGAGGGAGCAGTGCGCTGCGGTGGACGGAGGGAGAGGTAAATATCTCAGGTGCCGGGGTCCTGAGCGAGCGGTGACACCCCCCGCCTGCTCAGGACACCGGCACCTGGCCCCCAGCGACGAGAGGTGAGTATGTCATTTTTTTTTTTTTTTTGGCAGCAGCATATGAGGCCTATAATATGGGGCATAATTGTGCAGCATATGGGGCATAATATGGAGCATATGGGGGCAAAAGCTGTGGAACATATGGGGCATAATCTGGAGCATATGGGGGCATAATATGGAGCATATGGGGGCATAATATGGAGCATATGGGGGCATAATATGGAGCATATGGGGGCATAATATGGAGCATATGGGGCATAATCTGGAGCATATGGGGGCATAATTTGGAGCATATGGGGCATAAACTGTGGAACATATGGGGCATAATCTGGAGCATATGGGGGCATAATATGGAGCATATGGGGGCATAAGCTGTGGAACATATGGGGCATAATCTGGAGCATATGGGGGCATAATATGGAGCATATGGGGCATAATCTGTGGAACATATGGGGGCATAATATGGAGCATATGGGGGCATAATCTGTGGAACATATGGGGCATAATCTGGAGCATATGGGGGCATAATCTGTGGAACATATGGGGCATAATCTGGAGCATATGGGGGCATAATCTGTGGATCATACGGGGGCATAATCTGTGGAATATATGGGGGCATAATCTGGAGCATATGGGGGCATAATCTGTGGAGCATATGGGGGCATAATCTGTGGAGCATCATATGGGGGCATAATCATTTTTCACCCTAGGCTTATACGCGAGTCAATAAGTTTTCCCAGTTTTTTGTGGCAAAATTAGGGGGGTCGGCTTATACACGGGTCGGCTTATACATGAGTATATACGGTAATTATTTTGAGAGCAGAGAACAACCTCTCTACACTAACTTGGGTTGGTGGCAAAGTAACCACTCGGGCAACATCTCTGACAATGTCAGGATACAGAGGAATCGCTTGTTGCACTGTTATTTTTGATGAACGGTCAAATTTCTCAATTTCTTTTAGTGCATATGAAAAATTCTGCTGAAATGTACTGGCTGTGTTCTTTGATGGGGATGACTCTTCTTCTATGCGGGAACGCTTCGCACGGTCCTTGTAAATCCAAATATTTTTCAAAATTAAATTCTTCATCTGTTGATGAGGGTGAAGATGTGGCAGGACGACCAAATTCTTCTTGTTCCTCCTGACTGTTCTGCAACCCTTTCATCCTTACTGCTATTTCAAACAGAGCTTCTTTTCCTTTAGTTAGCTGTTGATCATCTAGAAGAATCCGATGCATTGGGTCTACATAAACAGCTGCCAAAAGAATGTTATTTTGTAATAGTAGCTCCTCTCTCCGTTTCATTGATGTAGCAATGCCACCTGCAATTAACCCTCCTCTTTAGGACAGGCGAAACATCAAGTTCTTCCACTCCTTTAAGAAAATACCTGGAGTTAAGTCCTCTGCTTGTAATTTTTTAGTCACTGTAAATGGGTGCTCTAGCAATTTTTCCAACTCAGTCACCTGATTCCACTGACTTTCATTTAGCGTCAGTTGAGGGTTAGCCATGTCTACAAGAAAGGTTTTCAGTTCAACCAAGCGCTGAATCATTAAGTAAGCACTGCCCCATCGTGTGGCTTGATCAATAATTGCCCCTTTTCCAGCACGTCTCTTCAAAATTGAGTCAACTTTAGGGGTTCTGGCAACAGTAGCCAATTTTCTCACCTTGCCAATCAGTGCAGCAGCATGTCCTTCTTGCAGACTGTCTCTTATAGCCAGCTGTAGCGTATGCACAACACAGCGCATGTGATGAATGAAAGAACGTATTGACACAGTTTCAACAGGATCATCTAAACCAGGGGTGGGCAATTAATTTTGCCAGGGGGCCGCATGAGAAATTGGGATGGTTTTAGAGGGCCGGACTAATATAATTAACTCCGTTCTACTCAATACTGTATATATACATATATATATATATTATATATATATACTGTATATATACATACCTGCCCATTATCATCATCTTCCCCATCATCATCAATGCCTCCCCATTATCAGCAATGCCTGCCCATCATCATCTTCTCCCCATCATCAATGCCTGCCCATTATCATCAATGCCTGCCCATTATCATCATCTTCTCCCCATCATCATCAATGCCTCCCCATTATCAGCAATGCCTGCCCATCATCATCTTCTCCCCATCATCAATGCCTGCCCATTATCATCAATACCTGCCCATTATCATCATCTTCTCCCCATCATCATCAATGCCTGTCCATCATCATCATCATCTTCTCCCCATCATCAATGCCTGCCCATTATCATCAATACCTGCCCATTATCATCATCTTCTCCCCATCATCATCAATGCCTGCCCATCATCATCATCTTCTCCCCATCATCAATGCCTGCCCATTATCATCAATACCTGCCCATTATCATCATCTTCTCCCCATCATCATCAATGCCTCCCCATTATCAGCAATGCCTGCCCATCATCATCTTCTCCCCATCATCATCAATGCCTCCCCATTATCATCAATGCCTGCCCATTATCATCATCTTCTCCCATCATCATCAATGCCTCCCCATTATCAGCAATGCCTGCCCATCATCACACACAGACAGCACATAAGCACTCTCTCACATACATACACACACACACACACACACACACACAAAGCACCGCACTACATAGACACAGACACACACAGAGACACGTCTTACCTGTCCAGCGTCCCCGCTCTCTGACACAGCTGGCCGCTGAATGATGACGTCATTCAGCGGCCGGCTGTGAGAGGAAGCGCCGGTGGAGCCCGGAGCTGCAGCAGCGGAGGCACGGGAGAGGTAAGTATTGTGCCAGCTGATGCGGGGCCCTGAGACTGCCGGCGCGCCTCCGCGGGCCGGTCACTGACAGCCGGCGGGCCGGATGCGGCCCGCGGGCCGCCCCTTGCCCGGGTCTGATCTAAACTATCATGTTGCTGTTCATCTGAAGCAACTTCAGTTTGC
>JARQOD010000006.1:400264692-400372010 GCA_033576555.1 Oophaga sylvatica | reverse complement strand
GTGGTGCAGTGCTTCATAAATAATTATCCGGAGTTAACAGCCCTGCTCTATAAGGTGCAAAGACTGTGCTCGCACATCCGTCGCTCACCCGTAGATTCCAGTCGCATGCAGAGGCTGCAGCGATCTCTCCACCTCCCCAAGCATTGCCTAATCATAGACGTTGCAACAAAGTGGAACTCCACCATGCACATGGTTGAGAGGCTGTGCGAACAGAGGCAGGCTGTAATGCATTTGTGGGAGGATACACGGGCAGGCAGTTGGAGGGCAGACATTGAGTTGTCAGGTGTGCAGTGGTCAAAGCTGAAAGACCTCTGTAAAGTCCTTCAGTGTTTTGAGGAACTCACACGACTGGTAAGCGCAGATGACGCCATCATAAGCATGAGCATCCCACTTATGCGTCTGCTCATGCAAACTTTGATGCACATTAAGGATCAGGCGTCTGCAGCGGAGGAGCAAGAGGAGGAGGGAAGCCTTGATGACAGTCAGGCATTGTCTGTTCAGGGAACTGTCCTGGACGAGGTGGAGGAAGAAGAGGAAGAGGAGGATGAGGGGGATGATTATTTTGGGGAGGAGGATGCTTCTCAGGGGGCAAGAGAAAATGTTGGCTTGCCAAGGTCAGGTACAGGTTTTGTTGTGAATACCTTAAGGGCGACTTCTGAGCTGGGGCTCCCTCCGGTGGTTGCTGAGGGTAATGAACTAATTACTGAATGGCCTTCAGCTGGCTCTGAATGGTATGATATAAGTGACCTGAGTTCCCAGCAGCCTTGCCGGTAATCAATTGTTCCTCCTGTTATGGAAATTTAATTAGGATGAATTTATCCTTCCGTGTTTGCTGCTTGTTTTTTCCAGATCTCTATTTAATGTCTTTTTGAGCGCTCAGAACGAAATGAAAAACTGTCCACAACGGAGGTGTCAGTATAGCAGTTCGTCAAGACATACATTTATTATTCATTCAAGGTTTTATTACGTTTACAAAAAGGGGCTGGTTAGTCAATTAACATACAATTAAAAGCTGCTAGATTATTGGCTGTTCTAGTGTAAATATGATAATTATGATAATCATGATAAAAGAGCTGAAGTTGCAGAATTATTTGTTTTATATTCTTTTGCCCTAGTTTTCTTGCATGACTATAAGGTAAACAACAGATATCTAATAAGACTCTATGTACTTGTTCCTTATGAAGGCCAGATTCGTTTAAGACGACTGATTATAGCTGGCATAGAAATGTGTGAGCACAGGATTTTTAGCAAGTGAGATCTATCTAACTGTGAACTGTGAATGCATATATGTGAATATACTTTTGAATATATGGAATACATATATATTTCCATGACAGTCCCCCTTTAGATACCACTTGCCCTAAAAATCCTGCTCCTGGCCCAAAGCGCTGCAACTCTTTTGTGCTGCCGGCGAGTTGAGACACCCCTAATACATGCCTCCCCCACCGAATACAGACTTTTCGCAAATGGGCAGTCAGGAGGACTGTCCCTGTCGGGGGTTTATGTGTTTGCAATCATAGTCTCTTGTTATGATTACGGTAGCTGAGGAGTGCAGGCAAAAAGGAAATACACCAGAGCAGTTGGAATCTATGAGATTGCAGTACCCTGACTAACCACCACAACTAGAGGCAGCCGTGGAGCGTTCTACGTTGGTCCTAGACGCCTGGTCACAGCCTGAGAAACTAACTACACCTAAAGACAGAAATAGGAAAGCTATCTGCCCGGAGCAGAACCCCAAAGATAATAGAAAGCCCCCAAACATGTAATGGCGGTTAGACAAGAGGAAATACTGACACAGAAAGAAAATAGTATGAGCAAACGCTGGGGCCCAAACTATCTAAATAGAAAAGGACAGGAAGGGTACTTACTGCAATCCCAGAAAACCCTGAAAAACACCAACACTACTAATTTCAAAATCACCTGAGATCACACGACCTCTACCACCTAAATTAGTTCTCTGGTGTAACAAAAACAGCAGCCACTGAAAAAACTGGAAAAAGCAAAGTACAAAACACAGTGGCTGGACTAAACTGAGGGGCAAAAGCCCCCGGAGGGGACCCTGAAGGCCCCCACAAGAAGTGCAGGACCAAATGCAAAAATATAGCAAAAACACAAAAAAGAAATTGTCTTATCTGATAGCAGGAGATGCAGACACGACACAGCAGGCTACAAGGAAACTGGAAAGAAGGATTCAGACCAGAACAATTGATCACCGGCAACCCTGATGGGAAAATGATTCCCTTAAATAAGACCAATCAGTAACACCTGATTCCCAGTCTTCACAATCCTCACTAGTACCGCTTGTAACCACCAGAGGGAGGCTCTGCTCAGAACTCATCTCAAACCCATTCACAACAGTACCCCCCCTTGAGGAGGGGTCACCGAACCCTCATTTGAGCAACCAGGTCGGTCAGGATGAGTTCTATGATACGCACGGATAAGTCTCCTAGCATGGATGTCCGAAGCAAACACCCAAGAATTATCTTCCTGACCATAACCTCCATTTAACCAAATACTGGAGTCTTCGTCTAGAAAAACGAGAATCCAATATTTTCTCAACCACATACTCCAGATTGCCCTCAACCAAAACAGGGTCAGGAGGCACAGCAGCAGGAACCACTGGCTCAACAAACCTCTTCAACAAGGACTTGTGGAACACGTTATGGATCTTAAATGTCCCTGGAAGAAGCAAATGAAAAGAAACAGGATTAATAATCTCCATGATCTTATAAGGTCCAATGAACCTAGGCTTAAATTTAGGAGATGCTACTCTCATAGGAATATTCTTTGAGGACAACCAGACCAAGTCCCCCACTTTAAACCGAGGACCATCAGTCCTATGCCGGTTAGCAAACCGCTGGGCCTTCTCCTGAGAGAAGAACAACCTCTCCACTACCTGGTCCCAAATCTGCTGCATACGCTCAACAACAGAGTCAACACCTGGACAGACAGAAGCCTCCGTCTGTCCTGAAGAAAATCGAGGGTGAAACCCAGAATTACAGAAAAACGGAGACATCAAAGTGGCAGAGCTAGCCCTATTATTAAGAGCAAACTCAGCCAAGGGCAAAAAGAGACCCAGTCATCCTGATCAGCAGACACAAAGCATCTTAGATAAGTCTCCAATGTCTGGTTTGTTCTCTCAGTTTGACCATTGGTCTGAGGATGAAATGCCGAGGAGAAAGACAATTGAACACCCAGTTTAGAACAAAAAGTCCTCCAAAATCTGGAAACAAACTGGACTCCTCTGTCAGACACAATGTTCTCAGGAATGCCGTGTAAACGAACCACGTGCTGAAGGAACAACGGCACCAATTCAGAGGAGGAAGGCAACTTAGGTAATGGCACAAGATGTATCATTTTGGAAAACCTATCACAAATTACCCAGATGGTGGTCATTCTCTGAGAAACAGGAAGATCGGAAATGAAATCCATAGAGATATGGGTCCATGGTCTCTTGGGCACAGGCAATGGCATCAACAAACCACTAGAGCGAGAGCAAGGCTTGGAGCGAGAGCAAGTCCCGCAGGACTGCACAAATTCCCTGACATCGCGAGACAAGGTAGGCCACCAAAAGGACCGACTAACCAAGTCTCTGGTACCAAAAATTCCGGGATGCCCAGCCAATGCGGAACAATGAATCTCAGACATCACACTCTTTTTCCATTGGTCCGGGACAAACAATTTTCCAACAGGGCAGCGCTCGGGCCTATCCTCCTGACACCCCTCCAGAGCAAGTCTCAAATTGGGCGAGATGGCGGAAAGAACTACACCCTCCTTCAAAATAACAGAGGGATCAGATAGCTCAGGAGAGTCCGCAAGGAAACTCCTCGAGAGGGCATCCGCCTTAACATTCTTAGTGCCAGGAAGAAAGGAAACCACAAAATTAAAACGTGTGAAAAACAAGGCCCACCTGGCCTGTCTAGGATTGAGTCGCTTGGCAGATTCCAGATAGACCAGATTCTTATGGTCCGTAAGGACCACCACCTGATGTTTGGCTCCCTCCAGCCAATGTCTCCACTCTTCAAAAGCCCACTTCATGGCCAATAACTCCCGATTACCCACGTCATAATTACGTTCAGTAGGAGAAAATTTTCGAGAGAAAAAGGCACAAGGGTTGCTTTTAGAGGTCTCTGGATCTTTTTGGGACAAAACGGCACCTGCCCCAATTTCAGAGGCATCAACCTCCACCTGAAATGGCAGAGAAACATCAGGCTGCCGTAGAACAGGAGCAGAAGTGAATCTCTGCTTAAGTTCCTGAAACGCAGAGACTGCCTCAGGAGGCCAATTCACCACATCAGAACCCTTTCTGGTCAAATCAGTTAATGGTTTAACAATAACAGAGAAATTACCAATAAATTTACGATAAAAATTGGCAAAACCCAAAAATCTCTGAAGAGCCTTTAATGAAGTAGGTTGGACCCAATCACAGATGGCCTGAACCTTGACCGGGTCCATTTCAATAACAGATGGGGACAAAATGAATCCCAGAAATGAGATCTTCTGTACGCCAAAAAGACACTTTGATCCCTTCACATACAGATCATTCTCTCTCAAAATCTGGAATACAGTTCGAACATGTTTCACATGAGAGTCCCAGTCATTAGAAAAAATCAAGATATCATCCAAATAAACAATCAGAAACTTGTCCACAAAATCCCTGAAAATGTCATTCATGAAGGACTGGAAGACGGAAGGAGCATTAGTGAGCCCAAAGGGCATCACAAGGTACTCAAAATGCCCTTCAGGGTGTTTAAATGCCGTCTTCCATTCATCCCCGTGCTTAATGCGAATAAGGTTATACGCCCCCCTGAGGTCAAGCTTAGTAAACCAAGTAGCGTTTTTCACCCTGGAAAACAGGTCAGAAATCAAGGGTAACGGGTATTGATATTTCACAGTAATATTGTTCAAGAGACGATAATCAATACACGGCCTTAATGAACCATCTTTTTTGGCCACAAAGAAAAAACCGGCACCTAAGGGTGAAGAGGATGGTCTGATATGACCCTTCTCCAATGATTCCTTGATATAAGACCGCATAGCGTCATGTTCAGGTACAGACAAGTTAAAAAGGCGACCCTTAGGGAATTTACTACCCGGCACTAATTCAATAGCGCAGTCATAGCTCCTATGGGGAGGTAAGGATGCAGATTTACTTTCGCTAAACACATCAGAAAAATCAAACAAAAAGTCAGGAACATCCTCAGCCTGGGGGGAGGCAGAAAAAAACGGAGTGTTGGCACTAACACATTGGCAGCCCCAACTGGTTACAGACACAGATTTCCAATCCAAAACAGGATTATGAGACTGTAACCAAGGGAAACCCAGCACTATAATGTCATGCAGATTATATAGAACCAAAAATTTGCAGCACTCCTGGTGATCAGGTTCAACCCTCATTATCACCTGAGTAGAAAACTGGGGTTTATTCTCAGCCAAAGGGGTAGAATCGATCCCCAGTAAAGGAATAGACTTCTGTAGGGGTATCAAGGAAAACCCACAACGCTTAGCAAAATCATAATCCATCAGGTTAATAGCTGCTCCAGAATCAACGAAAGCCTGAGCAGAAAATGAGGACAGAGAGCATATCAGAGTGACAGTTAATAAAAACTTAGTCTGAACACTACCCAAGACAACTGAGCGTGCAAAATGTCTTCCCCGCTTAGGGCAGACTGAAATAGCATGAGAGGCATCACCACAGTAGAAACATAACCCATTGCGCTTTCGAAACTCATGACGCTGTGCCCCAGACACCACTCCATCACACTGCATGGGCTCAGCAGCTGGCTCACAAGGCAACACCACTCCACGCATACTTCTCCGCTCACGCAAACGTCTGTCAATTTGAATCGCCAATGACATAGAATCATTGAGACCAGAGGGGACAGGGAATCCCACCATAACATCCTTTACATTATCCGACAGACCCTTCCGGAAAAGGGCCGCCAAAGCGTCGTCATTCCATTTGGTCAGGACTGCCCACCTACGGAATCTCTGACAGTATAACTCAGCGTCATCAAGCCCCTGATTTAATGCCAACAAGGCTTTTTCAGCTTGATCAGTGACATTAGGCTCATCGTACAATAACCCCAAAGCCTGAAAAAATGCATCAACATCACTCAAAACAGGATCCCCAGGTATCAGGGAAAAAGCCCAATCCTGAGGATCGCCGCGCAGGAGAGAGATGATAATTTGAACCTGCTGCGCTGCGTTTCCTGAGGACTTAGATTTTAAGGCAAAAAACAATTTACAATTATTTTTGAAATTCTGAAACTTAGCTCGATCCCCTAAAAACAAATCTGGCATGGGGATCCTAGGTTCCACAACAGGCAACCTAGCAAGATATGCAGCAATACTCTGAACCTCAGTGGCAAGCTGATCCACACGGCCAGACAACTGTGCAAACTCCATTGGGAGAAAAGATCCTCCCCAGCACCCAGAGATACAGAGGGAAAAAAAAAAAAAAAATGCAACAAACAGAAAAATATCTCTGACAACTTTTCTTCCTTCAAAATATTTTTTTCCCTTCTGTGAGTACCATACAATTTTTCTGATGGCCGGTGATACTGTTATGATTACGGTAGCTGAGGAGTGCAGGCAAAAAAGGAAATACACCAGAGCAGTTGGAATCTATGAGATTGCAGTACCCTGACTAACCACCACAACTAGAGGCAGCCGTGGAGCGTTCCTACGTTGGTCCTAGACGCCTGGTCACAGCCTGAGAAACTAACTACACCTAAAGACAGAAATAGGAAAGCTATCTGCCCCGGAGCAGAACCCCAAAGATAATAGAAAGCCCCCAAACATGTAATGGCGGTTAGACAAGAGGAAATACTGACACAGAAAGAAAATAGTATGAGCAAACACTGGGGCCCAAACTATCTAAATAGAAAAGGACAGGAAGGGTACTTACTGCAATCCCAGAAAACCCTGAAAAACACCAACACTACTAATTTCAAAATCACCTGAGATCACACGACCTCTACCACCTAAATTAGTTCTCTGGTGTAACAAAAACAGCAGCCACTGAAAAAACTGGAAAAAGCAAAAGTACAAAACACAGTGGCTGGACTAAACTGAGAGGGCGAAAGCCCCCGGAGGGGACCCTGAAGGCCCCCACAGAAGTGCAGGACCAAATGCAAAAATATAGCAAAAACACAAAAAAGAAATTGTCTTATCTGATAGCAGGAGATGCAGACACGACACAGCAGGCTACAAGGGAAACTGGAAAGAAGGATTCAGACCAGAACAATTGATCACCGGCAACCCTGATGGGAAAATGATTCCCTTAAATAAGACCAATCAGTAACACCTGATTCCCAGTCTTCACAATCCTCACTAGTACCGCTTGTAACCACCAGAGGGAGGCTCTGCTCAGAACTCATCTCAAACCCATTCACAACAGTCTCTCTTTTTTTTAACTGCATGTTCAGAAAAAAACGTGTGTATTCTTCATCAGGTATGTCATCTGTCTGGTCAGTCAGAGTATCCACGACATCCTTCATGGCTTAGGTGTCTCTCCTGGTACGGGAGCTTCCTTGCAATGCGATACATGGATCCAAACAGGCTTTCCCTCTAGTTACACAGAGGTTGGTGTCATCTGGGGCTCTTGGACAGGACCATCAAATCTGGCAGTGAAGAGAAAAACTCGAGAATGGACATTAGTTTTTGACCAATTCAATTACATAAGTGTTATGATTTGGTAGCTGAGGAGAGCAGGCAAAAAAGGCAATACACCAGAGAGGTTGGAATCTATGGGATTGCAGTACCCTGACTAACCACCACAACTAAAGGCAGCCGTGGAGCGTACCTACATTGGTCCTAGACGCCTCGTCACAGCCTGAGAAGCTAACTACACCTAAAGATAGAAAAAGGAAAGCTATCTGCCCCGGAGCAGATCCCCAAAGAACATAGAAAGCCCCCAAACATGTAATGGCGGTTAGACAAGAAGAAATACTGACACAGACAGAAAATAGTATGAGCAAACGTTGGGGCCCAAACTTCCTAAATAGAAAAGGATAGTAAAGGCACTTACTGCAATCCCCAAAAAAACCCTGAAAAGTACCAACTCTACTAATTACAAAAACACCTGAGATCACACGACCTCTACCACCTAAATTAGTTCTCTGGTGTAACAAAAACTAAACAGCAGCCACTGAAAAAACTGGAAAAGGCAAATGAAAAAAAAACAACAGTGGCTGAACTAAACTGAGATGAGCACAAGCCCCCGAAGGGGACCCGGCAGACCCCCACAGAAGTGCAGGACAAAATGCAAGCACCAAAAAAACTAAAAGAAGAAAATGTCTTATCTGTTAGCAGAAAATGCAGGCACGAAACAGCAAGCTACAAAGTGAACAGGAATCAAAGATGAGACCAGAACAATTGATCACTGGCAACCCTGATGGGAGGGAACCTCCCTTATGTAAGCAAACAAGATATCATTTTGCATATTCTGCTGCTGTGGGAAGAATGCACCTAACTTGGGACTAGACCCAAACAAAATTTCGTATGGTGACAGCTTTTCTGGGTCTCTGGGAGTGTGCCTTACGCTAAACAGTGCAATTGGGAGTGTGTCATGCCATGGTTTGCGTGTCTCTTGGGCAATTTTTTCAGCATTCTATTCTTAAGTGTTCCGTTCAGTTTTTCTACCTTCCTGTTGCTCTGGGGGTGGTAAGGAGTGTGTAGGCCTAGGTCTGACCCTACTGCTAATCGAGTCTCGTGTGTCAGATTTGCTGTGAATGCGGGTCCCTGATCACTCTCTATCATTTCTGGAACCCCGTATCTGCACACTATTTTCTGAAAGTAGCTTCGTTGCAGTAGTCTTTGCTGACTTGGAAGGCTTCTGTTCATCTTGAAAATACTTCTTTTGACCACAATGGCGTATTTGAATCCTTCACTTGGCGATATCTGGATGTGGTCTATCTGGATCCTTTGAAGCTGGTAGAGTGGTCTTTCCAGATGAGGTGAGGGGGACTTTCTTCCATACGTCCAGGCTTGCATTTGCCGCAGGTCAGACAGCTGCTGGTGATTTTGGCTGTTAGGGTGGAGATCCCTGAAGCGAAACAGTAAGCACCAATCAGATCATTCATCTGTGTCTTTGATATGTGAATGTGGGTCCATGTACCCATTGGACCACCATAGGGTGCATACTTTGTGGTAGGCAGAGTCTGAAGTCTATTATTGATAGCCTTCTTTCTTCACGTGTTGCTTTTTTCGCATTCAGCTCTTCTTCTCCTTTTGGAGCTTGGTCTTGTAACTTCTTGAGCAGATTCCAGGACGTTTCTTTGTCAGGTTTTTTGTCTTCAGTCGTCATGTAGTAGCCGTCCGGCTCTACGACCTCTCCCACTTCTCCATGTTGTCTTCCTTTGGCTGCTTCTTTGGCTGCCATGTCCGCCATGTTATTGCCTCACGCCTCTTCTGTTCTCAGTTTTCCATGCACTTTGATTTTTCAAATTGCCACCATTTTGGAAGTTGGAGTATACCCAGTAGGTCCCTGAAGGCTCCATGATGCTTCACGGTTGTCCCGTTTGCTGTGATGAAGTCCCTTGTAGCCCAGATGGGTCTAAAGTCGTGTGCTATGCCATGCGAGTACCTGTAGTCTGTGTAGATGTTTGCAGTCTTGCCTTCTGCCATCTGGCAGGCCTTCGTCAGCGCTATCAGTTCTGCTTCCTGGGCTGACAGGCTAGGTGACAGACTTCTGGACCACAGGATTTCTTTATTGCTGGTCACTGCACTTCCTGTGTTGAAACTTCTTCATCATCTGCAAATCTGGAGCCATCCAAGTATCCCCCCTTGGGAGTGGGAGTAGAGTGGCCGGGCTGAGGACTGTAGGTCTGGAGACGGTGACATTATGAGACAAAGGCAATATAGGCGCCACAAAGATGCCTGGCGGTGGGGAGATTACTGTTGGTTGAGCTTGATTGAAGATTGCCAAGATGTCATGTGGAGTGAGAGTTTCCAGTGGCTGTCCAAGAGTGATGTCATCAACCTTGTCCAGGAGGGTGTGTGCTGCAGATACTGCCATCAGGCAGGAGGGTGCTCCTCTTGCAACTGGATCCAAGCGGGCTGAGAGGCAGCCTAAAAGTCTCTGTTTTCCCCCGTGAATCCATATTAGGACTCCAGTAGCATGACCTTCTTTCTTCCATCAGGTAGACGGAAAGACTTCTCGTAGTCAGGTAGGCCTGGTATTGGCGCTGAGACTGTGGAGTTCTTCCAATCTCCTGAATGGGTTGAAGGCTGCGTCTGATAGAAGGAGCGGGGTTGCGTTGATGCAAGCGCACAGAGGCTGCATTAGGACTGAGGCATCAGGGATCCAGGTTCTGCAATACGACACTAGACCAGGGAAGGCCTGCAGCATTCTTGGAGTTGTTGGGGGAGCCATCTTCTCCACAGTGGTCTTCCAGTCTTTTGACATATGTTTCGTCTGGTGGGCAATACAGTGTCCCAGGGTTGTAACTTGCTTCTGACATCACTGGACTTTGTTCTTCCAGACCTTGCGTTGCTGTTCTTCCAGGTAGAGTAGGAGGGACAAGGAATAGACTGTGCAGGTGTCGATGTCAACCACACAAAAGAGAAGGTCATCCATGCGTTGTAGAAGAGTGACTCTTGCATATACTGCAATCCAGTTGACGAGGATGGAGGACATTGTCTTGGTGAAACTTGAAGGGCTTGTTTTGAGCACCTTAAGGCAACACTGTCCATATGCACTGCACTGGTGCGTGAAAGCAGGCCTCCAGGTGGAGGGGAAACACTGAAGAAGGTACTGGCCAGGCTGATCACCGTGAATACCGTTGCGGTGACTGGGACTTTTTAGAGCAGAGTGTGCGGGTTCAGCACTGTTGGGGTTTCAAATACCGTACCCTCTTTCGCGGCCTCCAGGCCTTGCACCATTCTGAACTCAGTGGGGTTTACAGTCTTTTTCTTCACTGTGGAAAGCTGGGATTGATTCCGATGGGCGAGGCAGCCCAGTTTTGCCTTGTCCTTCACTATGCGGCAGGGGACTCCCATCTCCCGGTACAGAGCTGGCGAGAAAACAAGCCGCCTACTAGGATCCACATCATGAGAGATGACGACCAGCTGGCTTTCTTGTTCTCCACCAAGGCAGTCACTGTGTTAGCACCTGCTCTGGTCACAGGGGGTCTTCTTGTTGGGACGTCTCCTTCACCGGCTGCTTTTTCTCGGCACGGGCCATCAGTAGTTTCTTTTTCTCCAGCTCGGTCTCAGGTCAGTATTTGTGCACAAGTTTGAAGAGCTGAGTGGCCTTTTGCCGGTCTAGGGCCTGGGTGAACTGGTTGATTGCAGGGGGGCACCTCCTGGTGCTTGCAAAAGATGAACCTCTGGCGTTGGAGCCGGATGAGGTGTTGCCATTCCATGAAGCGAGTAGGGTCCTTCTTGAGTTGAATATCCTGGCCAATGTCAAAGTTCTCAGGCCGTCTTCTTAGGCGAGTTCACTTAGACCTTCAGTTGGTCAGAGACATCTTGACTCTGGGTGATGGAGTGGCTTTTCTGGTACTATGTCCAGCACCTCCTGTGATAGGTCTGCAGTGTGGTTGTTCCTGTTTCTTCTTGGGTCAGGGGTGAAGAAAGTGTCATGGTCCCATCTTCCTGGAACACTCTGGTCGCTTTCAGCTTCTGCAGTAAGTCCACGCCCAATAGGTTGAGGGTGCAGGTCTTTGACACAACAAACTGGGACATGATGGAGTGTTCTGGCTGAGTCCACACGCTCAGGGGCTTCATAATCTGGAAATATCTGACTTGACCATCAATTCCCATGCAGGAAGCAGAAGATTCTGATAGATAGGTGAGGTTGCGGAGTTCCACAAGAAAAGATCTGACTACGCCATCCACTCTCAGGATATTGGTCCGACTGGTGGGGTTCCCTGTGGACTTGGTGTGCTCTTGTCCTATGGACGGGGTTCTTCACTGCTTTCTGTGTTTCTTCTTTTTCTGGGTGAAGTCAGTGTTCTGCACCGGTTCCGGAAATGACCAAACTCGCCACAGTTGTAACACTTGACATCCCTTCTGTCCCGGCGGGACTCAATCCTTTTTGCTACTGTGAGCAGGGTATCCATTGCTATTGACGTGTACTCAGGCCTGGCTGCTACCAGTGGTTTCCTGATTGGTTCTCTCAGTCCATGCACAAAAGCCTGTGCCAACATCCGTCTGTGTGTCTGATCATGGGTAATGAGGCCCAAATCTTGAAACACTTGCATTACTCTGTCTTGGAACTTCTCCACAGACTCTGTCTTGTCTTGACTCGTGACATGTAGGCTAAGAGTTTGTCCTGTCAGTCTGCTTTTGGCCCATTCTCTGAGTTGCTCAATTAGCTTTGGTCCTGTCTCCCAGGCATACGCATCTAACTCTGTTGGAAGCTTGAAGTGTTCTCTCATAATTGGCCAGAATGCATCACCTACTTTTATTTCCATTACGGTCCAGAGATCAATCCAGGCTGCTGCATACGTTCGCTGGATCTGCTGCATTTTTTGGCAAAATGGCATGGGGTGTATCCCTGGGTCTGGCAGCATACTGATCACCTGGCTTGGGATGAAGGGCTCATAGGATGGTGCCTCTACCTGTCCCTGCTCTATTGGTGCTTGTGTGTTTCCTTCCCTAGTATTGGGCAGCATGTGTGACGTTGCATCTTCATCTTCATCAGATAAGAAGTGACATGGTGTACTTGGTGCAGACACTGGGTGAGATTTGGGCTTTAAAGTTGTCTTGCTGCATGGGGATTTCCCACTTCCTTGCTGAGGCTGCGGTGGATCAGTGTCATGGTTCCATGCTAGCAGCCCTGTAGCTATACCACCCCCCTGTGAAGCCCTAGCTGTGGGCTGTTGTGTCTGGGGGCTACATGTAGCGTTTTGGGTAGGGAGATTTGCACTTTCTTCTCCTGATATAATGACTGGCAATGTTTGTACTGTGTTTGGGATAGACAGGGTGCCCTTTGCTGGAGAACTGAATACAGGGACACCACATTGCTTGGATTGGGCGTTGACCCAGTTGATAACGAATAGAAAAAAGAGGAAGAGAAGGGAGGTGTGAGGGAGGAGCGAGAGAAAGAGGAGACATGTCGAGATGGAGGGGAGGGTGAAGAAGAGGTGGAGTGTGCCTGAGAGGAGGAGGAAGGAGAAGAGCAAGCATAGCAGGTGGGTGTGGTGTGGGAGGAGAAAGAGAGGAAAAGGAAAGAGGGGAGGGAGAGAAGAGTGAAAGGGGGAAATGAGAGAAAGATGGAGGAGAGAGAGAGGAGAAAGATGGAGGGAGGAGAAGTAGAAGAAGATGAAGAAGAAGATTTGAGAGTTGGAGAGGAAGAGATAGAAGAAGAGGAAGATGAAGAAAATGGATGTGTCAGAGATGTGAGGGAGGGGAAAGAAGGAATGAGAGGGATGGCAGCGAGGAAAGAGGAGAAAAGTCTGAAGAAGAAGGAGAAAGGGACTGAGAGAAGAGAAAAGGAGAGGGTGTCCCCCCTGTGACTCTTGAGAGGGGATGGTTGAAACAAAAATGCCTTCTCCCTGTGGAGAGAGGCGGGGAGCGTTTTTCCCTGTACAAGGCTCCTTACTCAATGAGAGCAGCCTACACCTGTCCCGTGTCTCCACATGATGGACATGTGATGTGTGTGACTCTGAATTCTGCTCTTGTGACATGTCAGTGATCTTTTTCTCACAGACGATTTAACACCTTTTCAAACTTATTCACATAAAAAAATCACTTCCTGGTCCGTTCAAATTAACTTGCTGTACCTTCTACACGATGCACCACTGCTCTTTTATAGCAGATGGTAATCTATTAACAAACTTTCCCGTTACCTTTCAAATAACCAAAAACAAGAAAAAAAAACATTTCATTATGCAGCGTAAAGGCTGCCTGTCTATTTGCTTCTCATGTACTCTGACCTTCTATTCACATGCCTAGCCCTTCGATTCTCACGTACTGTGTCTATTCCAAAAACATATTCAACAAAGGTGATTTAAAAATCTGAAAACTGCTGCACTCTGATTCTTGTGCGTCCTCACTGAATGCCCGACGGGAGGGGCTAGTCAAACCGCTGCGCAGTTTGTGTGTGCACTCTCCCTCAGCCTGTAATTTTCCTTATCTATGGAGTGACCTTGGTCTAAAGCAGGCTGGTAAAGGAGAAAGAGAGAAAAAAAAAATGGCTGGAGAATAAAACTCTAAAATAAATTGCTTAGAAAAAACCTTTCCAAAATTATTTAAAATGTACTTAAAAGAAAAACTTTAAAAACAAAAGTTAGATTTAGTAAAAAACTCTAGAAAAAGAAAAAATAAATTCACCAAAAAGGGGAGAAAAGAAAAACCGTATTAATCATAAAACTCTGAAAAACAACCCTTGTTACTAAAACAGCTAATTAAAAAAACAGAAAAGAGGTGGAAAAACTGATTGTAAAAGTACTTTAAAACTTTTGTCTGGAGACATTAAATAGAGATCTGGAAAAGCAAGCAGCAAACACGGAAGGATAAATTCATCCTAATTAAATTTCCATAACACTCCTGCTCTTACTTGGAGCACAGCTTGCTTCCTGCTCCCATTCAGATAAGTGTTTTGCTTTTTTTTTTTCCTCTGTTGGATTTTCACTGCTGGTTTGCTGCTTGCAGTGGACTGCAGCCTGGTCCGCTTTTGGGGTCTTGCGCTGCAATTGTGCTTATTGTGTGTTTGCATTTTTGCTTTGTTCCTTTGTCACTTTTTATTTGCTGTGTTGCTGTGTGTTACACTAGAGATCTGATTTAGGTGGTAGAGATCGTGTGATCTCAGGTTTTTTGTTAATCAGAAGTGTTGGTATTTTTGTCAGGGTTTTTTTGGGTTGCAGTCAGAATTCTTTCCTATACTTTTCTATCTAGACAGATTGGGCCCCAGCATTTGCTCATTCTATTTTCTGTCTGTGTCCGTGTTTTCTTCTTGTCTAACCGCCATTACATGTTCGGGGGCTTCCTATTTCTTTGGAGATTCTGCTCCGGGGCAGATAGCATTCATCTTTCTACCCTTAGGTGTAGCTATCTCTCCGGCTGTGACGAGGCGTCTAGGATCACCGTAGGTACGCTCCACGGCTACTTCTAGTGTGGCGGTTAGTTTAGGTTACTGCAATCCAATAGTTTCCAGCCTCTCTGGTGTATTGCTACTTTGGCTATTTTTTGCAGTTTCTCCTCAGCTACCGAAACATAACAGGGTTTGTGCGTGACTGGAGGGATGTGGATTTGGCAGAAAGTGCTCCTCCACCCACCATTTTCAGTGCATAATTGAGACTGGAACATTGGCCCACATGTGTGATTATGTCTTGTGGATCCTAAAAAGGGACCCCCTCATTGCCAAAATTATGAAGGATGACGACTACTGGTTGGCCCGCATCCTCGATCCATGCTATAAAGGCAAATTACAGAACATCATGCCACAAGAGAACCTAGAGCTAATATTGCCGACCAAACAAGCAACTGGTAAACCGTTTGTTAGAGGCATTCCCAGCACTCAGCAGCGGTGCAGGTTCTACCACGAGCCGTACTGGGCCAAACGGAAGAGGTGTTCGTGGTGCACACAGCCGAAGTGGCGTTGGAGACAGGGGTTTCATGACCATGTTGTGGACTGATTTCTCGAGTAACGTTCACACGACTGGTAATACTGAATCGATTGCAACAGACAGGAGACAGCAGTTGTCAACTATGGTTCAGAAATTACCTCTCCTCCCCTATCGATGTTCTCCCTCACCAGTCATTCCCCTTTGACTACTGGGCCTGTAAACTGGACACCTGGCCTGTATTGGGCCAATATGCTTTACAGGAGCTCGCTTGCCCTGCTAGTAGTGTGCTATCAGAAAGAGTCTTCAGTGCAGCTGGATCAGAAAGAAGGACCCGGCTGTCAACCCAAAATGTTGGTGATCTCACCTTCATAAAAATGAACCATGCCTGGGTTTCAAAGGATTTTGTACCACCGTCCCCTGATGACACATAGGTTGCCAGCAAAATGACTCTCTTTGTCCTCCTCTTCCTTCGACTTCTCCAATTCCACCATTTGCAGCTGCTGAACGTCCAGCCTACACCGCAACATATGCCAGTTTTTCCACCTCCCTAACTGGGCTATCCCCCCCAGCACCCGGGCAAGTGCCGGTTCCCTGAGCGGGTGGGGGGGGCCACTCGTGGGCGACCGCACTGACATAGGGCCCCTCAGAGGACGCAAAAGTGTCTGACGTGGGGGGGCCCACTCGCCGTCAGACACACCGGCGTACTATAAGGGGCCCTGTGCCAGGGCCGTCGCCCACGAGTGGGCTCCCCCCTGCTTGCTCAGGGCCCCAGCACTTGCAATACTTACCTCTCCCTGCTCCACCGCTGTGACATTTTCCGCGTTTCCTGACAGTGACATTCAGGTCAGAGAGCGCGATGACGTCACATCTGTACCCCCTCTGCCTGAACAGTCCAAGTGCAGAGAGCTGGAATATGGCTCTCTGAGGAGTCCAGAGTAGAGCAGTGCCCAGGGAGGAGAGGTATTTTATTTTTTTTAATGTTTGGAGCAATATATGGGGAGCATTATACACTGGAGAATTATATATGGGGCCCATCATACACTTGAGCATCATAGATAGGGCCCATTATACACTGGAACATTATAAATGGGGCCCATTATATATGGAGCATTGTATAGGCCCATCATACACTGGAGCATCATCCATGGGGCCCATCATATACTGGAGCATCATATGGGGCCCATTATATATGGAGCATTATAAATGGGGCCCATCAGACACTGGAGCAGCATATACCTGGCCCATTATACACTGGAGCATTATAAATGGGGCCCATTATATATGGAGCATTACATTGGCCCATAATACACTGGAGCATCATCCATGGTGCCCAACATATACTGGAGCATTCTAAATGGGGCATATCAGACACTGAAGCAGCATATACGGGGCCCATTATACACTGGAGCATTATAAATGGGGCCCATTATATATGGAACATTATATTGGCCCATCATACACTGAAGCATCATCCATGGGGCCCATCATATACTGGAGCATCATATGGGGTTCATTATTTATGGGGCATCATATAGGGTATGGAGCATCATATGGAGCACATATGGGGCCTGCCTATTCTGTATGGAGCATTATATGGAGCCATTCTGTATGGAGCAATATATGGGGCCCATCATATACTGTATGGAGCTTTATATGCGACTCATTATACTGTATGGAGCAATATGTGGGGCTCATTATACTCTATGGGGACCGTCCTATACTGTATGGCACATTATATGGGGACCATCATATACTGGAGCATTATGTGTAGCTCATCATATACTGTATGGAACATTATATGGGACCAATTATGCATGGAGCAATATATGGGGCTCATTATTCTGTATAGCACACTATGTGGTGGCCATAATACTGTATGGAGGAATATAGTGTCCGGTTTTTGAGCTATTGTAGATTTTAAAATAGATATCAGTCATGTAATGTAAGAAGTGAAGTATTTGGCATTGTACTATACCTATATTTCTGTGCCGTATCGGAGCATCATGAATTGTGGTATGAGTTAAAGGGGCCCACTGAGACTCTTTTGCCCGGGGCACACGAAAACCTGGAGCCAGCCCTACCCCTCCCACAACTTTAGTCAAATAACCCCCAGTTTTCAATGCGTAACTATTATTATAAAGTAAATTAAGGTTGACAAGCTTAAGTAATAAGAATTGATGTCGTTGGCATTGAAATGAGCACTGTAGGTGTGTTTACTGTCCTCCACTCCCTGCCGACTTTGCTTCCCCATTGACTTGCATTGGGTTTCGTGTTTCAGTCGGACCACCGACTTTTCCCAATAGTCAGCCGATTTCGTTCGACTCGACTTTTGAGAAAGTCGGGTTTCATGAAACCCGACTCGACCCTAAAAAAGGCAAAGTCGCTCATATCTAGTCTTCAACATTTTTTTTTCAGTTAGGACAGTTGTATCTTTATTCGTGACCATAAGTACAGAGACAGACTGAAATACAATTTTCGGCATTTCATAAGTTTTTACACTTTTATTGACAAATGCATCAGGTTTATATAAAGACTCAATATTTCCAGTGCTGACCCTTATTTTTCAAGACTTCTGCCCTTCGTCCTGGCCTCTGCATATCCGCTTCTGTGCCAAATCCTGACTGATGACCGTCCATTTTTGCCTAATCAGTGCTTGGATTTCATCACGTTTTATGTGAATTTGTTTGTCCACCCACTTTTTGAGGATTAACCACATGTTCTCAATGGGCTTGATATCTGGGGGTGATTCTGGCCATGGACCCAAAATGTCAATATTTTCATCACTGAGCCACTTGATTATCTATTTTACCTTGTGACATGGTTTCCATCATTCTGGAAAAAGCCATTTTCATCACCAAATCGGTCCTGGATTTTTGGGAGAAGTTGCTCTTGGAAGAGGTTTAGATCTCTTTCTTTATTCATGGCAGTGTTCTTGGACAAAATTGTGATTTTTCTCTGATGATGCCCCCTTCAGATTGTTGTATATCTGAAAGAATCAGTGTTCGAAGAAGAAAAGATGAGTCCTGTGTCATATGCCATAGCTTCCTGAGACCATTTATGTGTGGGGAAGCTTTTCATCCAAATGATTGTGTTCACTCATAATTTTGTCAGGATTCAGTCACGATTTGTCCCAGAAGCTGATTTCGAGCTGAGGTTTTGACAAATAAGGGTCAACACTTTAAAGGGGTATTCCAATTTCCAAGATCATATCCCAATATGTAGTAGGTGTAATAAGAATAATTTTAGCAAATGCCTCCAATTAAAAATGTAGTATAGTTGTCGGGAGAGATGTTGATCGGCCAGGTCTGATTTCAGGCTGGCAATTGCATCGTTTTCCCTGAGATAAGCTGCCGGACGATGTGCCATTCCGCGACTTTCACATAGAGAAGACAGGAGCACTTAGCCGAGCGAGCGATCCCATATAGGGGAGAGTTAGCTTTGGGAGAGCATTTTGGGAGAGTCGGTTGGGCGACAGATATCTGATATGTTTGACCAGCCTAGGGATATAAGCCAAACCCAGAGTCTCCTCCCAAAGAAAAAGCCTCGTATCTGAGTACTTACAGGCTCAGCAATTTTTCTTGGCTTGGCCTATGTCCTTATTCATGTTGCTAGGCTTCTTAAACCATCATACAATACCTAAAAGGCATTAGCATAAGTAAATTTGTGGGCCTGTCACGCTGTCTAGCAGATATATATATAAATAATGTCAGTAATCTATCAAGTGGGACAACATTCTATATAACATATAAATAGATAACATTAACATGTATATATAGCATAGTATTACCTGACATAATATCCTGTGGGTCAATACTGAATCCTTTTCACGCTGTCTCTGGCTAGAGGTGGACCGGGGTCTATGCTGACCCTAAACTGGGGTCCTGACTAGTCCCTCTACCTGGAGGTACTGTTAATGGTACAGAGGTCCAGGCCGCCAGCGTAAACCCTGTCTCCTATAAATCCCTGACCACTGTAATCTAGTCCTCAGAAGGACCCTGATTACCACCATAGGGAATGGACAGGTAAAGGTTAACCAACAGTAAAGACAAACGAGACAGACAGGGGATAAAGTAAATACTGTCTTGCATACAACATATAAACACAGAGGGAACACCAAAGGTCTAGGAGATAAACTATAAGCAAGGTGAGGAGAAACAACAAAGGAACTCTTAGCTTAAGTCTTCTCAGAACCGATCCTATCTGCAGTCTGTATGAATGCTTTCACCGGCATCTAACACACAGACTGGCAGGAATATAAAGGAAGCTAATTAGTAAATAATCAAAAGCAGCCGGGCGAGGCTGGACCTAGTCTTAGCAAAGAGCTAGGTAAAATTAACTCCCTCACCACCAAACACAAAGTAACAGCAACTCAGCTGCGAGAAGTCAAGAATGTGCAATCGCGACGATCCTCGTGGCGATGCACCATGACAGGGCCCCAATGCAAAATCTCCATGTCCTTAATAGAATTGGTTCTTTCATATGAGTAACTTGTTTCCCCCTAGGCGCCAGGCTCCAATGCAACTCCTGCACCGACCATAGGTACACTCCTGCTTAAAGGGTACCTCCAATAAATGGTAGCAGATAGACTTTCTTTTTTCTAGAGGAGAGCTAATTTGCTCGTGTAGGGTAATACCTTAACGGTCATGGTGGCTAATACCCAATAGTGACCATTTTAAATTTTCAGGATCAACAATTGTACAGTTTCAGTAATACATTGGTCATGCTCTAACAATTAGGTCCTAGAACCCTATTTCAGAGGATAGGTGTGCATGCTGTTATCCATTATAAGGTCACTGTTATTATAAAGCAGCAGCACAGTGGCTCAGTGGTTAGCACTGTTACTTTGCAGCGCTGGGGTCCTCTCTTTAAATCCCACCAAGAACAACACCTACAAGGAGTTTGTATGTTTCCCCGTGTTTGTGTGGGTTTCCTCTGGGTTCTCTGGTTTCCTACCAAACTCCAAGGTCGTACTGATAGGGGACCTAGATTGTGAGGCTCAATGGGGACAGTGCTGATAATGTACTATGGGAATAATAGTGCTAAGTAAGTAAAATATGTAAAAAAAATAAATCACTACTCCACTGAAAATTACAATTTTGCTTATTGTCTTTTCTTCCAAGTAAAGGTATAATGTTAACAAAATACTTTATCATAGTTGGTAATATTGCTGTAACACTTGTATAGATGTGTAGTTGTAATCTACATTTTTTGCGGAAAGGTGTATAGACAAGAGCTGTTTAATTAAATGTTCAGTCGCAGCGGGAAGCTTATAATGATTATCCTATGGGCATCGGTGCAGAGTTCTGGCAGTAAGAGCAATCATTATAGCAAAACACTTATCTGCTCTTTCAGACAAGGAAGAGCAATTTGCTAATAGGGATCAAGGGCGCAAAAAAGTTTCCTTTTGTGTTATGATTGTACACATCTTTTAATGAGCCATTGAGGAAAACTTCTTGTTGGATTTTGTCGAATTTTCAGCTTCCGAAATACCAACTTCTAAATATATACAGTGTCTTGTAAAAGTTTGGGCACCCCTGGTTAAAATTACTGTTATTATGAACAGTTAAGCAAGTTGAAGATGAAATGATCTCTAAAAGGCCTAAAGTTAAATATGACACATTTGCTTTGTATTTTAAGCAGAAAAAGAAGATATATTGTCGTTCTTTTACATTTTAAAAATTTAAAAATTTTAAAAATTACAAAAAGGAAAATGGGTCAATACAAAATTTTTGGCACCCTTGGAGATTTATGTGCTCAGATAACTTTGACCAAGCTTTCAGACCTTAATTAGCCTGTTAGTTGACTTGCTCACTATCATTGTTAGGAAACTCCAGGTGGTGAAAATTTCCCAGCTTCATAAAAACCCAGCCTCTTCTAAACTCGTGCTAAAAAAATGCAGCCATAGATTCTTCTAAGCAGCTGTCTAGCAGAAAATGGTGAAAGCCCACTAAGCAGGAGCAGAACAAAAGATAGCAAAGTGTTATCAAGTTGCCCTTTCCTCAATGTGAAATGTAATTAAGAAATGGCAGTTAACAGAAACATTGGAGGTTAACATATGGTTTGGAAGACCAAGCTAAATTTCAGTGAGCTGCTCGTAGGATTGCTAGGAGAGGCAAGTCAGCTAGGAGAGGTGTTGTGAATAATCTGGAGGCGACTTCTGAGCTGGAGCTCCCTCCGGTGGTTGCTGAGGGTAATGAACTAATTGCCAAATCAGCTGGCTCTGAATGGTCTGATATAAGTGACCAGAACTCCTTTCAGCCTTGCCAGTAATCAATTGTTCTTCCTGTCTTGCTTGGAGCTCAGCTTGCATTCCTGCTCTCATTCAGATAAGTGATTTGCTGTTTTTTTTCCTCTGGTTGGATTTTATTTGCTGGTTTGCTGCTTGCAGTGGACTTTAGCCTGGTCCTCTTTTGGGGTCTGGCGCTGCAATTGTGCTCATTTTGTGTTTGCACTTTTGCTCTGTTCCTTTGTCACTTTTATTTGCTGAATTGTTGTGTGTTACACCAGAGATCTGATTCAGGTGATAGAGATCGTGTGATCTCAGGTTTTTTGTTAATCAGAAGTGTTGGTATTTTTGTCGGGGTTTTTTTGGGTTGCTGTCAGAATTCTTTCCTATACTTTTCTATCTAGACAGATTGGGCCCCAGCGTTTGCTCATTCTATTTTCTGTCTGTGTCCGTGTTTTTTTTCTTGTCTAACCGCCATTACATGTTCGGGGGCTTCCTATTTCTTTGGGGGTTCTGCTCCGGGGCAGATAGTTTCATCTTTCTGCCTTTAGGTGTAGTTATCTCTCCGGCTGTGACGAGGCATCTAGGATCACCGTAGGTACGCTCCACTGCTACTTCTAGTGTGGCGGTTAGTTTAGGTACTGCAATCCAATAGTTTCCAGCCTCTCTGGTGTATTACTACTTTTGCTATTTTTGCAATTTCTCCTCAGCTACCGAAACATAACAGAGAGGCACACCAGAAGCCCCTTCTTGACTGCAAAAGACGTTCAGAAAGATTTAGCAGACTCTGAAGTAGTGGTACATTGTTCTACTATTCAGAGACATCTGCACAAATATGGCCTTCATGGAAGAGTCATCAGAAGAAAACCTCTTCTGCATTTTCATCTTTAACCCCTTAACCACCAAGGGTGTTTTGCATGTTAATGACCAGGCAAATTTTTACAATTCTGACCACTGTCCCTTTATGAGGTTATAACTCTGGAACGCTTCAACGGATTTTAGCGATTCTGAGGCTGTTTTTTCGTGACATATTGTACTTCACGTTAGTGGTAAAATTTATTTGATTTAACGTAAGTTTATTTGTGAAAAAAATGAAAATTTAGAAAATTTAGCAATTTTCAAACTTTTAATTTTTATGCCCTTAAATCAGAGAGTTATATCGCATAAAATAGTTAAATAACATTTACCACATGTCTCATTTACATCAACACAATTCTGGAACCAACATTTTTTTTGTTAGGAAGCTATAAGGGTTAAAAGTTGACCAGTCATTTCTCATTTTTACAACACCATTTTTTTTAGGGACCACATTACATTTGAAGTCACTTTGAGTGGTCTATATGATAGAAAATACCCAAAAGTGACACCATTCTAAAAACTGTACCCCTCAAGGTACTCAAAACCACATTCAAGAAGTTTTTTAACCGATCATGTGCTTCACAGGAATTTTTGGAATTTTGTTTAAAAAATGAACATTTAACTTTTTTTCACAAAAAATTTATTTCAGATCCAATTGTTTTATTTTACCAAGGGTAACAAGAGAAGTTGGACCCCAAAAGTTGTTGTACAATTTGTCCTGAGTACGCTGATACCCCATATACACAGGTAAACCACTGTTTGGGCGCATGACAGAGCTCGGAAGGGAAGGAGGGTCCGTTTGACTTTTCAATGCAAAATTGACTGGAATTGAGATCGGACGCCATGTCACGGCCCCTGATGTGCCTAAACAGTGGAAATCCCACACAAATGACACCATTTTGCAAACTAGACCCCCTAAGGAACTTATCTAGATGTGTGGTGAGCACTTTGAACCCCCAAGTGCTTCACAGAAGTATATAACATAGAGCCGTAAAAATGAAAAATCATATTTTTTTCACAAAAATGATATTTTCATCCCCAATTTTTTGTTTTCCCAAGGGTAACAGGAGAAATTGGACCCAAAAAGTTGTTGTGCAATTTCCCCTGAGTATGCTGATACTCCATATGTGCGGGCAAACCACTGTTTGGTGGCATGGCAGAGCTTGGAAGGGAAGGAGCACCGTTTGACTCTTTCAGCGCAGAATTGGCTTGAATTAAGATGTGCCTAAACAGTGAAAACCCCCCAATTGTAAACCCCACTCTAACCCCAACACACCCTTAACCCTAATCCCAACCTGAACCATAACCCTAACCACAAACCTAACCCTAACACACCCCTAACCCTAATCTCTACCCTAACCCTAATCCCAACCGTAACCTTAATCCAAACCCTAACCCCAACTCTAACCCTAACTTTAGCCATTTATCTTTCCATAAATAAGGGGGTGATAAAGGGGGGTTTGATTTATTATTTATAGCGGGTTTTTAAAGCGCTAAAATAGTTTTTGCATCACCACATTTTGAGAGCTATAATTTTTCCATATTTTGGCCCACAGTCATGTGAGGTCTTGTTTTTTGCAGGACGAGTTGACGTTTTTATTGGTTCCATTTTCTGGCTCATGACATTTTTTGATCTCTTTCTATTCCGATTTTTGGGAGACAGAATGAGCAAAAACCAGCAATTCATGAATTTCTTTTGGGGGGGCGTTTACACGGTTCCGCGTGTGGTAAAATTGAGAAAGCAGTTTTATTCTTCGGGTCAGTACGATTGCAGCGATACCTCATTTATATCATTTTTTATGTTTTGGCGCTTTTGTATAATAAAAACTATTTTATAGAAAAAATAATTGTTTTTGCATCACTTTATTCTGACAGCTATAACTTTTTTATTTTTTCGCTGATGATGCTGTATGGTGGCTCGTTTTTTGCGGGACAATATAACGTTTTCAGCGGTACCATGTTTATTTGTATCCATCTTTTTGATCGCGTGTTATTCCGCTTTTTGTTCGGTGGTATGATGATAAAGCATTGTTTTTTGCCTTTTTTTATGGTGTTCACTAAAGGGGTTAACTAGTGGGACGGTTTTATGGGTTGGGTCATTATGGACGCGTCAATACCAATTATGTGTACTTTTATTGTTTAGATTTTTTTATTCAAATATTTAGTGATAGAATAAATATTGATTTTTTTTATTATTTATTATTTTTTTTAAATATTTTTACAATTATTTAAAAAATTTTTTTATTTAATTCTTACTTTTACACTTTGTCCCACTATGGAACAATGATTTTGTGCAGGCTGATCGCTTCTATAGCATGCAGATGAAGTAGCATCCACATGCTACAGAAGCTGTCAGCTCTGCCGCTTCTGAGCACTGACTTGTGAGACTTCCTGACTTGCACTGCGCATGACAGGAAGTTTCACTGCTCTGGAGACCCAGATGTTGTCATGACGACATCGGGTCTCCATGGCAGCGATCGGGAACCCGCAGCGTGCCGCAGGGTGTCCGATCCAAAGGCAGAGGGGCTTTCAGCCCCTGTGCCGACTCTGGAACGCTGCGATCATGTTTGATCGCAGTGTTCCAAGGGTTAAAGTGCCAGGAGCAGTCTGTGACTGCTCCTGGCACTTAATGCGGGTGTCAGCTGTGAGAATCAGCTGACACCTGGCCACGATCGGCTGCGCTCCCCCCGAGAGCGCGGCCGATCGCACATGACGTACTGTTATGTTACGGTAGCTGAGGAGTGCAGGCAAAAAAGGAAATACACCAGAGCAGTTGGAATCTATGAGATTGCAGTACCCTGACTAACCACCGCAACTAGAGGCAGCCGTGGAGCGTTCCTACGTTGGTCCTAGACGCCTCGTCACAGCCTGAGAAACTAACTACACCTAAAGATAGAAATAGGAAAGCTATCTGCCCCGTAGCAGAACCCCAAAGACAATAGAAAGCCCCCAAACATGTAATGGCGGTTAGACAAGAGGAAATACTGACACAGAAAGAAAATAGTATGAGCAAACGCTGGGGCCCAAACTATCTAAATAGAAAAGGACAGGAAGGGTACTTACTGCAATCTCAGAAAACCCTGAAAAACACCAACTCTACTAATTTCAAAATCACCTGAGATCACACGACCTCTACCACCTAAATTAGTTCTCTGGTGTAACAAAAACAGCAGCCACTGAAAAAACTGGAAAAAGCAAAAGTACAAAACACAGTGGCTGAACTAAACTGAGAGGGCAAAAGCCCCCGGAGGGGACCCAGAAGGCCCCCACAGAAGTGCAGGACCAAATGCAAAAATATAGCAAAAACACAAAATAAGAAATTGTCTTATCTGATAGCAGGAGATGCAGACACGACACAGCAGGCTACAAGGGAAACTGGAAAGAAGGATTCAGACCAGAACAATTGATCACCGGCAACCCTGATGGGAAAATGATTCCCTTAAATAAGACCAATCAGTAACACCCGATTCCCAGTCCTCACAATCCTCACTAGTACAGCTTGTAACCACCAGAGGGAGCCTCTGCTCAGAACTCATCTCAAACCCATTCACAACAACGTACTATTCCGTCCGTCCCAGGTCACATGGATGGGATTGTATGTCTGGGGTCAGAAAGTGGTTAAATTCAGTATCAGAAGTATGCAAAAGATCATCTAAACGAGCCTGATTCACTTTGGAAACATATATTTAAAAACATTTTTTCACTTTTTACTTTATTTACTAGTTCCCTTAGGAGGCTTGAAGCCGCGATTGTCCGATCGCTTGTGCTGTGCATAGCAGGGCCTAAGCCCTGCTATGTATAACAGTAATCACGATCTATGAATTCCGGACACATGCTGATGTTCACAGGAGTATCGTAATGACAGGTATGGGGGTCTTCAGTAGACCCTGGCTGTCATGACAACCCATCGGTGCCCCGCGATCTCATAACAGGGGCGCCGATGGGCGGGATGTGAGATGTTCTTCATGTCGGCTGCATGTTAAATCCCGCTGTCAGAGATTGACAGCGGGATTTAACTGGTTGACAGCTGCGGGCGGAGCACCACACCACTCACAGCTGTTAAAGGCACATGATGACTGATTAAGTTAGTCATCATGTGCGGGGAAAGATATGGGCTTGGTGTTCGAGTCCACATCAAAGGCAGGTACACAACCTTTGACGTAAATATATGTCAAAGGTCATAAGAGGATTAATAAGAATCTGTTACCAGGTTTTTACTAAATAATCTTAGATCACCAGGATGTAGGGGCTGAGACCCTGATTCCAATGATGTCACTTTCTAGGGTGTGTATTGCTGTTTTAATAAAATCAGTATTTTATCAGCATTAGATTATCACTACAGGACTAGATGTCTCGTGCATCCTAGTCAACTGCTCTGTATAACCACTCCCCCGACACTGACTGGCAGCTTTCTGTGTATACTGTACATTGACTGAAATGTGTTAATCAGGCAGGGTTACACAGAGCGGTTGACTAGGAGGCACAAAAAACCTAGTCCTGTAGTGATAATCTGCTGCTAAAACACTAATGTTATAAGTGATACATCATGGGAATCAAGGTTTCAGCCCTACATCATGCTGCTTTCAGATTATTTAGCAAAAACCTACTGCTGCCAGATTCCCTTTAAGTGTTTAATTCACCAATATTTTCGAGTTTCCGCTACTTTCCACAGCTCTCTCTCCATCCCTCCCAGTGGGAAGTCACAGCACAAACCTGTCTCTTTGAGGGTGAGGAAGCTCAGGACAGTGATTTCTACCTACAGTCATGGCCAAAAGTTTTGAGAATGACACAAATATTAATTTTTACAAAGTCTACTGCTTCACTTTTTCTAATGGCAATTTGCATATACTCCAGAATGTTATAAAGAGTGATCAGCTTAACAGCAATTACTTGCAAAGTCAATATTTGGCTAGAAAATGAACTTTATCCCCCAAAACACATTTCAACATCATTGCAGCCCTGCCTTAAAAGGACCAGCTAACCTCTTTTCAGTGATTGCTCCATTAACACAGGTGTGGGTGTTGATGAGGACATGGCTGGAGATCAATCTGTCATGATTAAGTAAGAATCACACCACTGGACACTTTAAAAGGAGGCTGGTGCTTGGCATCATTGTTTCTCTTCTGTTAACCATGGTTATCTCTAAAGAAACACGTGCAGTCATCATTGCAATGCACAAAAATGGCCTAACAGGGAAGAATATCGCAGCTAGAAAGATTGCACCTCAGTCAACAATCTATCGCATCATCAAGAACTTCAAGGAGAGAGGTTCCATTGTTGCCAAAAAGGCTCCAGGGCCCCCAAGAAAGATCAGCAAGCGCCAGGACCGTCTCTTAAAAGTGTTTCAGCTGCGGGATCGGGCTACCAGCAGTGCAGAGCTTGCTCAGGAATGGCAGCAGGCAGGTGTGAGTGCATCTGCACGCACTGTGAGGCGGAGACTCTTGGAGCAAGGCCTGGTCTCAAGGAGGGCAGCAAAGAAGCCACTTCTCTCCAGAAAAAACATCATGGACAGACTGATATTCTGCAAAAGGTACAGGCAGTGGACTGCTGAGGACTGGGGTAAAGTTATTTTCTCTGATGAATCCCCTTTTCAATTGTTTGGGACATCAGGAAAACGCCTCATTCGGAGAAGACAAGGTGAGTGCTACCACCAGTCTTGTCTCATGCCAAGCATCCTGAAACCATTCATGTGTGGGGTTACTTCTCAGCCAAGGGAATCTGCTCTCTCACAGTCTTGCCTAAAAACACAGCCATGAATAAAGAATGGTACCAGAATGTCCTCCAAGAGCAACTTCTCCCAACCCTCCAAGAGCAGTTTGGCGATCAACAATGCCTTTTCCAGCATGATGGAGCACCTTGCCATAAAGCAAAGGTGATAACTAAATGGCTCAGGGAACAAAACATAGAGATTTTGGGTCCATGGCCTGGAAACTCCCCAGATCTTAATCCCATTGAGAACTTGTGGTCAATCATCAAGAGACGGGTGGACAAACAAAAACCTAAAAATTCTGACAAAATGAAAGCATTGATTGTGCAAGAATGGACTGCTATCAGTCAGGATTTGGTCCAGAAGTTGATTGAGAGCATGCCAGGGAGAATTGCAGAGGGCAGCAGATCATGTGAAAATATAATATTTGTGTCATTCTCAAAACTTTTGGCCATGACTGTACACCTCAAACGAAAGCAATGTTGTAGTAGTAGTCAGCAATCTAGAAGTATTTCTATGAGTACGAGGAACGTTATGATTTTGATTTACAGACGCGGCTTCCGATAATCTATCAAGAACTTATTTACAATCTTCCAAAGTAAATGTTTATATCCCAGTGGATTTCTGGATCCCTATATTAAAATGAAGGAATTTTTTGTGTAAGGTTAGGCCATATTTCATTGCTTTAATACGCAAGTTAATGCCAATGAGTCATAAATTTTCATTACTTTCCTGCTCCGGCAGCTTTCCCTAATACAAATATGTCTTGCCAAGCTGCATTCTCTACAGTCACATAGCTGCCAGCCTTTAATATACTTTCATTGGACACCTCACTGCTAAGACAGTATATCATGGGGAGCCAGCCACACAACACGACATTCCCCATTGTGATATTACTACAGTATTTGTATTAGTGCATTATTCGCATTCCTTATATTCATGTGATACACGTTTTAATTTAGATGTCAACTGAAAATGAATTGAGGTTAAGAATCTTACATTAAGAAAAAGAGCTTTATTTTTGCAAAGTTGCTATTTACTTTTGTCGATTATTTACTTTAGCTTGACTTAAAGGGGATGTGTCGTCAGACAATGAACTATTGTTTAAATCAGGTTTTTCTTTAACATGTATATTTTAAAGAACTTTGGCATTTTTTTAGATCCTATCACAATCTGTGTTATTAAAAAACTAAGTTAATAAATTAGCAATTTTTCCAATGGTCCCTAGAGCTCTTCTTCCAGGAATAGCTTTCAATAGCAAAGTCAGGATTGCAATGACAAGTACCACCATGGTCTGGATGGCAAATTTTAACCTTGGGGGCAAGCAGACAGCAGTGGCCCATGAGCAGCGGCTACACAGAAGCAGTGAAAGACCCAAACCTGCTACACATATAATGCTCCATACAGTATAATGGACCCCATATAATCCTCCATACAGTATAATGAACTCCATATATTGCTCCATACAGTATATAATGGGACCCATATAATGCTCCATGTATAATAAGCTCCATATGATGGTCCAGTATATGATAGGTCCCATATAATGCTCAATATATAATAAGCCCCATGTGATGGCATAGTATATGATGGCTGCCATATAATGCTTCATATATAATGGGCCCCATATGATACTCCAGAATATGATGGGCCCCATATAGTACTCCATATATAATAAGCTCCATATATTGCTCCAAACATTAAAAAAAAAATGTAATTTTCACCGCTCCTCACTGGCCGCTGCTCTGCTCTGGACTCCTCAGCGTCGCTGTGATGATACTGGAGCTCCATGTCTTGTGCTGTTGCTAGAACTACAGTCCTCATCCTGTTTTGTACTGACAGCCCACGGAGCCAAGTTTCCCCCCTCCCTCTCTCATGCTTCCCATCAACCCCCTCCCAGCCTGCACTCAGGCAGTGTAATGTGAGCTGCCAGTGCTAGAGTTTTCCCGCTTCACAGCGGGGGTCCCATTGTCAGCAACATGTGCTGTCCCTACCCTAGCAGCCATTTTGGAGACTTCATTCTGTTTTGGTTATAACACGGTGGGGATTTGCGTCAGAAACACGAAAGTTACTGTTTTGAAGCCTGTGTCCATGGGCATCGTTCCCGTGGTACTGGTGAACCCGTAACTCCAACAGAACCCAAGAAATGGAATTCTCGGATTCCCCATGGACTAGCTCAGCCAAGTTTGGACTCATTTGAACTGTCATTTTAAAGTAAGATCATTGATAGGTCTGCCGTTATTCTGCTAGGCTCACAGGACGAGTTATGGTCCTTATGACTTTCAGAGCTCAAATCATACACTTCTGTCCCTGGGAGGTGGCCAGAAAAACCCTCCCCTTTTCGTGAGGTCAGCAGCCCCAGGTATAAGTCTGGCAGTGAGCCCCCCTTTCCCAGTCCTTGCTGTGATGTCCTGACTAAGAGATCTGCAAATGAACTATGACGTGTGGCTCCTCCCCCCCAGCCTGGCTTGCCTGTAAATGATCTAACTATCATGTGAGTCTTTCATTCTTAATCCCGTTTATTTTATAACTGCATTTGTACATAACTATATTGCCTCAGTTTGTTCCATCTTTTTTTTATATTGTATAAGCACTGCATTTTTTTAAGGAATAAACCTATAAATTTATTAGTTTGTTTCTCCTGCTCTATAAACGAATTTGCACGTGCCTGAAGCACTACGCTACTGTTTTGGGGTTGCTACGGACCCTCTTGATAAATTGTTCAGTAAGAAAAACCGTAGCTGGTGGCAGCTTAAAAGAAGGGGGTGTTAAGTGTTGACATATGGGGTGGCGTTGGCAGTGACGGAGCGGGTATTATAAGTGTATTACCCGGCTGCGGCTCGGAGTAATTATAATTCCCTCACTGCAGCGTGCCCAATAGCCAGCACACATCCAAGTGACCCGTCTGGCGACTGATTATCCTAGGTGCAGTTCCCTGACTGACCTGAGGGTAAGGGGGGCGCCAGAGAGCTGCAAGTTCCTAAGTGGAAGTGGGATAATTATAAATCCCTGCAGTTTACCGGGTCGGACGGCAGCAGCCGTCGTGTGTGTGCACCGTTTCATCACAGTCGCCGTCTTCCGGCTCTCTGCACTGTGACTGCTCAGAGTGGTGGGCGCACACTAGTGATGTCATCGTGCCCTCTGACCTGAAGCGTCAGAGAGTCAGAAGACGCCGCAGCGCAGGAACAGGGAGAGTTAAGTATTGTATGTACTGGGGCCCTCAGCAAGCGTGGGTGGGGGGTACTCACGGGCGCTGGCATCGGGCCCCCATAGTGCACCGGTGTCCCGATTGCAAGTGGGCCCCCCTCTTGCTCAGGGCCATGGCACTTGCCTGGGTGCTGACGCCGACCCTGACTACAGAAATATGTCTACATAGTCTGGAAAACCCCTTTAACTTAAAGAGGCAGTAACAGATCAAGGTGCGCCGCACAGAACCAAATTTATTACCACTAATTGCTTTACTACTTATAGATACTGAAAAAAATGAGCCGAAGTATAAGTTATTATGCATGCAACGTGTAGGCACATGTAAACACTGGACATTAAACAGACAAAACCTAAGAGAAACAGAATGAGCAAATACCCTGCTGTAAGTAAGCGTAATAGTGCATATAAACAACATAGAGGACTTAGTAAAAACTGTTTTTCATTTAAAAAAAAGTGTAAAAGCCATTCCACCAGCGTCAAGGTGTAAACTAAATTGGGACGGTCCTATACTGTCTCTAATATTGTAGCTGAAGAAACAATATTGCAAAGATACTTGCAAAGTGTCGGGGAAAAAAAAGTTTGTGGCTTTGAAATTGCATGTTGTCCTCAAAGAATTCATTCCTTTATACTATTTCATTATCTTTTGTAAAATAGACAAAACAGTCCACTTTAAGAAGCCTTCCGTTAACTTTTTTTTCCTAAATCTGTGTATACAGTCATGGCCAAAAGTTTTGAGAATGACACAAATATTAATTTTTACAAAGTATACTGCTTCACTTTTTCTAATGGCAATTTGCATATACTCCAGAATGTTATAAAGAGTTATCAGCTTAACAGCAATTACTTGCAAAGTCAATATTTGGCTAGAAAATGAACTTTATCCCCAAAACACATTTCAACATCATTGCAGCCCTGCCTTAAAAGGACCAGCTAACCTCTTTTCAGTGATTGCTCCATTAACACAGGTGTGGGTGTTGATGAGGACATGGCTGGAGATCAATCTGTCATGATTAAGTAAGAATGACACCACTGGACACTTTAAAAGGAGGCTGGTGCTTGGCATCATTGTTTCTCTTCTGTTAACCATGGTTATCTCTAAAGAAACACGTGCAGTCATCATTGCAATGCACAAAAATGGCCTAACAGGGAAGAGTATCGCAGCTAGAAAGATTGCACCTCAGTCAACAATCTATCGCATCATCAAGAACTTCAAGGAGAGAGGTTCCATTGTTGCCAAAAAGGCTCCAGGGCGCCCAAGAAAGACCAGCAAGCGCCAGGACCATCTCTTAAAAGTGTTTCAGCTGCGGGATCGGGCTACCAGCAGTGCAGAGCTTGCTCAGGAATGGCAGCAGGCAGGTGTGAGTGCATCTGCACGCACTGTGAGGCAGAAACTCTTGGAGCAAGGCCTGGTCTCAAGGAGGGCAGCAAAGAAGCCACTTCTCTCCAGAAAAAACATCATGGACAGACTGATATTCTGCAAAAGGTACAGGCAGTGGACTGCTGAGGACTGGGGTAAAGTTATTTTCTCTGATGAATCCCCTTTTCGATTGTTTGGGACATCAGGAAAACGCCTCATTCGGAGAAGACAAGGTGACCGCTACCACCAGTCTTGTCTCATGCCAACTGTTAAGCATCCGGAAACCATTCATGTGTGGGGTTGCTTCTCAGCCAAGGGAATTGGCTCTCTCACAGTCTTGCCTAAAAACACAGCCATGAATGAAGAATGGTACCAGAATGTCCTCCAAGAGCAACTTCTCCCAACCCTCCAAGAGCAGTTTGGCGATCAACAATGCCTTTTCCAGCATGATGGAGCACCTTGCCATAAAGCAAAGGTGATAACTAAATGGCTCAGGGAACAAAACATAGAGATTTTGGGTCCATGGCCTGGAAACTCCCCAGATCTTAATCCCATTGAGAACTTGTGGTCAGTCATCAAGAGACGGGTGGACAAACAAAAACCTAAAAATTCTGACAAAACGAAAGCATTGATTGTGCAAGAATGGACTGCTATCAGTCAGGATTTGGTCCAGAAGTTGATTGAGAGCATGCCAGGGAGAATTGCAGAGGTCCTGAAGAAGAAGGGTCAACCTGCAAATATTGACTTGCTGCATTAACTCATTCTAACTGTCAATATAAGCTTTTGTTACTCATATGTTTGCAATTTTTATTTTCTGTCTGTGATAAAAACATCTGTCAAACACACATAAAAACCAGAGGGCAGCAGATCATGTGAAAATATAATAATTGTGTCATTCTCAAAACTTTTGGCCATGACTGTATAGTGTAGTGCAGACCTGGGAAAAGTCCGGACCTTTGGCAGTCTCAGTCCGACCCACAGATCGAGACAGTTGAAGGTCTGGAAAACAGAGGCCCACGGGCCGCATCGTGCCGCCCGCTTGCTCGCTCCGACCACTTCCTCCACCAGTCACCAGTCATGCTGCATATGGGGAGGCAGTGTGGGGGCTCTCACAGTATTTAAAGGTCTGTGGGGGGCTCTTACAGTATATAATGGGCTGTGATGGGGCTCATACGATATGCAGAAGGAGCTGTACTCTGGTTCAAACGATATATAGGGGCATGTCAGCATACTTAATTGTGCTCAACATAAAGTGATACAATTAATATAATTATCAATAATATAATAATTATAATATATTGATATTAATGTTGAGCACGATTATTTTCAGCCTACTGGTTTGGTCCCCCGCAACGGTCACGGTCTATCATTTGGCCCCTTGGGAAAATTTATTGCCCTCCCCGGTGTAGTGTAATGTTTTTGAGTTAATATACTCACCAGCTACTGCTCTTTCCAGTATCCAGTGCCGTTCTGCATCTCAGTGACGTCACCCCTATGCAGACTCTCCGGGTCACACTGTGCCCTTCATGACCTGTCATTGGCTTTTACAATGTAAGTCTATGAAGCGTCAGATTGAGGCGCCATATATTCCCATTGTAAAAGAAACTTTGGCTCACACACAGAGCGCCGTGTGTTCTAGACCACCTAGTATCTAGAGAGCCATGTGATCTAGGCAGCCATTGTTAGCGCAGTGATTAGGCAGCCATGTGATCTAGACTACCATGTGATCTAGACCGCCATGTGATCTAGGCAGCCATATGATCTAGACCACCGTGTGATCTAGACAGCCATGTGATCTAGGCAGCCATATGATCTAGACCACCGTGTGATCTAGACAGCCATGTGACCTAGGCAGCCATGTGAGCTAGACCACCGTGTGATCTAGACAGCCATGTGACTAGGCAGCCATGTGAACTAACATCGTGTGATCTAGACAGCCATGTGATCTAGGCAGCCATGTGATCTAGACCACCGTGTGATCTAGACAGCCATGTGATCTAGGTAGCCATGTGATCTAGACCACCATGTGATCTAGACAGCCATGTGATCTAGTCAGCCATGTGATCTAGACCACCGTGTGATCTAGGCCACCGTGTGATCTGCATGATCTGAATCGCAGTCATATGACTTAAAAAGAGGAGTAGAGCGGCACTGGATACCAAGCGAAGACTGATAGGTGAATATATTAACACACTGATACTACACTACATACATACAGTATATACCCATATGTAGGGGTAAAAGTTCTGCTTTTGCATATATAAAGTAAATGTGAACATAATTACACTACTACATCTTACAATATCTGCTCAGTACAGTAAGTTGTGCTGAGGAGCATTTATTTCCCTTGATTGGTTACCAGTATGGACGTAAGTAATGTTTTCATTCCCTGAGCCTCGCACATAAAACGCCTGTTCCTTCCTCTGCATTCCTCCAGTTATTTTATTTCTTAAGACATATTAGTTCCTCTATGCTTCTCCTTCGTTTTTCCCCAAGGGTACATCCTGATAAGTACATTCATCCAGAACCTTTTGAAGCTCCATAATTCACCCGGATGTTTCTTACAAAGACGACATCCCAGACATTTTGCTTTCATAAGATCAAAATTAGGAATGCTAAAATGAAATGTTTTAGCGGAACCGGCAAAAGTTGAAATAATTTCGGATACTTAAAAGCTCGGGGGCACGTCGCTATTGTTTACCAGTCAGGGCTTTATTATACTCTTATTACAAATTCACAGGAGAGATTTTTAGCCTCTCTAATACTGAAGAACATCCACATGATCTGCATCATTATTACACAATTAATCAGCGGTCTCCCCGCCACTGTCATTCTCCCCGGCCCCACGTATCCCTCTAGGAATCATTGTATGGTTATGCCTCCTGCTGCCTGTGTAATGAAGAACCTGTCTATAGTCTTAATAAGTTGTTGCTCGTTTAATCAATGGCTAAAACTACAAAAACGTGAGTCAGGGCGGCAGAAATTCTGCAACAAATCAAGTTGCTCAATGAATTCCAATGCTATCTGAATCCAAGGTGTGTTCCACCTGGGAAATTTATTTCATACCGATAGGATATGCCAGAAATGTTTCATAGATTCGGGTCCGAACTTCGAGATTCGAGTCCCGGCGCATGATCTTGTGGACTTGGCTGTGCATGCGCCAGTTTCATTCACTCGTTTCCAGGCGAGATGGGACAATCCTTGTTAGAGTTTCTAAAAATCTTTTTTGAATCTGGGAAAGAAAAGGCATTTCTTAAAGAGATTATCCCATTAAGAAACCCCTTTTTAATATGTCATTATTAGGGCATTAAGAAATCATAGAAAGGGTCCTCCGTTTGCCAGAATGGACAGCCTCTATGAAAGAGTTGCTCCTGCCCCGTCCATGCGTTAAGGCCAGGGCTACATGGCGACATGTGTCGCACAACAATGAGATCTGGGGATCGTATTGCTCCATCGCATCTAATGATTTCTTATATTGTCTTATTGTGACCGACAACCTACCGTGACTGCGACAGAGTCGCAAATGTTTCCAGATGCCTTGGGTTTTCTATTGTTGGTAATAAGTTACATGTGACTGACTTACAATAGATTTAAATGCAATTTGCGTGTGATTGTGACTTAAAATTACAATCTATGGCACGTTAATCACATGCGACTTGTGAACCACAAAAGAAAATCCAGTTTGTCTGCTATTTTGCTATTTTTTTTTACAGCAAAATCATAGACTTAAAATTGTTACACAACAGCAAGTTACATACAAGTTGCACAAATGGTTTTAGTTTCATGACTTGTCTTAGAATTGTTGCCACACGACACATTTCACCATGTAGCCCCAGTCTAAATTTCAACTACTAATTTTAATGTCCAGCATGTAATACAACATATCCCTCCAAAGACATACTGATAGCGAATTTAGATTGTGAGACCAAAAGAGGACAATGATGATGAAGTTGTTTGTAAAGCTAGCTCCGTAGAAATTAATGACGCTATGTAAGTGAGTTAAATAAATAAAATATATATGAGGCTATGATAATTTCTGATTTCTGGGGACTAGATAAACTGAACCCTTGGTGATCAGCTGATCATCAGGGGTTATCTTTTAAAGAAAACCCTTAAAGTTCAGAATTTTTATTGATTGCTTTAAAGGGGTTATCTGGCCTTTTCTCCTATTTTGTGTGTGCCTAGGCTGCAGAATGCTGACAGGTTGTAATATACTGCCTGTCAGCATTCTGCACTGTTGCCTAGATACCATACTTTGGCATGTGACCAGCTCTCTCCTGATTCTGGGGGAAATGGTCACACCCCGTCTACAGTATTCCTGTCTGGAAGAGACTGGACATAATGTCACAACTGACAGCACACCCCCAGTCTCTGCCAGACTCCCCCGCCTCCTGCTTGAGCCTCCCCATGCCAACATACAATGTAAAACAGCAGTGTCAGGACTCAGCTGATTGAACGATCTCTCTGCTGTCCTGGAACACCAGGAAAGATAAAGGCTTCTACATAGATACAGTATATACAGTACAGACCAAAAGTTTGGACATACCTTCTCATTCAAAGATTCGTCTGTATTTTCATGACTATGAAAATTGTAGAATCACACTGAAGGCATCAAAACTATGAATTAACACATGTGGAATTATACATTACACTTTACAAAAAAGTGTGAAACAACTGAAAATACTGTATATACTCATGTATAAGCCGACCCGTGTATAAGCCGACCCCCCTAATTTTGCCACAAAAAACTGGGAAAACTTATTGACTCGCGTATAAGCCGGGTGTATAAACCGCCGTCCTGCTCTGTGCTGCCCCCGTCCTGCTCCTTGCTCCCCCATCCAGCTCTGTGCTCCCCCATTCTCCTCTGTGCTCCCCCCTCCTGCTCCGTCCTCCGCTGTGCTCCCCCCTTCCTGCTCCGTCCTCCTGTGCCCCCCCGTCCTGCTCCGTGCTCCTCTGTGCTCTCCATCCTCCCCCCCCGTCCTGCTCCGTGCTCCTCTGTGCCCTCCATCCTCCCCCCGTCCTGCTCCGTGCTCCTCTGTGCTCTTCGTCCTCCCCCCGTCCTGCTCCGTGCTCCTCTGTGCCCTCCATCCTCCCCCCGTCCTGCTCCGTGCTCCTCTGTGCTCTCCGTCCTCCCCCCGTCCTGCTCCGTGCTCATTGTCCTCCTCCATGCTTCCCCCGTCCTCCGTTCTCGCTCCGTCATACTCACCCTCCCCGTGCCATCGCTGAACGTCCTGGCAATCCTCCGTTGTACCCGGCTTCCTGCAGCTCTCCTGTGCTGAGCGGTGACGTAATACCGCTCATTAAGGCCATGAATATGGACGCCACGCCTATGGGTGTGGCATCGCGTCCATATTACATGACCTTAATGAGCGGTATTACGTCACTGCTCAGCACAGGAGAGCTGCAGGAAGCCGGGTACAACGGAGGATTGCTGGGACATTCAGCGATGGCACGGGGAGGGTGAGTATGATGTCCCAGCCACCTGCTTCTGCCGCGGCACCCCCTCCCCCACTGGTTTCTGCCCAACGACTCGTGTATAAGCCGAGGGGGCATTTTCAGCACAAAAAAAGGTGCTGAAAATCTCGGCTTATACACGAGTATATACGGTTTGTATTATGTTCTAGGTTCTTCAAAGTAGCAACCTTTTGCTTTGATTACTGCTTTGCATGCAGAAAAGGTGAACGGCTGGACTCTACATGCCTGGTTCCCACCGTGAAGCATGAAGGAGATGGTGTGATGGTGTGGGCGTGTTTTGCTGGTGACACTGTTGGGGACTATTCAAAATTGAAGCGGTGAGCGGTCCAGCTGACCCCAAACCATCTCGATTGGGTTCAGGTCTGGTGACTATGGAGGCCAGGTCATCTGGCGTAGCACCCCAACACTCTCCTTCTTGGTCAAATAGCCCTTACACAGCTGGAGGTGTGTTTGGGGTCATTGCCCTGTTGAAAAATAAATGATGGTCCAACTAAACGCAAACCGGATGGAATATCATGCTGCTGCAAGATGCTGTGGTAGCCATGCTGGTTCAGAATGCCTTCAATTTTGAATAAATCCCCAACAGTGTCACCAGCAAAGCACCCCCACACCATCACACCTCCTCCTCCATGCTTCACGGTGGGAACCAGGCATGTAGAGTCCATCCGTTCACCTTTTCTGCATGCAAAGCAGTAATCAAAGCAAAAGGTGGCTACTTTGAAGAACCTAGAATATAAGACATATTTTCAGTTGTTTCACACTTTTTTGTAAAGTATAATGCATAATTCCACATGTGTTAATTCATAGTTTTGATGCCTTCAGTGTGATTCTACAATTTTCACAGTCATGAAAATGCAGAAAAATCATTGAATGAGAAGATGTGTCCAAACTTTTGGTCTGTACTGTACATATATACCTGTAATATTTAGGTGTCATTTACATGTTTGTAATTCTGCAAGTTGACACTGACATGCTGAATGTTAAAGGTGTGTAATATGCGCTTTGTTTGGATTTCGCTCTTTTTGCTGATTTGAGTGGTCGTCACGTGATCGTTCACATGTAATTTACAGACTTGTGGTCATGTGCCGACTGACGTCTCCTCCTGCTCCTCTCAATTGAAAATTAGAACAATGAGAGAAGCAAGAGAAGACGTCAGTCGTCACATGAGCACAAGTCTCCAAATCACATGCAAGCGATCACATGACAACTGCACGAATCAGCAAGTAAAGCGAAATCCTAACAAAGCTCATATTAGAATTGAGCATGTTGGTGTGCTGAATTACAAACACAGGGGGACAAACAGTGTAGGGGAGCAAAGCAGGGAAAAACTGCTGGGGATCGTACATTTGAGCTAGTCATCATAGTCATCTGACGGATATTAAATGTATGTTTTAATTGAAATGTGGCAGAATTTCAGTGTAAAACATACACAACTGCAATAATAGAGCCAATGTCTGATTCATGCGGGCCGGTAGGAATCAGCTGTCAGGTTCCTTATCTTCTGGTAAAATACATACTGCTATCTCCAAATCACACATAATGTTTCAATATGGGAATAAAAGCTCAATTTAATTCAATTGTACCAGCTAAGATGTATTATGATGTTCTGCAGCAGCTGATGTATGTATTGTGAGGTTCTGCAGCAGCCGAGTGTGTATTGTGAGGTTCTGCAGCAGCCGAGGTGTGTATTATGAGGTTTTGCAGTAGCTGAGGTGTGTATTATGAGGTTCTATAGCAACTGAGGTGTGTATTATGCTATTCTGCAGCAGATGACATGCATACAGTCATGGCAGAAAGTGTTGGCACCGTTGAAATTGTTCTTGAAAATAAACTATTTCTCCAGAAAATGATTGCAATTACACATTTTGTTATGCACTTGCTTATTTCCTTTGTGTGTTTGGAACAACACAAAAAGCACAGGAAAAAAAGGCAAATTGAACATAGTTTTACACAAAACCCCCAAAATTGACCAGACAAAATTGTTGGCACCTTTCCAAAATTGTGGATAAACATACGTGTGGCAAGTAACAGATGTGGTCAATATGCAAATCATACCTGAAACCAGATAAAAAGAGGAGACTTTCACTCAATCTTTGCAATGAGAACAGAAAGAGGAGAAGAGAATTGTCTGAGGACTTGAGAACCAAAATTGTTGAAAAATATCAACAATCTCAAGGTTACAAGTCCATCTCCAGAGATCTTGATGTTTCGTTGTCCACGGTATGCAACATAGGATGATTATAACCAGTGGAACTGTAGCTAATCTCCCTGGACAGCAGAGAAAAATTGATGAAAGGTTGCAACGCATGATAGGCTGGGTGGTGGATAAGCAGCCCCAATCAAGTTCTAAAGAAATTCAAACTGTCCTAAATGCTCAGGGTGCATCAGTGTCGAACTATCCGTCGACAACCGAATGAAATAAAACGCTATGACAGGAGACCCAGGAGGATCCCAGTGCTGTGCTCTTGACAGATGAGAGCAGGTTCACTCTGAGCACATGTGACAGACATGACAGAGTCTAGAGACGCCGTAGAGAACGTTCTGCTGCCTGCAGCATCCTCCAGCATGACTGGTTTGGCAGTGGGTCAGTAATGGTGTGGGGTGGCATTTCTTTGGAGGGCCGCACAGCCCTCCATGTGCTCGCCAGAGGTAGCCTGACTGCCATTCAGTACCAGGATGAGATCCTCAGACCCGACTATAAGCTGGTGCAGTGGGTCCTGGATTAGTTCTGATGAATGACACTGCTTGGTCTCATGTGGTTGAAGTGTGTCAACAGTTCCTGTATGATGAAGGCATTGATGCTGTAGACTGGCCCGCCCGTTCCACAGACCTATCCAATCTGTCACCACTATGGATGTGATGTGGGGACATGTGATGGCTCTGTCACCACTGTGGATGTGATGTGGGGACATGTGATGGCTCTGTCACCACTTGTGGATGTGATGTGGGGACATGTGATGGCTCTGTCACCACTGTGGATGTGATGTGGGGACATGTGATGGCCCTGTCACCACTATGGATGTGATGTGGGGACATGTGATGGCTCTGTCACCACTGTGGATGTGATGTGGGGACATGTGATGGCTCTGTCACCACTGTGCATGTGATGTGGGGACATGTGATGGCTCTGTCACCACTGTGCATGTGATGTGAGGTAGAATATTGCACTACAGATGAGGACACAGGATCGCTCCTCTGTCACTACCAATGCTGGGGTGAATGACAGATTTCAGTCTATGGCCGATACTAACAGCCAATGAGTGTGTAGTGGGCGGGCAGAGGGCGTGGCTGTACACTAAGACTGGGGGCGTGGCTATCTCTGACTATGAGCTTAGAAATAAAAGCCCAGGAAGCTGCCTGGTCGGTAAGAGGAGCATGTGAACAAACTGGGTGCAGGAAATGAAGTGGAGTTTAGGAGAAACTAAAGGTAGAAACCAAAAACAAAATGTATAGGGATGTTGTATATTATGTATATTATAATACAGCACGGATTAGCTTAAAAACAAATTTGGATTTCGGGGTCAGACAACATCTTTAATGGGAATCTGTCACCTGATTTTTGCCTCCTAATCTGAGTACAGCATAATGTAGAGGCAGAGACCCTGATTCCACTCATGTGTCATTTACTGGGCTGTTTGCAGTAGTTTTGATAAAATCACAGTTTTTTTAGCAGTCGATTATCACTAGAGGACTAGTAAACCTGATGCCATTTATACCTCCATATTTATGATCTCTGTAACCCCGCACCCACCACTGATTGGCAGATTTCTTCCTATGCACAGTATATACAGAAAGCTGCCATTCAGTGGTGTGGGTGGGGTTATACAGAGCTCAGCCCAGTAAGTGATGCCTTGCTGGAATCAGACTCTCTGCCCATACACCGTTCTACTCTGGGGTAGCGAAAGCCTGGTAACAGATTCTCTTTAGGACATAAGATATCTACACAGAAGTCAAGATCAGAGTTGATTTAATTTTTTCAAAAGTAACTGTATATTTTAAGATGACCGTGTCCTTTTTCTGTAACTATTGTAAGGAGGTGGCAGGTCCACTCAGTTGCACCTTCTCCTTCTTTTCTGTGACCCCCCCGAGCACTTTATGTGCATATGTTATGCACCTGTATATTTTATGTGTAATGTATGTGCTGTATTTGTTATACCTTGTATTGTGTATGTTTCCCTTTAATGGCTGTATATAGTTAGGTAGGGTAAGATTCACCGCACACAAAGACTGTTGGTCATGCAAAAAAAGGGGGGTTTATTCAAAGATATCCAATCCAAGACTTCTTGGATTGGATATTCTTTGAATAAACCCCCCTTTTTTTGCATGACCAACAGTCTTTGTGTGCGGTGAATCTTACCCTACTTATGTTTATTGGTACCGCTTTGGGCCAATTCACCAGCACCTAATTTCTATATACCCTGAGTGCACACCATTCTACTACACTATGTATATAGTTAGGGACAGAACTAGTTATCTAAGGGGGCTGGACTTGCAGCCACCAGGAGAGAGGAAGCTGCTGCTTCCTCAGAACTGCCCGGCATGTTGGCCAGGCAGACGTGATTTCCAGACGGGCACTGCCAGACCTCAGACAGAAGAGGTCTGTTGCCCCGGACTCCAAGGACTCAAGAGGGGTCCCAAAGACTGAAAGGTCAAAAGACTGCAACACGGGCCCCAGGACTCTGGAAGGGCCCCCGCTGAAGGGGTTTCAAGCGCCAGGGACTACAGCGCGTGGACTACTGTAAATCTTCGGCTGCTGCAGCTACTGTGGGTACGGGTGTGGAGAGTGTCAGCAAGAGATCAGGAATCCAGTGTTGTACTCTTTTTTTATTCTATTCCATCCCTGTTCATTAAAAATTATTTCCTGATGGACAGGAGTTGTCTCATTGGACTCTAATTCGCCTGGCCTGCCTTGGCTGGAGAGAGGTAAACTGTGGGCAGAACTGTGCCGGTCACGTCTATTTATGTACAAGGGGCCAGGGTGTCTTCAGACTGTGTTTAGTGGGTGAGCTCGGTGAGGACTACCACCTTGATCCCCTAGTTACACTTTCATAGAAGTTAGTGGAGAGAGCCGTGCGTCACTTCTGCACCAATCATAATGGTAATGCCCAAAGACAAATTGCTGTCAAGGAACCCATACTGATTACACTCTTTGAAAATGCCATATATATTTTTAAAAAATCCCCTTTAAATACCTGCAAACATCTTGTACCCGCGTCCTGTGCAAAAAATAGGTTAAAATTCAGCTGTACCAAACATATCAGCCACATCTGCGCAAAAGATTGGAAATAGTGGCATCTAGTAAGAGGATAATTAGGCATCCACCAAATTTATTTAGCAAGAAAAGCACTTCCTTATATTCCTTATAGCGCGTGCGGTGGTAGCAGAGAGGCAGCAACATCACCAGATTTCCAACACGTACAGAAGATCAGTAGGAAACACTTGTGAAATAAAGAAGCAATTCTCAGGTCTTCTTCTTTGTAACAGTATTGAATAAAAAGAAAATTGCTTCACTATTTCATCTTGGCAGACAATCAGCGAGATCTTGTGATTAAACTGTGCTTCATCCTACATGAACTTCAGTAGTAGGAGGAGGAGGACTGCGGTGTTCGGACAGGTGCCGGCCTATTATTACTCCTTACTTTTCAATACATAGAAGTTGGTTTTTATACTGAATATATTGCGTGCTAAATAAGTGATTTTTTTGCAGTACTCCGTACTGTATGATAAGACCATATTATATCTTGCCTTAGTGTATTCATTGCTACACTTTTTTATTGGCTGTTATTACACAGAATATTAAAGTGAGCCAGTCAGTAGGATCAACACTCTCAAGCCTTCTATACGGGAATGTAGGTAATAGAAAGTTGACTAAAATGATACCTTGATATCTGTGATCCGATGTCTCATACCTGAGAAATCCTTGTTTTTCTTAATATGTAAATGAGCTGTTAAGATCTATGGGCCGGACATAGATCTCCCTGAGAATCTGCCTCCAGAGATTAGTAAAAATGAAATGAGACATTAACATTGCAAGACATGTAGATCAGGAGAGTCGGCTGTCAGACATTACATGTCTCACACTGGCAATTTAAAGTGAACCTGTCACTATGAAAATGCACTCCAATCTTTTGGCACCATGTTGTAGAGCAGGGGTAGCTGAGCAGATTGGTACATAGCTTTGCAAGAAAAGATTCAGTATAACCCTCATTTTAATCAAGTATGCATACAGAGATAACTGTCTGTCACTCATAAAACAGCCCACTGGACCAAAAATCCCAGAAAGAGGTGAGTTTTTAAATGATTAAAACACAAGTTATTTTGAATCTGGTCTCGCAAAAACTACATACGTATCTGTCTAATCGGCTCCTCCTGCTCTATAGCATGGTGCCTGCAGATTGTACAACATTTTATTGGTTACAAGTTCTCTTTAATATAAGTTCTGGAGAGAAGACAGTGGTAGATGTGTTTGTATTTGGACAAAGCTCAGCTCTGCTGTTCTTTGTTGTATTTGCGCACAGCTCTGCAGTGAGATGAGGAGAGTAAAGTTTCATTACATGTCTCAGACTGTTAACACTTCCTTTCATTTAAAATAAGCTCTGAAGGAAGATTCTCACAGAGATCTAAGTCCTGCCCGTAGATCTTAACAACTCATTTACATATTAAGGAAAATGTGGATTTTTCTGTAATAAGACATTGGATCACAGATATCAAGGTATCATTTTATTCAACTTGCAATTTGAAAATAAAACCACTATCATTTTCCTATACCCTGGACTCTCTGGATATTTCTCATTTCATATTGAGCAGCAGCACAGCATACCCGCATGCTCCTACAATTGATTTCCACTTTGGACCCCCCAACTTATCGAGCCGCTTTCTCACAACAATACCAGGTGAACACTGCCACATCACCATATAATGCTAAGGTGTGGATAACAACCTATTTCGCTGTCTGTGCCCCCATCCGCCTCCTATTCAATTAGTGCAGATGTGCAGTAACAAGCCACTACAAGTAGATGGCTAAGCTCCACATGTAAGTACTTCCGGTCGGCGGCCACCGACATCGATGACAGCTGATCAACTGGGATGCCGAGTGCTGGACCTAAACTATCAGACATTGATGACCTATCCTAAGAAGAGAGCATCAATGTAAAAGTAGTGGACAACCTCTTTAAGGGGTTAATGTAAATTTGTGCATTAGGATTGCTAAAAGCTTATAGCTATGTTACCGCATGCCATCCATCAAGGTATAAATGCAGGGGGCTACCATCACTCTATGGAGTAGCTCAATGATTAATTTGAGGCGTTCATTACTAGACGACACAGGAGCTTATTAAATCAACATCTCACTGAAGAGGATATATGTCCAATTGATGATTTCTTTTGGCAAAGTAAAGTTGGTTTAATAAATGACATTACAATCTAATTACAAGCTGATTGCATCCATTACTTCACTCTCAGCACAAGCCCTTCATTGTCATTCATTGTTTCTTTTCCATATTGTGAAATAAGATAACTTACATTCTGCAAAAGATTAATCAGTGCCCCAGTCAATGTGAATCGCTTCTAAAAGCAACACTAACTGTAAAGGTATTGGGTTAAAGGGAATCTGTTGGTTGGATCAACCTTCCTAAGCTGTTTATATGGGCATGTAGGTCATAGGAAGCTGAATAAAATGATACCTTGATATCTGCGATCCAATGTTTAATTCCAGAGAAATACAGGTTTTTCCTAATATGTAAATGAGCTGATAAGATCTATGAGCAGGACATAGATCTCCCTGAGAATCTGCCTCCGGAGCTTATTTTAAATTAAAGGGGGTGTTACGAATGTGCAACATGTAATGACTGACACTTTGCTCTCCGATCTCAATGCAGAGCTATGTGTGATTACAACTAACACAGTTCAACATAGCTGAACTTTGTCCCATTGCAAACACATCTCATCTGAAACTCTCTGCTCACAATTATCTCAGCTCTGCTGTACAGCCCCTTTCCTCACACTGGCTGCCTATGAGATGAAGCATAAGCAGTATGAGAGGACAACTTCAGCTGCAAATGTGTTTGTAATGAGACAAAGGTCAGCTCTGCTGTACTGAGTTAGTTGTAATCATACATATGTCTGCTCTTCTTCTCCAGGCACTTTGTAATCATACACAACTCTCCAGTGAGATTAGGAGAGCAGACTGTCGGTCATTACATTTCTCACACTGGTAATGCACCTTTCATTTATAATAAGCTCTGGAGGCAGATTCTCAGGGAGATCTATGTCAGCCTATAGAACTTAACAACTCATTTACATATTAAGAAAAACATGGATTTCTTTGGAATAAGATATCTGATTGCAGATATCAAGGTATCATTTTATTCAATTTTCTACGACCTGCATGACAATATTGACGGCTTAGGATGGTTGATCCTACTGACAGATTCCCTTTAAAAACAAAGTTTTGACAACTCTTGGTCATGAGTTGTGTGGGGTGTTTGTAGATATAGAAAGAAAGAACCTATTGAAAATATTATTTGACAGACTATAGCAAAGTAATTGCAACTGTGGGTTACTACCATCTTTCTGTATCTCGTTCTGTCTCATGAGGTTCTATGAAGAATAAAAAATGTATTTTTCTATATTTTTTTTTGTCTCTTTCCAAAATTCGTCCATTGCGCGAGAAACAATAATTTTTGAGTAGAGACCTTTTTTTTCATTTCAGAAGTAGTTTGTTGGAATTAACAGTTTTTAAGGTGAGGAAAAAGACACTGCTAGGTCATCCCTGTAGATTAAGACATTCATGGGTGATCGGTGAGGTTCTCTGGGTGAATGAGACTAAGCGGTAGTACCAAGCACTGCCAGTCATGTGGAAGAACACATGTCCTCAGGATAAACTAGTAAGGCCGGCGTCACACTTGCGAGTGTGATGCGAGTAAGTCGCACGACTTTCTCGCATCAACACCCAGCACGGCCGCTCGCTCTCGGACCCGAGTGTGCGGCTGCATAGAAATACATGCAGCCGCACACTCGGGTCCGAGAGCGGGCGGCCATGCCGGGTGTTGATGCGAGAAAGTCGTGCGACTTACTCGCATCACACTCGCAAGTGTGACGCCGGCCAAAGTGCTGCAATACCTGGTTCTGTTGGTAGGTGTCGCTCTCATTGGTAAACTCCTCTTTAAAGATAGGTCAAAACTATTTTTGCCTTCCCCTGAAACTCCTTTAAAGGGGACCTGTCATAAGGTATTTACACCTCAAGTTAATGTCACGTATGTACAGGTCCTTTCATGGAGATTAAATCCATACCTTGATTGTAAAAGTCCATTTTGTAGTTTTTGAGAATTCCAGCTTTGAAATTGTATGTAAATGAGCCACAAGTGCTTTGGGTAAGGCATTACACTTGCAGCTCTACTGCCCTCTCTTCTTATTTCCCGCCCGCCACCGGCCTGCTGTGTCTGATTGACAGGTTACTCTTGTTTCAGTGATTTGTCAATCAATCCCCCTCCCCACAAATACAATCCTCCCCATCTTCCCTTATGTTGATTGACAGGGCTCTCTTTGGAGCACTGCCTGATTGAATTGAATTATCAGTCTTGCAGCGTGTGCAGGTGCCTTTACATCCCCCTGTCTGCAGCGGCCGCTCGCTGTACCTAAGATCCCCCAGTAGTGGGCTGCTGATTCTGACAGGAAGGATGAATGAGAGCTAGCTCCAATACTGAGTGTGGGCCCTTCATCAACCATCTACTGTCGGCATTGTTAGCCAGTTAGCCACTGTTTCATCCTGTGTGCAGCAAGTGACCGCTGCAGACAGGAAAAGCCAGGAAAAGAATGCAGCTGCACACACTGACTCTTTGGGCTGATAAAGCAAGTCTGGCCTTGTACGCGCCAGTCTTGATGAAGGGACATGTGTGGGTAAGATGTGCCAATTAATAAATTTGAAGTAAAAAAAAACTGGGGAGAAAGTAGCACAGATTGGGTCTTATCCAACAAACAAAATAATTTTCAGACTGCCTGGCCTGCTAACCTGATCCTTAGATTTTTGCATTGTGAAATTTTATCCAGCTGCTGCAGATCCAGAGGTTGTCAAATCGATCAAATGAAGATATGGAAAATTTGGGGATTCTTTCTGCGCTTCCAATTATAAAGACGTCAATTACTAAGAATTATTAAACAAGACATGCGAATTATTAGAGCATTCGCCTTCCCAGAAATTCTACTCCAGTCATGACTTGAGTAACATATCTGGCTATGTCGCACCAGCAAAGTAGAGTAACGTTTGATGAATTTGGCAGGCATATACCGCCATGCCCCCTCCCATGCTCTTACCACTTTGGAGGAGCTGACAGGAATTTGCATGAAGACACCAACTTCGCGTTGCCCATGAAAATTTTGCTACATTTCAAAGTGTTTTCTGCTAGAAAACTGGTGTCAACACTTTAAAATGGCCAACAAGTGCATTGTCAGTGCGTGCAGGGCTGAAAATTCAACTCGGGCAGCGCTCCAAAGCGAGCACTGTCAATCAGCATAAGGGGAGATGCTAAGGATTGTTATTGAGGGGACAGAATGGTGTTTCGAGCCCTCGGAAATGCCAGACATATACATATACAGACCAAAAGTTTGGACACACCTTCTCATTTAAAGATTTTTCTGTATTTTCATGACTATGAAAATTGTACATTCACACTGAAGGCATCAAAACTATGAATTAACACATGTGGAATTATATACTTAACAAAAAAGTGTGCAACAACTGAAATTATGTCTTATATTCAAGGTTCTTCAAAGTAGCCAACTTTTGCTTTGATGACTGCTTTGCACACTCTTGGCATTCTCTTGATGAGCTTCAAGAGGTAGTCACCGGGAATGGTTTTCACTTCACAGGTGTGCCCTGTCAGGTTTAACAAGTGGGATTTCTGGCCTTTATAATGGGGTTGGGACCATCAGTTGTGTTGTGCAGAAGTCTGGTGGATACACAGCTGATAGTCCTACTGAATAGACTGTTAGAATTTGTATTATGGCAAGAAAAAAGCAGCTAAGTAAAGAAAAACAAGTGGCCATCATTACTTTAAGAAATGAAGGTTAGTCAGTCCGAAAAATTGGGAAAACTTTGAAAGTGTCCCCATATGCCGTTGCAAAAACCATCAAGCGCTACAAAGAAATTGGCTGACATGAGGACCGCCCCAGGAAAGGAAGACCAAGCGTCACCTCTGCTTCTAAGGTTAAATTTATCCGAGTCACCAGCCTCAGAAATCGCAGGTTTACAGCAGCTCAGATTAGAGACCAGATCAATGCCACACAGAGTTCTAGCAGCAGACACATCTCTACAACAACTATTAAGAGGAGACTTTGTGCAGCAGACCTTCATGGTAAAATAGCTGCTAGGAAACCACTGCTAAGGACAGGCAAGAAGCAGAAGAGACTTGTTTGGGCTAAAGAACACAAGTAATGGACATTAGACCAGTGGAAATCTGTGCTTTGGTTTGATGAGTCCAAAATTGAGATCTTTGGTTCCAACCACCGTGTCTTTGTGCGACGCAGAAAAGGTGAACGGTTGGACTCTACATGCCTGGTTCCCACCGTGAAGCATGGAGGAGGAGGTGTGATGGTGTGGAGGTGCTTTGCTGGTGACACTGTTGGGGATTTATTCAAAATTGAAGGCATACTGAATCAGCATGGCTACCACAGCATCTTGCAGCGGCATGCTATTCCATCCGGTTTGTGTTTAGTTGGACCATCATTTATTTTTCAACAGGACAATGACCCCAAACACACCTCCAGGCTGTGTAAGGGCTATTTGACCAAGAAGGAGAGTCATGGGGTGCTTTGCCAGATGACCTGGCCTCCACAGTCACCAGACCTGAACCCAATCTAGATGGTTTGGGATGAGCTTGACTGCAGAGTGAAGGCAAAAGGGCCAACAAGTGCTAAGCATCTCTGGGAACTCCTTCAAGATTGTTGGAAGACCATTTCCGGTGACTACCTCTTGAAGCTCATCAAGAGAATGCCAAGAGTGTGCAAAGCAGTCATCAAAGCAAAAGGTGGCTACTTTGAAGAACCTAGAATATAATACATAATTTCAGTTGTTACACACTTTTTTGTTAAATACGGTATATAATTCCACATGTGTTAATTCATAGTTTTGATGCCTTCAGTGTGAATGTACAATTTTCATAGTCATGAAAATACAGAAAAATCTTTAAATGAGAAGGTGTGTCCAAACTTTTGGTCTGTACTGTACATATCTAAAATAAACCTCATTTACTATCCTAAAATTTTAAATCTGTACCACAAGGATGATTTTTATGGGCGCTAAGTCCCCTTTATGAATACAGAATTTGAGTTTTGAAGGTAACAGATTAGCTTTTGGAGCTAGCGGAAAGTTGTGCCGACTTAAAAACAAGTCGCATTGTCCCTTTCTTGGTAGATGTTTTTTTCTAACCTCACTGAAATTTCATTAGGTAAATTTAGATAAACTTTCCTGCTGTTGCTCTCTGCCAGCATCCATTTCCCAAAAAGCCCTTACCTAAATATTTGTCGGAGCTCGGAATAGACAGAACGTCCTTTAGTGCTCGGTGATTTCGTAAGATTATTTTACATCTCATTGAGAAGACACGTCATGTTCCCAATTTCTCTTGCTTCCTGGCTTCTCTAAGTGCTTACTGTTGTGACCTGTGTACTTCAAGTGTTCTTGAGAAAAAAAACAAGAACGCGCTTAGTGTTTTAGCTAAAATCCATGATAAAAGTGTAGAGTCTGTTTTTTTAGGTTGTTGTCTTGTGCTCCGAGATGTGGCTGTTCGTTTAGAAGACTGAACAAACGTTCTCAGTGCAACTATAACATGATTTCCTTTGGAGGTCGGGACTTAATTCTCCTACTCTGCAAATCTTGTCTGTTACATACAACATGACATTTTATAGACATATTCTCCCAATAGGAATGCATAGAAAATGAACAGAACCGCACACATAAAAGTAAACCTTTGTATGACTGCACTGATTGGTTTGGTGGCATAATCTTGGGAATGAACAGAGCTGAAGACTGAAAAATGCTGTCATTCGCGCCGGCGGCTCTGTGACATTTGCATGGTTTAATAATTTTTGTTGAGGCTGCTGTGCTGTTCATATTCTACTAATATTGACATTAACAGAACAGTAAATTTCACGATGCTAAGCTATTAGTCAATGGGTTATTAAAGGCCACCTTCATTTTTTTTTCTAATTTTGCACTTTTGCCTCTTCACCCTGAGGCTAAGAAGTACATATCTGTAATGAACCATCAATTTATAATAAGCATCGAAAGTCAGGCGGGCCACTCTTCTTATCAGAGTCTGAGTCGCTCCCAATTTTACATCCTACAACCAGCCCCTTTACAATAATAATAGTCTTTATTTCCATTGCTCCAAAATTTTATGCAGCACTTGATATTTCAGAAGGAACATGCACAAACAATATTAGACGTTACACAGCAATACATAATCGCCAACTACCAAGACGAGTGAGGGTCTTGCTCGCAAGCTTACAAGCAGTACCGGTGCAAAGTGCTACTGAGGGCATGGAGGATGAGGAAACAAGTGATACACGGGAACCAGATTTGTAAAAAAAACTAGGAAGGCAGAACAGGGAATAGTTAGAGAGATGTGGGTGTAAGCCGGTCTAAACAAATGTGTTTTCAGAGCACACTTAACCCCTCCGCCCCGAAGCCTGTTTTCACCTTCCTGACCAGACTAATTTTTACAATTCTGACCACTGTCACTTTATGAGGTTATAACTCTGGAACGCTTCAATGGATCCCACGGATTCTGAGAATGTTTTCTCGTGACATATTGTACTTATGATAGTGGTAATATTTCTTTGACATGACTTGGGTTTATTTGTGAAAAAAATTGAAATTTGGTTAAAATTTTGCAATTCTCAAATTTTTGATTTTATACCCTTAAATCAGAGTCATATCGCACAAGATAGTTATTGAATAACATTTTCCACATGTCTACTTTACATCAGCACAATTTTTTAAACATATTTTTTTTTGTTAGGACATTATAAGGGTTAAAAGTTGCCCAGCGATTTCTCATTTTTACAACAAAATTTACAAAACCAATTTTTTTAGGGACAACCTCACATTTGAAGTGACTTTGAGGGGCCTATATGACAGATAATACCCAAAAGTGACACCATTCAAAAGCTATGTGCACATGTTGCAGATTTTATTGTGGATCCGCAGCGTTTTTTCCTCGAGGAATTGCACCAAATCTGCAATGTATTGACCAACCAATGTTAACCATTGGGAATCCAGAATTGCTGTGCACCTGCCGCGGGAAATTCCGCGCGGATTCGCAGCGTTTTATTTTCCGCAGCATGTCAATTCATTTTGCGGATCTGCAGGGTTTCTGCACCTATTGAAGCACATTGAGTCAGTCAAAACCGCAGGTTTAAAAAGGACTGCGGATTTGCGTGCCAAAAACGCTGCATAAAGGAAGGAGGAAGAGTGTGCAGGCAGAGACTACAGTCATGGACAAAAGTTTTGAGAATGACACAAATATTAATTTTTACAAAGTCTACTGCTTCACTTTTTCTAATGGCAGTTTGCATATACTCCAGAATGTTATAAAGAGTGATCAGCTTAACAGCAATTACTTGCAAAGTCAATATTTGGCTAGAAAATGAACTTTATCCCCCAAAACACATTTCAACATCATTGTAGCCCTGCCTTAAAAGGACCAGCTAACCTATTTTCAGTGATTTCTCCATTAACACAGGTGTGGGTGTTGATGAGGACATGGCTGGAGATCAATCTGTCATGATTAAGTAAGAATGACACCACTGGACACTTTAAAAGGAGGCTGGTGCTTGGCATCATTGTTTCTCTTCTGTTAACCATGGTTATCTCTAAAGAAACACGTGCAGTCATCATTGCAATGCACAAAAATGGCCTAACAGGGAAGAGTATCGCAGCTAGAAAGATTGCACCTCAGTCAACAATCTATCGCATCATCAAGAACTTCAAGGAGAGAGGTTCCATTGTTGCCAATTAGGCTCCAGGGCGCCCAAGAAAGACCAGCAAGCGCCAGGACCGTCTCTTAAAAGTGTTTCAGCTGCGGGATCGGGCTACCAGCAGTGCAGAGCTTGCTCAGGAATGGCAGCAGGCAGGTGTAAGTGCATCTGCACGCACTGTGAGGCGGAGACTCTTGGAGCAAGGCCTGGTCTCAAGGAGGGCAGCAAAGAAGCCACTTCTCTCCAGAAAAAACATCATGGACAGACTGATATTCTGCAAAAAGTACAGGCAGTGGACTGCTGAGGACTGGGGTAAAGTTATTTTCTCTGATGAATCCCCTTTTCGATTGTTTGGGACATCAGGAAAACGCCTCATTTGGAGAAGACAAGGTGAGCGCTACCACCAGTCTTGTCTCATGCCAACTGTTAAGCATCCTGAAACCATTCATGTGTGGGGTTGCTTCTCAGCCAAGGGAATCGGCTCTCTCACAGTCTTGCCTAAAAACACAGCCATGAATAAAGAATGGTACCAGAATGTCCTCCAAGAGCAACTTCTCCCAACCCTCCAAGAGCAGTTTGGCGATCAACAATGCCTTTTCCAGCATGATGAAGCACCTTGCCATAAAGCAAAGGTGATAACTAAATGGCTCAGGGAACAAAACATAGAGATTTTGGGTCCATGGCCTGGAAACTCCCCAGATCTTAATCCCATTGAGAACTTGTGGTCAATCATCAAGAGACGGGTGACAAACAAAAACCTAAAAATTCTGACAAAATGAAAGCATTGATTGTGCAAGAGTGGACTGCTATCAGTCAGGATTTGGTCCAGAAGTTGATTGAGAGCATGCCAGGGAGAATTGCAGAGGTCCTGAAGAAGGGTCAACACTGCAAATATTGACTTGCTGCATTAACTCATTCTAAAGGGCCCGTCTCACATAGCGATATCGCTAGCGAGATCGCTGCTGAGTCACTAGTTTTGTGACGCAGCAGCGAGCTCACCAGCGATATCGCTGTGTGTGACATTCAGCGACGATCAGCCCCCCTGCTGGGTATCGCTGATCGTCGCTGAAATGTCAGGACATTTTTTTGATCACTGGTCTCCCGCTGACAGGCACGCATCGCTGCGTGTGACAGGCGGGAGACCAGCGATCCGCTGGTAACCAAGGTACACAGCGGGTTTCCAGGCGCGGGGCTGTGCCTGGAAACCCGCTGTGTACCTTGGATACCAGCGCCCTGATGCAGGGAGCTGGTAACCAAGGTACACAGCGGGTTTCCAGGCACCGCGCAGCGCCTGGAAACCCGCTGTGTACCTTGGTTACCAGCTCCCTGCATCAGGGCGCTGGTATCCAAGGTACACTGCGGGTAACTAAGCGATGTTTACCCGCAGTGTCCTTGTGCTGATCGCTGCCTGAGCTGCCTGTTTGGCAGCTCAGCAGCGATCATGTAGCGATACACCAGCGATCCTGATCGTTGTCGGGATCGCTGGTGTATCGCTATGTGAGACCCAGCTTTAACTGTCAATATAAGCTTTTGTTACTCATATGTTTGCAATTATATTTCTGTCTGTGATAAAAACATCTGTCAAACACACATAAAACCAGAGGGCAGCAGATCATGTGAAAATATAATATTTGTGTCATTCTCAAAACTTTTCGCCATGACTGTATGTGTGAGCGGAGAATATGTGCGGGTCTGTCTGCAGGTGTCTGTGTGTGTGTCTGCGGTTGTCTGTGTGTGTAGCCAGGCGTCAATTGAACACAGTCGCCGGATGATGGGACTACTAGTCCCATACAACTATGTCTGCTGTTACATAGAACAGTGACAGCATGAGCCAATGATGGGACTGTAGTAGTCCCATCATCTGGCGACTGTGTTCAAGAGTAAAAAAAAAAAAAAAAAAACACATTCATTGATTTAACATTTCCCTTTTGTCACATTATTTTCAGAGGAACCATCATTTCTGTCCAGGCCTATTTCATGAGTTTTATTTTTTTAAAAACTTCTGTGGAAGCATGGTTATAAAGCAATGTCTGACTTTCATTTGTTCATTTTCATAGATTTTTTATTTATTATTACTTTTGTCAGATTCAAGTTATTTCTGTGACCATTGTGGTTTTTCTGTCATTGAACGAGGGGTACCAACAATTTTGACCACGTGTGTAAAATTTGCTGGCATAATTAGCGGACGCCATGTCCCTTATGTGCCTGAAACCCCCAACATTTTGGAAACTAGACCCCCCAGGGAACTTATCTAGATGTGTATTGAGCACCTTGAATCCACAGGTGCTTCACAGAAGTTTATAACGTAGAGCTGTGAAAATTAAAAAAAAAATCACATTTTTCCCAGATAAATCTTTTTTATCTCCAAATTTAGCATTTTCATAAGGGTAAGAGGAGAAATTGCTCCATACAATTTGTTGTGCAATTTCTCCTGAGTGCGCAGATGCCCAATATGTGGAGGAAAACAATTGTTTGGATGCACGGCAGAGCTCAGAAGGGAAGGAGCGCCATTTGACGTTTGGAATGTAAAATTTGCTGACATAATTAGCGGACGACCAAGTCATGTTTGGAGAGCCCCTGATGTGCCTCAACAGTGGAAACCCCCCACAAATGACACCATTTTGCAAACTAGACCCCTTAGGGAACTTATCTAGATATGTATTGAGCACCTTGAATCCACAGGTGCCTCACAGACGTTTATAACGTAGAGCTGTGAAAATAAAAAACAAAATCACATTTTTCCCGCAAAAATCTTATTTAGCTCCAAATTTTGTATTTTCACAAAGGTAACAGAAGAAAGTGGACCCCAAAATTTGTTGTACAATTCCTCCTGAGTTCACCGATACATCATATGTGGTCGAAAACTACTTTTGAGGCACAATGCAAAGCTCAGAAGGGAAGAGGCACCATATTACAGTGAAGATTTTGCTGTACTTGTTTGAGGGTAAATTTTAACACAATTTAATATTTATATATATATAACACACAACCTCACGTAAATAACATGAAGAAAAGGTGGTTAGATTGCAAATGGTAAAAAAATAAATCTTTATTCTGATAACTTAAAAAAAGTTGTAAAAATTCAAGCTACAGAACATGACAGAGAAGTGCGGTAACACTGGGATCACATTTTTATGATGGCAATGTCCTGTGCACAATTTGTAATTAAATGAGATTCAAGGCCGATAAGGTGCACTAATTACACTAATTACAAGTGCAATCAGATGGTTATCTTAAAATGGGTTGTGCCATTGCTGTGCTGATAGAAAGGTGACATGTATTATTAAAGTGCTTAGTGCATATATAATATAATAGATCCCTGTAGTAAGAGATATAAATATGTCCTAGCATGGGCACAAATCATTTTGTTCAGAAACAGTATATCTATCAGTGATAAGTTTTTAAACAGTGGTATCTGCAGGCAAAAACATTGTATTGGCAAGAGAAAAAAAGGATAAAGTTTCCTCACGATTCGGAGAAGCTCCTCACAAAGTGACATGTGCATAGTCTCCATGTGCTGCGCGCTCCTACCCCGACAGCGCTGTTTCACATATGTGCTGGAAGAAGCAAATATGTGTACTTTTTTATTTTTTTTTCCATGAAAATATTTACTTATGGGTACACGAGCATTGCTGTTTTGTAAACTTTTAGTGCTGCACTGACATATAAGCTTGATACACCATGCTCTGAGCTTGGTGTAACAAGTTTGCTAGCTCTGGTGACCCGGATGTAGTGACGTCACGGGGCGCCAATGAGATGGCAGAGGGGGTTTCCTCCCGCTGCCTGCCTCCTAAATGCTGCGATCAATATTGAGCTCAACGTTTAGTGGGTTAAACTGCCTGGAGTGGTGTACAATCTAAAAAAAAATTCAAACACATTTGTGCCAAACTTTTTGTATATTCCTGCCTCTTTGTGCCAGCTATGATGCTTCTCCTAGAAGTGGTGGTGACTTAGCAGACAAAGAAGGGGTGAACCTATTGAATCTGTAGGGCTGGTCCACATGTTGTGACTGGCTATAAGGTAGACGCTCCACCCACCCAAAAGGCCAATGACTGCGTGATTGTGAAACAAAACATGTTGCAATTGGGCATCATGTTGGGTTGAGGTCGGTCTGCATGTGGCAAGCTGTCAGGTGTGGTCTCAACCATAAGGCCCCCCATACATATTATACTAAAGTCAAACATACTGACCAATATCTCCGGGATCAGCCAACAGTCTAATACATAAGGGGGAATTTCTCCCAACAAAACTTACCTGGGAAGAGAAGGATTCGGTACAATGGATCCTTATGTTTGTTAGGGAGATAAGCCACTGTCAGAGGAATGGTGGCAGCTAGTGATAAGCGAGTATGCTCGTTGCTAGGGTTTTCCCGAGCATGCTCAGGTGTCCTCCGAGTATTTTGGCGTGTCTCGGAGATTTAGTTTCTGTTGACGCAGCTGCATGATTTGTGGCTGCTGGACAAGCCTGAATACATGTGAGGAATGCCTGTTTGTTAAGGGTATGCCACACTAAACGAGATCGCAAACGAGATCACTGAAACGTCACTATTTTCCGATCTCGTTAGCGACCTCGTTGTGTGTGGCATGTAGCAACGATGTGGCCCCTGCTGTGATGTCGCTGATCGTTCACTAGCGTTCTGGACCGTTTTTTGATCGTTGGTGTCCCGCTGGTGAGCCTATATCGCTGTGTTTGGCACCTTTTGCGAACGACGAGCGACCTCGTTTGTGACGCATATGGTGTTTAGCGTCACGGAATGGATCGCAATATCTGTAAGTTCTCTTTTGCGTCACAGAGAGGATCGCAGAAGTTGCAAAGCAGGCTAGCAGGACGCAGAGAGCAGGAGCGATGCTGGAAATTCCTATGAATCAGAAGCGCTCAGTACATGCTAATGACATCCTAACGACCGCCAAAGTCGTTAAAGAGATCGCTGACCGCTGATGAGTCGTTTATGAGATCTCCTGTTTGGCAGCTACTAGCGACCTAAAAGAGATCACACCAACGATCTCATTAGCTTGCGTCGTTATTGAGATCGCTAACCAGATCGCTAAGTGTGGCAGTACCTTTAGGGAATCCCCACATGTATTCAGGCTGTCTAGCAGACAGAAACTAAATCTCCGAGCACTCCAAACACTCGGAGACCACCCCAGCATGCTCGGGAAAACCTGAGCAACGAGCATACTCGCTCCTCACTAGTGGCAGCCCTCTCGTAGAGAACAAAGAAGGGCTGGCGTCAGTCTAATGTTCCTGTATATGGAGGAGTTGGGAAGCCGACAGCTATCTAATGTGTCTGGGCCCAATAGTGTTCATTCATCTACACTTTTTTTTGTAATTGTACTTTTGTTTATGCAGATATCTCATTCTTTTCCACTTTTTGAGATTAAATAAGAATTTTCTATCATTTCAAAAAGGTTATTTTTGCCTGAAGGGTGATTTCACAATCACGTTTTATTCTTCTCTTGTCTTGATTTTAGTTAGTTTCACCTCAGAAAACCCAATTCACTTTAGTTTTGTATCACACTGTAGGATTTTTGTTCCAAATTCAATTAAAAAGTCCAATAGAAAAAACACCACAGAAGATAAATGGAGCTTTACAGAGGTACACATCCCAAGGAATAAGGAGTACCCACTCAGACCTGTACCTGTAAATCAAATTACAGTATATTTACACTCCTCTCTGCCCAGAGTAAATGATTTACTGCAGGCTCTGAGGTTTGAGCACAAAGGAGTACACATAAAATATCCAGTGACTTCTGCTCTTTTCATGTCCTTTTCCCTACAGGTTAGTCAGTGATGCAGTACAGAAATTCTTCTGGGAAGCAACACCGAAGGAAAATTCCACTGTTGAATAGCATCTTCATTATCACTGTTACATATTGTATCTCACTTTTACTTTGCGTGTGTTTGTCATTAGGAGACCATCAGTAAGCAGGTTAGCTAATTTTCAATACGTTTATTTTGCTTAGGACTTGTATACCTTAAAGGGACTCTTTAGCTTCCCGTGCGACAGATCACCTAATGATGAATGAATTATTGAAGGCGTGAGAGGGAAGTGACTTTATTGCCAGAACCTCAAGAAAAAAAATCATCATGAGAAGCCTCCAGTGAGTCTGATTTACAGTGCAGTAATGTCTCCCAGACACATTAGACTAATGTTGGCCGAACCTGCCGATAGACTGTAGGCCGAACCCGTCGCTAACATGTCTGTGGGTGCTGGATAATTTAGTAAGGGAGTTAAGGTCCCTGTATGTCTAATTTTGGACTGTCAATCCATTTGTTCTCCTGGAGATAAGCCACCTTCAGATATGTCTGGCAGCCGAAAATAGAGGCCATGGGAGCACACAACAGAAAGAGCTCTCCTGTGTATGGTAGAGCCTCCTGAGATGACAGATGGCTGAGCTATCATTTGGCTGACAGCCATCTTATGTGTATGGGTGGTGTAAGATGGCCACCGGACCGCTCCTTGAGAGGAGAAATGTATTATTGAAGTTGGTAGCCTCGGTTATGTAAGACTGGGAAAGCAGACTCCAGCACGTATAGTGCTGAGTGAGCTAATAGGCATATCAAGCCTGGGTTTACGAGCAGTCAGAGATGGGTGGGACTGACTGCTCACATATCACCACTCCGGGAGTGTGGTATGAAAGGTTTAATAAGACCTGGAAGGCCATGTTGTAGAGAAGGACATCCGAGACTGGGACTGTCTACTGCTGTGCCTTTTATTCTCATCAGAGAAGTCTCACAGTCCTCTACTGGTTTCTCCCCTTTTTAACTGTTGTATGGCTGACATCCCCGTGGATTTCTGGATGTAGTGAAAGAAACCTGGGAGGCGGAATCTATACCCTACAGGAGTGTAATCGAACATGTGGCCGGTATGCAAGAGAGAATTGCAGAGGTGATGCCCATTGTGAAAGAACACCTCCTCAAAGCAGTCGATGGTGTACAATAGATTGGTGAGGGTGAGACTCTTCAACCTGGGAATCGGGCACTTATGCTGGTACCTATGATGAAGAGCAAGTTTCTGGCCAAGTGGCAGGGACCTTATGAAGTAGTTGAAAAGGTTGGTGATGTCAACTACATAGTCCACCAACCAGAGTGAAGGAAGCCCTATCAGGTATACCAAGTCAACCTGATCAAGCCATGGGAAGATACGGAGAGCCCGTAGAGGCTAAGTGTCTGATGGCTGCTAGAGATGAGCGAATATGTTCGGAAAATGAGTGCCAAACATAAATTCAGCACGAATATGGTACATTCGGATTCGTGATCGGTAACACGAGCATTTTTCTTAAATCGGAAAAAGTCGGTAACATTCGATAAAAGATCGAATAAAAGTCAGTAATTCATGTGCCTATTTCAGTAAAATCACAGCGTGACAGGTTAGAATAGATAGAATAGATATATACACATAGAACACATATATATATATATATATGTCAGTGACACACACATATACTGTATATATGTATATATGTTACATAGATAGAAGAAAAGCCGGCAATTAAGCAGCCGCAGTGGTGTAAAATCACAGCAGGAGCCGACAGGGTAGAAAAGACGGATTACACACAGTAAATGCATATAGAATAGCTAGATATACAGATGTCTGTGATAAATGCAATTAGTACAGTGTGTGTGCAGCTTACTGTACATGTATTTAATTAATAAAAGATTTTTTTTCAGAAAAAAATGTTGTGGGCTCCGGCTTAATTTTCGTAACCAGCAGAGGCAAAGCCGATGGCGGGGGGCCGAGGTTTATAGCTTGGGAAGGGGGTAATACCCATGGAGCTTCCCAGGCTATTAGTGTCATCTCACAGCAGCCTGGAAAGGGGGTTAATACCCATGGAGCTTCCGAGGCTATTAATATCATCTCACAGCTGTATACTTAGCCTTTACTGGCTATTAAAATGGGGGACCCTAAAATAAATGATGCAGGGTCCCCCTATAATTAACAACCAGCAAAGACTATGCAGACAGCTGCAGACTGATATTAATAGCCAAAGATGGGACCATTGTTGTGAACACTTTTAATCAGGCTTCTGAGTTTGGGCTCCTGACAGAAGTCAATCACCTGAGGGGGATGATTGGAGATCAGGTGTTACTGACTGGGAAGATTTAAGCGAGCAGCCTTCCCCTAATGGGTGCCGGTGATTTGGTCTGCTTCCTGAGCCTTTTGGAAGTCTGCTTTCTCCCTGCTTTTTCCTGCATCTTTCAGATAAGTTATTTGTCGGTTTAAATTGTGGCATTTGTTTCTCTTTTGCTTTTTCTGTTTTCTGCCTTGCTGTGTGAGTTCAGCCGGGTCCCCGGCTGGGGCCCGTGCTGGACTCTGTTTTCATTGCCACGGCTTATGTTAGTCTTTCTGGTATTTTAGTTCCCTGTTATTTCAGTATCTGTTGTTTTGCGTCCAGTTCACACCAGAGTTCTGATATAGTAGGGGAGAGGTCGTGTGGCCTCAGTATTTTTGCATTTCAGACGTGTTGGAATTTTTCTTAGGGTTTTTGCTGATTGCAGACAGTATCCTTTCCTGTCCTGATCTATCCAGACAGTTTGGGCCCCAGCATTTGCTTACTCTATTTTCTGTCTGTGTTTGTGCTTCATCTTACTCACCGGCAATATATGTTTGGGGGCTATCTATTCCTTTGGGTCTCTACTCCGGGGCAGTTAGCTTTCCCCTTTCTCTCTTTAGGTTTAGTTACCTCTTTGGCTGTGTCGAGGCATCTAGGGCATCGTAGGTACGTCCCACGGCTAATTCTAGATGTGTTGTCAGTTTAGGGGTCTACAATCCGCTAAGTTACCAACCTCTCTTTGTGTCTAGTTGCCTAGCCATTTTTCCTGTTATCCTCCTCGGTTACTGAATCATAACTGACCATGGATACTGGCCCCCCAGGCTAAAAATATCATCTCTCAGCCACCCCAGAAAAAGCACATCTCTAAGATGCGCCAATTCTGGCACTTAGCCTCGCTCTTCCCTCTTGCCCTGTAGCGGTGGCAAGTGGACTTTATATTTGTGTGATTGATGTCACCTTTGTGTTGTCTGGTGACATCAAGCCCCGAGGTTAGTAATGGAGAGTCATCAATAGGATGCCCCATTACTATCCCCATAGTCACATTGTATAAAAACACATACTCCAAGAATAAAGTCCTTTAATTGAAAAATGACACAAACTCCTTTAACAATCTTAATTAAACCATACTTACAACCTAATTCCACCAAAGCCCTTGTTCTCCTGTAATTAACCAAAAATAATAAAACAACAATATACCATACCTGTCTGTCGCTATAGGTATATTTTTGAGTAAAATGTAAATTGCTCTTTTGTTCTATAAACTATTGACAACATGTCTCCGAATTTCCAAGCAATACATTTTGTATTTATTTTCAGAAAATGAGAAATGGTCAAAGTAACAAAAAAATGCAGTGCTTGCAGACCTCAAATATTGCTAAGAAAAAAGTTCATAAACTTTTAGAAACAACAATACTAATGTTTTAACTCGGGAAGAGTTCAGAAATCAATATTTTGTGGAATAACCATGATTTTTATATATATTCTTTATTTAGAAAATTTCAATAATATAACAGGAAAGGAAAAAAGGGTAAATATTTTCCAGAAATAGTAAGAGAGGAAAAAAAAACAAAGAAAAAACATTCGTAATAAATCACAACGATAACACTACAAGGCTGCGGTTTTGCAAACCAAAAGAGTTGTAAGAAGAGTTAATCACAGCTTTCATGCGTCTTGGCATGCTTTCCACCAGTCTTTCACACTGCTATTGGGTGACCTTATTGCCACTCTTGGTACAAAAATTTAAGCAGTTCTTCTTTGTTCGATGGCTTGTGACTATCCATCTTCCTCTTGATTACATTCCAGAGGTTTTCAATGGGGTTCAGGTCTGGAGATTGGGCTGGCCATGACAGGGATTTGATGTGGTGGTCCTTCATCCACACATTGATTGACCTAGCTGTGTGGCATGGCGCAATGTCCTGCTGGAAAAACAAGTCTTCAGAGTTGGGCAACATTGCCTGAGCAGAGGGAATCAACTGTCTTTCCAGGATAACCTTGTATGCTTCTTGATTGATACGTCGTTCGCAAAGATTAACCTGCCCAATTCCAGCCTCGCTGAAGCATCCCCAGATCATCACCCATCCTCCACCAAATTTCACAGTGGGTGCAAGACACTGTGGCTTGTACACCTCTCCAGGTCTCCGTCTAACCATTAGACAACCAGATGTTGGGCAAAGCTGAAAATTACACTCATCAGAGAAGATTACCTTACTCCAGTCCTCTATGGTCCAATCCTTATGGTCTTTGGCAAACTTCAGCCTGACTCTCCTTTGCTTTTCATTGATGAAAGGCTTTTTTCTAGCCATTCCTTTTGTAGGTCACTTGATGTCATCCTGCAGTTGCTGAGTGACATTCAAATAAGATGACGGTCATCCCGGTCAGTGGAGAGTCGTTTTCGCCCTCTGCTGATCTGTAGCTTTGTTGTCCCCAATGTCTGCTGCTTGTGCTTGTAATGGACTGCCATCTTAGAAATTTTAAGGATGGAGGCAACATGACGCTCACTGTATCCCTCTGCTAGTAAAGCCAGAATTGAGCCCTTCTTTTCCTCACTCAAGACTTTTCTTTTCAACTCCTTTGGCATGGTTAAAAGTTATTTTTTCATTCCTATTACTTTTGGGACATTACTAGCACTTGTTTTGTCATCCAAAATGTCCTATTGCAAGAGGATTGTGAACACCACAGCAGTGTATTTTATACTTTCCTTTGTTAAATAAGATTTGGTTCAGGTGATCACCTAATCAGAAGCACATTAAGTAGAATGAGGTGTATACACTCTGGTTGGAATTCAACTGACACTGGAATGGAATGGCTGTCAGACATGGAGAGAAGCTGATTTTTATAAAACTGCAGTGGTCTCTTAATTTTTGCCAGAGCTGTATATTTAAATGTGGATTTTGTACTTACAAATTTTCTACAATTAAATCAGCTTACATATTGCATGATGTCCTAAAAACACTCACTTCGTAACCAAATTGTGTGAGCAGGATTTTATTTTGGAGCATAAAGTTGGGGTAAACATATTTAGTGAATTTCCTTTTAAAAAAGGAAGTAATTATATTGGTTCAGTTATAGTAGAGTCAACAGTTTCCATGATTTACTTTCCACCGGACCTGGAGGTTGGAGTAGGCTCTAGTGATACTGATAGAAAAACCTCATGTACATCTCCAAGACAGATCTAATGAAAGAAACAGCTTTTATTAATTCTTTCCACAGAGTTAGGCATCACCATTGTGTTTGCAATATTTTTATAAAAAAGTATTACAATTTCAGACCATGGCATGGATTTCAGCCTCTTGTAAAATCTTGTATTAAAACCAGGCAATAAAATATGATGTTTAAGAGTCAATGGTCAAGTAAAGGATAGTGTTGTAAATTGAAAATACACAATATAGTGCAAGCGATCAAATGCAAGTTCAGTTCCCTTAGGGGGTTGGACTAAAATGTAAAAAATAGTATAAAAATGTAAAAAAAAAAATTAAGAAATAATTGAAAACATTCCCTTTTCCTAATAAAAAAAAATCATATTTGTAACTGCGGCTTCTGTAAAAGTGCAATTTTTCCAAATATAAAATTTTTGAACCTCTACTATAAATACAATAAAGAAAAAAAAACAAAACACTAAAATTGAAAAATTGCATTTTTTAAGTTTCTTCAGCTCCTCAAAAAATGAGAATAAAAGGTGATCAAAAAGTAATTTGTGCTCTAATAGTGTGCTGCTAGAATTACCAGCTCAGCACCCCAAAAAATAAGCCCTTACAGAGCTCCGTCGTGGAAAATTAGAAAAAAAAGTATGGGTCTTAGAAAATGGCATCACAAACCAAAATATTAAAAACTATGAATTTGGTATCTCTGTGATCATACTGACCTGGAGAAACACATTGCCAGGGTGGAAAAACAAAACCCCAAAAGACAATGACAGAATTTTTTTTCACAATTTCACTCTACTTACAATTATTTTTCCATTTTATGGTACATTATATCGTAAAGTGTATTCAAAACTGCAACTCATTATATATGGTGGATAGTGTTGAGCATTCCGATACCGCAAGTATCGGGTATCGGCCGATATTCGCGTTATCGGAATTCCGATACTTAGTTCCGATATTTTTCCTATATCGTATACCGGAATCGGAAGTTCCCATAATTCTTTGAGAGGCAATGTGATTTTTATCAGCCAATGAGGAATCTTATGAAGTGTGGGTACATCCTGTAATGCTGCGGTCATCTTAACTAATGGCATGGCTGTGATTGGCTGCTGAAATGATGTCAGAATGCACTATAAAAGGCGCCGCAGCCATTTTAGCGTCACTGTGCTGTGAACTCAGTTAGGGACAGAACGCTGCTGTGCTGACTCTGAGGGACAGTTAGATATTGCGATTTTGTGTACTGGGCTTTAGGCAGGCTAGTTTACCAACCGCTGTGTAAAGCTTCCTTTTGCCAGTGTTGTTTTAACAGCTCTGTGCAAGGTGTGTGTGAGTGCAGGTGACGCTGCAGTTTGCTCTGCATGCAACGCTGTCTGTAGGCATCTGCACGTGTCACTCACAGACTCTATTTTTTTTCTTCAGTGTAATTCTTGCTGCTCCATGCAATTTAACTATTAGTGTGACGCGCTTCCATCCGTATACAATACATTGGTTGCAAACACTATAGAAGTAGACAAAGGAGTAGCCTTTCCCAGATTGTGGACAGTTGTGTTTCAGTGTTCACTTCAGTCTGTGTTTTTTATTTTTTGAGTGCACATCACGCTCCAGTTACTTGTTCAAGCACTGCTGCTTGTACTCTGCTGAGCGTGTCTCAGTGGCTCATCCTTTTCATTTATCTCCAATTGGTTCTGCTCCATTCCATTTAAAATCTAATCTATTAGTGTGACGCGCTTCCATCCGTATACAATACATTGGTTGCAAACACTATAGAAGTAGACAAAGGAGTAGCCTTTCCCAGATTGTGGACAGTTGTGTTTCAGTGTTCACTGCAGTCTGTGTTTTTTATTTTTTGAGTGCACATCACGCTCCAGTTACTTGTTCAAGCACTGCTGCTTGTACTCTGCTGAGCGTGTCTCAGTGGCTCATCCTTTTCATTTATCTCCAATTGGTTCTGCTCCATTCATTTAAAATCTAATCTATTAGTGTGACGCGCTTCCATCCGTATACAATACATTGGTTGCAAACACTATAGAAGTAGACAAAGGAGTAGCCTTTCCCAGATTGTGGACAGTTGTGTTGCAGTGTTCACTTCAGTCTGTGTTTTTATTTTTTGGGTGCACATCACGCTCCAGTTACTTGTTCAAGCACTGCTGCTTGTACTCTGCTGAGCGTGTCTCAGTGCCCCATCCTTTTCATTTATCTCCAATTGGTTCTGCTCCATTCCATTTAAAATCTAATCTATTAGTGTGACGTGCTTCCATCCGTATACAATACATTGGTTGCAAACACTATAGAAGTAGACAAAGGAGTAGCCTTTCCCAGATTGTGGACAGTTGTGTTTCAGTGTTCACTGCAGTCTGTGTTTTTTATTTTTTGAGTGCACATCACGCTCCAGTTACTTGTTCAAGCACTGCTGCTTGTACTCTGCTGAGCGTGTCTCAGTGGCTCATCCTTTTCATTTATCTCCAATTGGTTCTGCTCCATTCCATTTAAAATCTAATCTATCAGTGTGACGCGCTTCCATCCGTATACAATACATTGGTTGCAAACACTATAGAAGTAGACAAAGGAGTAGCCTTTCCCAGATTGTGGACAGTTGTGTTTCAGTGTTCACTGCAGTCTCTGAGGAATAACCACACTTAGGCCTTATAACTTTTCTGACTTTCTTTATCAATCTACCAAGATGAAGAAGGCAGGGAGTAAGGCACGTGGTCGTGGCCGTGGAGTTCCAGCAGGGAGAGGACGTGGGGATTCTGTGGCTGCTGCCGCACCCAGTGACACAGCATCCACCAGTTTTCCCGTGAGCGTTCCTTTATGCGCACTTTTGTAGGAGCTCAGCGTACCCCCTGCTGCGGGAAGAACAAATTGAAGCCGTTGTTGGTTGGATGGCAGCCAATGCATCGACTTCAATTCCTTCCACCTCCTCTCAGGACCACAGCACTGTTGAACAACCATCTGTCTCTTCACCGCCTGCCAAATTGCCCAGGCAGTCAGAGAGTTCTGAACTGGAGCCAGCTGAGTCTCTGCTTCTGTTCTCAGAATCTGTTGGCTTGCAAACAGGGGCCCAGCCAAGCAGCATTCTGGAATGTGAAGAAGAGGCAGTATGCAGTGATGCGCAACAGCTGTGTCTCTCTGAATGTGAAGAGGCGGGTGAGCCAGTGCCGATGGTCAGCACACCGCAGAACGCATCTGATGATGATGAGACTCAGGTGCCATTTTCTGTTGAGCATGGTGCTGGCCAGACCACCCAACAGCAGCAGGTGTTGGAAGAGGGTAGTGGAGATGATGAGGTCCAAGACCCAACATGGCGTGAGGAACAGGAAGGTGGTGGTAGCAGCTCTGAGGAAGAGATTGCCCCAGCGGTCCAAACAGTAGGGAGAGTTAGGCTGCAGACTCGGTTGCCTGTAGCCTCCAGTTTGGCACCCGTTCGTAGCAGTTCTCTTCCAACAGCAAAAACGGGCGCTCCCAGGACTTGCACTGCGTGGTCCTTTTTTGACACACTTGCAGATGATATTTGCTATGTCAAATGCAAGCTGTGTAATCAAAAAGTAAAAAAGGTAAAAATGTCAGTAACCATAATACCACAAATATGTGGAAACATGTGCGGTCAAAGCACGTGGTTGAGTTCCAAAGACACACTGGAGATGTAGGCCAACCTACAGCAGCACCTACATCTTCAGCTCGTGTTGGAGCCTCTTCCTCCAGCTCACACACAGCTGGTTCTGCTTCCTCACAGGATCGCCATGGAAGAACCTCTGTCACTGTTGTCCAGAGACCCAGTGTTATTCCACCCACAGCTGCAAGTTCCCTGTCATCCTCACACTCCCAGGCCACAAAACAGCCATCGGTAGCACAGGCATGGGATAAAAGACGGCCATACTCGGCAAACCATCCACGAGCACAGGCTCTGAATGCTGGCATTGCAAAACTCCTGTCCCTTGAAATGCTGTCATTCAGGCTGGTGGAGACTGACAGTTTCCGTAACTTAATGGCATTGGCAGTCCCACAATACAATGTGCCCAGCCGATTTTATTTCAGCAGGCAAGCCGTCCCTGCTCTGCAAAAGCATGTTGAGGGAAAAATTAAACATGCGCTGCTAAACGCCGTCAGTAGCAAGGTCCACCTGACCACCGATGCGTGGACCAGTACCCATGGCCAGGGACGATACCTTTCCCTCACTGCCCATTGGGTCAATGTTGTGGAGCCGGGTACAGATCTTGCCAGTGGCGCTGTACGGGTTCTGCCAACTCCAAGGATTGCAGGAATCAAGTCTGTCCACATTGACTCCTCCTCCTACTCCAGTTCCTCAGAATCATCACTGCAGGAGCCGTCACGGTCTACCTCCACATGGACCCGTGAACGCTTACCTGATGCGACCGATATGAGCACAGCCGTGGCCAAACGTCAACAGGCCGTCCTGAAATTAATTTCCATGGGGAATCGAAGCCACACAGCGCAGGAGCTCTGGAATGCCATCAAGCAGGAGAGCGACGTGTGGTTTTTGCCAGCGAATCTCCAGCCAGGCTTGGTAGTGTGTGACAATGGCCGAAATCTGGTGGCAGCTCTGGGCCTTGGCAACCTCACTCACATACCATGTCTGGCACATGTGCTCAACTTGGTCGTGCAGAGTTTTTTGAGGGACTATCCGGATCTTGATGCACTGCTGCACAAAGTCCGCCTAGAGTGCGCTCACTTGCGACGTTCCAGCATGGCCAGATCGCGCATTGCAGCTCTGCAACGCAGATTTCGCCTTCCTGAACATCGCATCATATGTGACGTACCCACCAGGTGGAATTCCACGTTACATATGTTGGAGCGGTTGTGTGAGCAGCAGCCAGCAGTAATGGAGTATCAGCTGCATCAGGCGCAATCAACTCGCAATTTGCGCCGTTCACACTTCACCACTACTGAGTGGGCCTCTATGAAGGACATCTGCCACGTTTTGCGTCCGTTTGATGAGTCAACGCGGATGGCGAGTGCAGATGATGCACTAGTCAGCCTGACTGTCCCCCTTATCTGCCTGCTTCAAAAAAAAATTCAAACACTAAGGGATGAGGTTTTGGAAGAGGTGGAGGATGAGGAGTCACTAATTCCATCACCTTCTGGACAGTCAGCGCAACGTGGTTCCTCACAAAGGGCTGGGCAGGGCTCACTTTGTGAGGAGGATGAGGAGGAGGAGGAGTCAATGGAGGAGGAAGACATCGCTCCAGAGGGAGGTACACAACGCTCTAGTCAGTATGTAGAGCGAGGGTGGGGTGATGCAGAGCAGGCAGAGATGACGCCTCTTGCAGGGGACAGCGTTTGTTGGCCAGTTGGGAGTCTGCAGCACATGGTTGATTTCATGCTGCAGTGCCTGAGAAACGACCGCCGCATCGCCCACATTCTCACCACGTCTGATTATTGGGTGTACACCCTCCTAGACCCTCGCTACCGGGACAACTTACAAAGCCTCATCACACCGTTGAACCGGGAGCGTAAAATGCGGGAGTACCAAGACACACTGGTGCAATCCATAATGTTCTCCATTCCAGCCGAGAGCACTGCTGCTGCTACTGCTTTACAAAGCAGCTCTGTGCGTCGAGGCAGTGGAGACAGCTCTGCAACAAGAGGGAGCACAAGCAGCGCCTCTGCACAGGGCAAGACCAGTATGTTCCAAATGTTGCGAAGTTTTGCGGCAGCGCCACAAATGTCTACACCATCCGAGACGGCTCCAGTCAGCAGGAGGCAACGTTTCCGTAAGATGGTGACAGACTACATGTCTTTCCCTCTCAGTGTACTCCCAGATGGCTCTTCCCCATTCAAGTTTTGGGTCTCTAAGCTGGATACATGGCCAGAGCTTAGCCAGTATGCATTGGAGGTGCTGGCTTGCCCTGCTGCCAGTGTATTATCGGAGCGCGTCTTTAGTGCTGCAGGTGGTGTACTAACAGACCGTCGCATGCGACTATTCTCCGATAATGTAGACCGGCTTACTTTTCTGAAAATGAACAAGGCATGGATCTCGCCAGAATTTGTCTGTCCGTTTTCAGATTAAATAACTGGTTCGCAACGTTATCCATGTCTGCTGTTATGTTCATCTTTCTACCACCTGAACTCTACTCCCTGGGCTACAACACTGGCAGTTGCTGCTCAGAAGTGTCGTGTCCACAGACCAATACACAAGCTATAGTGTTACTGGCGTTCAGTAATGTCAGCTGTTCCCCTGCTGTGTGAACGGCAAAAAGTCATGCTGCCTCCACCCTGTTGTCTTCTCATCCCTTGGCTTCAACACCGCCAGTTGTTGCTCGGAAGTGTCATTGGCACGGGTACTCACTCCTGCCCAGACTGGTTACAGCACGCCATCTGTTTCCTGTCAGTGTAAACGTCACTTAGCCTCCAATAAGTTGTCCTGTCGTGTTGCGGTCGGGTTAGCCGACTCTATGGTGCTTGGAGTTTAGGTGCTTCCTATGTGTGCTGCGGGATATGCAAATAAAGGCTGTTTCCGTTGTGACAATAGGACAATCACCCACTGTAGTACTGTGGGATTCGGTAACTGCGGCCGGCTCGCGGCCTGTCAACTTAAATTTCCATGGGTACCTTCTGCTACCCGTCCGGGTTCCAGTACCGTCAGCTGGTTCTCCGCAGTGCCTTTGCCCTAGGTGCCTCCATCTCGGTATCCGAGTTCCAGCAACGTCTGCTGGTCCTTGGTAGTGCTTTTGAGCACAGGTACCTCCTGCTTAGTAACCGTGTCCCAGTAACGTCAGCTGGTCCTCGGTTGTGCCATTGGCTCTTTTCCTTCTGCTGCCCCTCCGGGTTCCAGCACAGTCAGCTGGTCCTCGTTACTTGCATTGGCTCTTGTACCTTCTGCTACCCGTCCGGGTTCCAGTACCGTCAACTGGTTCTCCGCAGTGCCTTTGGCCTAGGTGCCTCCATCTCGGTATCCGAGTTCCTGCAACGTCTGCTGGTCCTTGGTAGTGCTTTGGAGCACAGGTACCTCCTGCATAGTAACCGTGTCCCAGTAACATCAGCTGGTACAAGGTTGTGCTACAAATACAAGATACAGAACAAGAGACACAAGAACAATAAGCAGAAGATCTAAAAATATATGCTCTAAATTATAAGCAGAAGAAGACTAAGCAGTGTATGGGGGTGAGTCCGTTCCTCCTCGTGGTGCCCCTGGAAAATGCCTGCTGCTGCTGCAGGCTAAACTGAACACGGACAAATACTGTTGTAATTTAAATCTTTTGTGACAGCAAGAACGGAAGAATGAAAAATTCATACTTTGACAGATTACAAGTACAGGATTCTCTGTCACAAATAAGAATATGATGAAGAAGATGAAGTACAATATGAATAAGAATAATAGTTTAATAAGAAGAATATGAGTAATGTTAACAAAAAGATGAATAGCAAGAAGTTTAAGAAGAAGATAAAGAAGGTGAAGATGAAGAATAATTTGATGAAAAAGATGATGCTGCTGAAGATTATGAAGGAGAAAGTGTGTCAAAAGTTAAAAAGGTGAAGAGCATGGAAGTTGTGAAATATACATATTTGCCAAAATAGAAAAAACGTTAACAACATTGTCAATTTCTTCGTCAATCCGAACATCTTTAAAAAAAAATATATTTATGCTATTCCATTTGATTGGGTTAAACATCTATGCCTTTAATGTCTCCTCAACCTTCCCCAATACATTCTACATTACTCTTTGTTGTTTTCCTTCATGTACAATTAACCAAAAGGCAAGAATGGGGTTTTTTTAATTCCGATATTTTGTTCCCATAGACTTACATTGGATTTCCGGTATCTGTATCGGGTATCGCCGATATTTTTTGGGTATCGGCGATACCATTCCGATTCCGATACTTTTGGATATCGGAAAGTATCGCTCAACTCTAATGGTGGATAATGTTTGAGGGTCTAACTGCTAGGACCCTGCCTATTTCTAGGGTCTGAAATTCCCAGTCGGAATGAAATTGTGACCACACATGCACGTCACCGCTCCATTCTCTTCGCATTACTCTGGTGGCTAACACATTGGACATTAGTGGGTATCTCCATGGTTCTGCATATGTTATCTTGTTATGGAACATTAACTATCTAAGGAAGTCAGCCATTGTGGATAATAAAGAAGTGCTGGAATGGAACAAAAAAAGTCCACATATCGGGTGATGCACTGATGGGAGGTAACAGAAACACAGATACTTGTGCTCACCTGGAGATGTTGTGATCAGGTACAACTCCTGTAAAGATTTTTGGTCCAGCTGCTGCTGCTCCATGACTTGGAGAGGTAAATCTCCAAGGTATATTGCAGAAGTGGAGATGCTGCTGTAATGCTGCTGCAGTGTAGTATAATGCAACCTCCACCAGGGATGCTGGTGAGGGAAGAGAGGTTGCACACATAGCGTAATACCATAGAGCAGCAGCACAAGCGCCACCCAGTGGCGAAAGAGTGGTCAGACGAGCGAGTCAGCAACAGTCAGGAGATGAAGTACCAAAGGTCACAGCAATCACATGGTCAAATACAAACCAAAAGTCAGAGCCAGCCGGGAGCAGATATAACCGAGACAAGAGACAATAGAACAGGTCAAAAGACAAGCCGGGTCACATACCAAGGGTCCAAGATCAGGGAGCAAACACTAAGACAAATGGGGTGGCAGGAAAGGGAGGTCACAGGAATAGAGTAAGCGGGCAGAGGCCAAAACACAGTATCAAGCTGCTCTAGCCTGAAAGCATGATCTATCACTGACATTGGTCAGCAGGCCACAGCAGACTGAAATAGCCCCCCCAGAACCCAAAACCAGGCAGAGAAGTTTAACCCCCGCATGACCAGACCGGGGAGAGAATAACATGAAAAAAAACCCGGCCTGGATCATGACAGCTGTGCTGCTGGAATGAAAATTCTCCAGACAAGATAGCAGGAAGGTTTTTTTTTACCAACACATTTTGGGGGCTGTATCAGCACCTTTTTGAAGGCAAAAACATCTAGTTTTAGTCTTGAAAAAGTTGTCCTTCTGGCACTGAAATGCATAGGAAGTAAAAACCTTCCTGTTATCTCATCTGAAGAACTTTTGTTCCAGCAGGGCAGCCCCTCCAACCGTGCTTTGTCCATTGTGGCTAATGAGGCACATACTATGATCCAGAGTTACCTGAGATAATGATCTGTACATAGGAAATGACCATTGTAAGACTGAATGTGATGGTTACTAATGATCTCCTCCAAGGACTGATCGTATTTCACAGGTAAGAGAATGGGCTGTGAGATACAGGTGAGGACACGTCTTATTCTGCCTGGACTTTTTTCCTTATTGTCTTCTGTATGTTTTCTGCATGTGAAATATTCCTTAATGACCCAGACCCAGTGGTACTTTGTGTGTAAAGAGCATCTGCTATGATTTATGTTAATAAGGTATCATTATAATGGGTGTAATAAAGGTTGAGGTTTCTGTAGGTTATGGGAAGGCATGTGATTGACAAACTATTGCAATTATACAAAAATAATTGGATAACTTTTTGTATTATTTCATGGTACAGTTATGTTCCCTGCTACCACTATTTTGTCTAGAAAAGTCCTAGACCCTCAGTTATGTACTTATTTGTTATGTTGTGTCAATTGCATGCATTGTGACTTTTCTAATTGCTATTGCTGATAGTATTAAGGGTTTGCTAAGACCAAAGAAATATGCAACTGAATAAGCCACTTAGCAATATTTATTATGCTTTGCTTATATAGTGCCATTAATTCCCCAATACTTTACAGACATTATCACCACTGTCCCCATTCAGGCTAAGTTCCCTATCACTATGTCTTTGGAGTATGTGAGGAAATTGTGATACAGTAAAGATGTATATCTTAGTACAGTGTTAGCCAGTAAATAGAAAAATATCGAGACTACTCAGGTCTCTTCATCAGGCAAAGACTAATACAAAATCTGAAGAATCACATATTTATACACAACACAGCACAGAAACAATGCAATAGATAAGACAAGTGATGTGAAGCAGAACTGTCAATATGGGAGATAGAGATGAACATAAATATTGGAAAAGTTCATAGATAAGGAGTGTGAAAGTTTTATTGCCCTCTGATTGGGGTCTGGTAATGTTTTGTGATACTCTCACAGGGTCTTGGGTGCAAATTCCTTAATTGATGTAAAAGGCCATAAATCCATGTGATAGGTTCATTCCAGCATTGAGAGTGTCAAAGGTCATCATCAGTTTGTATTCACAAACTCTCCTGTGTCTTTGAGATGTGAAATTACCTTTCAGTACAAGTAATTTAATGTCCATGGTGCTGTGATCGGGCATACAAAAATGTTTGGCCACAGGTAGATCCAGTCTCTTTTCTCTTATTGTGTGGCGATGAGAATTCATCCTTGTTCTCAGTTTTTGCCCGGTCTCTCCCACATACAGACCCCCAGTTGGACATTTAGTACATATAATTAGGTACACCACATTAGATGTGATGCAGCTGAAAGTACCTGGGATCTTGTAGTCCTGATGGGAGTTGGGGATCTTTATCTTGTCCGTGGTCATTATAAATGGGGAGGTTTTACATTTTTTCTTGTTGCAAGGAAAGGTTCCTGCAGCTGTTGGGGAGGACAGGGAGCTTCAGACAATGATGCTTCTTAGATTTGGGGGCTGCCTAAAACACAGTAGAGGGGGGTCTGGAAATATGGATTGTAATCGGGCATCTTTTTGTAGTAAAGGTTGTAGTTTCCGTGCAGCTCCCCTTAGCATCTCCTGATTTGGATTGTAGGTGACCACTAGAGGCACCCGGTTATTTTCTTCTTTAGCTTTGTAATGTAGCAGGTGATTCCTTGATATTCTGGTGGCTCTTGTAATTTGGTTTTCAATTGTTCTTGGATGGTAGCCCTGAAATTGTAAAACCCATAGGAAACCCACAAAAAAACACGGGGAGAACATACAAACTCCTTGTAAATGTTGTCCTTGGTGGGATTTGAACCCTGAGCCACTGTGCTGTCCTACCAATAACAGTGTGCAGCATTAAAGGGTATGTTTGTTACAGCCAGGCTGCTGTCCCTGATTGGCTGAAGCTGTCGCGGGACATTAGTTATGCCATGAGGTGGGTTATTTAGGGTCAGTGCAGAGGAGCAGTGCCGTTTAAGGAGGTAAGAATACATTTTCTCTGTTTTATGTAGCATGCTTTAAATGCCCTTTAAATACTTTAGAGGATTTATCTATTTTATCTGCTTTTTCTTATATATCACCAAAATATTCTGCATCTCAGCACAGAGATTGTCATAATATACACCAGTCTTTGTGCCCATTGTGGGGTGCACATTCTAATTTATCAATGTCAAGCACCGCAATGGCCATTTTTATAGGAAGTCGATATGTTTTTGTGTTGTTGATGCGAACCTACACAATGGCATAAAGATCATAAGAACATTGAGTAATTTGTCTTGACAGAATCTAAGATTGTCACATCACACATTAAAGTCATTTTCTTAGTTAGGTTTTACTTCCATTGGCACATTGGTTCAGTTTGCTGCCCTAATTCAATATCCTTGTTCCCGGGCACAGTAATGGGTACCTTTTTCCTCTCACAGGTTATTAACAGAGGCAGTGATGGACTGGGGTGCCAAGGGCCCACCAGTAACATTGACTTTGGGGCCCACTTTTCACCTGTATAAAAATATTATGCGACCCTGTTTTACCTATATCTCTATGTTTTTTTTCTGAGTGAATCAAGTGAATTATGCCAAGTATTGCCCATACAGTAAGGTTGAGGGCCCTGGTTTGCACAGGGGCCCACCGGGGGATTCCCCTGTTCGCCTATGGGCCAGTCCGAGCCTGAACAGAGGCCCTGCTACAAAATCTAATATATAAAGCTGAATGTATGTATGTTTGTATGTATTTGGGTATGTTTGTCCGGGATTGGAATCCGCACCGTCGCACTTATGGGCATGAAATTTTGCACGCCCGCACGTCTCGACCCCGAAAGAGTCCTAGGCTATGTTTTGAATCGAAATTTTAACCCCGCGCGTTCCAAATCGCCAAACAATTTTGGCCCTATCTACATAATGGGGAGAAAGCTGAATGCTTGTGTGTATGTCCGGCATAGGAATCTGCATTTACGGGCATGAAATTTTGCACACCCGCACGTCTCGACCCCGGGAGCGTCATAGGCTAGGTTTTGAGTCTAAATTTTAACCCCGCGCATTCCAAATCGGCAAATAATTTTGGCCCGGGATAGGAATCTGCACCGTTGTACTTACGGGCATGAAATTTTGCATGCCCGCACATCTCAACCCCAGGAGCATCATAGGCTATGTGTTGAATGGAAATTTTAACCCCCGCACGTTCCAAATCGCCAAACAATTTTGGCCCTATCTACATAATGGGGAGAAAGCTGAATGCTTGTGTGTATGTCCGGCATAGGAATCTGCATTTACGGGCATGAAATTTTGCACACCCGCACATCTCGACCCCAGGAGCGTCATAGGCTAGGTTTTGAGTTGAAATTTTAACCCCGCGCATTCCAAATCGGCAAATAATTTTGGCCCGGGATAGGAATCTGCACCGTTGTACTTACGGGCATGAAATTTTGCATGCCCGCACATCTCAACCCCAGGAGCATCATAGGCTATGTGTTGAATGGAAATTTTAACCCCCGCACGTTCCAAATCGCCAAACTATTTTGGCCCTATCTACATAATGGGGAGAAAGCTGAATACTTGTATATAGATATAATCATTACAATTTGTTATAACTAACCGTAGTTAGGTACTATGCCCGGGCAGCGCCGGGCTCTTCCGCTAGTGTATAATAATATTAATGGAAGAGCGGTAACATGATTCATCAGCTCCTGCAGAAGGCACATGAGACCTGAAATTTAGCCCCTTTCTATAATTTAGCCCTCATATTAGATTCATTATTGTATGGTGCTGTTTTGGATAATTTGTATTGGTATTATTTGGACACAATTCCTTGATATTAACTTAGGCACCTCTGCAGCATTGTTATTTTGCAGTGTGCGGTGGTGATGTCACTAACGGCATTGTTCTTCAGGCAAATTGTCTTACATTATGTACAGTCATGGCCAAAGTTTTGAGAATGACACAAATATTATATTTTCACATGATCGGCTGCCCTCTGGTTTTTATGTGTGTTTTGACAGATGTTTTTATCACAGACAGAAATATAATTGCAAACATATGAGTAACAAAAGCTTATATTGACAGTTAGAATGAGTTAATGCAGCAAGTCAATATTTGCAGTGTTGACCCTTCTTCTTCAGGACCTCTGCAATTCTCCCTGGCACGCTCTCAATCAACTTCTGGACCAAATCCTGACTGATAGCAGTCCATTCTTGCACAATCAATGCTTTCATTTTGTCAGAATTTTTAGGTTTTTGTTTGTCCACCCGTCTCTTGATGATTGACCACAAGTTCTCAATGGGATTAAGATCTGGGGAGTTTCCAGGCCATTGACCCAAAATCTCTGTTTTGTTCCCTGAGCCATTTAGTTATCACCTTTGCTTTAGGGCAAGGTGCTCCATCATGCTGGAAAAGGCACTGTTGATCGCCAAACTGCTCTTGGAGGGTTGGGAGAAGTTGCTCTTGGAGGACATTCTGGTACCATTCTTTATTTATGGCTGTGTTTTTAGGCAAGACTGTGAGAGAGCCGATTCCCTTGGCTGAGAAGCAACCCCACACATGAATGGTTTCAGGATGCTTAACAGTTGGCATGAGACAAGACTGGTGGTAGCGCTCACCTTGTCTTCTCCGAATGAGGCGTTTTCCTGATGTCCCAAACAATCGAAAAGGGGATTCATCAGAGAAAATAACTTTACCCCAGTCCTCAGCAGTCCACTGCCTGTACCTTTTGCAGAATATCAGTCTGTCCATGATGTTTTTTATGGAGAAAAGTGGCTTCTTTGCTGCCCTCCTTGAGACCAAGCCTTGCTCCAAGAGTCTCCGCCTCATAGTGCGTGCAGATGCACTCACACCTACCTGCTGCCATTCCTGAGCAAGCTCTGCACTGCTGGTAGCCCAATCCCGCAGCTGAAACACTTTTAAGAGACAGTCCTGGCGCTTGCTGGTCTTTCTTGGGCGCCCTGGAGCCTTTTTGGCAACAATGGAACGTCTCTCCTTGAAGTTCTTGATGATGCGATAGATTGTTGACTGAGGTGCAATCTTTCTAGCTGCGATACTCTTCCCTGTTAGGCCATTTTTGTGCATTGCAATGATGACTGCTTGTGTTTCTTTAGAGATAACCATGGTTAACAGAAGAGAAACAATGATGTCAAGCACCAGCCTCCTTTTAAAGTGTCCAGTGGTGTCATTCTTACTTAATCATGACAGATTGATCTCCAGCCATGTCCTCATCAACACCCACACCTGTGTTAATGGAGCAATCACTGAAAAGAGGTTAGCTGGTCCTTTTAAGGCAGGGCTGCAATGATGTTGAAATGTGTTTTGGGGGATAAAGTTCATTTTCTAGCCAAATATTGACTTTGCAAGTAATTGCTTTTATGCTGATCACTCTTTATAACATTCTGGAGTATATGCAAATTGCCATTAGAAAAAGTGAAGCAGTAGACTTTGTAAAAATTAATATTTGTGTCATTCTCAAAACTTTTGGCCATGACTGTAAATAATAGGGTGACAACAGAAAGTATTTTACTGGGCAATATATAGTGACCATGCCTGTGCAGATTTAGGCTCTAAAGACTGTGTAAATATGAGGTTGTATGGAGTAATAGCACATCTGTATGCATGGTTTACATTAAAGGGATTGTTACAAAATAAAAGCATCACCTATCAGTGGAATAGGAGCCACATGTTTGATCGCTTCTTCTTCTGACCTCTGGGACCTCCACTGATCATGAGTAAGTGAGGTCTCCAAATTGCCTCTGTGAATGGAGATCGGGTCGCACCTGCTCGCTGCTGCTCCATTCATTTTCTATAAATCTATATATCAGAGCTACTGTATAAGACTGTTCTATCATGCATCAATAGGATAAGTGATAAGTTTCAATTTTGAGACAACCCCTTTAAGCAGGTCCAAAGCTGTAATAAAAAATGACCAATCAGGAAAGTTTTGTTATAACAAGGCTGATTCCACATTTCCCACCTAAGCAGTGATGTTTCTGCTAAAACTTCTGTATGTGCCGGTCACAAAGATCTGTAAATAATAATTTATGTTAATTTGTCCAATTTAGGAAGTGAGAAAACCTCATTGAGCTCCAGCGTGCTTTCATTAGTTAATAAATTCCGCAGAAATGCTTTCAATCTAGGAAAGAATAAAATATGCATTAGGCTGAATCTTTTTTTTATGCTGGCATAAGTAAGGAACTTACCATGTGTAACCAATATTGCTTTATCTAATACACAGCCGGATATCCTTCAGTGAAGCTGAAATTTCACTTTTTCTCTACAAAGTAAAATAATTTATCCTATCTGAAGCGGGTATTTGCAGAATCGGTATAGGACCTTTATCGTTGTACAAATAGAATATCCTCTATCGAGAATCGTTATTATCCAGCAGCTTAGCTTATTGCGCTCTATAGATTTCATAACCTGAGAAAATATTAGCAAATTGCTTACATATTTTCTTGCTCCCCACCGCACAATCCCCCACAAAATAATTATATTGTGTATATAATATAAGTTTCTATCCATCCAAGCAGTAGCGTAGCTACCGGGGGACAGAGAGGCGGTGGCCCCGGTCCCCACGCTCTGAGGGGCCCACCCGGAGCTACGCTACTGTAACTGTATCGGCGTGCACAGCGCGCCCATACAGTTACACTGCGGCTGAGCAGGGAGAATCGATCTCCCTGCTCTGCGGCCCAGCCGCTATGGGGCCCCTGAGTAGGCGGTGGGGGGCCCTGTGCCAGCAGTGGGCCCCCCGCCCGTCATCGGAGGGTCAGCTGTATTGGCATCTAGGCGATACAGCTGAACGCATTGAGAGAGAAGGAGCGAGTGCTCCTTCTCTCCCATAATCCCCTTCTCAGCTGTCAGGAGAAGAGAGGGAGAGCAGTGAGCTGCGCAGGAGCCGGGAGAAAGAGAGGCGAGTACTGGATTTATTATTTTTGTAATGGGGGTGCATTATAATACAAAGGCTGCCTATGGGGGTGCATTATAATACAGAGGCTCCATATGGGGGTGCACTACGATACAGAGGCTCCATATGGGGGTGAATTATACTACAGAGGCTCCCTTAGGGGGTGCATTATACTGCAAAAGGAGAAAATCCAGCTCAACGATGAAGTGAAGATAAAAAAATCATGACTAAGGGTGCTGCGTCACCTGAAACGCGTTGATAACGCATTCATCTGCTGCTATCTATGCTGATACTCCTCTGTATTTGGAATGACAAGTGAATAAAGATTTTTTTATCTTCACTTCATCGTTGAGCTGGATTTTCTCCTTTTGCAATGTTCTACGTCTGACACAGCGGTTCCTTGCTCCGATCTCTGGTATGCTACACTGGTGAGCTGGACTTTTATTTCTAGGTGCATTATACTACAGAGGCTCCATATGGGGGTGCATTATACTACAGAGGTTCTATATGGGGAGTGCATTACGATACAGAGGCTCCATATGGGGGTGCATTATACTACAGAGGCTCCCTATGGGGGTGCATTATACTACAGAGGCTCCCTATGGGGGTGAATTATACTACAGAGGCTCCATATGGGGGTGCATTATACTACAGAGGCTCTATATGGGGGTGCATTATACTACAGAGGCTCTATATGGGGAGTGCATTATACTACAGAGGTTCTATATGGGGAGTGCATTATACTACAGAGGCTCTATATGGGGGTCATTACACTACAGAGACTCCATATGGGGGTGCATCATACTACAGAAGCTCCCTATGGGGAGTGCATTATACTACAGAGGCTCCATATGGGGGTGCATTATACTACAGAGGCTCTATATGGGTGCATTATACTACAAAGGCTCTATATGGGGGTGCATTACACTACAGAGGCTCTATATGGGGTGCATTATACTACAGAAGCTCCCTATGGGGGTGCATTATACTACAGAGGCTCCCTATGGGGGTGCATTATACTACAGAAGCTCACTATGGGGAGTGCATTATACTACAGAGACTCCCTATGGGGGTGCATTATACTACAGAGGCTCCCTATGGGGGTGCATTATACTACAAAGGCTCCCTATGGGGAGTGCATTATACTACAGAGGCTCTATGGGTGCATTATACTAAGAGGCTCTAATGGGGTGCATTATACTATAGAGGCTCTATAATGGGGTGCATTATAATACAGAGGCTGCTTATGGGAGTGCATTATACTACAGAGACTCCCTATGGGGATGCATTATACTACAGAGACTCCCTATGGGGAGTGCATTATACTACAGAGACTCCCTATGGGGATGCATTATACTACAGAGGCTGCCTATGGGGGTGCATTGTAATATAGCGGCTGCCTATGATGGTGCATTATATTATAGACTCTGCCTATGGGGGTTTATTATAATATAGAGGCTGCCTATGGGGGTGCATTATAATATATTGAGGACTATCTGGTATATTATGCTATATGGATGCTATCTAGGGACCATCATACAGTGTTGGAGCCATTAAATAGTTTGGGGATATTAAGGGGTCAGTATATATCCAGTGAGGGGCATTATTCTGTGTATAGGGGAGCTGTACAGGGGGAGACTTGGGACATTATTAAATGTAAAGTGGGCACTTATTGTTATAGGGGAACTCTGGTTACTGTGACTGTCAAAGGGGCACACACAGGGCAATATTACATTTTAGGGGACAAAATGTGGGCACTGTTTTCTAGGGCGCTTGCACCAGGCATTACTATATTCTTGAGGGGTGCTTTAAAATTTAGAGGTCACACAGAACCACACAGCAGGTGCAGTAATAGGGACACATAGGGCAGCAGCGGCTCAGTATTGGAGTTTGAGGTGCAGTAATAGGGACACATACCGCAGCAGCTGCTCAGTATTGGGGTATCAGGAGCAGTTATAGGGACACATATGGCAGCTGCGCTCAGTATTGGGTATCAGATGCAGTAATAGGGACACATACGGCAGCAGGGCTCAATTTGGGGTATCAGGAGCAGTTATAGGGGACACATTATGGCAGGCCTGCGGCTCAGTATTGGGGTATCAGGAGCAGTTATAGGGACACATATGGCAGCTGCGGCTCAGTATTGGGGTATCAGCAGGATGAGGAGTTTGCGCAGGTTAAGAATAGTCCTATTGGTGACCGTGACAGTGCTAAAAATGTGAGAAGTGAAACGTGTCTTTGTTGTATTCTCTGCAGCCGAGTCCTGGCTGGAGGAGTCGTCATGTCGGTCTGGGCCAGATGGAAAGACATGAAAAGTGAACGATTCCATCAGAAAGAACATCAACGGTAAGTCATTATCTGTAACTCTGCTATGATCTCTTATATGTTCTGTAGGACTGGTATTATTTGCCACTGACCATATGGCGGTGATATCAATATTGGTCTTTTTATATATAGATTATTTTTGGCAACAGCGCGGTCATTTGCTGAGGTCTCTGGTTAGGGGCCCACTCAGAAGTTCCGCCCCCCCTAAACCAATACCCTAGCTACGCCTCTGCATCCAAGCTAGTGGGATGTATATAAAAGCGCTTTTATTAGGTGTAAATTCTCACCTTGCTTTTTGTAGAAATCCGTTTTGGTGTTATAGACAAATTCATAGTTGAAATTATATAATAATGAGATGCAAGTGCAATGGGCGGTCATTACACTAATAGGTTTCCTGCCTCTCTCCATATTTCTCATCCACTTCCTGCCTCCTGTCTCTAAAAATGAGTGACCTGTCAGTCAGGCTGTGTTCGCTGCTGTTAGAGGCAGATGATGACTGTCTGCCACTATCTGCCAGAAATGATGCAGCCTCAGCTCCTGAGCCTGCATCAAAGACGGGGACCTGACATACGAGGTACTATTATGTCATATGACTAGGAAGAGTTAAAGCTAGAAAGCAATCACGTGCCTTAACATGTACAGACAGTGCTGGACAATGGAGTGGCGGCCTCTACCATCACCCACTGCTTATCCACACTGTACATCATTGACAAAGTTACCGTAATATCCATCTTTCACTGGACCTCACATTTACTATGTACATTTTAGTTGCAGCAATCTGAGCTGATTATTTTCTTAATCTATCTTTTAAGATGTCGGAACTGTTTTTCTAGCGGAGATCCATATCCCTTGCATAGCCATGGATGTAAAATTTTGGCTGCAACTATCCTCACTGTATACAAATTTATAATTAAATGGCTGCTGTCTTTGTACGAACTCAATTTATAATAGATATGTGATTGACTATATGCAAATCACTTTATTTCAAAATGAACTTAACACCCCCTCCACACCCCCAAAAAAATGACTTTATAGAGCCGGCCCTAGGTGTATCTCTTATGTCTAACTTGCTGTGCACTGCCTGTTGTTAAGTGTAATCTGTCTCTAGAAACAGATACGCTGAGACAGATTATAGCAAGTGGTTATTGGTCTTATTTCTCTTTTGTTCTTTGTCTGTGAAACTGTGTATAGGCTTATAGAGAGAAGGCTTTCACTTCAGGTCATTGGACAATGACATGACAAGTAATGCATGCCGAAAAGTGAGGGGAACAAATCCCTGTACATATAGTGCTAGCAGAGTGATGATGAAGAGGAACCACCCATTCAAAAAAGGAATGTCACAAATCATAAGAATTAGGATAGTCCCTGTACATACATATTAGACTGGTGTCTACACAAAAGACGGTTTTAACTAGCTGGGGGTGAGGACAGCAAGATCATGCTTTTCTAGAGGTGTGAAAGAACAGGTAGTTGACCCTGTGTTTCTGCAGGGGAGTGGAAACGTTGAAAAAGAAAAACTGAGCCTCATACAGGAATCAATCAGCACAGAATTCTGAAACTTGCTACAATAAAATAAAACAGAATGGTATTTTAGTATGGACTTTAAACATTTTTTGTTCTCAAAAGAAAGAAAATGGTTATAAGAGAATCTTTCCACTATCTTTAACCCTCATTAGAGATGAGCGGATCGATTCACAGGACTCCGGTCCAGCGTTCAGATCAGTGGTACCTGGCGGCTAGACAGGAGGCCGGCGAATATCCTACCTTCCGGCATCCCTGGCGCACAGCTGATGTCACGCCAGCCTCGACAAATCAAATATACAAACTCCGGAAGGTAAGAGATTCAAGGGCCTTCAGTCTATCCGCCAGGTACCACTGATTTGTCTGACCCACACTTGATCGGCGACCCTTGAATCCATCCGCTGACCTCTAACCCCCCATAGTTTAAGTACAGGTCTTCAGTCACCGGATTGCTATGGCCTGACATTGGCTGCAGGGATCAGGTGACTGAAGAAAATCACTTCCTGTCCCGCTAGAGACCAACATTTATCTTTTCTAATTATTTTTCCTTCTGAAAATTTTTTTTAATGTCACACCACCCCTTTAAACTTTACTTCCGAATCTATGGAAAAATCAATAGGATCTCACTACCAGTGCTCTGACTCAACAAATAAAGCGGAGTCGATTTTTCACAACGTCTTGGAACGTGTTATTTGGTTGCTTTTCGATGAACTGTGTGTGCAATTACTCAAACATTTATCGACTGGTATATATTCTAATAAAATATTGTGACTGCTCCGATTCTCAGACGAGTAATTTCCTGACAGACATCAAGTGTAATCAATGCACTGCTGAGCTGATTTCTAGCCAGGCTAATTGCCCCGGCATAAGCGAGCGCATCGCTATGTTTTCTCTTCTACCTATTTGAGGATTCTGTTTATTATTAGACGACATTCTTTGAATGATTACAATCCCCATGTGAGCCGTGTGTATGTCTCATCACAGAAAATGTTTTCTTTGTACCAAAGGTCAGTACAGTTCCCCAGTGTTGGTGTAGACAGTGCGCTCGTTTTTCAGTCTTCTGCTCATATTTTCTTTGTTTTCGGTGTCTTTTTTTCCTCATCATTTTTTTAGAGAGTGAACAATTTTTTGAATTTTTTCAAACTTTTCATACAGCTTGTATTTTTTATTTATTTTTGTGTATATGCATATATTAATGACAACAAATAAAATAGTAGCCAAAAAAAATGTAATATACATGATGCTATTGAAATACTAAACCTAGAATGCCTGTTTTGGTTTATTTTGTATCAATTTCTCCCCGAATCATCAGTTTTTCTCTAAAGTGTCAGAACAAAGTCGTCAGGGATGAGAACGCACATTGACACACATACGCTGACAGCATTCAACCAGTACTTGCTCTGGGAAATGTCAATCAGAAGGGATAGAATGGTTCGAATATGCAAATGAGGTGGCATAACGTGCCCAAACTCTTGGTCACACCAACTTTCCTTCTGTTCTGAGTCTGTGTGCAGCAGTTGGTCCTGTAACACTATGTCTATGTAAGAGCAACATCATTGTAAGGACATGCCTTCACTTCCTGTAATACCTCCTGCTTGTCTGTAACTGCAGGTGGATCAGTCTTGATAACAGGCAGCAGAGAGCAAGTTGCAAGGAAAAGAGACACCTAGTGGCTAAAACTTTAAAATAAGTTTTCACTAAAAAAACAACAACACACTATTACTACTGCCTACGTTGGGAATCTAATAAGCATACATTTGCAGAAACAACAGTGACCATTTCATATTGATGTGCTAATACTCATGGACCATCCAATTGCTAAAAGTTTGGCCACCATAGTATAAAAATGTTATAATTGTCTAAATACAGTTGTTATCTTACAGCTGTCTTCTGTCCACATTTTTGGGCTGAAAAATCCAATTTTTTTTTAAAGTAGATGAGAATTTACAATTTCTCATGTACATTCTGCAGATATTTTCCATTCAGAAATTGATTTGCGGTATTGATTTTTCACCTGCCACTTGTAAACTTTGTGTATAAATATGAACTTTTAGTGTCGAATGTGGCACTGCAAACTCCCAAAAAAAGTTTAAAAAAAAACCAAGATATTTTAAACTTTCCTTGTTCCTATCAGTGTTTTCATGCCGGTCTCAATGTATCCAGGCCTCCTGTGGTGACATTTTGTCCTGTGGATGTTTCCAAAGCCCACGGTGTGCTACATTTCTATACCCATCTGTAAACATCGAAACTTTCAGAAAAAAAAGTAGAAATGGAGTTAATTTGAACTCCGTTTGTGTTATTGCAGTCTATGGCCCCATTGAAGGTTCATCTGAATCCTGTTTTTAGGGGATATTTGGTGAAACTCCATGACTCACCACAGAAACTAAATGTAAACAGGGCCTTAGTGTTGGGAAGTATGATTTTAAGTCAAGTCTTGGTATAGATAGCTAAGTAAATGGTATCCAATATTTATTCTACTACCTTATATAGTGCCATCATATTCCACAGCACAGTCACCATCGGGGCTCACAATCTACATTCCCTATCAGGATGTCTTTGGAGTGTGGAAGGAAACTGGAGAACCCGGAGGAAACCCACACAAACACGGGGAGAACATACAAACTCCATGATGTTGTCCTTGGTGGGTTTTGAACCCAGGACCCCAACGTTGTAAGGCTATAGTGTTAACCACTGAGCCACCGTGCTGCCCAAATACATGTAAGCTTGGAATTACATGATGATTTTTCTCAGAAATACAAACTTCTTCAGTGCTAGGATGATCACTATGATCTCATACTTGGAACGTCTGAAAAGATAACTCCATATATACGGTCACTGCTTGATGTAGGTCCCTTTAATATGGCACCATATGTTTGATGAAAAAAGGAAAGGGAGCCTGTATTAAATGAAAGATAATCCACTACCTGAAAAACCTCCTACCACATGAGACTGAGCACAGTGGAAACCAGTGTAATTATGTTTTTCAACCAGCCATAATGATATTTTTACAGCACTTCAGGAATCTGGTGATGTCATAGTACATTGAAGCCTATATTTTGCGGTCTTCCTTTCAGTACTGTTTAACAGTTTTACGTATTAAAATAATAATAATTTTCCTTTGCTTGGAAATCATTCCTGGAATAATCAGGCAGAGATCTCGTATTCTCATGGATGAAATGTGGTTAAATGTGTTTTTCCAGACATTTCCCCCGTTCTGGGGATTGATGACGTTAGTGCATGGATGAAAAGCACTGCAAACTTCACACATTACTGAGGATTGGGGTGTCAGTCGTGTTTCACCCAGTGAATCTGCCCTTTTATCCCTACTTTTGTTATTTTGCATGTGATTGTGTAGCTGTATATGCGTTTGATGACCCATAAATGTTGTAGAAATCTAGATCCATAAAAAGGCAGCCGACTGGCTAAGTAATCTTCCATACCGCCATTAATGGGGAGTCTGGGAACCATTAATAGATTCTACCTTTCCCCACACTTTGGAATATTTTAAAAAATGTAGGAAGCCACCAGTGTGCAAATGATATACTACCCTCTCAAGAAACTGGGATAAGTTGTGCAGACTCGGGTTCTTCTGAGGGACAAGGGTGGTTGCTTGAAAGTTTGCTTGGAGAAAGGTCACAATTTGAGTGTCTATGGTTTCCCCTTTCTTTCATCCTATGGTTTCCTTTCTGTATAATATAGCTTTACTTGTCAGCTGTCTCTTTCAGACATCTCTGACCTCCCCACACGTAATTTCCGTTCCTCTTATGACCTCTATCTTTGCTGTTTTGTTTGCTCCTCACAGAACCGTCTCCAAAGATTTCTCGAGTGCATCCACACATTCTATGAAAATTTCTAACACAACTGGTCAAACTATTGAAAACTTCAGTGCAACCTAATACAGCCCTGCAGCGGCTATTCTAACCTATGAGCCACGTTTAAGACGACCATACACATTAGATGGCCGTCAGATGAATAATGCTTCTTCCAAAGCCATCTCGGCTCACTCTCCCATACACAGGAGTGCTCGTTCGATTGATCGTTCGTGTTCTCTATGAGAGTGCCAGCGCCTGACATGTCTCCTGCTAGCTTATCTCTTGGAGAACAATGCAGTCCGTAATTGAACATCCATGATCGAAATCTTCCCCGACCATCTGTCGGCTGGCGCCCCCAAACACATTATGCCGTCTCCCGAAACTGTGTATGGGGGCCTTTACTCTTACCTGTCATTTTTCCCTTTCCATTGTACATTGTAAGCCCTCAACGCAGGGACGCCTATCTCTATCCAGTGGACTAGTCAGAAGACACAACTTCTTAAAATTTTCTATAGCCTAAAATACCAGTAGTTTTGTATTGAAAGATTACCGCCGAGCTTTTCATTTGATGCAAAAACCAATACTTCTCTCTGCACCAAGCCAAATGTTGGGCTAAAGTTGCCAGACAATTAGTTTATTGCGCTTGATATATACAGTATCTACCAGCGTAGTCTACAATATCAATGCTTGCATAGTTACAATCCCAATTCCAAAAAGTTTGGACGCTGTGTAAAATGTAAAGAGAACAAGAATGCAGTGACTTGGAAATCTCTTATAGCCATAATTTATTCACAACAGTACATAGAACATGGACGGGAAGATGAAAATTGGACGTTATCTATTTTATTTGAACACATTAACTCATTTAGAATTTTATGGCAGCAATATATCTCAAAAAAGCTGGGACAGGGCCATGTCTTACAGACTATTTTTACAAGTCTGTCAGTCTGTAAATGTCTGGGAAGTTAGGAGACCAATTGCTGGAGCTTTGGGAGAGGAAAGTTGGCCCATTCTTTTCTGATGTAGGATTCATGCTGCTCAACAGTCCTGGATCTTCTTTGCTGGATTTTTAATTTCATAATGCATTAATTGTTTTCCTTTGGTGAAAGGTCTGAACTGCAGGCGGACGTTGCATCGCCTGAACTTTTCTTCTGTGATGCCATGCTGTGGCTTAGCTTTGTCTCAAATATGCAAGAACATCACTAAAATATATGTTGTCAGGATGGGAACACATGTCGTTCTAAGGCTAAGTGCACACGATCAGGAATAATTGCGTTTTTTTCGCGGTTTTCCGCGTAAAAACGCGATAAAAACGCAAGCATTTAGCATCCTATACATGTTAATTGATTCCGCTGTTTTGGCCACATGTTGCGTTTTTTTCCGCGAAAAAAAACGCTTCGCGGAAAAAATAAGCAACATTTTCATTAATTTTGCGGAATGTAAAGCGGTTCATGTGCGTGTACCCAGGGTCTGGAGGAGAGGAGACTCTCCTCCAGCCCTGGGTACCATATCCTGGTAAAACAATAATTAAAATAAAAAATAATGATTTCTCACCTTCCGGCGGCCCCCGCAGTCTTCCCGCGGCCCCCGCAGCCTTCCCGGCCTTCAGCGATGCTCCCGGCAACTTCCGTCCAGGAGTGCTTTGCGAGAATCACCCAGATGGCATAGCGGTCTCGCGAGATGTACGTCATCGTGTGTTTTGTCGCAAAGCACTCCTGGGACCGGAGTTGCCGGAGCGTCACTGAGAGGCGGGAAGGCTGCGGGGCCGCCGGAAGGTGAGAATATCATTATTTTATTATTTTTTTTATTATTTTTACATTAGATCTCTTTATCTATTGATGCGGCATAGGCGGCATCAATAGTAAAAAGTTGGTCACACGAGTCAAACACTATGTGTGACTCGTGTGACCAACCTGTCAATCAGTTTTTTCAAGCGATGCTACAGATCGCTAGGAAAACGCTAGCATTCTGCAAGCTAATTACGCTTGCAAAACGCTATTATTCTGGCGGGAATCAGCATACAAAAAACGTGCGTATGTCCTGCGGGAGAAGTGCGGGATTGCCGCGGAAATTTCCGCGGCAATTCCGCAACGTGTGAACTTAGCCTAAGACCTCCATATAAGGCTCACCATCGGAAGTGCCTTTCAAGATGTGTCAGCTGCCCATGCCATAAGCTGGATGGTTCCTCTCCTGAGTCTGCTGGACACTGTGTCCGTAGTTTCCATAAAGAATTTTGCATTTGGATTTATCGGATCTCAAAACAGTTTTCCATGTTGCCTCAGTCCATTTAAATGAATTTTGTCCCTGAGAAGTCAACAGCTTGTCTGGATTTTGTTGAAATATGACTTCTTCTTTGCATGATAGAACATTAACTTGCATTTGTGGATAGCATGGTGAACTCTGTTCAAAATGATTTCTGGAAGTAATCCTGAGCCCATACAGTGATTTGCACAACTGAATCATGTTTTTTTTCAGTGCAGTGCTGCTTGAGGGCCCGGAGATCACGAGCATCCAATATTGCCTTCTCCCTTGTGCACATGGATTACTCCAGGATCTCTGAATCTCTTGATTTTATATACTCTAGATGGTGGGATATTCAGTCTTTGATATTTTACATTGAGGAACATTTTTCTCAAATTGCTCCACGATTGTTAGACGCAGATTGGTTGAATCTCTGACCATCTTTGCTTCTGAGAGACTCTGCCTCTGTAAAATGCTTTTTTTTATATACAAAGAAATGGGATTTAGTTGATTTTTCAGTAGTGCCAACTTTTCCAGCCTTTTATTAACCCTATTCTTACTTTGCTGCCATCATTTTCTAAATGAATTCATTTTTTCACATGAAGTAGAAAAATGTCTAATGTGCAACGTCTGCTGTGCATAAAATATGGCTATAAGAAATTTCCAAATCATTGTATTGTTGTTTCTTTAAATGTTAAAATACATCCCAACTTTTGTGGAATTGGCGTTCTGTCCTATATAAGTGAAGCATAGTATGGTGACATGTCTGTTCTACTAGTAGCCAAAACTGCACAATGTTTTCGATCAGAGGATGCACCAGACACAGAGTTAGAGTCCAATGTTTTTTTAAGGGGAGCTCTACCCTGGATAGATAGATAGATAGATAGATAGATAGATAGATAGATATAGATAGATAGATAGATAGATAGATAGATAATAGATAGATAGATAGTTCTGACTCTGTGCTTGAGACTAGTGCTGAAACTAGGAATGGGACCATGTTGAAGCATAGGACATTACCTGACAGCACCAGGCAGATCAGCTCTTTTTTGCCACTTGGACATAATAATAACACAATGTTCTCTGTGGTTTGAGATGCTGCGCGTGTTTATGTTGCACATGTAAAAAAAAGATGTCTCAGTGCTAGAAGTTGATATCTTTCTAATTTTTTATGAACTAATAATAAGTACTGCCTGCAGTGAATAATGTGGAACATTTTTGCATATTTGCACTGAACAGTTATCTATAATATGTTGATATTGCACGCAAAAAGGTATAAAGGGGTTGTCTAATGAAGACAACCTTTTAAAGGGAAGCTGTCAGCAGGATTGTGCACAGTAACCTACAGAGAGTGTCAAGTTGGCGCCGATCATATGGTTTATCCATACATAGTCTGGCACCCGGGTAGATATTCATGGCGTTAGGTGCACCCCATATATATCCTTTGCTGTTGGCGCCGATCTGACACTGTGTAGGTTACTGTGCACAATCCTGCTGGCAGCTTCCCTTTAAATCTAAGCAATCTAACAAGTCTATCACATTATTGCAGGTAAATTGGTTCAGATAACCTTGGCTATCCACTGGTATTGTCATTTTCCTTTGTGGGACAAGTTGTAAATGTAACGAAAAACTGATTTTTGCAAGATGAGTTGATGTTTTCACTGGTAACATTTTGGAGTAGACATGACATTTGTTACACATTTTTCCCTGCTCCTTACTGGGGTAGTTTTCTGTCTGCCATGTTACTATGCATGCGCACAGATCAGCGTTTTTACATACATCTTATATTACCCTTGCTTTCCCTCAACTCTCTAACGCTATTACATCTTGTAATTCCCTATTTAGGTTGAAACCATATTTAAGTTAAAATCATGCTCTCTCAGCAGGGCGGAAGTAAAGGACTGCAGTAGTTCAAGTCTCCTCTTAATATGCCCCATACTGAAATAAATGATGTATTCAGTCAACATGTGAAAATCTATTAAACTGTACAGATCACTCATTTAAAAAAAAAAATCTGCATTAGAATCTTAGGTGCCAGATAGTGTAAGTGTACTTTAATTAACAAAGTCACTGATATTGTTATTAGGAATTGTCATGTCAGATATGTAATTGTCCACAAGGAGAAACATTGCTCCTTTGACCCCAGTCAGAGGCCTCTCTCTCATAAAGCCAAATCAGATCTCTCGCTTTGCACTGAGGAATGGCAAACATCCCAAAGCACGTCTGCAAATTGAGATTATGATTTGGCTTATATCCTAAATTCCAAGGCTAGGCTCGTTAAAGGGTCTGTAAGGGAGATGTATAACATCAGTAAAATTACTTTGGTTTCAATTTGCCATCCCCAGGATTATTTGTACCCAAAGGGCATAACCTCTAGGTGTTTTGATTACAGGAATCCAGCACCTGTGTTTTTTTCACTGAGAGGTGTCAATCCTTACACCTTAGCCTAGTCAGCCAAAGAGTGGACTGATGGTCATTGTAGCCAGGCTGGATATTTCTTGATTACTATATGGAAGGGGGGGCAGTGGAGACCTAAAGTATTTAAAATGCATGGTGCTTGCCCCTAAATTAGCCCACAGTCCAAGCACAGACCTGAAATTTTAATATTATAATCTAGGTTGTCCTGGGAATGTGAGCCCAGGATCAACATGGGCTATGCAATAGGAAGATGTTCACATTCGGGGGTCAACTGTTGTTGGTTGTGATCCATAATTAATTTCTCCTTCCCTCAAGGAAACAGAGGAATAACTTTAGCTGAAAAGGTTTCTGTTATTTCTGCCTTTTTATTTTATAACTGTTTTGCAGATTTGTGTGTCGTTTTATTTTTATCTTTTTTTACCTTTTCTTGTAAACACTGTAATTTTTAAAATTAAAGATTAAAACTTTTATAAGTTGGGTACTTGTATCCTCTTAGGAATCTATAGCCTTCCAGAGAGTGTTTGACTATTTTGATTGTCTAACAGTAGCATATTTCACAGACTCATCACCCCGTGTGTTGATGACTGGTGGCAGTGTGTTGTGTAGTCGGGGTGTGTGGACTCTGCCAGGGTGTGACTTTGCAGCTTATAACAGAGGTTGAGTGAGCGGAGATAAATAAACCTGTGCAGGTGCACCCCATGTCACGTGCTGAGAAGTGTGTATGTGACAGGGTCGATATTGACTTTTAGAATTGCTACTTCCAATAGGTGGCACAAGATTTCAAGTCCTCTTCATTTCTGAAGAAGCAATTTGCACATTTAATTTCCCAGAGGAGCATTGCATGGCCTATAAGTCTCCATACTCTGGTATGTCAAGGATGTCACTCACCACAAGGAGAAGCATTAACCCTTAGACCCACCAGAAGAGATGACATCTCATCGTATAAATCACCATATCCTTAAGCCAAACAGGGGCCTCAGCAATTTTTTGCCTATATGGATGGGACGTCATCTCTACCAGTACCCTTCCTGGTGGAAAACCCTTGTATATTGCCGAGCCTTTAGTTGTCAATATTTTCAAATTTATAGGTAAATCTGTTCCTGAAAATATAACTATTGACTTAAAGCAATTTAAATAAAAAAAATGCAAACTACTATATCATCGGTTGGAAGGGTTTGGATGGCACAGCTGGCACTTCCACCAACAATGATTGGTACTGATTGTGGTATTTGTAACACCTCAAGTGACGATGCTGAAAAGAGCTTTACAATTTGGGATGTAATTTTCTCCTTATCACCCTGCTGTGGATAGGATTTACTTATAAGAGCCATGTTAATTAATTTGTTCATGCATACGTTTAACAAACACAAAAAAAGATCCCAGCGTAATTAATTTAAATTAAGACTAAAATTACCTTCCAAGTATGTTTAAGTGATTCCTGGTTTCAATATGCAAAAATGAAATGTCATAGTTATAATTAGTAATTTTCATACAACCGAGTATAAGTGGATTAGTGACTCTTACAGCTTTAAAGGGTCAGTAGCTGCAACAAATGAACGCCCTACACGCAGGCAGTTTACCTTTTTTGAGGAATTTCGCAGCTAAATTTGCTACACAAAGAGATTTACTCATAAAATAGTAATGGATCAGACATGTTTATACCAGCATTCCCTCTCCTGGTTGTGGGAAATGGCAAAATAATGTCTCTTATTAGACAAGAAAACTCAAGATCTTTTTACTCCCCAGATCGGTTAGCAGCTACTTGGTCTACTGGATGTACCCTACTGATTAGTATGTTCTTTAAAGGGATATCCACTACCAGGACAACCCCTTCTCAAAATGTTCGGCCCCCATAAAATAATAACGCTTACAGTATACTGCCCTCCTGTGTCCACCGTGTCAGCGCTCGCTCTCCCGGGGTTTTGGTGCGGTTGTTGTCACATGTGAACCCGGCGTCCAGTCAGCACTGGTGTCACTGTCCCCGCCTTCAGACAAATCGAACATGAAGAGGAAATCTGGTCCGCATCTGACCTCAGAATTTTTCTTCATGCTCAATTCGACAGGAGGCGGGGACAGTGACGCCGGTGCTGATTGGGCGCCAGCATCACGTGTCACAACAACAGCAAAGGAGAGCAAGTGTCAACACCGCAGGAATGGTGCCAGCACGGGGGTGAGTATAAGCTTTATTATTTTATGGGGACCAAGCATGGGGTATGAGAAGTTGGACAACTTATTTATCTCCTTCCTGACAATTTTCCCTTTTTGGGTTTTCGTTTTTTCCTCTTTTTCTTCCAAGAGTCATAACGTTTTTAATTTTTCAGTCAAAATAGACATATGAGGGCTTGTATTTTACAGGACGAGTTGCTCTTTTGAATGACACCATGTGATGCATTAAAAAGCAAAAAAAATTAAAACTGCAATTCAACAATTGTTTTTTTTATTTACAGTACCATGTTCATCATATGGTAACAAGTACTTGTGAATATGACTTTCCAGGACATTAATAATACTAAAACAAAAAAGGCAGCACTCTGTAGCGCCATAGCATACAAATATGAAAAATGAATTGCATTACTGCATTAGAAAAATGAAAATTTGAGAAAGTTAAGTGCATAAAATGGCAAATTTATGTGTACCTGGAAGTCACGTTAAGGCGTTTCTCGTTTTCCAGGACCTAAACCTAATGCCAATCCTCGCTTACGCTAAAGTCTTCATCTGTATGGAAACCTATGAATCCTCTCTTTAGACTGAAATCTACATCTCTGTGGAGGGGTAGTGGCCCTGCTGTGATTAAAAACGCCTGCGGCTAAGAGGCGGAGTGCTCAGTCAGAAGGCTAACAAATACAAATTTCAAAAAACTGACTGTCACATCCAAGCATAAACTAAGTGTGAACAGGTGCTTAACCTAGAGTCACCAACTCATAAAAAACTATGAGTTGGTGACTCTAGGTTAAGCACCTGCTCACACTTAGTTTATGTTTGGATGTGACAGTCAGTTTTTTTTAAATGAATAAGATGCTAAACATGTAAAGTTTTTTTATTTAAGTGCCAAAACAAATTTGTAAATTTGTGAAAAGAAAAAAAAAGTTTACTTTTGTCACGATTTTTTCAAGATCCGTATTGGTTTAAATTTTTGGGCAAAGGGGCTGTGTGAGGGCTTGTTTTTTGCACCTTAGCTGATATTTTTATTGTTATAATTTTTGGTAAATATGTTTGGATCCGCCTCTTATTACAATTTTTTATTTCAGTGTTGCTGTGTGCGAAAACGTTAATTCTAGCTTTTAGATTTTTTTTTCTGATTACATCATTTACCAATCAGGTAAATTATTTTATAGATCGAACTTTTACGGACTGTAAGATGGCCGCCGGACGCGTCCTTGAAGTGCATTAGAGCAGCAGGGTGATTTGCTGCTGAAGGAGAAAAAAAAAAAAATCTCTCTTTAAATCTTCTGCTTCAGCGAGTGTGAGCGAGCTGAGTGTGACCGGTGCGCAAGTGTGAACGGTGGTAAGTGTGACTTGAGATTCAGTGAAGAAGTATTTGAAAAACCTTTAATCAAATACCTGTGTGAATTGGTGTGAGTGGCTGAATTGTGGATTGCTGATGCCTTTCTACCTGTTCTATCTTTTGGGGCTTTTTTAACCTATTTTTTCTCTCTAAAGGAGTAATCTCTTATTTTACTATCTGTGTGTTTAAAGGTTTAAAAGGTTAACTATATTGCATTTAAATCTTGGTGTAGCTATATTCACAAGGGGTTAATTAAGGGTGGGGGTTCATAATTAAGGGTTTATAAGGGCCAGCTGGTTGGGGCTCAAGTCTTTTTGGAAGTGCATTAGAGCAGCAGGGTGATTTGCTGTTGAAGTAAAAAAAAATAAAAATCTCTTTAAATCTTCTGTTTCAGCGAGTGTGAGCGAGCTGAGTGTAACCGGGCGAAGTGCGAACGGTGGTAAGTGTGACTTGAGATTCAGTGACTTTGGATTCAGGGAGTTTCCAAGGGAGGATTTACTGAATTGCTGTTATATTTTATTAATACTTTTTATTTATTTTTACTTATCTTTGCTGTCTGGTGAAATCCCCATTAGGAATGTGCTCCACTATTGCCAATGCCATCCAGTGTACATCTTGCCACATGTATGCAGTCCTTGAACAGCCGGTCGAGGGTGCATACTGCTGTGGAGATGTGAGCACGTTGTGCATTTGGAAGCCCAAATTCTGGATCTAAATGTGCAGCTGGCAACACTGAGATCCATAGACAATATGGAAAGGGGTCTTCTGCTCACTGAGCAGACGCTCAATGGGATAGATGAGGGGGGGATGCTAGGGTGGAGCTGCAGGACACTGAAGTAGGAAGCTGGGTGACAGTTAGAAAGCGGGGTAGAGGGAAGAGCGCCAGGGAGGCTAGTCCTGATCTGGCACACCCAATAAGTTTGCAAAGTTGGCAGATGAGGGGGTTGTCAGTACAGGGGTAGCACTGCTGCAGCCAGGCATGTCCTCTGAAAGCCGGGGAGTGTCTGCTCCAGTAAGGGGGAATTAGGAGAGCAGGGCAGGCCAGACAGGTGCTGGTAGTGGGGGACTCAATTATTAGGGGAACAGATAGGGCAATCTGTCACAAAGCCAGGGATCGTCGAACAGTGTGCTGCCTACCTGGCGCTCGAGTCCGACACATCGCTGATCGGGTTGACAGATTACTGGGAGGGGCGGTGAGGACCCAGCGGTCATGGTGCACATTGGCACAAATGACAAAGTTAGAGGTAGGTGGAAGGTCCTTAAAGATGATTTCAGGGAATTAGGCTGCAAGCTTAAAGCAAGGACCTCCAACGTGGTATTTTCTGAAATACTGCCGGTACCACGTGCCACACCAGAGAGGCAACGGGAGATTAGGGAGGTTAATAAGTGGCTCAAGAATTGGTGTAGGAAGGAGGGGTTTGGGTTCCTGGAGAACTGGGCCGACTTCTCAGTTGGCTACAGGTTCTATGCTAGGGATGGGCTGCACCTCAATGGGGAGGGTGCAGCTGTGCTGGGGGAGAAAATGGCTAGAAGGTTGGAGGAGTCTTTAAACTAGGGACTGGGGGGGAGGGTATTCATTTTATAGGAGGGGAAGGCAGTACAGATAGAGACCTGGGCACAAATAATGAAATTGGGGGTGGGGGTGGCATGGGGGGTGGGGTTAGAACAGTTAATAATTTAAGAAAGAATAGAGGTTCAGAGAGATACATAAAGTGCATGTATACTAATGCCAGAAGCCTCACCAACAAAATGGCGGAATTAGAATTAATTTTGTTGGAACATAATTATGACATGGTGGGGATATCTGAGACTTGGCTGGATGAGAGCCACGACTGGGCGGTTAATTTACAGGGCTATACTCTGTTTAGAAATGACCGTAAAAATAAGCGAGGTGGGGGTGTGTGTTTATATGTAAAATCATCCTTAAAACCCATCCTGTGTGATATCTGTGAATCTAATGAAGATGTAGAGTCTCTGTGGGTGGAGATTAGGGGAGGGGGGAAAAATAATAAATTACTGATAGGGGTTTGTTATAAGTCTCCTAAAATAATGGAAGCAACAGAGAATATCCTCGTAAAGCAAATCAGATGAAGCAGCAACTCAAGGAGAAGTCATTATTATGGGGACTTCAACTACCCTGAAATACATTGGGGAACAGAAACCTGCAGTTCCAGCAAAGGTAATAAGTTTTTGGCAACTATGAGAGACAATTACCTTTCACAACTAGTTCAGGACCCAACAAGAGGGGGGGCACTGCTAGACCTAATATTATCCAACAGGCCAGACCGCATATCAAATATAAGGGTTGGGGGTCACTTGGGTAATAGTGATCACAAAATAATAAGCTTTCATGTATCCTTTAATAAGATGTGTAGCCGAGGGGTTACAAGGACACTAAACTTCAGGAAGGCAAATTTCCAACGGATGAGAGATGATCTTGGTGCAATAAACTGGGACGATATCCTGAGACATAAAAATACACAAAGAAAATGGGAGACATTTATTAGTATCCTGAATAGGACCTGTGCACAGTATATACCTTATGGGAATAAACATGCTAGAATTAGGAGGAAACCACTATGGCTAAATAGAGCTGTAAGGGGCGCAATAAGGGACAAAAAGAAAGCGTTTAGGGAATTAAAGCAAGTAGGTAGTGAAGAGGCATTAAATAAATACAGAAGACTGAATAAATTCTGTAAAAAGCAAATCAAGACAGCAAAGATTGAGGCAGAGAGACTCATTGCCAGAGAAAGTAAAAATAATCCCAAAATATTCTTTAACTACATAAATAGCAAGAAACTAAAAAATGATAGTGTTGGGCCCCTTAAAAATAGTCTGGGTGAAATGGTGGATGAGGATGAGGAAAAAGCCAATATGCTAAATGACTTTTTTTCAACTGTATTTACACAAGAAAATCCCATGACAGATAACATGCTCAGAGATAAAAAAAATTTCTCCATTAAATGTCACATGCTTAACCCAGCAGGAAGTACGGCGGCGTCTAAAAATCACTAAAGTTGACAAATCCCCGGGTCCGGATGGGATACACCCCCGAGTACTGCAGGAATTAAGTACAGTTATAGATAGACCATTATTTTTAATCTTTAAAGATTCCATAATAACTGGGTCTGTACCACAGGACTGGCTATAGCAAATGTGGTGCCAATATTCAAAAAGGGGACAAAAACTGAACCTGGAAATTATAGGCCAGTGAGCTTAACATCTACTGTGGGTAAAATCCTGGAGGGTTTTTTAAGGGATACTATATTGGAGTATCTGAAGCTGAATAACCTCATGACACAGTATCAGCATGGGTTTACGAGGGACCGTTCTTGTCAGACTAATCTGATAAGCTTTTATGAAGGGGTAAGTTCAGGACTGGACCAAGGGAATGCAGTGGACGTGGTGTTCATGGACTTCTCAAAAGCTTTTGATACAGTGCCACACAAAAGGTTGATACATAAAATGAGAACAATGGGGATAGGGGAAAATATGTGTAAGTGGGTTAAGAACTGGCTCATAGATAGGAAACAAAGGGTGGTTATTAATGGAGCACACTCGGACTGGGTCACGGTTAGCAGTGGGGTACCACAGGGGTCAGTATTGGGGCCGCTTCTCTTTAACATATTTATTAATGACCTTGTAGGGGGCATACAGAGTAGTATTTCAATATTTGCAGATGACACTAAACTCTGCAGGGTAATAAATACAGAGGAGGACAATTTTATATTACAGGAGGATTTATGTAAACTAGAAGCTTGGGCTGATAAATGGCAAATGAGCTTTAATGGGGATAAATGTAAGGTCATGCACTTGGGTAGAATAAATAAGATGTATAATTATGTGCTTAATTGTAAAACACTGGGCAAAACTGTCACTGAAAAAGACTTGGGTGTATGGGTGGACGACAAACTCACATTTAGTGGCCAATGTCAGGCAGCTGCTGCCAAGGCAAATAAAATAATGGGATGCATTAGACGAGGCATAGATGCTCATGAGGAGAACATAATTTTACCTCTATACAAGTCATGGTGCGACCACACTTAGAATACTGTGTGCAGTTCTGGTCTCCGGTGTATAAGAAAGACATAGCTGAACTGGAGCGGGTGCAGAGAAGAGCGACCAAGGTTATTAGAGAACTGGGGGGTCTGCAATACCAAGACAGGTTATTACACTTGGGGTTATTTAGTTTGGAAAAACGAAGGCTTAGGGGTGATCTTATTACAATGTACAAATATATGAGGGGACAGTACAAAGACCTTTCTAATGATCTTTTTACTCTTAGACCTGTGACGGGGACGAGGGGGCATCCTCTACGTCTGGAGGAAAGAAGGTTTAGCCATAATCACAGATGCAGATTCTTTACTGTAAGAGCAGTGAGACTATGGAACTCTCTGCCGTCTAATGTTGTAATGAGTGATTCCTTACTAAAATTTAAGAGGGGACTGGATGCCTTTCTTGAAAAGTATAATATTAGAGGCTATATTCACTAGTTTCCTAGATACAGCGTTGATCCAGGGAGCTAGTCTGATTGCTGTATGTGGAGTCGGGAAGGAATTTTTTTCCCCAATGTGAAGCTTACTGTTTGCCACTTGGGTTTTTTTTGCCTTCCTCTGGATCAACATGTTAGGGCAGGTTAGGATAGGATATGGGTTGAACTAGATGGACTTAAAGTCTTCCTTCAACCTTAATAATAAATAAATAAATGTATCATCGCGGTTGGGAGCTTCGGTGATGTGAGCTCGGAAAGCACATATTGTGCTGAGAGAGTTATTAGGCCATTCCAGGGCCGGGTTTTACGAGCAGATGGGTGGGAATGACGGATCACATATCCTCACCCCATGGGCGTGGTTTTGTAGATAAAATGGAGGCCGAGTGTCTCATTCAGTGTCTGTGACTGGAGTTGTGGAGACCTCCAGTGTGGTTGCCAAAGACACTGACCTGTGCGGGCGGACCCCCAGTGCTATACGGACTTTTTATTTTCTGTTTGTTTTCACTTTGTGCCGGAGAAGGCTGTTCTTTTGTTTCCTTGTGCTTAAGCAGGTTTATGAAGTTAACTAGATGGTGGCCCGATTCTAATGCATCGGGTATTCTAGAATATGTATGCGGCCGACCGTGCGCACCTAAGCAGTGAAGCAGTGTTTAAATGGGTTATGCACTACTTTAAATTAACGTTGCTGTGTATCTCTCCAGGGCACCGAATGAATTTTGTTATGACGTCACGTTGTGAATAGTGCTTGTGACAACATCGCAGACGACGCACAGCTAGCACGTAATTTTCCCGGCTGCAGCCGGCTGTTGTTTCCGCTGACTTGGGCGCCACATTTAAATAGCGCCCGCGACCAATCAACGATCTTGCAGACAAATTCAATCACCGCTGTGCTGATTTGTCGTGGACGCTATTTAAATGTGGCGCCCAAATCGGTGATTGGTCGTGGGCAGTGTCCGCGACCAATCAACACAGCACTGTTTAACGTTTGCGGCAAGATCAGTGATTGGTCGCGGCCGCAATTTAAATGTGGCGCCCAAATCAGTGATTGGTCGCGGGCAGCGTCCGCGACCAATCAACACAGTGGTGTTTAAGTTTAGTGGCAAGATCGTTGATTGGTCGCGGTGAAAGACCGCGACCAATCATCGAATTGTATTGTGAGGACCAGAGAGCGCCGCTGCCTATGTGGCTACTTCCGCTGCGAGAACCCGGGACATGAGCGGGCGCTCGCAGCAGAAGTATCCCGACCCGCAGCGCCGCTCCCTGGTCCTCTCTTGACATCCTAGCCGCATGGATGTCAGCGCCGCTGCCTGTGCGGGTACTTCCGCTGCGAGAACCCGGGACATGAGCGGGCGCTCGCAGCAGAAGTATCCCGGTCCTCCCTTCCGCATGGAGGTCAGCGGTGCCGTCGGTCGAGGTCCTTCTGCTGCTAGCGGCCGGGAGATGAGCGCCACGTGCCGGTCATCTCCCCGCTGCCTCGCCGCTGACCTCCGTCCCGCAGATGAGCCGTTAACGGCCGCCATTTTTTGTGAAATCCCGCGGCGCTGATTGGCCGCTGCCGGACCAATGAGCGACGCGGGATTTCCTGGACAGACAGACCGACCGACCGACAGACAGACAGACGGGATAAGACAATTATATAGTAGATAAACCTAACAGGACATTTTTTTTATCAAACTGCTTCCTGTGCCTACCTCAACCGCAGCTGAGTGAGTACAAAACCCTACAGGACGTAGTGATACCAAATATGTATTTTTTTTAATGTTTTTATTTCTTTTTCCATTTCAAATTCAGGAATTTTTTTTTGTTTTGTTTTTTTATACTGGTCCGCATGTGGTAAAATTGATAAGCCAGTTTTACTCTTTGGGTCAGTCCGATTACAGCGATACCACATTAATATAGTTCTTTATGTTTTGGTGCTTTTACACAATATATACTATTTTCTTAGAAAAAATAATTATTTTTGCATCACTTTATTCTAACAGCTATAACTTTTTCATTTTTCTCCTGAAGGAGCAGCATTTAGCGGGTTGAACTGCCGGGAGCGGTGTTGGCACCGCTCCTTGCAGTCAGCGCCGGCTGCCAGCTGTCATATCAGCTAAACACCCAGTGGCTATCGCCCATGCACAGCTTCTGTTCACGGGCGATCTCCATGTCGTATGTAACGGGTCTGGTGGGTGGAACTACTGACGAGACAGGTCAGGTTGGTGGAACCACAAAGCTTTATTATACAAGAGATTTTACTTGTAAGAGAGCGGGTGGCACCTGGGAAAAGGGCAGGGATTCACGGCAGAGGATATAGGTAATTTCTGGACAGGCAGGTTTGTCACAGCAAGTGACCAAGGAAGTCTCTGGGCAGGCAGGTTGTAACGGTAAGTAACCGAGGCAGTCTCTGGACAGGCAGGTTGTCACGGCAAGTGACCAAGACAGTCTCTGGGACAGGCAGGTTGTCACGGCAAGTGACCAGGCAGTCTCTGGGCAGGCAGGTTGTCACGGCAAGTGACCAGGCAGTCTCTGGGACAGGCAGGTTGTCACGGCAAGTGACCAGGCAGTCTCTGGGCAGGCAGGTTGTCACGGCAAGTGACCAGGCAGTCTCTGGGCAGGCAGGTTGTCACGGCAAGTGACCAGGCAGGCTCTGGGCAGGCAGGCCGTCACGGCAAGTGACCAGGCAGGCTCTGGGCAGGCAGGTTGTCACGGCAAGTGACCAGGCAGTCTCTAGACAGGCAGGTTGTCACAGCAAGTGACCAGGCAGACTCTGGGCAGGCAGGTTTGTCATGGCAAGTGAACAACATTGCTGGGCACCTCATTAAGGAGGAACCCTTATATAGGGTGGGTTCGCATTGGCTGGAGATGATTTGGAAAATGCGCGGGCTCCTTAAGAGCGGGGGAGGTGCGGGCGCGCGCCCAAAGGCCAGTGCAGGGAAGGACAGCGGGACCAGCAGGGGGAAGGAGGCGCCATAGGCGCAGAGGGGGTTGGGAGCACTAGGCGCTGAGCGCAGGTGAGGAAGCGCGTCCCGTCTGGCAGCAGGCAGGGACCGGGGCTACAGTACCCCCCCTTAGCCCCCCTTTTTAGGCAAAAGAAATTTGTGGTAAGAGGGGCAGGATTTTCCCTCCCGGGGTTCCCAGGTTCTCTCCTCGGCCAAACCCCTTCCAACCACCAAAAAATAAGTCTTTCTTCCTAACCCTTTTTGTGGCCAAATTTCTCTACCTACAAATTTCACATCAGCAGACACGGGCAGGAGGTTCCTTAGATTTAAAAAAAGAGTTAAGAACCACAGGTTTGAGGAGAGATACATGAAAAGAATTAGGAATTCTCAAATTGGGCCGGAGTTTAAATTTTAAAAGGACCCCGGGTTGATCTGTGATGATTAAAAGGACCGTGAACCGAGGACCTAATTGTAGGACGGAATTTTGAGTGAAAATATTTGGACGAAAGCCAGACGTTTTCCCCAGGCGGAATTGAGGAGGATCCAGGTTTTTTGTCAGCAGTTTTTCATGCCTCGGATGACTGAATGAGTGCGGACGGGTACTCTCCCAGAGGGGAGATTCTCAACCAGAGATTCCGCAGCTGGATTGTCCACAGGATGGAAACGGGAAGGGTCGGGGTGCTGACCGAAGACTACAAAAAACGGAAACTTGGGGAAATTCGCTTAAGATTTATTGTAGGGAATTGGCCCAAGGCAGGAGCTCCACCCAGAAGAATGGTGGGCTTAACGAAGTGCGAAATTGGTCAAATTCTGATTTATTCGTTCAACTTGCCATTGGACTGTGGGGGTAAGCGGGGAAAAAATCGGGTGCTTAGCAATTACAGTGGCTCTCGAAACGTGAGGTGAACTGAACCCAACGATCCGACACAATGTCAGGCAGACATGAAGACGGAAGATGGGCGGATAAAGTCTTTAGCCAACTGGGGGTGCAGCGGAAAAACGGCGAGGAATGAGTGGCCATCTTGGAAAAGCGGTCAGCGCCCCCCCAAATGCCGTCAACCGGCAGAGAGGGCAGATCTGTTATGAAGTCCTGGCTATATGCTGCCGGGGGCGGCGGGGTACAGGGGCGGAAGAAGACGGCCGGTGGCGGGTTCGGAAACTTTTGTTGCGGGCACAGGAAACACAGGCAAAAAAAACAAATCTTGTCTTTGTACAGGGTAGGCCACCAATAATGCCGGGTAAAGTTGGAGGGTCTTTTTTGACCGCGTGGCCCGAGTTTGAGATGACCCCAAAGTAGGATTCTCTTCCGTCGGTTTTTTTGTACGAACTCTTACCAGGAGGGAGACGATTTAGACTCACGGAGCCACCTACACTTCTTGGGGTCGAGTATGTTTAGGCTCATCTTCGAGATCCGACACCGGAAGGCCCCGGCAAGGCTCCCCTTGCGTTTTTGTCCTGGGCGAAAATGCAAAAGAAAATCGAAGCGGGCAAAAAACAAGGCCACCGGCTTGGCGAGGGTTTTAAGTCTCTGGATGCTGGAGTTGCCAGATTTTGTGGCCGTGTAAAGATACCGGATGAAGAGCCCTCGAGTAGGTAACGCCATCCTCCTGCCCCACTTAATGGCCAATAACTCCGATCTCCTTGGGTATTGCCTCGAGGAGGGAGAAGAGTTTGGAGAAGAAACCGAGGTACCTTTCCCGGATGGCGATTTTTGGGTAAAAACCGCTCCGGCCCAGTGAGGAAGCGTCCACCTCCGGAAGAAAGCTTGTTGCCCTTTCGGGCGATGCAGCACTGGGCGGAAGAAGGCTTTGAGAAAGGAAGGCCCTCTGCTTCGGTGGCCCTGTTTGGGGTTGCTCCTTGCGAGGAGCGCTGAGTTGGAGCAGTCCTGGAAGAGAAGTGCGGTTGAAGGACGGAATGTTAGGAATCCAGGAACCGTGAAAGGCTTAACCCCTTGGTCGGGGCCACTTTCGATGGCAGACAATTTTTCCGGATCCATTCGTGGCCTGTCGGAAATGAGTTAGCCGAAACGGAAGCGTGTTGCTCAAAGAGGCACTTTCTATTTGGGAAGAGGTGATTCTGTGAGCCTGAGCAGCCGACGAAATCCTCGGTGAGACTGAAGATCCGGAAGAAGACCAAGATGTGTCAAGGTACCCCAAGCAGGAATAGAGGAGGTCCCGGAAGATGCGTTGACCACCCCCTGAAACGCTGGAGCTTACAGAGACCAAAGGGCATCACCAAGTACTCGAGTGGCCGTCGGGTGTTGAATGCCGTCTTCATTCATCTCCTCGCGGTACGAACCGGTTGTAGCTCCCGAGATCTGGTTTGGTGAAGACTCTGCCCTCTAAACGATCAAACAGTTTGGAATGGGGAAGGGGTACTTATTCTTCACGTATCGAAATTTAGGCCTCTGTAGCAATACGGGACGGAGAATCCGTCTTTCTTTTAACGAAAAAGAACTCTCCCGTGGGGATAGATTTGGATGAATCCTTTGCTAAAGTTCTCCTCGATTATTCGGAATCGACCTGGTTCAGCAGCAGACAACGGGTAAATCGCCCACGGGGAGGCGTAGTACGGGGAACAGTCAATGGGCAATCTTTGGTCTATGCGGGGGTAATGTCTCTGCTTCCTTTTTATTAAGCCACAAATACCAATAGGAATCGGGAGTCCTGGTAGATTAGAGGTGTAGGGAAGAAGGAGGGATGGACGGACCGACACGTTTTATGACAGTCCTTCCCCAGCGGAAAACCTCTCCTTCTGCCATCGAGCAAGGTGATGTTTTTGGAGCCAGGAGACCTATAAGAAAGCATGAGAGAGTCCAGCCGAACAGAAGAGATGCTTCGAAGAACATTCCACCTGAGGGTTTGACTCGTGATAATCGGATGGGCGAGGTGGGGCCCCCATCCACCGCGCAAAGATACAGGTTCAACAAGAGGTTTGGGGGAATGTGATACTTTCACTAAGCCTGTGACACGGATTCCAGCTGCTCCAGAATCAAGTTGGGCATTTCGAATGGCGGTTCTTAGATCAGAATTGAAACCGACGCGCAGGGAGAAGAGGATTTATTTTTGTCTAGATTGACCTTCCGAGCGAACTAGAACAGGCGTTTTCCCGAACTTCTCGGACAGTTTGGTCCCAGTGCTCCTTACTGCCGCAGTAAAGCACTTTTCGGAGGCGTGAGTCCGACGGGCTTTGACCATCTTGGTTGGGACCTAAGGTCAGCAGTGTGCCCTGGGGAAACGGAAGAAAGGGTTTTAGATCTCTGACAGAGGGTGCAAGATGGGAAAATCTTTTTTCGGGTGATCTCTTTGGCCGTTTCCTGGAACCTAGTCATTCGATTGGCAAGATTAATTAAATATCTAAGGGTTGGAAAGTCTCGCCGGCAAGTTGCTTTAATACGGCCGGACGACCCCCCGAAGACGAAATTGAGCTTCTTTGCCCAAGTAGTTCTGAGGCTAAAGTCCGGAAAACCGTATGGCTATTGCCAACTTTTTTGAGCTCTCTGACGGAGCGCAGCAGTGTGCAGAGGAGTCTTGTCCAGGTTGTCGAATACCTTCCGG
>JARQOD010000006.1:400220695-400264592 GCA_033576555.1 Oophaga sylvatica | reverse complement strand
CCATATAGGAATTGTAATGGCTGCCATATCCATAGTATTTGTTACCCATGTTGGTGATCACGACATATCATAAACAGCTGAATTTAATGCAAAAAAAAACTTTACGTAAATGGTATTAAGAAATGTGGAAAATGCAAAATTGTGATAAAAAATAAATCACAGTTTTTTGTTCACTTATTGATAACATAAAGCATCTGTTTGTTTCTATGGAGCGTACACATTTTAGATACGTAACTTCACTATGATGCGTAAGTTCCACAACCTCATCACTGACTGGCATTACAAGAAGGATCCGAGGGACAAACCTGTGGAAATATTAGGACGTTTCCCAATTATGTCCATATAAGAGATTCAGAGGGAAAAGGTGACAGAATAGGAAACATTACATTACTTCACACGGTCAGCAAAAATGTTCCATATTTCGTTGAAACAGTCTTAGAAATTAGTCTTGAGGTTCTCGCTGTGCTCATGATCTAATATTTTAGTTCTAAATGCAATATTACACTTGTGCTGAACAGACATTTAATTCTGTTCAACATTTTACCATTGACTCATTAAAGGGAATCTGTCAGTAACATTTGCCCTAGGGAAGTAGAGGTATTGGACGTTAGGGCAGTGTAAAACCTTTCCTGTTTTGCCGCTATCTTGTGCTCGTTTGTTGTTATTTTTTTTCTTTCATGCAAATGATCTTCACAAGTGCACTTGCAGTCCATGGTTCCTTTTGTTTTCTTCCCGCCAATGACTCTCCTGCTTGATGACTGAGAATGAAGGGTTTGCCGCATAACATCACCTCTGCTGTCCACCGTCAATCAAAAAAGCAAAGAGTGCGTCGGTAGGGAGAAACGAAAAGGAGCTGAATACTGCAAGTACACTGATGTGCCCAGCAGTGCACTTGCAAAGCTACTCTGCATATTAATATAAGATGAATTTCACTACCAGAGTGTACTGCCCTCCACTTCTTGATTGACAGTGAAGAGCAGAGGTGACATTATGCAGCAGAGATTCTGTCACCGTTGTCATTCCTGTAGCAAGTGCAGTGCTGGCAGGGACAAGTGAAGCCGAGGACTGCAAGTGCACAGATGTGTCTATAAGAGGAATAACAATGTCTACCAGTACATATAAATTAATGTTGTGGTCCTTTCTATATATTAACAGTCCTAAACGCCTGAAGGCATTTTGGCCCTAGATAGTTTAGGTAATGCAATTAATACCAATCTGAGTCATGCCACATATCAGTATACTTTGGTGAAAGATGTATAGCAATGGATACCTACAATCGGTGATTGGAAGTATTCAGAAGCAGACAGGTTCTCTGTCGTCCTGTATTGTGGAATATGTCTTGATAATTTGCTCTGTCCTGGAAAGACTTAGTTCCAGGTAACTGATCCCAGCAATTCCATGCAGTTTAAGTTAACATGTCCTATTAAGCCAATAGATGAGGCAGAGATTCAGGGACAAGTCATTATTATGGGGGACTTCGACTGCCCTGATATAAATTGGGGAGCAGAAACCTACAAGGACATCAAAAGAAACAGGTTTTTGACAACAATGAAAGACCTTTATCTTTCACAACTGGTACAGGACCTTACAAGATGTAGGAGACTCTTCTCGACCTAGCTTTAACCAATAGGCTAGACGGATCAAATGTTCGGGTTGGGGGGTCACTTGGGTGATCACAAAATAAATACGTTTTCACATATCCTATAATAAGATCTATAGTAGAGAAGCTCCAAGGATACTAAACTTCAGGAACGCGAATTTCCATTGCTTAAGAAAATGATCTTAGTATCATAAACTAGAACAATGTCCCTGAAAATAAAAATACACAAAGAAAATGGGAGACTTTTATAAACATCCTGAGTGGGATCTGTGCACAACATATACCCCAAGGGAATAAACGAGCTAGAAATAAGAGGAAAACCACTATGGCGAAATAGAGCTCTAAGGGCAAATGACAAAAAAAAGCATTTAGAAAATTAAATCAAGAGAATAGTGATGATGAAGCATTAAATAATTATAGAAAAAATTGTGTAAAAAAAAAACAAAAAAACAAGACATCAAAGGATTGAGGCAAAGAGACTTGTTGCCAAAGTAAGTAAAAATAATCCAAAAATATTTTTTAACTACCGGTACATAAAAAGTAAGAAACCCAAAAATGATAGTGTTGGCACCATCACAAATAGTATGGGTGAAGTAGTGGAAGAGGAAGAGAGAAATTCCAATCTGCTAAACTCTGTTTTCTCTACAGTATTTATACATGAAAATCCCATGACAGACGACATGATCAGATACTAAAAATTCTCCACTAAATGTCAACTGCTTAACCCAGCAGGAAGTAAGGCTCCGCATCAAAATCACTAAAGTAGACAAATCACTGGGCCCGGATAGCAAGCACCCCCGAGTCCTGAAGGAATTAAACCATCGCACGACCAGCTCTACGCTTTCCTAGTGTATCCTCACCCATCCCTGTAGACTGTGAGCCCTCGCGGGCAGGGTCCTCTCTCCTTCTGTACTCATGTGTCCCTTGTCTAGCACGTTTATTGTACCTGTCTATATTTTCCCTTTTCATATGTAAAGCGCCATGGAATAAATGGCGCTATATAAATGTGTAATAATAATAATAATTAAAGAGGTTGTCCGACCCTGACATTTTTTTAAGCTCATCTGTGCTGTATTATAACCCCTTAACAACCGCCAATACGCCTTTTAATGGCAGCAGTTAAGGGTGCTTATTCCTCAGCGCCGCTTTTTAAATGGCACTGAGAAATAAGAGTATAGCGCAGCCCAGCATCCAAAAATCTCAGGGGTCTTGGCAACCGGGGATAGCCGAGACCCTGGAGAACATGATTCGGGTCAGTTTTTACCGTCCCCGGTGTTGCGATTACCGTTATACACCGAATTACCGATTAACGGCGACCGCAAAAAAAGTCAGATTTCCCATTAATTTCTCTCTCCTCTGATATGATCTAGCTTACCAAAGGAGAGAGAAATGGCATCCCCGAGCCCCACCCCGGTACCTCCGGTGTCCCTGGACCCTCCGGCTCTGTCCCCCGGCCCTCAGCATCTTCTTTCAGGAAGAAAATGGCGGACGCATGTGCAGTGCACCCGCCGAGATTTTCCGGCTGGCACCTGGCAACAATAGGAGATTTTTCCTATTGGTTCATTTTGATCACTGTGATAGACCCTATCACAGTGGTCAAAATAACAAAATAGTAAATCAAACCCCCTTTCTCACCCCCTTAGTTAGGTAAAAATAATAAAATTTAAAAAAATGTATTTTTTTCCATTAGGGTTAGGGTTGGGGCTAGGGTTAGGGTAGCAGCTATGGTTAGGGTTGGGGTTAGAGTTGTGTTGGGGTTATGGTTGTGTTGGGGTTATGGTTATGATGTTGGAGTGGTGTTGGGGTTATGGTGGTGTTGGGGTTATGGTTGTGGTTGGGGGTGTGTTGGGGTTAGGGTTGGGGATAGGGCATTGTTAGGGTTGGAATTGGGGGGTTTCCACTATTTAGGTACATCAGGGGGTCTCCAAACACGACATGGTGCCTGCCATTAAGTCTGGCCAATTTTGCGTTCAAAAAGTCAAATGGTGCTCCTTCCTTTCTGAGCCCTAAACAGTGGCTTTTCCCAATATACGGGCTATCGGTGTACTCAGGACAAATTGCCCAACAAATTTTGAGGTCTATTTTCTCCTGATACCCTTGTGAAAATAAAAAAGTTTGGTTCCAAAGTAAATTTTTTGTGAAAAAAGTAAAATGTTCATTTGTTCTTGTGAAGTACCTGAAGGGCTAATAAACTTCTTGAATATGGTTTTGCGCACCTTGAGGGGTGCAGTTTTTAGAATGGTGTCACTTTTGGGTATTTTCTGTTATATTGACCCCCAAATTTACTTCAAATGTGAGGTGGTCCCTAGAAAAATGGTTTTGTAAATTTTGTTTAAAAAAATGAGAAATCGCTGGTCAACTTTTAACCCTTAGAACTTCCTAACAAAAAAAATTGTTTCAAAAATAGTGCTGATGTAAAGTAGACATGTGGTAACTGTTATGTATTAAATATTTTGTGTGACATATTTCTCTGATTTAAGGGCATAAAAATTCAAATTTTGAAAATTGCTAAATTTTCAAATTTTTTGCCAAATTTCCATTTTAAACAAATAAATGCAAGTCATATCGAAGAAATATTACCACTGTCTTGAAGTACAATGTCACGAAAAAAACAATCTCAGAATCAGCGGGATCCCTTAAAGCGTTCCAGAGTTATAACCTCATAAAGTGAGAGTGGTCAGAATTGTAAAAATTGGCTTGGTCATTAAGTACAAAATTGGCTCTGTCACTAAGGTGATAATATACAACACCCTTATACATTTTGTTTTTTGTTTTCATCTTTTTTTCCTCCTGAATTTCACTTCATTACCTGCACCCACTTTGTTTACCTGCAGCTCTACCAAACTTAACACCTCCCTGTGCTTTAACCTCACAGTCAGAGGTGGCCCTGCCCAGTCTCAGTGTCCAGCACAGCCCTCTGCACACTCATTGGCTGTCAGTAATCTGCCCCTTCGCTGACCTCTGTCATCACTCCAGTACTGGAAATAACAGAGCAGTGATCCTCATCTGTGAAAAGTAGCACAATCACTACATGCCAAACCACATCCATAGTGGTGATAGAGCTTCACATGTCTCCACATTACCTCTGACATATGAGTACTGTGAAGTGAAAAGTCTATGGTGATGTGTGTGTGTGCAAGAGTGTAAATGAGTGTGTGTACATATCTACATATATCCCCCCGACGAAGTTATGGTAAGGTCCAAAACGCGCGTCGGGGTTTGGAGCTGCAATCCTCAACACAGCACAGCCTCTTGGTATGTACCCTCATTAGCATATGTGCTATGCAGCACACATTTGCTAGTCACTCGGCTTTCACTATAGGCTTCCCACTGATAGGATACATTTTCTATGGCAACCTTTCTATCTATTACATATACTTGTAGTATTTACACTACGGGTTTTACAACCTTGAATGCTATACCTTTTTGATTACCTAGAAATTGTAAACCAGTGAACATCTCAGTTTGGCATTTACACCTGTATGCTAGATTTTTTGCTATTATTCTTTCACTTTATATCCACAAGATAGTCCAAAGCTGTATCTAATCATTATAGAAGCTGGCACTCATCATCATATATAGCTTCAAAAAATGTGGATAAACATAACCACAAAAAGTGTTCCAGCAAGGTAAGTATAAAAAATCAATCTTTATTAACAAATAACATACAATAGTAAAAATCAATAAAAACCTAACAAAAATGCCCAGTAGGAGGTATATAACGCATTATCATAACATTAACATGATGTATCAACGGTCAAAAGGCCGATATGTACTATAAGGGAACACACTCCCTAAAAAGACTCCAACAACGAAAGCCCTAGTATATATATATCAACATGAATATACTGTCACTCAAATGAGATGAATGCCCACTATGCTAGTAAAAAATGAATGGACTCTAATAAGAGCTCCACTAAACGGTTAACAGTGACTAGCCAACGTGTATAATCGGGCTGAAAATAACAGTCCTAGGCACACATCAATGAACTGTCACTCAAAAGAGATGAACGCCCACTGTGCTAGTAAAAAATGAATGGACTCAAATAAGAGCTCCACTAAACGATTAACAGTGACTAGCCAACATATATGATCGGGCTGAACATAACAGTCCTAGGCACAAATCAATGGCTGAAAATAACACAATAACATAAGTGGGAAATCCATCGCGAATAAACCAGTAATTACCTAAGGAATGGACGTGCTGAAGTCTGTGGCGTTACCTCCTCCACCCCAACGCGCGTTTCGCTCAAGCTTCTTCCGGGGGCGTGTTTAGACATGGGTGATCACTTATTAAATAGCAGAAGGCTACCAATGGGAAAGCTAAAATTAACATAGGGAGTGCCGTGTTTAGCGTCATCCATCTGACCTCATCGGCGCATGCGTGGATCTGTGCTGCTGGATGGAACATTACTTCCTATAACATGCTCCTTGGAACGCATGCTGGAACGCATGCGATCCAATGCTGGAGCATGTATGGAAGTAAACAGCGCAACTGGATACCTCGCAAGCGCTCCTGTAGAGGAGACGCCACATTACTATGCGTTCCAAGGAGCATGTTATAGGAAGTAATGTTCCATCCAGCAGCACAGATCCACGCATGCGCCGATGAGGTCAGATGGATGACGCTAAACACGGCACTCCCTATGTTAATTTTAGCTTTCCCATTGGTAGCCTTCTGCTATTTAATAAGTGATCACCCATGTCTAAACACGCCCCGGAAGAAGCTTGAGCGAAACGCGCGTTGGGGTGGAGGAGGTAACGCCACAGACTTCAGCACGTCCATTCCTTAGGTAATTACTGGTTTATTCGCAATGGATTTCCCACTTATGTTATTGTGTTATTTTCAGCCATTGATTTGTGCCTAGGACTGTTATGTTCAGCCCGATCATATATGTTGGCTAGTCACTGTTAATCGTTTAGTGGAGCTCTTATTTGAGTCCATTCATTTTTTACTAGCACAGTGGGCGTTCATCTCTTTTGAGTGAAGGTTCATTGATGTGTGCCTAGGACTGTTATTTTCAGCCCGATTATACACGTTGGCTAGTCACTGTTAACCGTTTAGTGGAGCTCTTATTAGAGTCCATTCATTTTTTACTAGCATAGTGGGCATTCATCTCATTTGAGTGACAGTATATTCATGTTGATATATATATACTAGGGCTTTCGTTGTTGGAGTCTTTTTAGGGAGTGTGTTCCCTTATAGTACATATCGGCCTTTTGACCGTTGATACATCATGTTAATGTTATGATAATGCGTTATATACCTCCTACTGGGCATTTTTGTTAGGTTTTTATTGATTTTTACTATTGTATGTTATTTGTTAATAAAGATTGATTTTTTTATACTTACCTTGCTGGAACACTTTTTGTGGTTATGTTTATCCACATTTTTTGGAGCTATATATTCTTTCACTTTGCATATATATGGTTACTTATGTGATTTTCAGTTGCTGCTGGCACTTTATATGATCCTTTTTGATACAGAAGTCCATATTTTGTGAACTAATATACTTTACTCTTACTACTGTTCATACTTTACCATTCGTTCGCATATATATGGTCACACTTGTATTGTTCGACTTTTGCTGTCACTTTATACTTTATTGACATTATTATGGGTACAATGTAATTTTCCAATAATCTGTGGCTGTGTGCTAATCTGTATTAGATTACCATTATAAATTATTTTTATTCTTTATGAGCGCCTTCTATGCCACCACTCATCCTTGTACTATTTAATAAATGCTATTTTAGTCAACATATTCCCCTGTTGTCCTGGCATTTTGAATTCATTGTTTAAACCCGTTCTCGTTTTTTTCTCTGTCAGTTTCCTCATCTGTACCTCATAATACACTACAGCTGCTGCAGAACCTCAGTCTGTAGTGATGTGCATGTGTGTGGATGAGTGTAAATGTGTGTGTATATCTATATACAGGTGCTTCTCACAAAATTAGAATATCATCAAAAAGTTAATTTATTTCAGTTCTTCAATACAAAAAGTGAAACTCATATATTATATAAAGTCATTACAGAGTGATCTATTTCACGTGTTTATTTCTGTTATTGTTGATGATTATGGCTTACAGACAATGAAAACCCAAAAGTCATAATCTCAGTAAATAAGAATAATTAACGAAAAACACCTGCAAAGGCTTCCTAAGCATTTGAAAAGGTCCCTTAATCTGATTCAGTAGGCTCCACAATCATGGGGAAGACTGCTGACTTGACAGATGTCCAGAAGGTAGTTACTGACACACTCCACAAGCAGGGTAAGCCACAAAAGGTCATTGCTAAAGAAGCTGGCTGTTCACAGAGTGCTGTATCCAAGCATATTAATGGAAAGTTGAGTGGTAGAAAAAAGTGTGGTAGAAAAAGGTGCACAAGCAACTGGGATAACTGCAGCCTTGAAAGGATTGTGAAGAAAAGGCCATTCAAAAATTTTGGGGAGATTCACAAGGAGTGGACTGCTGCTGGAGTCATTGGTTCAAGAGCGACCACACACAGACGTATCCAGGACATGGGCTACAAGTGTCGCATTCCTTGTGTCAAGCCACTCATGACCAATAGACAATGCCAGAAGCATCTCACCTGGCTGGGCCAAGGAGGAAAAGAACTGGACTGTTGCTCAGTGATCCAAGGTGTTGTTTTCAGATGAAAGTAAATTTTGCATTTCATTTGGAAATCAAGGTCCCAGAGTCTGGAGGAAGAGTGGAGAGGCCACAATCCAAGCTGCTTGAGGTCTAGTGTGAAGTTTCCACAATCAGTGATGGTTTGGGGAGCCATGTCATCTGCTGGTGTAGGTCCACTGTGTTTTATCAAGACCAAAGTCAGCACAGCCATCTACCAGGAAATTTTAGAGCACTTCATGCTTCCCTCTGCCGACAAGTTTTCTGGAGAGCCCCTTCCCTGCCTAAAATACCAGCTCTCAGCCGCCCTAGAATTGGTGCATCACATTAGATGCATCAGTTCTGGTACTTTGCCTCGGCTGTTCCCAATTGCCTTGGTGCTGTAGCAATTGAGGTAGTGGTTTTTGGGGTTGATGTCAATTGTGTATTGTCAGCTAACATAATTCCCTGGTGTTGGACACCTGTCCATTACTATCAGACACCCTCATTACTAGCCCAGTAATAAAAAGACAAAACACACACAAAAATAATTTATTGGACTAAACACTTCCCAATGCTCCCTCATTCACCACTTTATTTAAAAAAAATAAAAATCCCACACAGGTCTGATGTAGTCCACCTAATCTCATGTAGTCTAGCGAAGTACTGTGATATGTAGACCATTATTTTTAATATTTAAAGATTTCATAGTAACAAGGTATGTATCTCAGGATTGGCGCTTACCAAATGCGCCAGTATTCAAGAAAGGGACACAATAATTCTGCACACATAGATATTTTCCAAAGAAAGACAGAACCTCATTTTTACTTTCTAAACTATTTAGGCTTTAGATTTATTAACTTTTTGGATTGACCGACCGCACTGAGTTGTGTAATAATAAAATCAATCATCAAAAATAGAAATTGCCTAATTGTACACACAGTGTATCTGAGCCCTTGAATTTGGTCCAATTGTTCCATTGCTCTAGAAGCCTGTCACCCACATTTTGGGACAATCTGAATTTTCAAAGGATATATATTGAATTTATCTTGTTGGTACATTCTAATATGGGCGGTGGAGTTCTGTTTTACTTTAGGGGCTTTAGTGACATTAATAAAGTGGAGAAGAATCAAGCCTTTATATTTGAGTGAAAAATATAAATTGAGTAAAGCTAGTCTAGATGTGAGATATGTCTTGATTCTAAGAGTCATATCTATCCAGTGTTTTGCTTTTCCCATAGGGATTGAATTTTGGACATGTAAACCAGATAAGAGTTGGACTACCTAGTTCTTGATTGCATCTCAAACAAATAGGAGAGAAAGCTTTGTCAATTTTATGTAGGATATCAGTCATTTTTTTAATTATGTACAGATAAGTTTATGATTAAGTTCCAGCGATCCGTCCATATTTAGAGCAGCACTTGCAAGCTGTTGGCAAAGAGCTTGCAAGTTCTGCGCTTCTTACCTAGAAGCTGGTGACCACTGATAGACTGTAGAAGTAGATGGTATCCTAAGCAAAGAGCTGTATACGATTGCCTTATGAATCCTTCAGTTCTTGAGAACAGTGAGGATTTTTAGTTAAAAATTTCACATGTTCTCTGAATAATATTGCCATCTATTGTTATTCAGGGTGAGGGATGGACAATGTTTTATCTTTCTTTCAAAAAAGGATCCACTGGGTGCCTTTGAACGTCGAGAAGGCTTCTTACTTTGTAACTTTGTCACTCTCGTCTATATATAAACCATGAACGTTTGTGCTAGCAGTAGGCTTTTCAACATCAAAGATGTGCAAATAATTCCAGAAATACCTTCCCTTGGCTAAAAGAGTTAAGATAACATACACTGATGTTATTTCTAAAGACTATCAGGATCGCAGATACTTTGTGTTGAGACTTCTATAGATGAGATGGAGAACTTTTCCAGACACACATCATTTTATGATCCCTTACAGAGACTCGTTGACTATTTCCCCTACTTATTGTTTTAGCGACTGACAAAGAGAAATTGTCTGCTGTCCCTTGTGTCTGCCTCGCCCTTACATATTACATAAACCAGACTTCAGTAATACATAATTCATGGAATATGATACGAGAGACCAGTAACAATTCTTATTTTGACCAAAATTTCTTCATTAGTAAAAGATGAAGACATCAGCATCATTATTTAGTTACTGTGACATAATCATGGTGGGCATCAACCTCTAGTTAAGGACAACGTCGTCTCACATGCTAGGAACCTGTCCATTTATATATTAATAATCAATAGCCGAAATGTAATACTACTTTGTTTTTGCATCAGGAATGTAGGACCCTCCTCCGATTCACCAGCAATGACTGAGGATGGCAGAAGCCGGACCTTTGAACACAAGAACATCTCTTAACCCGGGCATACACATTAGATGTATATTGACCCATTGATTGTGGAGGAAATAGTCAACTATCTAATATGTTTGGAGGTCACCTGATTCACCAATGGCCAATGTCAGGGAAAATGAGGATCAGACTTAGAATTTTAACCACTCAATTTTTTTCTTCTCAAGTAGATAATCTGCTGCCAAAGGTTTTTAATAGTTCCAATTACAGAATTTCTACAGAGAAAACAATATGAAAATTGCCTCTTCAGAGAAAAAGAGGACTTGAACTCTATAGCGCCACCTGTTGGAAGTACCGATCCTACAAGTCATAATCAACCCTTTAACGAGTCTTGCAATATGACTTAGGATAAAAGCCAAATCAGTATCTCAATTTGCAGATACGGTGTTTCGGGCTATTGGCCCTCGTCAGTGCAAAGTATGAGAACAGATTTGGCTAGGTGAGAGGCTCTGAACTGAGGTCTAAGGGGTAAGGTTTCTCCTTGTAGAGAGTGACATACCAGCTCGGGCTTGTCAAAGTAAGGAGGCTTATTTGCCGTGCAATGCTCCTCTGGGAAATTTAATATGCAAATTGCCTCTTCAGAGAAAAAGAGGACTGGAACTCTATAACACCACCTGTTGGAAGTAGTGATCCTACAAGTCACAATCAACCCTTTAACGAAAAAATGCACTTTTATCTAAGCCATTGTTAACTTGTAGGAATTCCTTTCTTCATAGGCGATATAGCATAAGGAAAGAAGAATGAAGGACCCAGACTAAGGCTGATACCACTCTTACATACAAGTATTTGGAGAAGGCTGGTACAAGACTAGGCATTGTAGTCTCTGGATTTTGTGGTGTGAAGCTTTCTGCAATTCCATGTTCTGATGTTTCCTGATTTCTTTAGTATCCAGATTATGCTAATGTACTGTGGGTTCGGAAAGTATTCAGACCCCTTTAAATTTTTCACTGTTTCATTGCAGACATTTGGTAAATGCAAATAAGTTCATTTTTTTCTCATTAATGTACACTCTGCACCCCATCTTTACTGAAAAAAACAGAAATCTAGAAATTTTTGCAAATTTGTTAGAAAAGAAAAGTTGAAATATCACATGGCCATAAGTATTCAGACCTTTTGCTCAGTATTGAGTAGAAACACCCTTTTGAGCTAGTACAGCCATGAGTCTTCTTGGGAATGATGCAACAACTTTTTCACACCTGGATTTGGGGATCCAGTCTTCTTTGCAGATCCTCTCCAGTTCCGTCAGGGTGGATGGTGAATGTTGTTGAACAGCCATTTTCAGGTCTCTCCGGAGATGCTCAATTGGGTTTAGGTCAGGGCTTTGGCTGGGCCAGTCAAGAATGGTCACAGAGTTGTTCTGAAGCCACTCCTTTGTTATTTTAGCTGTATGCTTGGGGTCATTGTCTTGTTGGAAGGTGAACCTTTGGCCAATCTGAGGTCCAGAGCACTCTGGAAGAGGTTTTCATCCAAGATGGCTCTGTACTTGGCCGCATTCATTATTACTTCAATTGCAACCAGTTGTCCTGTCCATGCAGCTGAAAAACAACCCCATAGCATGATGCTGCCACCACCATGTTTCACTGTTGGGATTGTATTGTTTATATGATGAGCAGTGCCTGGTTTTCTCCTCACATACCCATAGAATTATCACCAAAAAGTTCTATCTTCGTCTCATCAGTCCAGAGAATCTTATTTCTCATAGTCTGGGAGTCCTTCATGTGTTTTTTAGCAAACTCTATGTGGGCTTTCATATGTCTTGCTCTGAGGAGCGGCTTCCGTCTGGCCACTCTGCCATAAAGGCTTGACTGATGGTGGTCTGCAGTGATAGTTGACTTTGTGGAACCTCTCTCACCAAGGCTCTTCTCCCACGATTGCTCAGATTGACTGGATGGCCAGGTCTAGGAAGACTTCTGGTGGTCCCAAGCTTCTTCCATTTAAGGATTTGGAGGCCACTGTGCTCTTAGGAACCTTGAGTACTGCAAAAATTCTTTTATAACCTTGGCCAGATGTGTGCCTTGCCACAATTCTGTCTCTGAGCTCCTTGGCCAGTTCCTTTGACCTCATAATTCTCATTTGGTCTGACATGCACTGTGAGCTGTGAGGTCTTATATAGACAAGTGTGTGCCTTTACAAATCAAGTCCTATCAGTTTAATTAAACACAGCTGGACGCCAATGGAGTAGTAGAACCATCACAAGGAAATGGACAGCATGTGACGTAAATATGAGTGTCTGAGCAAAGGGTCTGAATCCTTATGACCATGTGATATTTCAGTTTTTATTTTTTAATAAATTTGCAAAATTTCTACAATTCTGGTTTTTAGCAGTCAAGATGGGCTGCAGAGTGTACATTAATGAGAAAAAAATTAACTTTTTTGCGTTTACCAAATGGCTGCAATGAAACAAAGAGTGAATAATTTAAAGGGGTCTGAATAGTTTCCGAACCCACTGTATAAAATAAATCCACAATACACTGGACTGACCACATAAATTGGTAGCACATACTTACATCTGAAAAAGAAATTGCAGGACTATCTGTTCCACCATGTGCAGAAAACTGCAACACAGATCTGTTAAAGTGAATGAGCCATGTTGTACTGGGAGCGGCAGAGTGCGGGAAATGTTGGGATAGATCCTCATCAATCATGTGCCAATACTTACCAACACAAAAGCATTTTAAAAATCATTCTACATGGCTAAAAATGTGGCAGCTACTAGTATTCTCAATCACAGAAAGTTTTCTAGATATTAACCCCTTGTTTGCACGTTAATGACCGGGCCAATTTTTACAATTCTGATGTTATAACTCTGGAACGCTTCAACGGATCTAGGCGATTCGTGACATATTTGGACTTAATGATTGTGGTAAAATTTCTTCGACATAACTTGCGTTTTTTTATGAAAAAACTGAAATATGGCGAAAATTTTGAACATTTTGCAATTTTCAAAATTTGAATTTTTATGCCCTTAAAACAGAGAAATATAGTACAGACCAAAAGTTTGGACACACCTTCTCATTTAAAGATTTTTCTGTATTTTCATGACTATGAAAATTGTAAATTCACACTGAAGGCATTAAAACTATGAATTAACACATGTGGAATAATATACTTAACAAAAAAGTGTTTAACAACTGAAATTATTTCTTATATTCTAGGTTCTTCAAAGTAGCCACCTTTTGCTTTGATGACTGCTTTGCACACTCTTGGCATTCTCTTGATGAGCTTCAAGAGGTAGTCACCGGAAATGGTTTTCACTTCACAGGTGTGTCCTGTCAGGTTTAATAAGTGGGATTTCTGGCCTTATAAATGGGGTTGGGACCATAAGTTGTTTTGTGCAGAAGTCTGGTGGATACACAGCTGATAGTCCTACTGAATAGATTGTTAGAATTTGTATTATGGCAAGAAAAAAGCAGCTAAGTAAAGAAAAACGAGTGGCCATCATTACTTTAAGAAATGAAGGTCCGTCAGTCCGAAAAATTGGGAAAACTTTGAAAGTGTCCCCAAGTGCAGTTGCAAAAACCATCACGCGCTACAAAGAAACTGGCTCACATGAGGACCGCCAAAGGAAAGGAAGACCAAGAGTCACCTCTGCTTCTGAGGATAAGTTTATCCGAGTCACCAGCCTCAGAAATGCAGGTTTACAGTAGCTCAGATTAGAGACCAGGTCAATGCCACACAGAGTTCTAGCAGCAGACACATCTCTACAACAACTGTTAAGAGGAGACTTTGTGCAGCAGGCCTTCATGGTAAAATAGCTGCTAGGAAACCACTGCTAAGGACAGGCAACAAGCAGAAGAGACTTTTTGGGCTAAAGAACACAAGGAATGGACATTAGACCAGTGGAAATCTGTGCTTTGGTCTGATGATTTCAAATTTGAGATCTTTTGTTCCAACCACCGTATCTTTGTGCGACGCAGAAAAGGTGAACGGATGGACTTTACTTGCCTGGTTCCCACCGTGAGCATGGAGGAGGAGGTGTGATGGTGTGGGGGTGCTTTGACCAAGAAGGAGAGTGATGAGGTGCTACGCCAGATGACCTAGCCTCCACAGTCACCAGACCTGAACCCAATCGAGATGGTTTGGGGTGAGCTGGACCGCAGAGTGAAGGCAAAAGGGCCAACAAGTGCTAAGCATCTCTGGGAACTCCTTCAAGATTGTTGGAAGACCATTTCCGGTGACTACCTCTTGAAGCTCATCAAGGGAATGCCAAGAGTGTGCAAAGCAGTCATCAAAGCAAAAGGTGGCTACTTTGAAGAACCTAGAATATAAGACATATTTTCAGTTGTTTCACACTTTTTTGTTAAGTATATAATTCCACATGTGTTAATTCATAGTTTTGATGCCTTCAGTGTGAATGTACAATTTTCATAGTCATGAAAATACAGAAAAATCTTTAAATGAGAAGGTGTGTCCAAACTTTTGGTATGTACAGTATGTCACACAAAATAGTTAATAAATAACATTTTCCACATGTCTACTTCACATCAGTACAATTTTGGAAACAAATTTTTTTGTTAGGAAGTTATAAGGGTTAAAAGTTGACCAGCGATTTGTCATTTTTACAACAAAACTTACAAAACCATTTTTATTAGGGACCACCTCACATTTAAAGTCACTTTGAGGGGTCTTTAAGGCAGAAAATACCCAAAAGTGACACCATTCTAAAAACTGCACCCCTCAAGGTATTCAAATCCACATTCAAGAAGTTTATTAACCCTTCAGGTGCTTCACAGGAATATTTGGAATGTGAAAGGAAAAAATGAACATTTAACTTTTTAGTCACAAAAATGATCTTTTACAAAGAAAATTTATTTTCACAAGGGTACAAGGAGAAAATTGACAGATAAAGTTGTTGTGCAATTTCTCCTAAGTACGCTGATACTGCATATGTAGGGGAAAACCACTGTTTGGGCGCACGGCAAAGCTCGAAAGAGAAGGAGCGCCGTTTGACTTTTACAAACCAAAATTGACTGGAATTAAGATCGGATGCCATGTCGCGTTTGGAGAGCCCCTGATGTGTCTAAACAGTGGAAACCCCCCACAAGTGACACAATTTGGAAACTAGACTCCCTAAGGAACTTATCTAGATGTGTGTTGAGCACTTTGAACCCCCATGTGCTTCGCACAAGTTTATAACGTAGAGCCGTGAAAGAAAAATCATATTTTTTCCACAAAAATGATCTTTTTGTCCCAAATTTTTTATTTTCCCAACGGTAAGAGGAGAAATTGGACACCAAAAGTTGTTTTCCAATTTGCCCTGAGTACGCTGATACCCCATATGTGGGGGGGAACCACTGTTTGGGCGCACAGCAGAGCTCGGAAGGGAAGGAGCGCCATTTGACCTTTTCATACCAAAATTGGCTGGAATTGAGATTGGACGCCAATGTTGCATTTGGAGAGCCCCTGATGTGCCTAAACAGTGAAAACCCCCCCAATTCTAACTCCAACCGTAACCTCAACACACCCCTAACCCTAATCCAAACCCTTCCAACAAACCTAACCCTAATCCCAACTTTAGCCCCATTCCTAACTTTTGCCTCAACCCTAACCCTAATGGGAAAATGGAAATAAATACATTCTTTTATTTTATTATTTTTCGCTAACTGAGGGGGTGATAAAGGGGGGGTTTGATTTACTATTTATAGCAGGTTTTTATAGCGTGTTTTTATGTTTGGCAGCTGTCACTCACTAAAAGACGCTCTTTTTATTGCAAAAAATAGTTTTTGCATCACCACATTTTAAGAGCTATAATTTTTCCATGTTTTGGCCCACAGAGTCATGTGAGGTCTTGTTTTTTGCGGGACGAGTTTATGGTTTTATTGGTACCATTTTCGGGCACATGACATTCTTTAATCTATTTTTATTACGATTTTTGGGAGGCCGAATGAACAAAAAACAACAATTCATGAATTTCTTTTGGGGGGATCGTTTATACCGTTCTGCGTGTGGTAAAATTGATAAGGTAGTTTTATTCGTCGAGTCAGTATGATTACAGCGATACCTCATTTATTTTTTTTATGTTTTGGCGCTTTTATACAATAAAAACTATTTTATATCAAAAATAATTATTTTTGCATCGCTTAATTCTGTGAGCTATAACTTTTTTATTTTTTCGCTGATGATGCTGTATGGCGGCTCTTTTTTTGCGGGACAAGATGACATTTTCAGCGGTACCATGTTTATATTGTCTTTTTGATTGCGTGTTATTCCATTTTGTTCGGCGGTATGATGATGAAGCATTGTTTTTATGCCTTGTTTTTTTTTTTTTAAGTGGCTCACTAAAGAGGTTAACTAGTGGGACAGTTTTATAGTGCCGGTCGTTATGGATGCAGCGATACTAAATATGTGTACTTTTATTGTTTTTTTATTATTTACATAATAATAATAATGTGTTTATTGGGGAAATATTTTTTTTTATTATTTATTTAGGGATTTTTTCAAAATATTTCTACACAGTATATATATTTTTTTAATTTTTGCATTGTCCAAGGGTGGGACAATACTATATAATGTCAGATTGCTGATCTGACCCTTTGCAGAGCACTGTGTCAGATCAGTGATCTGACAGGCAGTGCAGGAGGCTTGCCGGTGCCTGCTCTTAGCAGGCACTGACAAGCCACCTCTCTGCAGGACCCGGAAGGACCGCGCGGCTATCTTGCATCTGGGGGCCTGCAGGGCCCTCGGAACAACGCGATCGCATCGCGTTGTTCTGAGGGTCTCAGGGAAGCACGCAGGGAGTCACCTCCCTGCCTGATGCCTCCCTATGCCATCGGAGCGCTGCGATCATGTTTAATCGCAGTGTTCCGGGGGTTAAAGTACCTGGAGTGGTCCGTGACCACTCCTGGCACTTAGTCCCGGGTGTCAGCTGTGAGAATCAGCTGACACCTGGCCGCACTCAACCTGTGAACACATCCGATCGCATGTGACGTACTATCCCGTCTATGGTCATACGGGCCCAGGTCCCATGGACGGGATAGTACGTCTAATGTCAGAAAGGGATTAAAGAAGCAAAACCAAAGCAAGTAGCCTGAGCACGTTAGTATAAATGCAATATCTAGGTACTCACTGACCCTGGGGCCATTTTTCAGACAAACTCCATGATAAAAAACAAAATGAGCAAATACCCTACAATAGATAAATAAATAGTAGTTGTACATGAAAATAACATAGGGTACTTAGTGTACACTATTCTGATCAAAAGAGCAAAAAGGCCATCCCACTGCAAAAAGATTTACTCAATCCGAATGGACCTTAAGTCTTGAAGTTCACCTTGCCATATAAATAGTAATAGAACATGTAAATAACATAGGGTATTACTGCTGCTCTTCTTGACACTTGGCCAGCTTCTAAAAGCCTTTGTCTCACTGTGTGTGTAGATGCATTGACACCTGCTGGTTGCCATTCCTGAGCAATCTGCGGTAGTGTTGAACTGATCACATAGCTGAATCCTCTTTAGTAGATGGTCCTAGCACTTATTTGTCTTTCTTGGGCATCCTGAAGCCTTCTTCCAGGAATTTAAGCTGTCTCATTAAAGTTCTTAATGATCCTATAACTGGTTGATTTAGGGTCAATCTTATAAGAAGCAATGCTCTTGCTTCTAAATTCCATCTATTGCAAAGCAATGATGACTGCACATTGTTCTTTGGTGTTAACCATGGTAAGCAGAAGATGGTAATGATTTAAAGCAGCAGCCCATTATTATCAACCAGTCTGCTCTTTCAATGAAAAAGACAGAGTGAAATCAGCCGCCTTGTCCTTGTTTACGCTTTCTCGTAAGCTAAAAAGATCACTGAAATTATGTAAGCAGGTCAATCTATGACATTGCTGAAAAGCGGTGAATATGGGCTTTTTTGTGATTAGGTTAATTTTCATGGCAAGGAATGGCTGCATTTTTTTGCAGGTCATCTGATCATTATTTATAAGAATATAGAGTTAATGCAAATTGTCAGTTTCAAAATGTTTTGACTGTACAGTATTAAGTCTCGTGCAAGAACTGTGCACATTCCCATGAGGCAATGAACTAGGTTCAATACATTGTGTATTAATTTTTGCTTCTTTAGATTAGGACTTCTCACACTTCTTCTGTTTATCAGCTGAACCATATTGATTCTCGTTCCTCACCACTAGATGACATCTTTGCCAATGAGAGATATGTAGGGGACTACCAGTGGGTTAGATATCAGGTTTAAAGGGATTGTCTGGTCTTATAATAAAAGTCTGCAGTTACTCTATGTGACTGCAGACTTCTGAATCCTTACAGTGTGTGCACTGCTCGCTGTCAGGATTCTCCGGTATTGCTGCCAATAGCATACTTTCAGCCACATTCTGAATTGACGTGCACAAGGGCTTGCTTAATGAAAGTGAATTGAGTGAGGCCAAGCACATCTAGTTGGAAAGTGGCTGAAAGTATGCAAATCACATACTTGAGGTCACGTTACCGCCGCCTCTCGCACACCCTAAGGATTCAGAAGTCTGCAGTCACATACTGTTAGACCAGACAACGCCAGACAAGAGTACTACATAAGTAGTAGTCGTCATAAATGCCACCTGACTAGTGAGGCCCATCTCATAGCTTGAGTAGCACTACTCCTGAGGATTCTTTTAATCCTTTGAATACCCCTTTGGTAACTTTGCATCATTGTGTTACTCCTTTGTCATGGCGCTGGTCAATGCATTTTCCCTCCGCCGACTCTTTATTCTATCATATGCATCAAGTTACTATGGTAACCTAACATGCACCACTGACGTCATCTTCCTAGGCCTTTTAAGGCCCACTAATGTGCCACTACCATATGACATTAGTTTACCACTTGACTAAATCAGCTCTGCGATTGCTGAACTCTACTACAAATACATATAGTGTGCATCTAAACAAACATTAATCGGCGGTTGCAAGTTGCCAAACTTTTGGCTCTGCTACTTCAGTCTGCCCGATTGCTGTGTCAGCACTGCTGTTCCAAGATGCTGTCAGTACACTCGGTACTGCTGCAATAAAAGTGCCTCTACTGCTGCCCCAGCTTTGCTGTTTCAAGGTGCTACCTGTATATTCAATTCTTTTCCAACAAGGGACCTTTTTCTCCTTTTCAGTTTTGTTGTTCCAAGATGCTGTCCACACATTCGGCTCTTCTTCAACAAAGTGCCTGTCAGTTGTCTCAATTTTTTTGTTCCAAGGTGCTGTCTGCGCACTTCACACTGCTACAACAGGGTGTCTGTCTCTTCCACTATGCTATTCCGAGGTGGTAGCTTCACATTAATCTCTGATACAACAAGAGGCCTATTTGCCATCTCAGTTCTGCTGTTCCAAGATTCTGTCCACACATTCTGCTTTACTATAACAAGATACTTGTCTGTCATTTCAGCTTTCTTGTTCCAAGGTTCTTTCTGCACTCTTGACTTCCCCATACCAAGGTGCTATCTGCACTTTCATCTCCACTACAACAAGGTGTCTGTCTGCCTTTTCAGCTCTGTTATTCCAAGGTGCTATCCTCACATTATCTCTAATATAACAAAAGGCTTGTTTGCCATCTCATCTTTGCTGTACCAAGATGCCGTCCATACATTTAACTCTATTATAAAAAGATAGCTGACTGTAATTTCAGCTCTGTTGTTCCAAGGTGCTGTCCGCACACTCAACTCCAACATTCCAAGGTGCCTGACTACATGCATTGCCCTGACACTCCAAGGTGCTGTTCACACACTCAGCTTTGCTCTTAAGGTGCCTGACTATAGACATTTCCTTGTCACTCCCAGGTGCTGACTGTACACTTGGTTTTTCTAATCCAAGGAAGTTTGTTCAAACCTTCTGCCCTGTTGATCCAGGAGGAGCCTTACAGGATATTCATCTCTACTGATCCATGTGCCATATCCATATCTGATGATCCACGTGCCAAACCTTCTGCCCTGTTGATCCAGGAGGAGCCTTCTGCCCTATTGATCCAGGAGGAGCCTTACAGGATATTCATCTCTACTGATCCATGTGCCATATCCATACTGCTGATCCACGTGCCAAACCTTCTGCCCTGTTGATCCAGGAGGAGCCTTCTGCCCTATTGATCCAGGAGGAGCCTTACAGGATATTCATCTCTACTGATCCATGTGCCATTTCAGCTGCAGATGGAAGGGAGGGAGACACAGGAATTCATTACTGATGGGTAGGCGGAGCCCCAGATCAGGATGTCACCTCAGATCAAAAGCGTGCTGACTGGCTGGCCCCTCCAGCTCGGGCTCCTCCTACTCAGCTCCAGTCTAAGATTTGAGGTCCCAGAGATGGTCGCTGCTAATGCAGCTCCTCAGAAGATTTTATTATTTTATTTCGGACAAGAGACTTGGATCACCAGTTGGTCTAGAGGTCTCAGGGGTACCAGCGCTGCTGTACCCCACCCTCTCCCTCGGCGGATCTGTATTTACACTATGGTCCCTGCAGAATCTTGCCGGCCCTGGGGGATGAGGAGAGCTTCCCTGGCGGGGACGCAAACCACATGTGCGGTCACTGCGTTCCTCGCCCTGGGGGGAAGCATGGGCACAAGCGCCACAAATCCTGAGGGGTCCCTGTGGCGCTAAGCTGGTGAGTACTCCACACAAAATTTTATTATTAATGTGTAGTGCTTTAGCGTCTGAGTGGCAGCGCTATTACATGTATGTCAGTATGCTTCAGCGCTGCGGTGACAGCGCCGGTACATGTAGAAGTGGTGATTTTTGTCCGCAGGCAGATGCCTGCAGGACAGAGAGGGAGCAGGAGCGAGGGAGTTCGCGCTCAATATTTGAGCTGGCGGGGGCGTGGCCTATCGCTTCCCGGTCTTTGAGCAGGAAGACGCGCGCTCTGGCGCTTCTCCTCCGACTCCCTCACTGTGGCGGCCATTACACAGGCTCCAGGGCTCCTCAGACCGCTCCTCTCCGCATAGACACCACGGCCAGCTGGGTGAGTGCTGAATTCTCACCCCGCAGCGCAGCGATCACTATCCTGCAGCTGCAGTCTTATTAGAGACTTGAAAATTCGCTGGGCTCACACAGTATATATATATGTGGAGAGATTGCAACATTAACCCTTCTGAGGGTTATTTCTGCCAGCGTTTTTGACTGAATGCCGCTGGGGTAACCCTTCCTGTGGGAGCGTTAACCCTTCAGCGTTTACAAAAAAAAAAAAAAAAAACCCCATATTTTTTGCTGGTACTGCCTCTTTGACCTGCAAACTCAGGTGAAGCATGTCTGAACAGAGTTCAGAAGCCGCGGACCATGTCCCAGTATCACTGCGGCAATCAGATACGCAGACCTCAACAGCGTCTAGCACTGCGGTCGACAGTGGGGCAAAATTGGATGATATCGCTCGCTCGATTAACAACTTGTCTGACCTTTTAGGTCAATATGTGTCTGCTAATTCCTCTCAGAGGAAGCGACGCAGGCCGTTACCGGCCTCTACACGGAGCGAGTCAGATGTATCCAATTTTGGACAGAGTTCCCCTTTAAATTCGGAAGAAATATCCGATTCAGATGAGGACGAACCGCAGGGGCGTTCTTCTCTGGCGAAACGTACGGAGGCATTGATTGAAGCCATGAGAGAGATGTTACAGTTACCAGAGGAGGTAACTAGTCGTCCTGGTAAATCAGCACGTATGTTCCAGGAGTCCCGTGCTTCGCGTACAACATTACCAGCTCTGAGGGAGCTTAATAGTGTAATAGAAGAGGAACGTCTGTGCCCAGATAAGCGTTTTCACGGAACGCATTTCTTTGATGCACTTTATCCTTGCTCTGCGGAGTTAAAGGATAATTGGATTTCTGCTCCTGAAGTGGATGTTTCCTTATCCCAGCTTAGTAAATCCTCTCTACTCCCTGTTAAGGGGAAAGAGAGTTTGCAGGAGCCGTTGGACAGAAAAACGGAAATGGCGGCAAAAGCAAGCTATGAGGCTGCGGGGCATGGATTCCGAGCGGTGCTAGGATCCATGTGTGCTGCTAGAGCTTCTCTAGGCTGGTTGGCACGTTTAAAGACGGAGTTGCAGAACGGATCTCCGTTACCTGATATACGGGAAACTTACGAATTGTTAGAAACTGCAGCCCGTTATATCTTTGATGCCGGTCTGGATACGGCATCCCTGCTGGCGAGAGCGCAGGCTTTAGCGGTCACAGTCAGAAGGGCTTTATGGCTCAGACAGTGGGCCGGGGACGCAGTTTCCAAACAGGGTTTATTGGCTTTACCTTACAAGGGTGGCCTCCTTTTTGGATCCGACCTCACAGAGCTGATTTCCAAGGCTAAGGCGAAGGAAGCAGCATTGCCACAGCGTAGGGCCATGGCTTCGGTATCCGGTAAGCCTGGTGGCTATAGCGGTCGGCGGTCCTTTCGGGGCCGAGGACGACTTAGTCACTCCTCGTGGGGATCGGGTCGTTCCTCTTTCTCAGGAAAAAAGTCCTCTCAGAAAACCCGTACTCCTTGGAAGCAGAATTTCCGCCAGGACAAGCGGGAATCCGACAAGAAGCCCGCCAAGTCAAATTGACGCCAGGGGTCCACTCGAGGACTCTCGAGTGGGGGGTCGCCTACTTCATTTCAAGGCGACTTGGACGGCTCGCGTTCCAGATTTCTGGGTAACGCGGGTAGTGTCGGCAGGCTATTTCATAGAGTTTGCTTCTCGACCCCCAAATGTTTTTTTGTCAGTCTCGCGTTCCGTCAGAACCCGAGCTTTTTGTCGCGCTACAGCGAGAGGTCGAATTTCTGCTACAAAAGGGTGTAGTAATACCGGTTCCGTCAGAGGACCGAGGAAAAGGTTTTTATTCCAACCTTTTCGTAGTTCCCAAAAAGGAGAACAAATTTCGCCCGATTCTGGATCTCAAGCGATTAAACCGGCATGTCCACGCCCGGAAATTTCGCATGGAGTCACTTAGCTCCGTCGTAGCAGCTCTGTCACAGAACGATTTTCTGGTGTCAATCGACATTCGCGACGCCTATTTGCATGTTCCCATCGGAAGGGCTCATCAGCGTTTTCTTCGGTTTGCCATAGGTCAGGATCACTATCAGTTCGTGGCTCTGCCGTTCGGCTTAGCCTCAGCGCCCAGAGTCTTTACAAAAATTCTGGCGCCCCTCATGGCAATCCTTCGAAGACAGGGGATTACGATTCTGCCTTATCTGGACGATCTTTTGATAGTGGCCTCCTCGGAAGAAGAGGCAGTGACGGCTCGAGACTTGTCTCTTCAGCTTCTGAAGGACTTTGGTTGGCTGGTCAATTGGGAGAAGTCGTTTCTGGAACCATCGAGGGCAATCCTCTTTCTGGGGATGCAGCTCGACACGATTCGGTCGGTAGTTTCTCTACCACCAGACAAACAATCATGTCTTCTTCGACATGTGCAGATTATGAAATCCTCAACAGCAATGTCCCTGCGGGAGTGTATGCGTCTTCTGGGACTGATGGTGGCGTCCATGGAGGCAATTCCTTTTGCCCAGTTCCATTCCAGGACTCTCCAAAGGTTCATCTTGAGTCGATGGAACCGGTCGCAATCGCTGGATTGCAGTGTCACCATTTCTCGCGCGGTGCGGGATTCTCTAGAATGGTGGTTACGTCCAGGGGCATTCTCCCTGGGGAAGTCTTTCCTCCCTCCGAAGTGGTCAGTCATAACCACCGATGCCAGCCTGACGGGCTGGGGGGGTGTTTGGAACAATCTCTGGATTCAGGGGGTATGGTCATCGGAAGAGTCTGTTCTTCCGATCAACATTCTGGAATTGAGGGCGATTTTTCTTTGCCTCCAACATTGGACGGTCCCTTTGAGCGGTCTGCCAGTCCGAGTGCAGACAGACAATGCGACGGCTGTCACGTATATCAATCACCAAGGCGGGACAAGGAGTTCCAGACTCATGGTAGAGGTGTCCCGAATCCTGATTTGGGCCGAGGCCAGTGTACCAGCCATTTCGGCGATTCACATTCCAGGGTTCAGAATATTACAGCGGACTTTCTCAGTCGCAGAAGGATGGATCCCGGGGAATGGAGCCTCCACCCGGAAGTTTTTGCACTACTGTGCTCTCGTTGGGGAACTCCCCAAGTGGATTTGATGGCATCCAGGTCCAATGCCAAGTTACCGACATTCATGTCCAGGTACAAGGACCCGAAGGCTGTGGCGGTGGATGCTCTAGTGGCTCAGTGGGATCAGTTCGAGCTGATCTATGTATTCCCGCCGATATCCTTACTTCCTCTAGTACTGCGTCGGATCAGACTAGAGAGAATTCCAGCTATTTTGATAGCTCCAGACTGGCCAAGAAGGGTGTGGTTCTCGACAATAATGTCGCTGTTGGCGGCACCTCCTTTTCCACTCCCTCTTCAACCGGACTTGTTGACTCAGGGGCCCGTTTGTCATCCGGACTTGATGTCCCTGCGTTTGACGGCGTGGCTCTTGAGACCGAAATCTTGACCCGTAGAGGTTTCTCAGCCGAGGTCATTGCTACCCTTCGTGCTGCAAGAAGTCCGGCTACTACTAGGATTTACCACAAAACTTGGGAAACCTTCTTTTCGTGGTGTTTGGGGTCCTCTCGGAACCCGAGAAAGTTTTCCATTCCCAATCTGTTGGCTTTTCTGCAGCATGGGCTAGACAAGGGTTTGGCAGTCAGCACCCTGAAAGGTCAGATTTCTGCTCTGTCCTTATTGTTCCGGAGAACCATTGCTTCGAATAGAGACGTGCTCTCCTTTTTCCGAGGTATATCTCGTAAGTTTCCGCCGCGGAAGGCACCCGTGTCTCCTTGGCGGCTCAACCTTGTTTTGGAGGCTCTTCAGCATAAACCTTTTGAGCCTATGGTTTCTGCTAGCCTTTCTTTACTTTCTTGGAAGGTGGCTTTCCTTGTTGCAGTCACTTCTTTGAGGAGAGTTTCTGAGTTGGCAGCTCTTTCTTGTTCGCCTCCTTTTCTGGAGTTTTTTCCGGATCGTGTAGTGCTTCGCACTCGGGGTGATTTTTTACCTAAAGTGGTGTCACAATTTCATGTCAACCAGGATATTGTGTTGCCTTCATTCTGCCCGGATCCGAAGAATGTGAAAGAGCGAGCTTTGCACACATTGGATTTAGTGCGGGCCTTGAAGTTTTATCTATCTATTACTCAAGGTTTTCGTAAGACGGACTCCCTATTTGTGGTTCCAGTTGGTCGTCGGCGTGGTCAACGAGCTTCCAAGGATTCTATAGCTCGTTGGATCCGGTCAGCTATATTGGAAGCTTACCGTCTTCAGGGTGAATCTTGCCCGATTAAGATTCAAGCCCATTCCACGAGGGCTGTGGCTTCATCGTGGGCTTTTCATCAAGGTGCTTCGGCAGTGCAGCTCTGCCGGGCGGCAACTTGGCGCTCTGTCCACACGTTTACGAAGTTTTATAAAGTGGACGTCAGTGCTTCCGCTGATGCAGCCCTCGGACGTAGGGTCCTGCAGGCAGCTGTAGTTTAAAGTTCTGGATGAACTTGTGTTTAGCGCTGGTTGCGCTTTTGTTGTTAAGGTTGTTGGGTTTCTGCCTTTTGTTGGTTTTTTCCCACCCTTATTTTTGAACTGCTTTGGGACGTCCCATCAGTAATGAATTCCTGTGTCTCCCTCCCTTCCATCTGCAGCTGAAACACGGATTTTGGTAAGAACTTACCGGTAAAATCCTTTTCAGCGAAGGAAGGGAGGGAGACACAGCACCCTCCCAAGGCAGAAGTGTGTTGATGTTTTCAGATGCAGCGCGACCCTTGTCTGATTGCGATATCTGGGCTGAGGTCAGCGCGCTAAGGCTCTGTTCCAGCATCGCCAGCTCATCGCAGTAGTCAGGTTCAGTGAATAGTACCTGGAACTCTGTGGTTTTTGGCTTACTTTGCATGCATAACCTGTATCTTTGTGTTTTGCTCTGAAGTTTCTTCAGAAGGGGTTATGTTGCTCCGCTGGTGATCTTGGTTCTTCCCTAAAGCTTTGGTACGACTGGAGCTGAGTAGGAGGAGCCCGAGCTGGAGGGGCCAGCCAGTCAGCACGCTTTTGATCTGAGGTGACATCCTGATCTGGGGCTCCGCCTACCCATCAGTAATGAATTCCTGTGTCTCCCTCCCTTTCTTCGCTGAAAAGGATTTTACCGGTAAGTTCTTACCAAAATCCGTGTATCCATATCTGCTGATCCACGTGCCAAACCTTCTGCCCTGTTGATCCAGGAGGAGCCTTCTGCCCTATTGATCCAGGAGGAGCCTTACAGGATATTCATCTCTACTGATCCATGTGCAATATCCATATCTGCTGATCCACGTGCCATGCAGCATATTCAGCCCTACTGATTTTCACTGCTCCATGTATTGCTTGGCCTGTCCAACTCAGCTGCATTACGATTTTGGTCCATGCTGCTCACTCTGACCTACGGCTTAGTGAATCCACCTCACCAGGTGAGCCCTTAACACATTGGACCTGTTGGTAATTACCGTACATACCTGGTAGTTAACATAATTAGCCAGATTGAAATACTGACACTGCCTCTATGGTGGTTTCACACACAGATTCATAATAATCTGTATTTTTTCATCTTTTTTTTTCACTGTATTTTGTTTTTCAGGCAGTTTTTGGTCATTTTTCCATCACACCTGCATTGATTTTTTTTTAAACGCATTAATTGAGCTTTTGTTACTTTTCTGTTGAATTTTTTTTATATTACAAATCATGAAATTCTAATAGAAATCCTGAAATCACATGATTTATGAATCACATATAATGTTAAAAACACAACTAAAATACGGTAAGATAGGCATGTATTAAAACTCATTTATTTAAAAAAAGGCAACAAAAAGAAAGCTTTTAAAAATGCATGTGAAGGAGTCCTTAAGCAGTTTTCAGATCAGATTCTTGCTATATTCTCCAGTTACACTTTTGTGGTTGTGGTGTTTTTTGTTAACAATTTTTGTCGTACAGCTTGCACATTGACTTTCTTAATTTCTTCCTCCCTTCGTCTTATTGTTTGTTATGCTGTATAATTTATACTCATATAATGCTTGTTAAAACTTTGCCACTCTGTTCTTATTTTCTTTGCTCACTCTAACATTCAATTAATGAAAATCATTTCCTAAATAATAGGTTTTTGTCTGTTCACTTAGAGAAGAACATTGCACAGAACTATTCTTCAAAGAGGATATTCTGTGCCAGTGAATATGAACCTGGTATCCGCTCCTATTTATTATTTAAAGTGCTTTATGACTGTTATTCCTCCTTGAAAAAAAACTATCTATTAAGCTCATTTAGGCTGTGTATTTTTCTGCAGCCAAAACCTGGTCTATTGGCTGGAAAAATTCTGGTTTGGCTTTTATCCTAAGCAGAGGTGTATCTAGGCTTTCTGGCACCAGGGGCAAGAATTCGGTTCGGCGCCTCCCCCCCCAAGCACATATGCGATTTGCACACTTAGTCATGTACCGACGAGCTGCTCTCCCTAATGCTCTCAATGTTCAGTGAAAAATTGAGAGAAGCAGGAAGAGAAGCTCATTGTCACAGGACCATAAGTATGAAAATCGCATATGAGTGAAGTGTCCATGTGATGACTACTGGAACCTGCAGAGCTGAATCCTGACATTGCAGCTTCTGAATTCTCACAACGAATGCACTACACAATTTTAGGGTTCTCCCTTACCGGTGGCAAGAGTACACGGTCATGTCAGCACAAGCATGTGATTTATATACTTCTGGCCACATTCCGACTAGACGTGCCCGGCATCGCTCTGTTCATTTTCATTGAGTGAGGCCACACATGTCTAGTCAGCATGTAAACCGCTTGTACGTAAATTACCGGCACGAGAGAATCCTAACAGCGTGCAGTGCGCACTGTGAGAATTCAGAAATTGACTAATTCTCATGTTTTTATTTGTTAGGAGCATTAAAGGGGTAGTCCAGGTTTGTGCTGAGTCTGCAGTCATTCTATGTGACACAGACCTGGAGAACCCCTTTAATGCTCCTAACAAAAGAAAACATGAGAATTAGTCAATTTTACAAATAATATTTACATCCAGGTACCTTATAGATGACTTCATCTCTGGAGTCGTTCTCCTTCTTTTCTTCTTCTTGTCCTGACCCCATGATGAGTTTTCTCATCCACAGCCGTCTCTGCAGACCTCCATCTTCTCCGGTCTTCTGTACCAACTCTCCACACGATGCCCTTAAAGACAGAAGAGTCATTATAATGCTCCTGAATAAAAATATCTGCAATATACTGTCATCTCACACTATTGCCCTCCCTCCTCATACTGTCTCATATATTTACCCCCTCACTCCCCATGCTGTGTCCACATACATTCACCCGTTCGCTCCCCATACTGTCTGCACCCATCCCCCATACTGTTTCCTCATACATACATACTCTTCAGTACCTTCAAATCCCTCCACACATATTAAATCCCCCCATCCCCACTCCAAATCCCACACACACATTAAGTACCCCATCCCTACTCCAAATCCCCCACACATAAAATAACCCCCCATCCCCACTCCAAATCCCCCCACACACATTAAGTACCCCCACACACATTAAGTACCCCCATCCCCACTCCAAATCCCTGTTAGGGTCTGCGGAATGCACCAAATATAAGGTGTAGAGAGGTGCGTTCGCAGTCCGGGGTCCACCGTGCAGGCGGAGCCTGCTGCTAGTAAGATGGCGCAAGAAGCGAACTCTGTTTTCCCGCAGAGTCGCCAAAATAAACGCCGTAACGCGCTGTGGCAATATGTGCGAACTCTGTAATTCCTGTTATGTTAGGTAGCTGAGGAGGACAGGAACAACAGCCGGGCAGCCGAACACCTGAGATGTTGGTAACTAATGGGTTGCAGACTCCTAAACTAACCACACAACTAGAGGTAGCCGTGGAGCGTTTCTACGTTGATCCTAGACGCCTCGTCACAGCCTGAGAGATAACTACACCTAAAGGCAGAAAGATGAAAGCTATCTGCCCCGGAGCAGATCCCCAAAGAAAATAGGAAGCCCCCAAACATGTAATGATGGTTAGACAAGAAGAAAGCACGAACACAGACAGAAACTAGAATGAGCAAACGCTGGGGCTACAAGCTGACTAAATAGGATAGGACAGTACAGATTACTTTCTGCAACCCAGAAAACCCTACAAAAATCCAATAATTCTGATTATAAAAATACTGAGATCACACGATCTCGCCACCCACTAAATCAGATCTCAGTGTGACCAAAACCAAGCCGCAGCCACTGAAAAAACAGGAAAAAGGAAATGAACAAATAACAGTGGCTTCAGATAAACTGAGAGGAGCACAAGCCCCCCGAAAGGGACCTGGCTGACCTCCACAGAAGTGCAGGGAACAATGCAAAAAGCAAGCACAAAAATAAAAGCAGAAAATATCTTATCTGATAGCAGAAGATGCAGGCAAGACACAGCAAACTTCCAAATGAACCAGGAACAACAATTGAGACAAGAACAATTGATCACCGGCAACCATCATGGGAGGGAACCTCCCTTATATCAGACCAGTCAGTGAACCCAGATTGCCATTCCTCACTGAAAGGTTCAGTACTGTCTGTAACCACCAGAGGGAGCATCTGCTCAGAAACCATCTCTAGCACATTCATAACAAATTCCACAGAGCCGCTAGAAGGAGTGCCGCAGCGCTATATGGCGATGTGTGCGAACTCAGTTAACACCACTGAGTCGCAAAGTAAACACGCTAGGGCGCTGTCTAGCGTTGAAAGCGAACCCTGTTGCATCACAGAGCCGCTGAGGCAAACTTCTGTGTCCTGTTAGGCACTCAGGTACACAGTTAACTGCTAAGCGAACATGGAAAGTGATCATACGCTAATGTCCTCGCGGGAGTCACCCGCAATCTATGGCGTCTGAACGCCAGGCCCTGAATACGGCAATCAACCTCCTCACAGGTTATGCCGGTAATCTAAGGCATCTAAGACACCGACCCTGACCAGCTAGCATACCAAGCTCCTCACTGATTTGGTCGGTATTGTAATGGCGTATTTCAGCCGCCCTAACTACACACACGCATGGCCACACTGGCGCAAAGCATATAACGGTTGATACTAGTGCATGGCGGCACGACCATGCCACCCTTTTATAGTAGCAACTACAGGGCCTGCCAGATAAGGACCAATAGGAAACTGCTCCAGAACACAAGTGGTTTCAGTACCTTCCTGGCGGACCAGTAGGAGCTACTGCAGTACCTGAGCATGTGACCCCTGATCTCCAATGAGAGATCTTACTCTGGGCATGCTCAGAAGGGGATAGCAAGGACTTTGTCCTAAAGACGTCTGCTCGCCACTAAACAGTACTGGCTACAATAGCAGAGCCTGGAGGTGCAGCAGTAATCCTCTGCACAATGCTAGACTGGGCGAGACGCTGGGACTGACGTCTAAGCTGAGCAGAGTCCACTGCGGCCGGAGACGGATGGGAGACCGCAGCAGGGACGGCTCGAGATTCCCCTTATGCAGAAGCGGGAACTCGACCCTTAACAATCCCCCACACATAAAAGAACCCCCCATCACCACTCCAAATCCCCCCACACATAAAGTAACCCCCCATCCCCACTCCAAATCCTCCCACTCATAAAGTAACCTCTCATCCCCACTCTAAATTCACCCCCCATACACACACACTCACACATTATGTCGCCTGTTTATCTTTGGTGGTATCTTCAGCTCCACAGTGGAGCACACTCACCACCAGTCTTCACCCTTCTGGGCACCGCCGGCGAGTGACGTCAGCAGCGTGATCGCATGACCTGATCACGTGGTGGCGTCGCTCTGACCCGGCGGTCAGAGCTTCAATTGTATTGGCGTCTGTATAGACGGCAGTGCAGTTGATCCATGGGAGCCGGCACGCAGCAGCTTCTCTGCGCCGGCTGTCAGTTTGACAACCGGCACAGGGAACCGCCGACTCCCAGGCCGGGGGCGGCAGAACGCAGCCGCGGGGGAGACATTGCGGACCGCCGCATTAGGCGGCACGACTGCGCCCGGGGCACGTGCCCCAGTTCCCCCCCCCTAGATACGCCCCTGATCCTAAGTCATATGGCAACGCATTAAAAGTTCGATAGTGACTTTTAGGATTGCTACTTCTAATAGGGGCACTAGATTTTAATATCTATTTCCTCTCTGAAGAGGCAGTTTGCATATTTAATTTCCCAGAGGAGCATTGCATGGCTTATAAGCCTCCTCATGTTGGCATGCCAGGCTAGGCATGTCACTCTCCACAAGGAGAAACCCCTGTAAATTGAGATTCTGGTTTGACTTTTATCTTAAGTCACGTGGCAAGACTCGTTAAAAGTCGATAGTGACTTTTAGGATTTCTACTACCAATAGGTGACACTAGAGTTCAAGTCCTCTTCCTCACTAAAGGAGCGATTTGAATATTTAATTTCCCTGAAGAGCATTTCATGGCTTATAAGTCTCCTCACATTGGCATGCCAGGCTAGGCATGTCACTCTCTACAAGGAGCAACGTTATCCCTTAGATCTCACATGTATGAATAATAACTGTGCAATGCACAGTTTCCTCTAGGTAGTACTACAGGAAAATTGAGCATGCACTATCAGGTTTTCTCGCATATTAGCGGTTCATCACTGGGGGTTCCAGAAGCAGGACACTTTGTAATCATCTGATTGTCAAGGGATCCTTCCTACAAGCAGGGATTGTCCCAAGCAGAGAACCACATAAATCTACGGCACAGTCCCAAATAAAATACTCGATCCAAACATTTGCACAGCTGCCTGGATTCAGCCCTTTGCCAACATTTATTAGTTATATAATGATGCTTGTTTTAATATATTTATAGAGTAAAATAAATCTTTTTGTTCTATGATCGTTATAAGAAACTAGATGTTGGCCCGATTCTAATGTATCGGGTATTCTAGAATTTGTATGTAGTTTATTTATGCATGGCTCCGCTCCCACCCTCCCATCCTTGTATGCATGGCTCCGCTCCCACCCTCCCATCCTGTATACACGGCTCCGCTCCCATCCTCCCATCATGTATACACGGCTCCGCTCCCTCCCTCCCATCCTGTATTCACGGCTCCGCTCCCACCCTCCCATCCTATATACACGGCTCCGCTCCCACCCTCCCATCCTGTATACATGGCTCCGCTCCCACCTTCCCATCCTATATACATGGCTCCGCTCCCACCCTGTATACATGGCTCCACTCCCACCCTCCCATCCTATAAACATGGCTTCGCTCCCACCCTCCATCCTGTATAAATGGGCTCCGCTCCCACCCTCCAATCCTATATACATGGCTCCACTCCCACCCTCCCATCCTATATACATGGCTTGGCTCCCACCCTCCCATCCTGTATACATGGCTCCGCTCCCATCCTCCCATCCTATATACATGGCTCCGCTCCCACCCTTCCATCCAATATACACGGCTCCGCTCCCACCCTCCCATCCTGTATACATGGCTCTGCTCCCACCCTCCCATCCTATATACATGGCTCTGCTCCCACCCTCCCATCCTGTATACATGGCTCTGCTCCCACCCTCCTATCCTATATACATGGCTCTGCTCCCACCCTCCCATCCTGTATACATGGCTCCGCTCCCACCCTCACATCCTTGTATACATGGCTCCGCTCCCACCCTCCAATCCTATATACTTGGCTCCGCTCGCACCCTCCAATTTTATATACATGGCTCCGCTCCCACCCTCCCATCCTATATACATGGCTCTGCTCCCACCCTCCCATCCTTTATACATGGCTCCGCTCCCACCCTCCAATTCTATGTACATGGCTCTGCTCCAACCCTGTATACATGGCTCCGCTCCCACCCTGTATACATTGCTCCGCTCCCACCCTGTATACATGGCTCCACTCCCACCCTCCCATCCTTTATACATGGCTCCGCTCCCACCCTCCCATCCTATATACATGGCTCAGCTCCCACCCTCCCATCCTGTACACATGGCTCCGCTCCCACCCTCACATCCTTGTATACATGGCTCCGCTCCCACCCTCCCATCCTGTATACATGGCTCCGCTCTCACCCTCCAATTCTTTATACATGGCTCCACTCCCACGCTGTATACATGGCTCCGCTCCCACCCTCCAATTCTATATACATGGCTCCGCTCCCACCCTGCATACATGACTCCGCTCCCACCCTGTATACATGGCTCCACTCCCACCCTCCGCTGGGCTCCCCCATCATACTTACCCTCCTCGCTCCGTCGCTGCACGTCTCTGCATCTCTATCCCGGCACGTCAGCTCCTTCCTCTGTGGTGCGGTCACTTGGTACCGCTCATTAAAGTCATGAATATGGACGCCACGCCTATGGGAGTGGAGTGTCCATATTCATAACCTTAATGAGCGGTACTATGTGACCGCACCGCACAGGATGGAAGCAGACGCGCCGGGACAGGGATGCAGCGACGGAAGGTGAGTATGTACTGGAGATGACCCGCGGCTACCGTCACTGATCTCCCGATGATAGCGGTGGCGTGGGCTGGAAGTGCCTGTCGCTGATTGGTTGCGGGCGCAACCAATCAGCGACGCAGGATTTCCCTTACAGACGGAAATGAAAAGTTAGACAATTATATAGTAAATGACTAAAGTTTGCACAAGGTTCACAAACTTTTTGCTCCCAACTCAGGGTAACATTTCATCCAGTTTGATGGCTGAGAGGTTGCAGAATGTCTTGTGTTTTAGTTTTGATCTTGGAAGTCTATACAAATGTAAATGCAGTCTATTGTGTTCACATTACATTATACTGTTAATGAAAGCAGGAGAACTCCAGGCAAATAACAACAACAACAACAAGAACATATCCAGGGAAGAATACAACTACGAACATTCTCTATCTGATTCTCATTAACTAGAGGAGATTTCTTCACATCTTGGGCTAAATAATCCAATATGTGTTTTCTCTTCTGAACAATGGCTCATTGCACTAGACCACCACACGGCATCAACTTGTTCTCTTCTTTGTTTTTTTTTCTTCAACCTGATTTTGCATTTCCATTACTGATTTTTCGACCTCACACAGTCACAGATATCAAACCAATTTAGTGTGTTTCACGTGGAAGCCCACGGGCAATAATAGAAAGATTTATTATTGACCAAATGCATGCGTAAATATGGCCACCACCCACGATGTGCAGAAGCAGAATTTTCAAAAACATACAAAATCTGTATAAAATTGGAGGCAAGCTAGAACTTTATGAACTCTCTTTTAAAGCCTCTCTGTATAGCTTGGAGGTTGAATGGAGCCTCTGTGTTCACAGTGAGCTTTTTCTGGAGTTTTTAGATCAATCAAAACTCATGTTTTTTTAAGTCCTCTTGCTTTTTGAAGAGTTTCTCCTCCAAAAATTCCTCATATATACAGTATATATACCGTATATATCTCACCCTAAGTGAACAATGTGCAAAACAATAAGATGTAAAGCATACAAAAATATCATAAGACAATTTAAAGTATGAGAAGTGTTTAACATTTTCAGAAGATTAATGTTGGACAAATGGATTTCATTGGGATTCTGAAGGCCATCCTACATCCATCCACACATGTACACGTCCACTTTTAATTTTGTCATAAACTCTTATTTTCTCGCACACACAGAACATATTAGCAATAATATCTAATAGGTTATTGTGAATCAGTTTGTAATAGATCTTAGTGGCAAATGATTGGCTCCAAATAGAGTTGCTGCCTACTGGACTTTGGGGCATTATTGTGTCAGAAACTAGGCCTATCGGAAGATCCTCTGATGCTCTTGTGGACCAGTGTCTGCAGTGTCTGTCCCTGCATGAATGTCCCATCTGTGTCATTTTCTGAAAACTATTAGCCAGGTGTTATAGGACCTAGGTTTAAATTGTGTGGCTACACGACTTAAGGTGTTATATGCCATGGCAAAACACGCAAACTCTCATCTTGTGCATTTGTAATAACCTGCAGGAACGCGGGATGCAGTCACGCACGGGAAGGCAGAGCAAGGGTTAAACAGGTTTATTTACAGGGGGATGTACTCCACTCAGGGAGTTAGGGATTGTAGGGTGGCAGTAAGGAATGGGGCAGAACTGGGAGGATGGCAGGGTAGGTGAGGGGTGAACGAGAGTTCAGTAATTAAGAGGTAAAACTTATCGGACTATAGACTTCTGTTGTGAGGAAGTTCAGGGTTCCAACGGTGGCACCGACAACAGCGGCGCAGGTCGTCTCGTCGCAGTCTCTGTATGGCGGGCAGATTTCCTGTACCTAGCGATGTCTGGCACGGTACTGAGTCCAACGTTAGATACCGCCGGAACGAGACTTTGCTCCACGGTGTACACCAGCCCTTAGTCTTCAGGCTCTGGCCTAGCGGTCCGTCTCTCTCTCTGTCGTACACTCAGTGCAGTCTCTGCCCTCAACTGGGGTCACCTCCAAGCATGAAGGGTAGCGGGGAGCTGACAGTCTATTGTCCACCTCCAGTGGACCTGTATGCAAGGGATCTGTCAGGTATGCGGTCACTCTTGGGCAGAGCATGTGCAGTACTCACTATCATTCTGAGTACCACACCTGGCTTAGCTCTGCACAGCTCTGCTCTACTGGCACGGCTCTGTACAGCTCTGCTGGCCCGGCTCCGCATGGCTAATTCCCCCAGCACTACTGCTCCTGTCCTTGACAGCAGCACGGCCTGTCACAGGCCCAGCACTCTCAGGTGGGGGAAGCAGAGCGCACTGCTCACCACTCTGTGCGCTGTAATCACTAGGCGCCGACACTCTCTGCAGCGCGCACTTTGCCTTCTCATCCTTCTCTGTCTGCGCACTCTTTTTAGGCTCGCCCCGCCCCCTCCTGGAAGCTCCGTCTCTCTCCTTTTCCCCCTGCAGTAGGGGAAGGTCCACCTCTCTCAGGCTTCCCTCCCGGGAACAGGGGATGCAGCCTCTTCAGTTCTGGATCCAGCATACAGGTACCCGCGGTTCGGTCTATCTCCTTACACTTTTAACATGCAACACCGTATATATTGTAGATTTCACTTGCGCATGGGTATTTAGCTTAGAAATATTGGCATACTCTATATATGAAGAAAATCTAAGAAACATCAAGCTCTCAAAATTTATAAACTTGAGATGTCTTTTGTTATGTTTTGGTAGCTGAGGAGAGTAAGCAAAAACGGCAATACACCAGAGAGGCTGGAACCTATTGGATTGCAGTAACCTGAACTAACCACATAACTAGAGGTAGCCGTGGAGCGTTCCTACGGTGATCCTAGACGCCTCGTCACAGCCTGAGAGATAACTACACCTATAGGCAGAAAGATGAAAGCTATCTGCCCGGAGCAGACCCCCAAAGAAAATAGGAAGCCCCCAATCTGTCTAGGCAGAAAAGTACAGGAAAGGATACTCACTGCAATCCAAAAAAACTTTAAAAAAAACAACACTACTAATTGCAAAAACACCTGAGATCACACGACCTCTACCACCTAAATCAGTTCTCTGGTGTAACAAAACTAAGCCGCAGCCACTGAAAAAACAGGAAAAAACAAATGAACAAACAACAGTGGCTCCAGATAAACTGAGAGGAGCACAAGCCCCTCGGAGGGGACCTGGCTGACCTCCACAGAAGTGCAGGGAACAATGCAAAAATCAAGCACAAAAATAAAAGCAGAAAATATCTTATCTGATAGCAGAAGATGCAGGCAAGACTCAGCAAGCTTCCAAATGAACCAGGAACCACAATTGAGACAAGAACAATTGATCACCGGCAACCATCATGGGAGGGGCCTCCCTTATATCAGACCAATCCGTGATTCCAGATTGCCACTCCTCGCTGAAAGGTTCAGTACTGTCAGTAACCACCAGAGGGAGCCTCTGCTCAGAAACCATTTTAGTACATTCACAACAGTCTTTATTAAGTATTCCACAAAGAAATGAACAAGACAGTGGCGTAGAAATGCAACGCATTTCGAATCACTTATGTTCCTTCTTCATAGCATAAAACATACACAGAAAACGAAGTTTAAATATATTCTACCCTTCGTGTTCATTGGACATCTAAACCAGGTGTGGATTTAATTAATAATTTCAAAGGAGGGAAGTGTATACACATAATATAATGATAAATAATTTTCTGTGTATGCTATATGCTTTGAAGAAGGATCATAAGTAATCTGAAATGTGTTGCATTTGTACACCCGTGCATTGTTCTTATCTTTGTGGAATATTCAAAGCCATATCAATATTATGGATTGTGGGATCTGGATGTTTCTTCAATTTTCTTCATATTACACTCAGCCCGAGCTCTATGGACTGGGTGGTGACTTAGCTGGACTGTTTTTCATTGCTTCATTTATGCATTACTTATATTTATGCAAAAGGAAAAAAAAATTCCAGCTCAACGATGAAGTGAAGATAAAAATTTTTTTTTTCTTTATTCACTTGTCATTCCAAATACAGAGGAGTATCAGCATAGATTAGCAGCAGATGAATGCGTTATCAACGCGTTTCAGGAGACGCAGCACCCTTAGTCATGACTAAGGGTGCTGCGTCACCTGAAACGCGTTGATAACACATTCATCTGCTGCTAATCTATGCTGATACTCCTCTGTATTTGGAATGACAAGTGAATAAAGAAAAAAAATTTTTTATCTTCACTTCATCGTTGAGCTGGAATTTAAAAATTTTTTTTTCCTTTTGCAATGTTTCACGTCTGACACAGCGGTTCCTTGCTCCGATCTCTGGTATGCTGCACTGGTGAGCTGGACTTTTATTATTAATTACTTATATTTATGCTTGCCAACACTTCGAAAAACGGGGAGACCTCCTAAACTTCTGAAGAAGATGACAAATCACCTGATAGCCACTGCAATTCTCAGAAAACAGTATTTCTGGGAGGTTTCTTCTATAGAAGCAAAGCTTGAAAATGGAGTGAAAGGGTGTTAGGGTCTGCGGAACTCACCTAATAGATATAGTAAAGAGGTGCGTTCGCAGCCTGGGGTCCACCTTGCAGGCGAAGCCCGCTGCTAGTAAGATGGCGAAAATAGCGAACTCTGTTATCCCGTAGAGTCACTAAAATAAACGCCGTAGCGCACTGTGGCAGTAAGTGCGAACTCTGTTAATCCCCTATATGGCGATAGGTGCGAACTCACTTAGCTTCAGTGAGCCGCATAGTAAAACGCTAGGGCACTGAACCAGCGTTATAAAGCGAACCCTGTTGCGTCACAGAGCCGCTGAGAAAAAGACTGTGTCCTGTTAACACCACTGGGATACACAGATAACTGCTGTGCGCATAGCAGTCCGTGATCATGCAGACAGCAACGCAATCAAGCAATCTACTCACCGGAGAAGCCGGTATTCTAGGGGCTTATTTCAGCCAAGCCCTAATCACTTGCACTGAAATCTCCTCACCAGAGGTGCCGGTTTTCTAGGGGCTTATTTCAACCGAGCCCTAACCACATGCGTGCATGATCAGACTGGCGCAAAGCACATAATGCAATTGATACTAGCGCATGGTGGCCCAGCCATGCCACCCCTTTATAGTAACAGCTACAGGACCTGCCAGCAGGGGCGTACATAGAAATCATGGGGCCCCATAGCAAAAGTCTGAATGGGGCCCCCCCCAAAAAAAAAAACAGGTGCTCTTAACTCCCACAACACACACTGCAGTGCATGCAGGGCCCCCTACACCCTCCACAGTGCGTGCTGCCGGGCCCCCCTCCCTAAGTTGCAAAGTGCAGTCAGAGCCATTGTAAATGTAAAGTGCCAGCACAGTGAGGGGACACATTTAACAAAAAAAATCGACCCCCAGCCAGGCTCACCATATTGTGTGTGCAGTGGCGTAGCAACTGTTTGTGGGGCCCAGGGCGGCTGAAAAATTTGCCGCCCCTTTGGTCATTGATAATCCTGAAGCATTCACCATTACAACCAAAAAAAGGCTCAAAGTAAATACCTTTCACCTGTAAAATCAGCATGGCAAAAATACACACTGCAAAGCAGCAACACACAGTATGGACTTGTGTTTATGATGTGCTTTATTATCCTCCTTGGACAAAAAGGACTTCTTTAGGCTTGGCTCACATTTATACAGTGCAGTCTGCTGGACAAATATGTCTGAATTGCAAAAAAAAAATGGTATTCAGACGTATATGAGGCATACACAAACCATAATGGGCAACACGTAGTGTAAAAAAAATGTTCTTCTGACTATGTTTTGCCCTGATCACGTTGTATTGTGGGAAAAAAAACATAATTGACCAAAGGTATGCGTTTTTAATGTGGGGTGAAAAAAAGTTTATTCCTCTGGACACCTCCTCACAGAACTGATGCCAAAATGGAGTGGGATGGGACTGTTGACACCAGTAAAACTGGATGGAAAAAAAATGATTCTTTTTAAGTAAAAAAACATATAGAGACAAAGATGGAAGTACGATATGTATCAAATGTACTTGTTTAAATTTGTAGGTTGATGCATGGCATACGTTTTAATGTATACGTCCAACGCATTAAGTCTGCAGGCGTATAAATGTGAACCTAGCCTGACGGAACATGCTGCATAGTGTGCTCCGATGTAAGAAGTGTGGTGCCTAATCTGACAGCAGGTACAAGCAATGCCCATCATTCATGGCATCATATAAGACAGGTAGACGGATGTCATATCTTTGTATATGAAATGATTGGAATATGTAAGCTATGCAAAGTTCCAACATGTGTACAAACTACAAGACACATTTTATCACAGGTAAGGGGACACAGAAATGCCGCACACAATATCTTCCATAACATCTGCAGAACTTCCACTCTCAGGCACCTCATGAGCTCAGCACGCCCCATGTAATTGCTGTCTCCCAGGTGCATGCCTCTGGGGTGAAGGAGCAGAATAAATTAGTAACATTTATTGGCTGCACCATGATTTCCAGGGCATTGCACATTTTTAGTATTGCATGACATGCATTGTTGCACACCTTGACAGTGAAGTTGGTGGTGGGACATAGACTGGACATGGTCTTACCTACAGCTAGGAAGCATCATCCTGCCTGGTGGTGGTACAGGGGTTAAATCACATGAAACCAGCTCTAATGGAGAAGCATTGTGAGGAGTACAGAAGGTGGCTGCAGTGCATGCAGGGCCCCCCTCCTCCACAGTGCATGCAGTCAGGCCCCCCTCCCTCCACAGTGCATGCAGGGCCCCCCTCCTCCACAGTGCATGCAGGCCCCCCTCCACCCCACAGTGCCTGCAATCAGGACCCCCTCACTCCCTAAGGTGCAAAGTGCAGCCAGAGGCTAGCCATTGTAAATATAAAGTGCCAGCACAGTGAGGGGACACATTCAACAAAAAAAATCCACCCCATACCTCAGCCAGCAGGACTCACCGTCTTGTGTATCTCTCCCTAAGTGAAACTTATGAATGTTTTCTGCTTCCTGTGATGCACGTGTCTCTGGCTGCAGGCTGGCTTTCTTATGCAAATGCAGCCAGAGACTTAAGCCAAACTGCTGACCAGGAGACAACAAGGAAAGGGGACCTTCAAGGGGGTTTACAGTGTCCGGCCGTCGCTTATATTTAATTAAAGGAGATAGTACTGTGTCAGCACAGCACAGCTGCCAAACGACAGCGGCCGTCGTGGGCCCCCTCACCTGTCTGGGCCACATAGCAGCTGCTTAGTCTGCTCTATTCACGGAACGCCACTGCCTGCCAGAAACAAGGACCAATGAACACCAGTAGTCACAGGACCTTCCTGGCGGACCAATAGGAGCTGCTGCAGTACCTGAGCATGTGACCCCTGATCTCCAATGAGAGATCTCACCCTGGGCATGCTCAGAAGGGGAAAACAAGGACTTTGTCCTAAAGACGTCTGCTCGCCGCTAACCAGTACTGGCCACAATAGCAGAGCCTGGAGAGGCAGCAGTAATCCTCTGCACACTGTTAGGCCTCTTTCACACCTCTGTTGTGTGACGTCCGCGAAGAGAGAGAGAGAGACCCCGGACAGTGTTTTCTACATTTTACTATGGTTTTCAATAGAGGCGACGGATCCGCAGGCGGATTCTGTCAAAAACGGATGCCGGCGGATCCGCCGCCCATAGGCGGCCATTATACAAAATGGCGGATGCGGCGGATCCGCCGTTGTCCGCCATTTTGGCGGTCAAAAAAAAAAACGTTGCATTGGACGTTTTTTTGTAATGACGGACGCCAATGTTTTGGCGGATCCGTCTAAAAACGGACCTAACGGACGACCATCCGTCAAAATCCGTCACTAATGCAAGTCAATGGGAAAAAAACGGATGCGCCAAAAAAAAATGGCGGATCCGTTTTTTTCACATTTTGACGGATTTTGACTGACGTCGCACGACTGAAGTGTGAAAGAGGCCTTAGACTGGGCGAGACGCTGGGACCGACGTCTAAGCTGAGCAGGGTCCACTGCGGCCGGAGACAGATGGGAGACCGCAGCCGGGATGGCTCGATATTCCCCTTGTGCAGAAGCGGGAACTCGACCCCTAACAAAGGGTGCATGGAAGAGATGTTGAGGGTTGTAGACTTAAAATGGGTATAAGTTAAGGGGAAAATTTTCGGACCCAGTGTTTTGCACACTTCTTACTCTTTCCTCCCAAAACTGTTAAAATAAAAGTTGGCAAGTACGTTTATGTTGTCAATTTACTTTGGTTTATTATTGTCGTTGTTTTTAAATGACCCTTTTATTTTCAGTATCAGAAGCATATAAAATGGATTTCATACCAATGTTTTTGTGAAGAGATATCTGGCAATTGTACTGATGCAGGCCCATGACGCAATGTATAATTTACATGAGGGTTTATAAAGCGCTAGAATGGTTAGTTGTATTGTCACTTCGAGTATACACAATATACTGTCTGAGCCATTCTGCTTGTTCCACATTTCAGAAGTACCAGCATTGTTTTGTTTCGGCTACAGCGGATTACTAAACAGGGTAATGATTCAGACTCTAAACATTGGCCAACATCTGTCTGAAATCCGTTGCCTGACTTGGATCTCGGCATGTCCTTGCCACATATATAACAGCATATGCTGCATTAATTGCCCGCATGTATTCGCTCTTCGTCGTCAGCTGTTCCTATGGTAGCTGTCCTCGTATTCTTTACCAGCCTGGATGTCTATTATTCCTTGTGCCCTTCGCTTCTCGCCGATGTGTCCAGCTGCAATTCATGATCTCACCGTACAATATTATAAAAAAGACTCCTGCAGGGATCTTAATCTCATGATGTTACATATTATTATTTTCTTTTCTTTTTGCAGCATAAAAAAGGATGAAGAAAATCTTTTAGTTTAATCTTGCAATCTGCATTTACCGAATAATTTTCTTAGGTTAACAATGTAGAATTCCAATTCATTTTTTATGTATAATTTTTTATATTCTTTTTACCTATTTAGTTTATATTGTAGCAGTTGCATGTTTAAAGGTATTGTTCATTCTTCCGATAAAAGTCTGCAGTCACTCTTCACGACTGCAGACTATTGAATCCTCGCAGCATACATTGTGGACACTGTCAGGATTCTTCGGTATTGCCGGCAAGAACAGGTGGTCGCTTGACCACAAATATGTGATTTGCATGTGTGCAACCATGTGCTGAGTAGACGTGCCCATCCTCTCCCAATTCACCTGTATTAAGAGAGGAGTGCGCGTTTATTAGGAATGTGGCCGGAAGAGTGCAAATCGCATACCTGCAGTAACGTGACGATTCTCTCTCGCTGGCAGTATCGGAGAATCCTGACCTCACACTGTAAGGGTTCAGAAGTCTAGAGTCACAAGAAGTGCAGACTTTTATCGGAAGACCGGATAACCCCTTTAATAAATGCATCTTTTACATTGAAACCAAACAGTGACGCACTTCTGTACCATGCCACGGAACATTGCAGCCCTAACAAATATTTATTTTCTGATGCTTGTATGATACCAATATAGTTTACAGTGCTGTACGGAGAATGTCACCATTCACATCAGTCCCAGTCCTCAATGGTCACAGTCAAATTTCTCAAACACACAGACAAGGACCAGTTTCATGGGAAGCCAATTAATGAGTATGTTTATGTCAGAAACCGGAGATCCTGTAAAAAATCCATGCAAACACAGGGGGAACATACAAACTCCATGCAGATTTTGATATTTATCATTTTTCTTTTGCTTATATTCTGCAACACGATACAAAGATTTTCACCATTCACATTCATCCAGACTCCAATGAGGAGCTATTTTCCACTATTTTAGACAAACACACGAGTTAGATATGAGTGAACTGATTTGCAATTAATTACATTAATTCCGTATTTCCTGAAAGTTTTTGATATACATACAGACGAAAAGTTTGGACACACCTTCTCATTCAAAGATTTTTCTGTATTTTCATGGCTATGAAAATTGTAGAATCACACTGAAGGCATCAAAACTATGAATTAACACATGTGGAATTATACATT
>JARQOD010000006.1:400152996-400220595 GCA_033576555.1 Oophaga sylvatica | reverse complement strand
CCCCCTTTAAAAAGGGGGGTTTTGTTTTCGGTCCGGGGTAAATTTTTCTGCCCCAAACTTTTTTTTTAACTGTCATCAAACCTCCGACCCAACACGGGGATCCCCCCATCTCTATTTATTTATTATCAAGGCCCTGGGCACAAAAACCGGGGAGACGGGGAAAATAAAAGCCGGGGGAATAAATGTCAGCTGCCCACAATGTTTTTCAACTTTTTAAATGTTAAAATTAAAAATTTTCTTTAAAAACAAACAATTTTTGCCATTTTTTTTTTAAAAATACTTTATTTCTCAAGAAGGGAAAATTTTTAATTGTACCCTATTTATCACCACCGTTTTTAAAAATTTAAAAAGGGGCCAGAAAAAAGTTCACGCCCTTTTTTTGGCTGAGACTTGTTGCGCTGGGGGCAGGATTTTTGCTGAACATAAGGAAAAGCTCCCCCCCTTTCCCAGCAGGGAACAACAGTTGGGAACCCCGGGTGTTGGCAACAAAAAAATAAAAGGCGCCCCCTATCCTCCAGAAAAGTTTTAACCGGGGGCGGGAGCTACACCCCTGAAAACACCATTCCCCGCTTTTTAAAAGAACCTGTCACTCAAAAAATGCTATTACCTTCAGAGGGGGTTTTAAACTGGGGTTAAAAGTTTTTCAGAACTGTAGGGCGCCGTACGAACCCCCCCCGGGGGGAAAAATTTAAAACCTTATTGCCACACAGGTTTGTTATTCACCCCGGGGGGGGGCGCCGCACGGTTTCATTCATGTTTGTGTAACAGAGGAGCTGTTGAAAACCCCCCCCGGGCATAAATGACAGCCCCCTAATGGGACCCCTAAAAGTCAGTGCTGGGGCGCTTTAAAGGGCGCCGCTCACTACCACAAAGTGGAATGAAAATTTCTCCGCCTCCGACATTAAATTTTTTCCCCCTGAGCAGACTCTAAATCCCGGGCCCCGGGCAAGTTGGGATGTTTGTTAAATGAAAGAAAGCAAAAATAAAAGAATTGGAAATTTGTTAAAAGCCAATTTTTTCACAACACATCATTGAAATTTGTTTTTAATCCTTTTTTTTTTAAAAGGGGCCCCCAAAACTTTTGGGGGATGGGGTTGTATTTTCCGCGGAATTGCAAGCAACTACAAAATTTCAACGGGGGGGTTCAACCACCTTTTTTACCCCCAAAAGGGGAAAATTTTTTGTGGGCCCTTTAAAAAAATTTTTCAACCAAAAGGGAGCTTTTCTTGTTTTATCTAAACAAGAAAAAACCAAGCAGTAAAAAAAAATTTTTGGGAAAAATTTGGGAAAACCTTTCTTTAAATTTACGGTAAAAAGATGCTTGTTTAGATTTCCCCTTTTTCGAAAACCCAAACCCCCTTTTAAAAAAGAAATCCCCCCCCGGGGGAAATTTTTCAACCTTTTCCCACTACAAGCTTAAAAAATAAAGAACCTAATGAAATTTTTGGTAAAGAAAAAAAAAAAAACCCAAAAGGGGTTTCCCCCTTGTGAATGATCAAAATTTTTAAAATTTTAAATTTTTTGGAAAAACAAAACTGAAAAGGGGGGCGGCAAAAATTTTTCCCGCCCCTTTTAACTTAAAACTTTTTTTCCCGCCCCCTTTTGTTTTCATTACAGCGCAATCGCTTGGATAACTCTACAGTTTTTGACCCAAGGACAAAATTTCCCTTGCCCATTCTTATTTAAAAAACCACTCGAGTCATGAGATTGGATGGAATTGTTTGTGAACAGCATTTTTCACCCCCTTTTCCACAATTTCCGTTTGGGGAATTCAGGTCTGGACTTTGCTGGCCTTTTCTAACCCTGGAACTTTTATTTTGAACTTTTCCATTGTAATTTTCTTTTTTTTTGGGATCATTGTCTTAGGGAAGCCCAAATCCCCCGCCCAGCCCTCAGGTCTTTTGCAGACTCCAACGGGGTTTTCTTCAAGAAGTTCCTGTTTTTGCCCCAAATCCATTTTCCCCCCCAAATTTTTAAAACCATCTCCCTGTCCCGGCTAAAAAAGGGCCCCAAAACCATGTTTGCTGCCACCACCTTTTTGCCCCGGGGGGGAGGTGGTTCGGGATATGAGCTGTGTTGCCTTTCCCCAAAACATTCGTTTGCATTGTTGCCAAAAATTTTGATTTTGGTTTATCTGACCAGGCCCCTTTTTCCCCATGTTTTTGGGGGGTCTCCCAGGGGGTTTTTTTGCAAACTTTAAACAACATTTTTTAAAGGATATTTTGAGAAAGGTTTTTTTTCTTCCCCCTCTCCAAAAAACCTTTTTTTTGCAGTGTACGATAATTGTTGCCCCCAGGACAGAAAGCCCCCCCAGCTTAGATTCCCGCATTCACCAGTGTATCATAGGGTCCCTTTTGGGGGGGACCCCCGTCATCTCCTTGGTTTTTTAAGAAAATTTAAAAGGGACGGCAGGGGTTTTTAATTTGCATGGATATACTCCCTTTCCCTTTTTTAAAAGATTGCTTGCAGGTGCCCTTGGGGTTTTAAAGTTTTTTGGGAAAAAATTTTTTTATCCAAATCCAGCTTTTTAAAAAATTTCCCCAAAAGATCACGGGCCCCTGTTGTTTTTTTGGGGTTTATGATCCTCTGGCTTCAAACAGAACCCTAGACTATCAAGAGCAGGTGCATTTTACGGAGACTTGATTTTTCAAGTGGGTTATATTTTTTATCGTATCTTTGGGGGAAAAATTTGGGTCATTCAGAACCAAATGAACCCTTTTGGGGAAATTTTTTCTGCACTGAAAGTAAAAGGGGCCAATAATATTTCCGCCCCACTTTCTTTTTTTTATTTTTCCCCAAAAAAATTTTAAAAAACCAATACATTTCGTTCAAATTCACAATTTTGCCCCCCTTGTTTTTTCTTCCCAAAAAAAAACATTTCGTATTTTAGTTTTAAGTGAAGTGGGAAAAAAAGGGTTTAAAAGTTCCAGGGGGGAAAATTTTTGCAAGGCCCCGTATATACACATTCACAATTACAATCAATTACCCCTAATTGCCCGAATTCGGGGGCCCCACCAAAAAAGGAAAAAAAAATTGACTTGTTTCTCGCATTCACTTTAAACCCAAGTTTTTGGTTTGTCTGTAGTACCTTTTACGCACTAATATCAAACGACCAAACCTGAAACAAAGTTTTATTTCAAATGAGTTGGGCAGGGGAAAAATTTTATACCCCCAGTGATGTTTTCAGATATAAAAATGTAAGGGGGCCAGAGTTTTTTTTGGGGGGAAAATTTGGGAATGTAAAAAGCTTAAAAAAAGTTTGGGGTGGACCCCTTTTTTCCTTCAAAACACACCCCAAATTTTTCTAGGACACTTTTTGAAGGAATCACAAAGGTGTTCCAAACATTTTTAGAAAACCCACAAATCTTCTGAAAAACCCTTTGGGGGCAACTAAAAATTTGCATTTTACTTTTTAGTGAAAAAACCTTGCCACCTTTTTCGGGGACCACAGATCCCCATGTTTTTTGGGGCATATTTTTTCGAAAGCCTTGTTTTTTTGCAAAAATATGATTTTTTTTTAAAAAATTTTTTAAAACGACCCATTGGCCAACTTCTTTCTTCCCCCCAAAAATAGATGGGTGTAGTTGTGTCCAAGGTTGCTGCTATTTTGAGGATGGCACTTTTGGACATCTTAGATTTTAAAGGGAAAAAAAAACATGATGTGTCGGAATTGCGACTAAAATTTTTCCAAAAAGTCAACAGTTTCCTTTTTTGTTCCCATTTGTTGGTCCCCCAAAGCCCGGAAATACGGGTGCATGCTTATAAAATACAAACCATGGGGGGATCGGGTTGCTCCAAATTTTTGGCACAGGACAAAAACCCCAAAAACCCCAAATGTGTTTAAGTATTAGGGGAAAGAAAAAAGGGTACCGAATAAAATATACCCCCCCAAAGGCCCTGGAAGAAATGAATGCCCCCCACAGACCCCCCGGGAATGATAAGCCCCCACGAGCCCAACTAATATACAAGCCTTTGGGGGTTAAATTTTAAAAATTTGCACAACCCCACATCAAAACGGGGTTTCCAAAATGTTTGAACACCTACCTGCCAGTTCCTTAAAAATTTGGTGCAAGGGCCAGAAGAAGTTAAAAGGCAAAAGGGGGGCCCCCCCAAAATTTTTAAGGATTTAGATTTAACTTTTTTTCTTTCCCATTTTAATTTGTTATTTTAAAATCAAATTTTAACCTGCATTGTTGAACGCCACTTACTTTAACTTTTTTTCCCAAACCCCTGCCAAAAATTTTGCACATGCTTTTCCCCAGACAGAAAAGTTTTTAAAACTGTACATAACAACGCCAACAGGGAATAAACCTTCAAAAAACTGTGGGAACACTCACCAAAAATGTATGGCAAACAAAGGGACCAAACTTTTCCGAAGCATTCCAACTTCCAAATTATGCATGAAATATTGAGCCTCCTTTAACACATCATTTACTCCATAACAGACAACCTGTTTTCCTTTGTCACCATTCCATTTCCATCCTGCAGAGTCCAGATCAGTCACCCCAAATAAAGGTTCAAAGATTTTAATAATAAATCCATTATGTCTTTAATTTCTCAGGTCTTGGCCTAAAAGAACAATTGTCTTTTTGCTATGATGGTGAAGAACAAGGAGGAGTTGGGGCCAACAGTTTACGATATCACAAGGAAGGAGCCATTTTTTGTACATCTTCAACCCGTTGCTAACTTTTGTCATGCAGAGATGGTGAAATTCCTAATCATGTTATGAGAATTATGATCACCTCTTCACTGCCATAGCAAGCAACGAGTCCCCGCTTTCAGGACATGGGGTCCAATGCCGAAACCCACATCTACTTATGGAACATCTTGTGGAAATGGCATAAATGTAGAAGATTGAAGTACCCCTTTTTAAAAACTCTGTGGGACTGATGGACACAGTCGAGCTATACAATAGACCTCATCAGTCCCTAGTACAGTGTTTCTTAACTCCATCATCAAGACCCACCAACAGGTCAAGTTTTCAGGATTTCCTTAGTATTGCAGAGGTGACAATTTCATCACCTGCTCAAGCATTAATTCCATTACCTATGCAATGCTAAGGAAATGCTGAAAACATGACCTGTTGGTGGGTCTTGATGACTGGGAGTAGAGAAACATTGCCCTAGTAAATGGCATGACCTCTTACTGTAGATATTGGAGCCGCCAGGTATTAAATGACTCATGAATTGTCACCCCAAATAATAAATTATGTTTCATGCTAAAAATTGTCTTCAAGAATATTGAACTCAAGTATGTTCCTTGTCTTATTACTGTAGTCTTTGAGTAGATTAAAAAAGCATTAAAGGAAACACGATAATGTGTGCAAACTGTAAAGCGCTGCGGAATATGTTAGCGCTATATAAAAAATAAAGATTATTATTATTATTATAAATAAGGCAAACATATTAATCAACATTAAGATACAAAAATTAATGCACTGCAGGATGCAAAGGCCCCCATTATATAGGTGCATGTATCACAGGTGCAAAATACTGATGAAACAATCACTCACATGCCTACCATCCATGGGGAGTTGCTTAGTATTATTAATTCACATGGATAAGGCTTCATAGGGCATTGGTTTGCACAGATATGTGTGGTGCGCAGTGTCCTAGCTTACAGCCTATTAGTGACGCTCATACTATTAGATCAGGTTGCCTAAAATGCGCTATATACAGTGCGGGAAATAATTATTTGATCCCTTGATGAATTTGTAAGTTTGCCCACTGACAAAGACATGAACATCTATAATTTTAAGGGTACCTTAATTTTAACATTGAGAGATAAAATATCAAAAAAAAAATCCAGAAAATCATATTGTGTAAAAAAACCGTATCTTTCGGACTATCAGATGCACCGGACCACAAGACGCACCCCAAAATTTCAGAAGAAAAAAGGAAAAAAAAAGGTGTCAAATGGGAGTCCGTCTTAGGCTGTGTGCACACGTTGCGGATCCGCAGCGGATTTCCCGCGCGAAATCACTGCAGATCCGCAATTGTTTAACATTACAATGTTAAGCAATGTAAAAAAAATGCTGTGCACATACTGCAGAAAATTCTGCACGGAATCCACAGCGGTTTATTTTCCACAGCATGTCAATTCTTTGAGCGGTTTCCGCAGAGTTTTCTACACCCATTTCATTGTGAAAACCGCAGGGCAAAAACGCAGGAAAATCCGCTGAAAATCCCACCAGGGTGGTGTGGCGGTGGTGCTTTGTGGTGCAGCGGGGCTCCGCCGGCATTTTGTGAAAGACCGGCGGGCCCCCGCAGATCCATTGCTGCGATGCGGTGGCCTCCGGGGAAAAAGGCCTTCGGGAAACGCGCATGCTCAGATTCAGATCTCGGCAAGGTTCTCGTCTCCCGAGATCTCAAGACGAGATCTCAATCTGAGCATCGCCCGCCCCCCGGCGGGCCATTTTCCCAGAGGCCACCGCATCGCAGCAATGGATCTGCGGGGGCTTCCGCCTTTTGCAAACCGCCGCCACAGAGCACCACCACCGCACCAGCCTGGGAAGGGAGGGGCTGCATCGCCCTGCAGCATCGGAACGGGACCATTACTACAAATATTTACTACAGTATGTGTAAGTATATTCCAACATAAAGACGCACCCCATTTTCCAAAAAAAAATTTGGGAAAAAAGTGCGTCTTATAGTCCGAAAAATACAGCATATAAATTTATTTGCATTTTTATTGAGAAATAAGTATTTGATCCCTCTGGCAAACAAGACTTAATACTTGGTAGCAAATCTAGATGTTCATTGGAAAGCTTCAGGTGGCCTGGACATGTGCCTTCTTGAGCAGGAGGATCTTACGGCACTGTAGGAATTTAAACCTTTACTGCATAATGTGTTACCAATGTTTTTCTTGGTGACTGTGGTCCCAGCTGCCTTGAGATCATTATCAAGTTCTCTACGTGTAGTTTTAAGCTGATCTCTCACCTTCCTCATGATCAATGATACCCCACGAGGTGAGATTTTGCACGATGCCCCAGATTGACGTCGATTGACAGTCATTTTGTATTTCTTCCATTTCTTGCTATTGCACCAACAGTTGTCTCCTTCTCACCCAGCATCTTACTTATGGTTTTGTAGCCCATTCCAGCTTTGTGCAGGTCTATGATCTTGTCCCTGACATCCTTATAAAGCTCTTTGGTCTTGCCCATGTTGTAGAGGTTAGAGTATGGCTTATGAATTGAGTCTGTGGACAGGCATCTTTTATAAAGTTGACTATGTAAGACAGCTGTCTTTAATGCAGGTAACGAGTTGATTAGGAGCGTCTAACTGGTCTGTAGGAGCCAGAACTCTTAAGGGTTGGTAGGGCATCAAATACTTATTTCTCACTGCAAAATTCAAATACATTTAATAAATTTATACAATGTGATTTTCTGGATTTTATTTTTGATATTCTATCTCTCAATGTTAAAATTAACGTACCCTTAAAATTATAGATTGTTCATGACTTTGTCAGTGGACATATCTCTATATCAAAAAAAACTGACCGTCACATCCAAACATAAATCAGGTGTAAACATGTGCCAACCTAGAGTAACCAACTCAAACACAATCAAACAAATAAGGCAGCACTCTGCAGCGCTATAGCATGCAAACATGAAACATGAAAATTGAATTGCATTACTGCACTAGAAATATGAAAAATTGAGACTGCTTAGCGCATACAGTGCCTTGCAAAAGTATTTGGCCCCCTGGAACTTTTCAACCTTTTCCCTTATCATGCTTCAAACATAAAGATACCAAATGTAAATTTTTGGTGAAGAATCAACAACAAATGGGACACAATTGTGAAGTTGAACGAAATTTATTGGTTATTTTAAATTTTTGTGGAAATACAAAAACTGAAAAGTGGGGCGTGCAATATTATTCGGCCCCTTTACTTTCAGTGCAGCAAACTCACTCCAGAAGTTCATTGTGGATCTGTGAATGATCCAATGTTGTCCTAAATGACTACTGATGATAAATATAATCCACCTGTGTGTAATCAAGTCTCCATATAAATGCACCTGCTCTTTGATAGTCTCAGGGTTCTGTTTGAAGCACAGAGAGCATCATGAAGACCAAGGAACACAACAGGCAGGTCCGTGATACTGTTGTGGAGAAGTTTAAAGCATGATTTGGATACAAAATTATTTCCAAAACTTTAAACATCCCAAGGAGCACTGTGCAAGTGATCATATTGAACTGGAAGGAGTATCATACCACTGCAAATCTACCAAGACCCGGCCGTCCCTCTAAACATTCATTTCAAACAAGTAGAAGACTGATCAGAGATGCAGCCAAGAGGCCCATGATTACTCTGGATGAACTGCAGAGATCTACAGCTGAGGTGGGACAGTCTGTCCATAGGACAACAATCAGTCGTACACTATACAAATCTGGCCTTTATGGAAAAGTGGCAAGAAGAAAGCCATTTCTCAGGGATATCCATAAAAAAGTGTTGTTTAAAGTTTGCAACAAGCCACCTGGGAGACACACCAAACATGTGGAAGAAGGTTCTCTGGTCAGATGAAACCAAAATCGAACTTTTTGGCAACAATGCCAAACGATATGTTTGGCATAAAGGCAACACAGCTCATCACCCTGAACACACCATCCCCACTGTCAAACATGGTGGTGGCAGCATCATGGTTTGGGCCTGCTTTTCTTCAGCAGGGACAGGGAAGATGGTTAAAATTGATGGGAAGATGGATGGAGCCAAATACAGGACCATTCTTGATGAAAACCTGTTGGAGTCTGTAAAAGACCTGAGATTGGGACGGAGATTTGTCTTCCAACAAGACAATGATCCCAAACATAAAGCAAAATCTACAATGGAATGGTTCACAAATAAACGTATCCAGGTGTTAGAATGGCCAAGTCAAAGTCCAGACCTGAATCCAATCGATAATCTGTGGAAAGAGCTGAAAACTGCTGTTCACAAACAATCTCCATCCAACCTCACTGAGCTCGAGCTGTTTGCCAAGGAAGAATGGGCAAGAATTTCAGTCTCTCGATGTACAAAACTGATAGAGACATACCCCAAGCGACTTGCAGCTGTAATCGCAGCAAAAGGTGGCGCAACAAAGTATTAAGTTAAAGGGGCCGAATAATATTGCACTTCCCACTTTTCAGCTTTTGTATTTCCACAAAAATTTAAAATAACCAATAAATTTCTTTCAACTTCACAATTGTGTCCCACTTGTTGTTGATTCTTCACCAAAAATGTACATTTGGTATCTTTATGTTTGAAGCATGATATGTGGGAAAAGGTTGAAAAGTCCCAGGGGGCCAAATACTTTCGCAAGGCACTGTAAATTGGCCAATTCATGTGTACCTGGCAGCCACGGTAAGGCGATTCTCATTTGCCAGGATCTAATGCTAATCTTCTCTTAGACAGTCTACATCTCTCTAGGAACATAATGTGAATCCTCTCTTTGGACTAAAGTCTATATCTCTATTTAGGGGTAGGAACCTGTTGCAATTAAAAACACCTAAGCTAAGGGGCGGAATGCTCAGTCAGAAGGCTAATACAAATATCAAAAAAACTGACCATCACATCTAAACATAAATCAGGTGTGAACAGGTACTTACCTTGAGTAACCAACTCAAACACAAGGTACACATGAATTGGCCTATTTATGCGCTAAGCATTCTCAATTTTTCATATTTCTAGTGCAGTAATGCAATTCAATTTTCATATTTCATGCTTGCATTCTATAGCGCTGCAGAGTGCTGCCTTATTTGTTTGATTGTGTTTGAGTTGGCTGTTGGATGAACACTTGTGTGAACAGAAGTTATTACTCACAACTTTACCATAGTCAATGGAATAAGGGAAAAAACACTGCCAGACACTAAGGATTTGAACAAGTTGAAAGGGAGGGACTTTACCAAACCTTTCATGAAATATGTAGTGTATATAGAGGAAGCAGTATGATTATTATTATAAGCTTCAGGAGTCTTTATTGAGGAGGAAAGAACATTTTGTTTAGGCTAGGTCCACATGGCCATACTAAAACTCAGGTGAATTTACGTTTCCAAATTGCAAAGTGGACGGGTGCAGGAGTGCACCAGTCTAGTGCATGCTACGATTTTGTTCACACGGACTATCAGTATAAATGAAAAATCACTGGTGTGTACACAATAATAACACCAGTTATTATTGGATCATTGTGCTGTCTGTTGAGCACACAGACAACACACCAACCGGTAATAGAGCCGACTGAAACCATTCTAATAAAATTGTAAAATGGCTAAAAAGTAGGTAAAGTATTTGTGATTACAAATTAGATAATTATGTACCACATTTTCTTTTCACGGTCACATTATGGGGGCACAGGAACCATAGGTTAATATGCTGCCTCCGGGAGACTGACACTAAGAATACATCTTAGAAAAAAAAAGCTGACTGCTCTTCACCAAGCTACACCTGGGCTGCTGACACCCAGCTATTCAGTTTATCTTAGTGTCATTCAGATGCAGGCATGGTCTGAGTAGCAGACCTGGCTTAGCTTTGATTCAGATAAAGCTCCGAAGGCTCTCTCCATCCCAGGGACAGTGTGGTCTGCCTCTTGGCTACCTCTTTTCGACTTATCATGATTAGTGTTGAGCATTCCGATACTGCAAATATCGGGTATCGGCCGATATTGGCTGTATCGGAATTCCGATTCCGAGTTCCGATATTTTCGTCATATCGGATACCGGAATCGGAATGTCACTGTCACTGTCAGTGTCCGTCTGTCGGGTCTGTCAGGAGTCAGCGGCACTTACCCGGCAGAAGATCTCCGGCGGTCACATCCCGGGCTGCTTAATGGCCGCCATCCTCTTCTCCCCGGCGGTCACATGCAGTATCTCGCGATAACTGCAGTGACTGCTGGGTAATCGCGGCCGTAAAGCAGTCCGATGACGTCACCGCCGGGGAAGCTGGTAAGCAGCTGTGCTGCGCCGGGATGACAGGCTCTGCCTGTCATTGCGATGTAGCAGAGCTGGATCGTCGTGGGACAATCGTTACTATGGACTGCGTCGGACAGGTGGTATACTGTTGGTTTGTTTTTTTTCTTTTTTTACAGGAGATCGATGGCGTCGCAGGAATGAGTGTATAATAAAAGAAATGAAAACTGTGTTGTCTCTTTTATTTCATTAAAATACTTTTTTCTTGCTTTGTCTTTTTTTTAAACATTTAATAACTTTGGGATTAATAATGGATCGGTGTCTTATTGACGCCTCTCCATTATTAACCGGGCTTATTGTCACCGTGCAATCAACGGTGACAATAACCCCTTATTACCCCGCTTGCCACCGCTACAGGGCAAGTGGGAAGAGCCGGGTAAAGTGCCACAATTGGCACATCTTTTGATGCGCCAAATGTGGGGCTGCTGTAGCCTGGTATTATCAGGCTGTTGAGGGCCAAAATCCATGGGCCTTGACAGTCTTTTAATACCAGGCCGCAGCAGTCTGCATTTTACTTGGCTGGTTAACAAAAATAGGGGGGATCCCCACGCCATTTTTTTTTCGAGGGGATCCCCTATTTTTGTTAACCAGCCAAGCTAAGCAGACTGCTGTGGCCTGGTATTATCAGGCTTGCAAGGTCCATGGATATTGGATCCTTACCAGCCTGAAAAACCAGGCCTCAGCGGTCTGCTTCATCTGGCTGGTTAACAAAAATAGGGGGGACCCCACGCTAATTTTTTTCGAGGGGATCCCCTATTTTTGTTAATCAGCCAAGATATGCAGACTGCTGTGGCCTGGTATTATCAGGCTGGCAAGGTCCATGGATCTTGGCTCCTTAACAGCCTGAAAATCCAGGCCTCAGCGGTCTGCTTCATCTGGCTGGTTAACAAAAATAGGGGGGACCCCACGACATTTTTTTTTCGAAGGGAACCCCTATTTTTGTTAATCAGTTTCCTCTGACGTCACTGATGGTGTCCCTGGCTGACCTGAAGTGAAAGTGGAAAGCAATCAATTAAGCTTTCCACTTCCTCTCCTGTCAGCCAGGAGAGGAACTCATTCATTTGGGAGTTTACTGTGAGGCTGCAGCATTAGCTGCGGTCCCTGCAGTAAACATTAACCCTTTCTGAAGGATTACACCGTGGGACCTGACTGTGCATCGGATTGGTAAGAATAATTTTGCTTTATTATTTTATTTTTATTACAGGAAATGGTTTTAGCAGGTAAATAAAATATGGTCAAAAACTGTGTGATTATTTCATTAAACGTCTTTTTTATTAAAGTGTGTGTGTTTGATTTTTCTTTCATACAATAGGATTAATAATTGATAGTTGTCTAATTGACAGCTCTCAATTATTAACCTGGCTTAAAGTGACCTTTCAATTGCAAGGTCATTTTAACCCCTTATTAACCCATTCGCCACCGCTACAGGGCAATGGGAATAGACGGGCAAAGTGCCAGAAAGGGCAAATCTAATTAGAGATTAGAGCTGCCGGCTTTCAGTCATGGAGGCTTGAACAGAGCAGTTACAGTCATTGTTCACAGCACCGCTCACTATACGGCAGTTTGACAGTTTGCGCTGCACAGATGCGCTGCAGTGCCGGCTATCAATCAAAGTGTCAGGGCATGCTTACAGCCGTCACTTACAGTATAGTGAGCGGTGACTGTAGACGCTCTGTACATGCCCCATGACTGAAAGCTGGCAACTCCCCAAAGGAAATAAATTAGTTTTCTCCCAGTAGCCGCAGTTATGATAAGGCTGTGCAGCATTGTAATGTTATTTATCTGCATATTAACACTACATCTGCAGATAAATAGCATTTTCCGAGGTTGCAAGTTCCATTTAAGGACACTTAAACTATACGATATATATGTAAGACAGATGTTTGAATAAATCGACAACTGGGCGTTGCTATTCCCTAGCATTGGTCCCTACGTAGTCTGATAATGACAGCACTGATTGGCAGACTGTACACAAACAAAACCTATTGAACATTAGGAACCAACTCTTTTATACAATGGCAGAAGCAATGTTTCTTTGTGGTCCACATCATGCATTCAAGTATTAGCTTTTAGTAACGCGTGAAAGGTTATTCTCTTTTTTTATATAGCTTGTTTCCAGTGCCGTTGCAAGAGTTAATTTTTTATTAGGCATGTTTCCATTTTAAACTATATTCTGTATATTTATTCTTATCTGCCAGCTAAGCTATAGATATTAATGGTTTTAGGTTTTTCTTGGCACGCATCAGATGTTGAATTCTCTGGGTGCCGGGTGGCTTGGAATGTTTAAGCCATTAAATGGACCCTGGGAAAAGAAGCCAAAGCTGGAAGCCACAAAAGCGTAAAAACAGCCTCTCGGCCAATTGTGTAAGGAGTGCCAGTGGTTGTTTCAATGTTGAAAGACCTGAACTTCTAAAAGCATTAGGCAAGATTAATTAGAAACAGCTGGGCCAAGAGTCTATTTATAAGATGTTTACAATGTAATCTTATTTTACTTGAATTACTTACAAGAGTGAAAAGCCATGCTAGCCTATTTTTGATAAGCCCTACCGGCCTTTTTAATCTGTGCTTGTCAAAATAATGTCCATGATGGTTTTGTATGTTTTCCAGTCGGCAGTCCACTAGATGTGCATATTTATACATGTTAAATTGCCTAAAGGTTTCTGTAGAACAGGATTAGAAAAAAAAAATAATTGACTCCTCAGAAATCACACCCCACTCGCCTTTGGTTGTTTGGTACTTTTCGAAGAGAAAGCAGCAATGTTTTTCTAATCTGGTACAACTTTTTTTTTATTCTGTTGTGGAGGACAGATGCAGAGGTAGGGTTTCAACACAGTGAGGGGAAAACGCATCTAAGTGGGCCCCTAAAGCTGGCCGTACACATTAGGTGGCTGTCGGCTGAAAGATCGTTCGGCAGACAGCAGTCTCAGTGATTCTCCTGAACACAGGAGCACTGTTTTGGTTGAGAGCTCCTATGTTCTCTATGTGAATGCCGCAGGCTGACACGTCGGCTGGCAAATTATCTCAGGGAGAACAATTTGTTTGGCAGTCTGTAAACAGACATGCCTATTTAACATCACTCCCCGCCATCAGTCAGCTGGTGCCCCCATACACATTAGTCTGGTGGCCGAACCCATCGATATTGTTGAGTTCGGCCTATGTAAGTCTAAAAAAAAAAGGTCTCTGCATTTCTCTGGAACAGGACATTGTATGACAGACTTAAAAGACTTAATACTAAAAGGTCATTTTAAGGATGACAGGGAGAGAAAAATATGGGAATTCAAACTTATTAGGATGTTCAATACTTTGACACTAGGACTCAACTTAACACCCGGTTTTATGGTTCACTACATAGACACAGTTCACACCTTCACCAGAAGGACTCCAGATAGCTAAGAACACATTCCCACTAGCTCTCCATTTGTAAGAAAATGCTAATTCGATTTCCTTTGCTTATCTTTTGAAGGCATCACACCTCCCAGGTCTTGAACAAATTTCCTACTATAGTAAGCATCTAATGTGTCTTTCTTATTATTCCAAATGTAATTTTGCCTGAAGAAGGAGCCTTTGAGCTCTGAAAGCTATGCGAACATATAATTTTCTGGTTAGCCAATAAAGGTATCACTTTAAGAATGCTCTTGTCATAATTGGACGGAAAAGTATTCACATCGATTTTTCTGGCTAACACGGTACCACAATATAATTTATTATTGTACAAATGATTGACATGAAATTATATCTCCAATATTTTTCACAAGCACCAATTTCCACCTATTTGAAACCTACACAAACTGCCTATCCTTTTGTTATTTCTGAATTTCTGAGTCTGTTGCTGCCCTATTTGTCCCTATAATTACATCTGCAGTCCTAATATTAGTGTTCCACATAATAATTATGCCCCCAATGTATATATTTAACAAACCCGCCATATTAACAAAAGGAAAAAAGGAATGTATAAAATAATCAATATTTGTATTCAATTTCCAAAATTCACACAATAATTAACAATAAAAAGGATGCCTCATGTCATGAAAACAGGTATAGTTCCATGATCCACTAATGCTAATGTTTAATCATGAAAAGTCCAAATCAAAATGGCTTATAGTTTACATAATTATCCCTTTCATTAAACATTTATTTGCAACACCACTCAGAAATACCTTATTGGTATTATATATATCTTTAATAAAGTGCCTTAGTGCAAAAAAAGGTATACCTAGAGTGGGAACCAGACAAATGTAAACAGTGACTACTGGAAAAAGATCCTAGAAAGTGCCTCAGTGCATGTAAACAGTATTGCAGGTTATAAATAAGCATGAAAACCACATAAAAAAAAGGTGCATTAGGTTATCTTTACCTCAGTGGAAAGCCAAACTGCCCTGTCTCCCACCCCAATGCGCGTTTCAACGTAATCTTCTTCCGGGGCCCTAATCCCTAATTTTCCCTAAGCCCTTTCCCTAATTTTCGAAGTCTTTTACCCCAGAATTCTGACTTAAAAGGTGTGATAAATCGGTTCAAAATCTTACTAATAACACTGCGACTAAGGGCTTACTCAGTGACAAACATATAACTCAGACGAGTACTATCCAATGTTTTATCGGATAGCCCTCAGACCAATTTTGTTCTATGGAGCAGTGCAGACTTGCGTGCTTTTCTACAGACCGAATCTGTCTGTAGAAAAAATCTCAGCATCCTGCGAGTGGCTGCGCAATTCAGATCACGCACACCCATTCAAGCCTATGGATGCGTTTGAAGCATGGGACTGCACTCTGTTGTCTGACTTCCACAAACTCAGACAATGCAGAAGATGGAGAAATTTAGTTCTCCATCTTCTCCACACCTGGGATATGATTCTTGCATGCAAGAGAATGGTATCACACTAAGCTGACCCTCTGATCAAACTTTGAGCTGAGTGTCATTACCATAATCGAGTCCATTATCACTCATGAGAGACTTTGCTTGTTGACCACAGCCTAATGCGAATGAGAAGTGAACTCATTATTTGAACCTGGAAATAGATTTGGATCTAATAATTTTTAGAAATGAAGAAGGATTACACGTTATTTTTCTATAGTTTTTTTTCTTGCGTTTTTTTATTTAAACTAAAGGGCACTTTTACATTTTCTCTGTTATTTCTCGTTTGGCACGCGGTAAAGTAAAAGCGGCTTTTATATTGTGCGTCTGGTAGTTCTCTTTGATAGATGGCTCAGGTTGTAGCTCTCTGACTTGTGCCCTTTGCAAATGTTTAATTGTTCTCCATAAACACTTGCCAGGCATGACTTTTAGGCATTATAACTTCATGCTTGAACTATAGTTTCTTTTTGTGTTTGTTACTAGGTGGTGTCAGAAAGATGAAAGAAGGGATCAGAAAGCACTTGACTGCATCCATAATTACAGATAAAATATCTGTTCTAATTCTAGATAATGAATAATTACATTTTTGTTTTAAACCAAAATGGTATACAGTACAGTGTAAAGTTTTAGCCACGTGTGGAGCAAAATGCTATGAAGAATGCTTTAACAAGATGTCAATGGTTTATTTGTAATCATTAACAAAATGGAGAGTGAATGAACAAAAGAGAAATGTACGTCAGCTCTATATTTGGGGTGCCCCCTGATTCTGGTCACACTCGACATTTTCTTAAGGAAGCAAGCAAGTCGTCAGGAAATGCCTAAGTCTGGGTGATTGTTGAGGGAGTCACCTAGACTTCCAGGAATCTTTTTACCCCTCAGATAAAGTACTAATAAACGTGGAGCTACTTTTCAAGAACCAGTTGTTAGAACCAGTTGTTATCTGCATTCCCTTTCGTTGACTACGCATCTACAGCCTACTGTATCTAGTCAGGTCTGATTCTGAAATTAGGATTCGGGACAGGTAGGTTGGAGAGACCCATTCAGATATTTGCCATTGACAAGACATTGCGACTTCAGAATCTTGCCCTATTGCTAACATGTAGAGTTCTCACTGCTAGGGGGAACACTTCACTCCATCTCCTGCTTTGTCTTAGATTTACCTACTGGTTTAGTATTTAGATTTCCATGGCTGCTTGTTCCCAATCCTGTTATCAATTGGTGTCGGAAGGATATTGTTAAGTGGAGCCTCAATTGTCATATAAGAGATGTCTCCATTCTGTGCAAATTTGCTCCGCTATTTGGAGGATCTGTGTAAGGGTACATGAAAGACTTTGGATATGTGTTTTCAGAAAAAGAGGCAGAGATTTAACCTTCTTACCATACTTATGATTGCGCTATTAATCTTGTCCCTAATTCCAAATTACCAAATCTCGCCTGTACGATTTGTCTGGGCCTAAATGTACCACCATGAAAGATTATGCAAATGAAAGTTTACGGAAGAGGAATATCCGTCCTCCTTCCTCCTCTTGTAGTTGCGGGGTTTTTCTTTGTTAAGTATTGGGGGTCTCCCTCCTTGCCTCGATTTCCAGAAATTAAACAAAATTACAGTTACAAATACATACCCACTTCTACTCATCCCCGACCTATATAATCAGCTTATGGGGCTAAATAGTGTTCTAAACTTGAACTTAGAGAGGCTTATAATTTGTTACGCATGCGGAAGAATGATGAATGAAAAACGGGGTTTTAACGTCTGAGGGTCTATTTGAAAATCTTGTCATGACTTTTGAGTTAACCAATGCACCTGCAGTATTTCAAAACTTTACTTTTTTTGATTGCATTGGAAGGTTTAATGTGGTATACTTAGATGATATTTTCTAAGGTTTCATGTCTGCTCCAGTTATAATTCAAACCGACCTCCAGGAACTGTTCATTGTGGAGGTGGATGCTTGGAGGTTGGGGTAGGGACTGTGTTATCTCAAGGTCCCCAAACTCTGACCAACGTACAGCCATGTGCATTTTTTCTAGGAAATTTTCTTGTCTGATGAAAGAAATTATGATGTTGGTAATCATGATCTTCTCACTGTCAAATTAGCTGTTTCAGAATGGAGAATTAATTGGATTGGCCAGTTCATCAAGTCATTGTGGGGACGGATCATAAGAATTTAGCTTATTTTGAATCTATTAAATGGTTATTTTTTTCTAGATTCAATATTTCTATCATGTTCAGGGCAACGTCCAAGAATATAAGGGTTGACACCTTATCACACAGCTTTGATTCTGTTTCTCCTCCCGAACCTCCTTCCTCCATTCTACCTCAAAGAATATTAGTTTCCATGTTATCCTTGGAGTTGGAAGCAGAGATACGGAGAGGCCAGTCGACCCGTTCTGCTTCCCGGGGTCAAAATTATTTGTACCTGTGTCCCTAAGATTGCTTCTTTTACAAGAGTTTCATGATTCCATCTTGTGTGGTCACCCTGGGGTCACAGCTGTGTGAAAACCATTGCTAGGCTTTTTTGGTGGCCATTGATATATAATGATAGTTGAGATTTTGTTTCCGCCTGTGAAGTTTAAATAAAAAATGGAAAAGTGTGTTTTGTTTTATTTAAAAAAAAGACCTTATTCTAGCTGTGTCTTTATTTACATTACAGCTATAGGATTAGTAGTGGATTGCTGTCTCATAGACACCTCTCCATTATTTATCCATGGGCTTGATGTCACCTGACAATACAAAGGTGACATCAACCCCACAAATATGTACCCTGTTATGAATGTGCTAGAGATGGTTTCTGAGCAGAGGCTCCCTCTGGTGGTTACAGACAGTACTGAACCTTTCAGCGAGGAGTGGCAATCTGGAATCACGGACTGGTCTGATATAAGGGAGGTTCCCTCCCATGATGGTTGCCGGTGATCAATTGTTCTTGTCTCAATTGTGGTTCCTGATTCATTTGGAAGTTTGCTGGAGTCTTGCCTGCATCTCCTGATTTCAGATAAGATATTTTTTGCTTTTCTTTTTGTGCTTGCTTTTTTCATTGTTCTCTGCACTTTTGTGGTGGTCAGCCAGGTCCCCTCCTGGGGCCTGAGCTCCTCACAGTTTTTCTGCAGCCACTGTTATTTGCTCATTTGCTTTTTCCTGTTTTTTCAGCGGCTGCGGCTTGGTTTTTGTTCACACTGAGATCTGATTTAGTGGGTGGCGAGATCGTGTGATCTCAGTATTTTTGTACTCAGAATTGTTGGATTTTTGTAGGGTTTTCTGGGTTGCAGAAAGTAATCTCTCCTGTCCTATCCTATTTAGTCAGCTTGTGGCCCCAGCGTTTGCTCAGTCTATTTTCTGCCTATGTTTGTATTTTCATCTTGTCTAACCGCCATTATATGTTTGGGGGCTTCCTATTTTCTTTGGGGATCTGCTCCGGGGCAGATAGCTTTCATCTTTCTGCCTTTAGGTGTAGTTATCTCTCAGGCTGTGACGAGGCATCTAGGATCAACGTAGGAACACTCCACGGCTACCTCTAGTTGTGTCGTTAGTTTAGGAATCTGCAACCCATCAGTTACCAACATCTCAGGTGTTCGGCTGCCCTGCTGTTGTTCCTGTCCTCATCAGCTACCGAAACATAACAGTATCACTGGCCATAACTGAAAATTATATGGTACTCACAGAAGGGAAAAATAGTGTGGAAAGAAAAAAGTTGTCAGAGTTGTCAGAGATTTTTTTTTTTTTTCTGTCTGTTGCATTTTTTCCCTCTTTTTCTCTGGGTGCTCAGGAGGATTTTTTTTTCTCTCAATGGAGTTTGCACAGTTGTCTGGCCGTGTGGATCAGCTTGCCACTGAGGTTCGGAGTATTGCTACCTATCTTGCTGGGTTGCCGGTTGTGGAACCTAGGATTCCCATGCCAGATTTGTTTTTGGGGATCGGGCTAAATTTCTGAATTTCAAAAATAACTGTAAGTTGTTTTTTGCCTTAAAGCCTAAGTCTTCAGGTAACGCAGCACAGCAGGTTCAAATTGTCATCTCTCTCCTGCGCGGCGATCCTCAGGATTGGGCTTTTTCCCTGACACCTGGTGATCCTGTTTTGAATGATATTGATGCATTTTTTCTGGCTCTGGGGTTATTGTACGATGAACCTAATGTCACTGATCAAGCTGAAAAAACCTTGTTGGCATTAAATCAGGGTCTTGAAGACGCTGAGTTGTACTGTCAGAAATTCCGAAAGTGGGCAGTCCTGACCAAATGAAATGATGATGCTTTGGCAGCCCTTTTTCGGAAGGGGCTGTCAGAGAATGTAAAGGATGTTATGATGGGATTCCCTGTCCCCTCTGGTCTCAATGATTCTATGTCATTGGCTATTCAAATTGACAGACGTTTGCGTGAGCGCAGAGGTATGCGTGAGATAGTGTTGCCTTGTGAGCCAGCTTCTGAGCCCATGCAGTGTGATAGAGTGACTTCTGGGGCTTAGCGTCATGAGTTTCGAAAGCGCAATGGGTTATGTTTCTACTGTGGTGATGCCTCTCATGCTATTTCACTCTGCCCTAAGCGGGGAAGACGTTTTGCACGCTCAGTTGTCTTGGGTAGTGTTCAGACTAAATTTCTGTTGACTGTTACCCTGATTTGCTCCCTGTCCACTTTTCTGCTCAGGCTTTTGTTGATTCAGGAGCAGCTATTAACCTGATGGATTTTGACTTTGCCAAACGTTGTGGGTTTCCCATGATACCCCTGCGGAAGTCTATTCCCCTACTGGGCATTGATTCTACCCCTTTGGCGGAGAATAAACCCCAGTTTTCTACTCAGGTGATAATGAGGGTTGAGCCAGATCATCAGGAGAGTTGCAAATTTCTGGTGCTGTATAATCTGCATGACATTATTGTACTAGGTTTCCCTTGGTTACAGTCTCATAATCCTGTTTTGGATTGGAAATCTGTGTCTGTGACCAGTTGGGGCTGCCAGTGTGTTGGTGCCGACACTCCTGTTTTTTCTGCCTCTCCCCAGTCTCAGGATGTTCCTGACTTTTTGACTGATTTTTCGGATGTATTTAGTGAAAGTAAATCTTCATCTTTGCCCCCTCACAGGAGCTACGATTGTGCAATTGAATTAGTGGCTGGTGGTAAATTTCCTAAAGGTCGCCTTTTTAACTTGTCTGTACCTGAACACGATGCTATGCGATCTTATATCAAGGAGTCATTGGAGAAGGGTCATATCAGACTATCCTCTTCACCCTTGGGTGCTGTTTTTTTCTTTGTGGCCAAAAAGGATGGTTCATTGAGGCCGTGTATTGATTATCGCCTCCTGAATAAGATCACTGTGAAGTATCAATATCCGTTACCCTTGATTTCTGACCTGTTTTCCAGGGTGAAAAGTGCTAGTTGGTTTACCAAGCTTGACCTCAGGGGGGCGTATAACCTTATTCGCATTAAGCACGGGGATGAATGGAAGACGGCGTTTAATACCCCAGAGGGGCATTTTGAGTACCTAGTGATGCCCTTTGTGCTCACTAATGCTCCTTCCGTCTTCCAATCCTTCATGAATGATATTTTCAAGGATTTTGTGGATACATTTCTGATTGTTTATTTGGATGATATCTTGATTTTTTTCAATGACTGGGACTCTCATGTGAAACATGTTCGGACTGTGTTCCAGATTTTGAGAGAGAATGCACTGTATGTGAAGGGATCAAAGTGTCTTTTTGGCATACAGAAGGTCTCATTTCTGGGATTCATTTTGTCTCCGTCTGTTATTAAAATGGACCCGGTCAAGGTTCAGGCCATCTGTGATTGGGTCCAACCTACTTCATTAAAGGCTCTTCAGAGATTTTGGGTTTTGCCAATTTTTATCGTAAATTTATTGGTAATTTCTCCGGTATTGTTAAACCATTGACTGATTTGACCAAAAAGGGTTCTGATGTGGTGAATTGGCCTCCTGAGGCAGTCTCTGCGTTTCAGGAACTGAAGCAGAGATTCACTTCTACTCCTGTTCTACGGCAGCCTGATGTTTCTCTACCCTTTCAGGTGGAGGTTGATGCCTCTGAAATTGGGGCAGGTGCCGTTTTGTCCCAAGGAGATCCTGAGACCTCTAAGAGTAACCCTTGTGCCTTTTTCTCTGAAAATTTTCTCCAACTGAACGTAATTATGACGTGGGTAATTGGGAGTTATTGGCCATGAAGTGGGCCTTTGAAGAGTGGAGACATTGGCTGGAAGGAGCCAAACATCAGGTGGTGGTCCTCACGGACCATAAGAATATGGTTTATCTCGAATCAGCCAAGCGACTTAATCCTAGACAGGCCAGGTGGGCCTTGTTTTTCTCACGTTTTAATTTTGTGGTTTCTTTTCTTCCTGGCACTAAGAATGTTAAGGCGGATGCCCTCTCGAGGAGTTTCTTTGCGGACTCTCCTGAGTTATCTGATCCTACTGTTATTTTGAAAGAGGATGTAGTTCTTTCCACCATCTCGCCCAATTTGAGACTGGCCTTGGAAGGGTGTCAGGAGGATAAACCTGAGCGCTGCCTTATTAGGAAATTGTTTGTCCCAGACCAGTGGAAGAAGAGTGTGATGTCTAAGATTTATTGTTCCGCGTTGGCTGGTCATCCCGGGATTTTTGGTACCAGAGACTTGGTGAGTCGGTCCTTTTGGTGGCCTACTTTGTCTCGTGACGTCAGGGAATTTGTGCAGTCCTGTGGGCCTTGCTCTCGCTCCAAGCCTTGCTCTCGCTCTAGTGGTTTGTTAATGCCATTACCTGTGCCCAAGAGGCCATGGACCCATATCTCTATGGATTTTATTTCCGACCTCCCTGTTTCTCAGAGAATGACCGTTATCTGGGTAATCTGTGATAGGTTTTCCAAGATGATACATCTTGTGCCATTACCTAAGTTACCTTCCTCCTCCGAATTGGTGCCTTTGTTCCTTCAGCACATGGTTCGGTTACATGGCATTCCGGAGAACATTGTGTCTGACAGAGGAGTCCAGTTTGTTTCCAGATTTTGGAGGACATTTTGTTCTAAACTTGGTGTTCAATTATCTTTCTCCTCTGCTTTTCATCCTCAGACCAATGGACAAACCGAGAGAACAAACCAGACCTTGGAGACTTATTTGAGATGTTTTGTGTCTGCTGATCAAGATGACTGGGTCTCTTTTTTGCCTTTGGCTGAGTTTGCTCTTAATAATAGGGCTAGCTCTGCCACCTTGATGTCTCCATTTTTCTGCAATTTTGGGTTTCACGCTCGATTTTCTTCGGGACAGGCAGAGGCTTCTGTCTGTCCGGGTGTTGACTCTGTTGTGGAGCGAGTGCAGCAGATTTGGGACCAGGTGGTGGAGAGGTTGTCTCTCTCTCAGGAGAGGGCCCAGCGGTTTGCCAACCGGCATAGGACTGATGGTCCTCGGTTTAAAGTGGGGGACTTGGTTTGGTTGTCCTCAAGAAATATCCATATGAGGGTTGCATCTCCAAAGTTTAAGCCCAGGTTCATTGGACCTTATAAGATCATGGAGATTCTTAATCCTGCTTCCTTCCGTTTGCTTCTTCCAGGGACATTTAAGATCCATAACGTGTTCCACAAGTCCTTATTGAAGAGGTTTGTCGAGCCAGTGGTTCCTATGGCTGCGCCTCCTGACCCTGTTTTGGTTGAGGGCAATCTGGAGTATGTGGTTGAGAAAATATTGGATTCTCGTTTTTCTAGACAGAAACTCCAGTATTTGGTTAAGTGGAGAGGTTATGGTCAGGAGTGTGTGTTTGCTTCGGACATCCATGCTAGGAGACTGATCCGTGCCTATCACCGAGCTCATCCTGATCGGCCTGGTTACACAAGTGAGGGTTCGGTGACCCCTCCTCAAGGGGGGGTACTGTTATGAATGTGCTAGAGATGGTTTCTGAGCAGAGGCTGCCTCTGGTGGTTACAGACAGTACTAAACCTTTCAGCGAGGAGTGGCAATCTGGAATCACGGACTGGTCTGATATAAGGGAGGTTCCCTCCCATGATGGTTGCCGGTGATCAATTGTTCTTGTCTCAATTGTGGTTCCTGGTTCATTTGGAAGTTTGCTGGAGTCTTGACTGCATCTCCTGCTTTCAGATAAGATATTTTTTGCTTTTCTTTTTGTGCTTGCTTTTTTCATTGTTTTCTGCACTTTTGTGGAGGTCAGCCAGGTCCCCTCCTGGGGCCTGAGCTCCTCACAGTTTTTCTGCAGCCACTGTTATTTGCTCATTTGCTTTTTCCTGTTTTTTCAGCGGCTGCGGCTTGGTTTTTATTCACACTGAGATCTGATTTAGTGGGTGGCGAGATTGTGTGATCTCAGTATTTTTGTAATCAGAATTGTTGGATTTTTGTAGGGTTTTCTGGGTTGCAGAAAGTAATCTCTCCTGTCCTATCCTATTTAGTCAGCTTGTGGCCCCAGCGTTTGCTCAGTCTATTTTCTGCCTATGTTTGTATTTTCATCTTGTCTAACCGCCATTAAATGTTTGGGGGCTTGCTATTTTCTTTGGGGATCTGCTCCGGGGCAGATAGCTTTCATCTTTCTGCCTTTAGGTGTAGTTATCTCTCAGGCTGTGACGAGGCGTCTAGGATCAACGTAGGAACGCTCCACGGCTACCTCTAGTTGTGTCGTTAGTTTAGGAATCTGCAACCCATCAGTTACCAACATCTCAGGTGTTCGGCTGCCCTGCTGTTGTTCCTGTCCTCCTCAGCTACCGAAACATAACAGTACCCCACTTGTCCCCGCTACAGGGCAAGTGGGAAGAGCCGAGCAAAATGCCAGAGTTGAAAGTTGGCACATTTAATATATGTGCCTTTTCAGGGCATCTGCGGGCTGCTATTTTTAGGCTGAGGGGCCAATATCCATGGCCTCTTACCAGCCTGAGAATACCAGCCCCAGCTGCCTGCTTTATCAAGACTGGTTGTCAAAAATGGGGGAACCTCACACCGTTTTTTTTAAGTTACTTATGTAAATCATTTAAAAAATCCAAGTAGGGACCACTCTAGTCTTGATACCCAACCTTGCTGTAGCTGACAACTGAGGGTTGCAGCCCCAGCTGTGAGTTCTGCCTGACTGGTTATCAAAAATACAAGGGAACCCACACCGTTTTTTCGGGGTTTTCGGGGGCCGAACCTGAACAGTAACACGGACTTACCTGTGAAGCCCGTGTCCGTGCCCAGCACAGCAGAGCGCTCCCGTTGTCTTTTGACAGTGTGGGAACTGCGGCTATCTGACCGGCGGGGATGGTTTTACTGCCAATCAGAAGCGGTGTTTGCCGCGCTGTCATGCACATGACAGCGTGGCAAACACTGGATGTTCGGGCTCCCCATTCAAATGAATGTGGTCCGGGTTCGAATCTGGGTACTGTTCTGATACCCGAACCCGAAGTTTTTGAAACTCTTCTGCCGAACCCGCCAGACCCGAACATTCAGGTGTCCGCCCATCTCTAGTTACAATATGGTGTATATGTTGTGTTTAGTACTTCCCTGTTGATTACCTGCCACCATCTGCTACTGTGTTTTGCCAGAAATGCCAAATCGGTATTAGAAGAGATTTATGAAAAAGTGATTTTTTTGTTTTAAAAAAAGGTTATACTATATGCTGGCCAATAACACTTATTATCAGTTCACTGGATATGAGACAGTCACCCCCACCAATCAGTGGAATTTGGAACACCTCCGAGAAACACAAGAAGTTACATAGACTGCCGAAAGCTCATCATCATATAGTCTTTTAATATATGTTGCTGTACTTTCTAAGGGCATACAGTGTGGTAGGGGGAAAGCCATAGTGAAATGAAGATGCAGCCCACCTTCTGACCTCTGTTTGAAGCAGCCGGTGGGAGCTCACAGCACTATACAGTCCGTGCAGGATGATTTACTGTTAACTAGTAATTCATGATTCCAAATCAATAACATCTAGAAAAAGTTTATACTGAAATATTGCAGTGGTTTATAGGGTATGGGAGCCGTACATTTTATTAGGAATGTGATTGTAATATGTGGGTGGCTCAATATTAAAAGCACATGCTGGTAAGTTATAAATAGTAAGTGCAGGCTGCAGCTGCCATACACTTTCTTGGGTAGAAATACAATGTATGTTTGTAAACCTGCACATTACATTCAGGACAGATACTTTATAAAGTGGTATTTTTTAGGGAGTTTTTTCCTGTGTTCTCCCAAGATCAAATCTTGGCCTTTTCAGAGAGGAAGAGAACAGGAACTCTAGTGTCACCTATTGGAAGTTCCATCTCTACTTCCAGAAGGCGCACTGCAGATCCTTTTATCTTACATCTAATAGGTGGCACTAGAGTTTTTGTTTTTTTTTCATTTTTCTACCAATACAGTGATATGTAAAAGTTTAGGCACCCTTAGTCCAAGCCACAACACTGGTAGACTAAGGTCTGAAACCTTGGTCATGGTTATCTGAGCACACAAATCTCCAAGGGTGTCCGAACTTTTACATCGGCCCATTTTCCTTTTTGTAATTTTTAAAATGTAAAAAATTACAATATTTTTTTTATTTGCCTAAAATACAGTCATAGGCCAAAAGTTTTGAGAATGACACAAATATAAATTTTTACAAAGTCTACTGCTTCACTTTTTCTAATGGAAATTTGCATATACTCCAGAATGTTATAAAGAGTGATCAGCTTAACAGCAATTACTTGCAAAGTCAATATTTGGCTAGAAAATGAACTTTATCCCCCAAAACACATTTCAACATCATTGCAGCCCTGCCTTAAAAGGACCAGCTAACCTCTTTTCAGTGATTGCTCCATTAACACAGGTGTGGGTGTTGATGAGGACATGGCTGGAGATCAATCTGTCATGATTAAGTAAGAATGACACCACTGGACACTTTAAAAGGAGGCTGGTGCTTGGCATCATTGTTTCTCTTCTGTTAACCATGGTTATCTCTAAAGAAACACGTGCAGTCATCATTGCAATGCACAAAAATGGCCTAACAGAGAAGAGTATCGCAGCAGAAAGATTGCACCTCAGTCAACAATCTATCGCATCATCAAGAACTTCAAGGAGAGAGGTTCCATTGTTGCCAAAAAGGCTCCAGGGCGCCCAAGAAAGACCAGCAAGCGCCAGGACCGTCTCTTAAAAGTGTTTCAGCTGCGGGATCAGGCTACCAGCAATGCAGAGCTTGCTCAGGAATGGCAGCAGGCAGGTGTGAGTGCATCTGCACGCACTGTGAGGCGGAGACTCTTGGAGCAAGGCCTGGTCTCAAGGAGGGCAGCAAAGAAGCCACTTCTCTCCAGAAAAAACATCATGGACAGACTGATATTCTGCAAAAGGTACAGGCAGTGGAGTGCTGAGGACTGGGGTAAAGTTATTTTCTCTGATGAATCCCCTTTTCGATTGTTTGGGACATCAGTAAAACGCCTCATTCGGAGAAGACAAGGTGAGCGCTACCACCAGTCTTGTCTCATGCCAACTGTTAAGCATCCTGAAACCATTCATGTGTGGGGTTGCTTCTCAGCCAAGGGAATCGGCTCTCTCACAGTCTTGCCTAAAAACACAGCCATGAATAAAGAATGGTACCAGATGTCCTCCAAGAGCAACTTCTCCCAACCCTCCAAGAGCAGTTTGGCGATCAACAATGCCTTTTCCAGCATGATGGAGCACCTTGCCATAAAGCAAAGGTGATAACTAAATGGCTCAGGGAACAAAACATAGAGATTTTGGGTCAATGGCCTGGAAACTCCCCAGATCTTAATCCCATTGAAAACTTGTGGTCAATCATCAAGAGACGGGTGGACAAACAAAAACCTAAAAATTCTGACAAAATGAAAGCATTGATTGTGCAAGAATGGACTGCTATCAGTCAGGATTTGGTCCAGAAGTTGATTGAGAGCATGCCAGGGAGAATTGCAGAGGTCCTGAAGAAGAAGGGTCAACACTGCAAATATTGACTTGCTGCATTAACTCATTCTATCTGTCAATATAAGCTTTTGTTACTCATATGTTTGCAATTATATTTCTGTCTGTGATAAAAACATGTCAAACACACAAAAACCAGAGGGCAGCAGATCATGCGAAAATATAATATTTGTGTCATTCTCAAAACTTTTGGCCATGACTTTACAAAGCAAATATGTCATTTTTAACTTTAGGCCTTTTAGAGATCATGTCATCTTTACCTTGCTTAACTGTTCACAATAACAGTAATTTTGACCAGCGGTGCCCAAACTCTTACATGCCACTGCAGATGGCATTAGAGTTCCTATTTATTCCAGTAGGTGGCACTAGAGTTCCTTTTGTTTTTCTTTCAATAGGTGGCACTAGAGTTCATTTTATCTTACCTCCAATAGGTGGCACTGGAGTTCTTTTTTTTCCAGCAATAGATAGCACTAGAGTTCATTTTCTCTTCCAATAGGTGGCACAAGAATCCCTTTTTCCCAATAGGTGGCACTAGAGTTCCTTTTGTTTTTCTTCCAATAGGTGGCAGTAAAGTTTCTTTTCTTTCTTCCAGAAAGTGGCACTAGTTTCTTTTTTTCTTGCAGTAGGTGGCACTAGAGATCCCTTTTTCTCATTCTCTCTGGAGAGGCTATTTGCATAATTCAATTCCCATGGGAACCTTGCCTAGCATATAACTCTCCCTACACCATCTTGGCTCTCACCCAAGAGTATGACGCCATATTAGCCAGCCTGAATTGGTTCCATGCCTCATACTTTGTATAGCATGAGATAATTACGGAAATGGGCGGTAGAGACAGGCGGGGGAAACCCTTAAACTGTGATGACATGATGTCTAGAGTGGCTTTTATCCGACTACGGTGATGTTACTATCTACCAAACCTCTTACCATACCATACAGAGGGCACATTATGGAATCTGCGTGGGATTGTTGATCGAAGTCTTCGTTTCCATCTGTTGTGTTTTTTTCACCTCCGATATGGCACTAAGACACCAGATGCTAGCTGATGACAGAACTGATCCCATAGTTTTTATAGGATTTGTTCCTGACCTCCATTGCATCAGTTGTTGTTCCAGACTGGTTCTAGATCAAAGTGTTGCCTTCAACATTTCCTTTTACCCGGAAATTGACATTTGACCAATGCACAATAATATCAGCTGAAATGTAAAGCAGACCAGACATAACTGATATATGCAGGGCCGGCGTCAGCACCCGGCACACCCGGGCAAGTGCCGGGGCCCTGAGCAGGCGGGGGGCCCACTCACCGTCTGGCACCCCGGCGCCCGTTAGCGGTGTCAGCGCCGCCACTGGGCCCCCCCGCTTGCTCAGGGCCCCAGCAGCAGCCGGCGCAATACTCACCTCTCCCCGTGCCTCCGCTGCCGCAGCTCCGGGCTCCAGGGGCGCCTGCAGGACGCCGGCGCTTCCTCTCACAGCAGCGCCGCTGAATGACGTCATCATTCAGCGGCTGGCTGTGGCAGTGAGCGCGCGGACGCCGGACAGGTGAGATGTTTGTGTGTGTCTGTGTCTCTGTGTGTATTAGTGTGTGTGTAAGTAGTGCGGTGCTTTGTGTGTGTGTGTCTGCTGTATGTGTGATGGTGGTGGGGGGAGGGCAGTGATGATGATGATGGGGAGGCAATGATGATTGATGATGATGGGCAGGCATTGATGATGATGGGCAGGCATTGATGATGATGGGCAGGCAGTGATGATGATGGGGAGGCGATGATGATGATGGGGAGGCAATCATGATGATGGGGAGACGATGATGATGATGGGCTGGCATTGATGATGATGGGCAGGCAGTGATAATGATGGGGAGGCAATGATGATTATGGGAAGGCGATGATGATGATGGGGAGGCGATGATGATGATGATGGGGAGGCGATGATGATGATGGGCAGGCATTGATGATGATGGGCAGGCAATGATGATGATAGGGAGGCAATGATGATGAATGGGCAGGCAATGATGATGATGATGGGCAGGCAATGATGATGATGGGAGTCTTTCCACGGCGCCCTTTCCTGAGCCGTAACAGTGCAGAACGCAGCACAGCGCAGAGGAGAGCTCCATATTTTGTATGGAGCTTTATATGGGGACCAGTATCCTGTATGGAGCATTATATTGGGACCAGTATCCTGTATGGAGCATTATATGGGGGATGGAGGGGTGACATCCTGCATGGGATATTATATGGGTGATGAGGGGGAGACTATATGGTGCCCATAATATTGTATGGAGGACTGTACTGTCCAGTCTGTACTGTGCGCTGTGAGGATTTGGCATTTTTTGAGCTATTGTAGAATTTACAATAGATATCACTCATGTAATGGAAGAAGAGAAGTGTTTGGCGTTGTGCTATACCCATATTTCTCTGCCGTATCTGTGCATCATGAATCGTGGTCTGTGTTAAAGGGGCCCACTGAGACTCTTTCGCCCAGGGCCCATAAAAACCTGGAGCCGGCCCTGGATATATGGGAACACGGACATTTTAAATGCATACAGCCCAATGGGTTCTCCGGTTTGAACACTACCTTTTTGTTATCGGGGGTATTTTATACAACATATTCCGTCTCCTAGTGCCCAGATTAATCAGGAGACGTGCTGGAGATGCCTGCAGGTAGGAGCAGGATCGCAAGGCTCGGGTCCACCGGACACAAATGTCTGACGGGTCCACGGTCTCGCCAATACTTTTTCTCAATTCTAATCAGCAGCAACACCTTTTAAAAATTGAAAAATAAATATACAATAATCTGCACATGCTTCTCTACTTCCAAAAATCTCCTGTTTTATGGACAGTCCATGATCAGTGAGATGTTTGGTAACACTGCACCCAACAACCAACCGTGACTTGCCGAAGAACCTAGTTACAAGTGTTTTTTTTCCTGCAGCACAACTACAGGCAAAATGAGGTATTACATGACGTCAGTTGGGCTGAATGGGCTGTCGTTGTTACTCAGAAAAATACTGGCTCCTCCAGACTTCTCACCCATGGAGATTACGATTGTGTCACTTTATAAAATCATGTAAAGAAACAAAAAGGAGTAGACTATAGAGCACTGAGGGAGCAAAAGTATTTAGGTGCTCTTATTAAAACTTATGTGCCTACAAAGTAAAATAGATATTCACTAACACAGTTTACAAGGTGAAGATCTCACTCAACTCAACCCCTCTGTCCGGGATATTTTTAGTTAAAAGGTTTATCCAGAACTTAATTATTTTTTTCTACTGTGAGCCAAAATACTAATAGGCATGTAGCTGCTAACTGGTTATTATCACCTATGTGCCTTTTCTATCCGGTGTTGGCTCAGAGCGGTTGCCGACCACTACTGCCGGCGATTCAGCTGCTCCATGTCAACAGAGCAGCTCTTTTTCTTCCAGGCTGCTCTGTTGTGTATGTGACTTCCGGCATCATACTGATTGATATCGCTGGACAGAATAGGCAGGTAGTTTGCAAGTACCTGCCTGTTAGTTCTTAGGCCCACAGTAAAACATTATCATAACCCCTTTAAATTTATAGTGAAAAAATAAAGCGTAACCATTGTTTTCATTTTTATTTCATAAATCAATAGTAGACACGAAAATAAGCAACTCTGTAATATTTCTTATCAGAGAAATCAGCTTCTTTCTCATCCTGTATTAATTGACGGGTAATTTCTGTATTCAGTGAAGGCAAATGTTACCATTACTGAGATAGGACATGACAGTTGGTGCTTGTAAAATTCTATGGAGAGAGGAAGAGCTAGAGGCGAAGACAGACATTTTGCTGCAAGTTCTCCTGAAATGACAGTTACAGTTCTCCATAGAACTTTATGAGAACCAACTGCCATCTCCTATCTCAGTAATGGGAAAATCTGTATTCACTGGAGACAAGTCGCTAACATTGTTTGTCCTTTTCCTTAATTTCCTTCTTCTCCAATTTCGAGATAATTTTTTTCTTCTTGCGCTTATTTGACTTTATAAAAGGGCATTTTAAAACGTTTTTCCTAATCTCGACAACCCTTATATTAATACAGAAACCCCCTGTATTACATTGTGACAAGGACTTGGTGAAATCCAGTGCGTGCTTACAAGTCACACGATGCCGTTGTAAGGCCGCGCGCAGACCCAGATCAGATATATTGTCATAATCTCTTGTGGAGAACATAATTCATGGCTGAACCGGGGCATGATGTAGAGATTTAGCTCCAAATTACAGACTGACATGACATCCAGAGGGTTTTATTCTTGTAGTAAGGATAGGTTAGAGGAGCAATCACAGAGACGAATAGGTGGATGAGACTGCCAGGGAAGTGGAGAGGGTAATGATAGAGGAGACTAACGTCCTTGTCATTAGCGGACACTGGACGGAGACGACGTTCTGACACCTTCTTTCTGTTTTTTTTTTTCATTTTTCCAAGTACAAGTTGAACCTTGCGACTTTGTGGCTTTACTAGTCATTAGCGGCGAGGACAGAAAAGGAAAAAAAAAACGCTTAAATTAAGATTTATTTTTTTTTGTGGTAATTAATAGTATTCAAGAACCTGGCTGGAATCTGTAAGATTCCTTATAATAAAACCAGACCCACTTTTTCTGTAAAATATCATACCATATCGTACCTATACAACATTTGTAAAAAAAACGAAAAAAACATGGTCTTTCTGTCCTCACACCCCACAACAAATTAAACTTCTCTTAGCATTCTGTCAGCACTATAGGCGCTGAAACTAGCGCTCTCCTCACATCCCAGCATGCATTGCTCCTGGCAATGGCTTTAAAGCCTCCCTCTCTGATATGCCTGTTTGCAGTTTGACAGACGGGAAGCAGAAGCCTAGATTTTTCATGAGAATTGGTGCAAATCGATTTGCAACACCCGGTCCAATAGCCAGTGTAGTAATCAGTGACTGTAGGACACAGGCTCTGAGAATCGTCACGCACATTTCCACATCTGTAGCTCATTTATGGATTAGTTGACCTGGCGTGACGCCATCGTTGCTGTGTGACACACATGAGATGGTGCTACCGGCTAGCCAATCTAAAGGATCGCCGCAGATCTCGGGAGGTAAGAGACTGTTCTATGGACTGTCATCTGATGGCAACAGACCGCCTGCGAACTGATTCACACAAACTCTATTTCCAGCAATAAGTACATTTACAGACATTCCGCAAAAACAAAAGTATTTTTATTTTCTGCTTTTTAAATTGTCTAACAGCAAAAAAACACTGGTACTTTTTAGATTTGCATTACGCTTGTGCTAAAACACCCCCTGCCTATTGAAAGGAAGGCCGAATGGACGCCAATAGGAGAGAAGGATAGTGAGGTTTTGCTCAACCAATCTTGTTCTCATTGGTGCACTACGACCACACGACCAATTCTCTCTCATCCAAGAAAATTGGGCCAATTATGCTAATCACACTCTGATCAGAGTTTAATCAGAGTGTGATCACAGTGTGGAGAATAAAAAAAAATCTCAATTTTCTCCATTATGTCAGTCCATGAAAATTGCCCCACACTCACATATCATCCGACCGAGTGCTTTCTGATTTTTTCCACAGACCCATAGACATGAGTGTCTGAGAGTGATCCGATAATCAGAGGCAACTGCCTGGAACTATGTTGGAATTATTTTCATCAACTGTGATAGCTTAGATTGTGTACAACTATGTCCGATTTTTACCATCGCGTGCACGAGCCCTAAGTTCTCTTCTGCTAGCCTACCCACCATTTGTAACTTTGGGCAGGCGAGATGACCATGGCCTGACGACTAGCTGACAGAGAATGGGACAGGGAGAAGGTATTTGTGTGACAAGCGGCACGGTCTCAGCTCCAGACGTTTCAGAACTGGTAGAATCCGTGGAGTACCAGTGGTCGGACTCCCAACAATAAGCAGGTATACAGGGGGGGGAATTGGTATAGTGCAGTAATTCTCCACGTGCGTCTTGCTGCATACATAGAAACAGTGTTGGACTGTGGTGCCAAGGGCCCACCCAGTAGCATTGACTTTGGGGGGCCCACTTTTCACATGCATACAAATATTACACCCAGTTCACAAATTTACCTATATCTATATACAGTGGTGGCCAAAAGTATTGGCACCCCTGCAATTCTGTCAGATAATACTCAGTTTCTTCCTGAAAATGATTGCAACACAAATTCTTTGGTATTATTATCTTCATTTAATTTGTCTTCAATGAAAAAACACAAAAAGAACTGACCTAAAGCCAAATTGGATATAATTCCACACCAAACCTAAAAAAGGGGGTGGACAAAGTATTGGCACTGTTTGAAAAATCATGTGATCTTCTCTAATTCGTGTAATCACCAGCACCTGTAACTTACCTGTGGCACCTAACAGGTGTTGGCAATAACTAAATGACACTTACAGCCAGTTAACATGGATTAAAGTTGACTCAACCTCTGTCCTGTGTTCTTGTGTGTACCACATTGAGCATGGAGAAAAGAAAGAAGACCAAAGAACTGTCTGAGGACTTGAGAAACCAAATTGTGAGGAAGCATGAGCAATCTCAAGGCTACAAGTCCATCTCCAAAGACCTGAATGTTCCTGTGTCTTCCGTGCGCAGTGTCATCAAGAAGTTTAAAGCCCATGGCACTGTGGCTAACCTCCCTAGATGTGGAAGGAAAAGAAAAATTGACCAGAGATTTCAACGCAAGATTGTGCGGATGGTGGATAAAGAACCTGACTAACATCCAAACAAGTTCAAGCTGCCCTGCAGTCCGAGGGTACAGCAGTGTCAACCCGTACTATCCGTCGGCGTCAGAATGAAAAGGGACTGTATGGTAGGATACCCAGGAAGACCCCACTTCTTACCCTGAGACATAAAAAAGCCAGGCTGGAGTTTGCCAAAACTTACCTGAGAAAGCCTAAAACGTTTTGGAAGAATGTTCTCTGGTCAGATGAGACAAAAGTCGAGCTTTTTGGGAAAAACTATCAACATAGAGTGTACAGGAAAAAAAAAGAGGCATTCAAAGAAAAGAACACGGTCCCTACAGTCAAACATGGCGGAGGTTCCCTGATGTTTTGGGGTTGCTTTGCTGCCTCTGGCACTGGACTGCTTGACCGTGTGCATGGCATTATGAAGTCTGAAGACTACCAACAAATTTTGCAGCATAATGTAGGGCCCAGTGTGAGAAAGCTGGGTCTCCCTCAGAGGTCATGGGTCTTCCAGCAGGACAATGACCCAAAACACACTTCCAAAAGCACTATAAAATGGTTTGAGAGAAAGCACTGGAGACTTCTAAGGTGGCCAGCAATGAGTCCAGACCTCAATCCCATAGAACACCTGTGGAGAGATCTCAAAATGGCAGTTTGGAGAAGGCACCCTTCAAATATCAGGGACCTGGAGCAGTTTGCCAAAGAAGAATGGTCTACAATTCCAGCAGAGCATTGTAAGAAACTCATTGATGATTACCGGAAGCGGTTGTTCGCAGTTATTTTGGCTAAAGGTTGTGCAACCAAGTATTAGGCTGAGGGTGCCAATACTTTTGTCTGGCCCATATTTGGAGTTTTGTGTGAAATGATCAAGGATTTGATTTTTGCTTTATTCTCTATTATGTTTTTTTCTTTCAAGCAAATTAAATGAAGATAAAAATAGCAAATAATTTGTGATTGCAATCATTTTCAGGAAGAAACTGAGTATTATCTGACAGAATTGCATGGGTGCCAATACTTTTGGCCACCACTGTAATATTAAACTGGGTAGATTGGTTAATGAATGACGAGATGGTGCTTTTTTTCGGTACAGAGTGAATTATGCCAAGTACTTCCCATACAGTGGGATTGGGAACCCAGATCTGCAATGGGTCCCACCGGGTGATTCCCCTGTTACTGTCCGGCCAGTCCGAGACTCGGTAGAGATCAGTGTTCACAACTCCAAAGAGTAGTGAGTGTTTGGATTAGGGCTACAGGTCCCCAAACTAAAGGGATTCTGATGCTATTTATTGATTGTCTGATAGGTGGGGACGCAGCTTGCAGGTGATGAAATATTGTAGGATTTTCAGTATTTTTTATTGTCTAAATTATATTAATGCATAAATCATATTACTGTTGTATTTTTCTATATTCTTTTTTAACAGCAAAGACATTGCCAACATGGACCTGGTCATGGAAACAGACATGGGTACCTTTATGCCACTGGGTATGGAGTTTTCGGGCAAGCCAGAAGCCAGGGCCATAATGTCAGAAATAATGCAGCTACTAGAACCCATCAACATAACCAAGCTGTATGACCATGCTGATGGAACCGACATTAGTTTTTGGATGCAAGCCGGCGTCCCAGGTGAGTAGATATCACGCCTTGGTTCAGTAATTGCCGTAGTTGTAGCAAAGTGTCTTTACATTGTAACATTTCCAGGGGATATAGCTCTGGGATCGCCGTCTGGGTAGACAGAGTGGCACGAAAACAGTTCATTCACACAGCAGTTCTGGTGAAAACTGGCCGCAACCAGCTTTATTAAAGTCCACAGCAAACAGATAAAAATAAATCATAAACAGAAGACCTAGGCTTGTCTAGCCACTAATTACACTTAGATAGATTTCCCTATCTATCCGGGTCCCGGCTCTACCAGCCGGGGCCAAAACAACACATATGTTCAGCATTTGTCAGCATTTACCAGCATTTACCAGCATTTACCAGCATGGAGGTTCACAGATACTCCTCTTTGTGTCTGAAGGCACATCCAACATCCAGACTTGAGAGAGATCCCCTCCTATTCAGCCGCTATTCGCACGGATTCTCACTGAGACTACTCCTGTGTCCGGGGGTACATCGAGCACCCAGACTGAGATAGCTCAAACTCCTGGAGACACCTTCTTGTGCCGGGACACCTTCCTGTGTCCAGACTAAGCGTGCTCCCACTCCTGGAGACTGCTTCTTGTGCCGGGACACCTTCCTGTGTCCAGACTAAACTAGCTCACTGTCTGTATTCCCAGACACCTACTTCTGGTTTCCTAATTATCACCTGAGTGGCCACAGGCTTGAGCTGCAAACGTGCACTTGAATGGATGGTGTAATGACCTTTCTCCACCACTAGTTTTACAAAGGCACACATTTCCCTTATACAAGTCAGCAAAGTACCTGTGAAATGTACACCCCATTCAATACATACGCTCTCACTGTCTCACATATCCCCCCCCTCTTCTCCAGACCGGAGGGCTGGTCATCCAGACCGGAGGGCTGGTCAACAATCCAAAAGAGACAGTGAACTCCGGACCAGTCATCTCCATCATCAACTTCATCTTCACTACCGTCCATTTACCTTCCAAGGCCACTAGCATCCACACAGGATCCAGTCTCTGACCTTTCAGGCAGTCAGGCTTCACTCGGCCTCACCAGGCCTCACACAAACGGTGCCCCTTACACCAGGGGAACAGGAAACAGGCCTCATCTGTCTCCAATTAAGCAGGGTTTATATACCCTTACACACACCCACACACACACCACACACACGGGACCTGACCTGATGTCATAGTCATGTGTTCAGACTTGTGTGTGTGTAAAAGGACCTGTGTGATGTCACAGTCATGTGACTAGTCAGCTGGGGAAGGAACATGGACAGTCAAACACCCACACTGAGCCATTAAAGAATGCCAGCCAAGGGCTGCATTACATATTCCCCCCTTTTTCAAACTTGTAGGGTTGAACACAAAATACATCCAATCACATCAACCCACAGTTCACACAGAGACCATGTACTTGTCCATTGCTCTGTTCAGCCCCCCGGAACATTAGTCAATGACATTCGCTCATTCCTTAGGGACCTACCGTCTGTCATTGTCACAGACTTCGTCCAGTCACATTTCTGGTCGTAACCTTGTCAGGTCTCCCCTTCGCTCCCAGCGGTCAATCGTAACCTTGTCAGGTCTTGCCTGGGTATCTAAGGTCCGGTTAGACTTCGTACTGTCCCGTACTCTATCGGGTCGTCTGTATGGGCCTCTCAAACCTGAGTTACTGGAGGTCTCACTACCTCTAAACCCACGCCCACTACCCTCAGTAGACGGCTGCCATCTTCTGTTGCTCAGATGATGCTGTCTATCTACTCGCTGTCTAGCGAGATTCAATTGTTCTACCTCTCGCAGGTAGGTCACACGGTACGCCACCAGCATGCACACATATTCCAGACTTTCTTCCGTTCCTATAGCGTAGAATGACACCATGCCGTCTTCATCTGGTATCCAGTCCCGATGATCACGTGGACTGCTTACTTTCACCACACCAGACCTCTTCACCATCATCTGCATGGCTCGGCCATTTCTCCCAATCAGCTTTCTCACCAGAACATGAGGCACCCGGATGACCTTTTCCCGCAGACTGTGAGCACTTCTCATAAGCTTCAGTTGTCTAACGGCTTGTTCTGTCTTCAACCGGAGAAACCGCTTTGTGCGAATACATCGCCAGTGCATGTCACTTAGGATTGCCACCCTCTTCACTGTAACTTCAGTCGTGGACAAGACCACCAGCTGTTTAGCTCCTGAGGTCGAGTACACCTTACAGGCTCCCACGGCCTTCCTAAACGCTTCATGCACAGACTCACGGGTGCATTCTTCTCTCAAGTCCTCGGGTACATCTACGAGGCACTTGTACCGACACGTTTCGGTCTCACCAGTGGTTTCCAGATGATCAATCAGCTCAGGGTTCAGGGACAACTGACTGTCAGCTTCTTCCCCCTTTACGCTTCTTCTGAGCTGACTCACAGCTACAAATTCGTGAATTTCCGTCCTGACCACTTCCATTTCACATTTATCTTCCGTTACCACACTCTTAGCTCTCCTCAGATCTATCTTCTCTTGGCAAAAGGGAGCAAGTGCAACGTGTTTGCCCTTTTCTTTCTCCAAGGAGGCCTTGTTCATCGAGTGACACTGTATCAGGCGACTTTTAAGCCCGAGAACTTCTTCCTCTAGTTCCGCCATTCGCCTCTCAGCTGCCCGTCTCTGAAGCTTCTCTTGCGTCCACTGGGCTTGTAACCACTCCTTGAGCTCCTTGATCTCGGCTCCGACATCCACCGAATCATCTGAACTCACATCACTTGAGGAAGTATCTGCTTTACACCTCCCGTCTCCAGTGGCCAACTCCTGGCCCTGGTCTGTAGCTTCTCTGATGGACTCCTCCACCTTTTCCCGCTCAGCTTCCATTTGGCTGAGCTTTTCCTTAAGGCACATCTCCGCCTTCTGGAGAGTATCACAGGACATCTGTAGCTCCTTCACCTGAGCTTCTAGACTTAGGGTCTTTCTGCGCAGATCACCATTTTCATCACGGGTGTCCTGCAGAGTGGTCTCAACCACCTGGCGCATTTGCTCTGCATCCCTCTTATCCTCTTCTAGTTTTTCTTTGACCCTGAGGAGATCCACATAATCTCTCTTCATCTGTTGCAGTTCCCTACTGCGTTCACCACACTCCTTCTTGGAGTCACACAGCTCCTGGTTGAGCTGTTCGCGCAGTCGTTCTAGGATTTGTTCACTTCCAGAAACTCCATCCTGCAGCGCCTCCTTCTCACGCTTCAACTGCAAAACCTCTTCCTTGATTTTGCGGCGGTCCTCTTTAATGGCAAAGAACATATTCTGCCACAGGATAACTTCCTCGTTGCTTCCTTCTAGGACTCGCTGGTCTGAGGACACGTCCTCCAGGTTTTCACATAATTGCAGCATGTCACTCTGATACTGCAGCCGAATAGGTTCCAGCTCTTGGCCATGACTGGCCCCCTCCTCTTCTACCTCTAAAGGAGAGTCCACACTTGAAGCATAGGCAGACAGTACTACATTCTCTTCATTTTCAGCGAGTACTACCAGAACAACCTTTTTGTGGCCCTTGCGCCGTCGACGACGAAAGGAGGACTCTCTTCCCTCGTCTAGCCTCTCCTGACTGAACTCACTTTTTACTTTCATAGTGTCCCAGTCAGCTACGGGGTCTGTGTCACTCCCCATGGTGTTGTGGACTAACAGGTCACCTCCCACTTTGACGTCACCCCCTTCTACTGGAGCTACCCCGTTAACAACGGTCACATTGTCATTTTTAGGAGGTACCAACCCACCACCAGTAATAATTTTCAGTTTTCCACACTCTACACTCTTGTGAAAATCCGCCCCTTTTTTAGACTCCCCCCCTTTTTAACAACCACACCGGCAGGGTAATTTTTACACAAAAAATCAGCAGTAGTCTTAGGACTCAGTTCACAACATCTCTTACCACCCCCGGGCACTCTGTGACAACACTGGCACCCCCGGAGAGTCCATAGAATGGTCCACTGCCTCCATTCTATACGGTGCCCACAGCTCCCGCACCATGTCCAGTTGCATGTCCAGTAGACATTTCTCAAATATGCGGTCCGACTTGTCAGACCCATTCGCTGCTCCGTTCACAGCCATCGCGGAGCACTGTTCACACCAGAACTTCACCGCTTTCCCTTGAAAAAATCTTCGTGGCCCCGCCGAGCCACAGCAAAACTGGATTTGAGTGCGACGACAATCTTCGTAACCCCCACCGAGTCACAGCAAGATGCCTTCGTGACCCCACTGAGTCACAGCAAGATGCTTGTATCCACACTCGTCGTCCATGCTGTCAGACTTCTCTGTCTCAACAACGGCAGTCTTCACTCAAGACATACACACTCCACAGCTTTTTTTTTTCCATAGAAAGTTCAGCTTGCTGTGCAAACACCCTTTTTTTTTTTTTCCTTTGCAAAGTCTATTAGGGCTACTGTCTCTTTAAGACTGCTCCACAGACATTTCTTTTGCTGCTGCACATTCCACAGTCATTTTCACAACAAGTTCAGCTTTGCTGTGCATACATTTTCTCTCTGCAGACCCTATCAGGGCCACTGTCTCTCCAAGACTGCTTCAATAGACGTTTCTCTTGACACACTTTTTTTTTTCCTCTGCTGCTATTTCAACAGACTTCACCTTTATTGCTGTCTCTAAGCCACTGTGCCGCACGCACATTCCAGCACCATTTGTATCAGCCACTGTGCTGCCCCAGCATTCTCCGCCAATTGTAACATTTCCAGGGGATATAGCTCTGGGATCGCCGTCTGGGTAGACAGAGTGGCACGAAAACAGTTCATTCACACAGCAGTTCTGGTGAAAACTGGCCGCAACCAGCTTTATTAAAGTCCACAGCAAACAGATAAAAATAAATCATAAACAGAAGACCTAGGCTTGTCTAGCCACTAATTACACTTAGATAGATTTCCCTATCTATCCGGGTCCCGGCTCTACCAGCCGGGGCCAAAACAACACATATGTTCAGCATTTGTCAGCATTTACCAGCATTTACCAGCATGGAGGTTCACAGATACTCCTCTTTGTGTCTGAAGGCACATCCAACGTCCAGACTTGAGAGAGATCCCCTCCTATTCAGCCGCTATTCGCACGGATTCTCACTGAGACTACTCCTGTGTCCGGGGGTACATCGAGCACCCAGACTGAGATAGCTCAAACTCCTGGAGACACCTTCTTGTGCTGGGACACCTTCCTGTGTCCAGACTAAGCGTGCTCCCACTCCTGGAGACTGCTTCTTGTGCCGGGACACCTTCCTGTGTCCAGACTAAACTAGCTCACTGTCTGTATTCCCAGACACCTACTTCTGGTTTCCTAATTATCACCTGAGTGGCCACAGGCTTGAGCTGCAAACGTGCACTTGAATGGATGGTGTAATGACCTTTCTCCACCACTAGTTTTACAAAGGCACACATTTCCCTTATACAAGTCAGCAAAGTACCTGTGAAATGTACACCCCATTCAATACATACGCTCTCACTGTCTCACAACATCAAGAGCAAAGTTTCCATTTTAGGCCAAGGCAAAGTGGTCTGTTGACTTCTCTTTTGCAACAAGATTCCAGGCCGCTGACCACATTAGACCCTCTCCCTCCAACTGGCTGCACCAAGATGAGACCATGAAGATTGGACTATTGATCAATGTTGTTTTCCAGATGGAAATTAAGGTTCTGTGTCCGCTCTAAATCCACCAGGAAAATTAAAGACGAAGCGTGGACACAATCACAGACATTAGCGAGCCAATTAAATTGCAATTGATGAACGTTAGTGAAAACAAGTGACATATCTCAGCAACCATGCAAGAAATATATATTTGCCTTCTTCGCCTCAGATCTATAATTTTATGTTCGTATTAAGCCATTTGCATTAGTTTAATGTAGCAGAAAATAACTCTTTTTTTATACGAAGTCTCTGCGCCCACGGAGACTATTTTCTGCCAAGTTTTATGAGGTATAATTAAAGATTATTTCCAGGAATGATAGGGTCAGCGCATTTTGCTATGTTGTAAGGTAGAATAGCACGTGAGTGACAGATGGGAACACAAAGTGCAGTCTTGCAATAAATATGCTGTCACATTTGCACCTATCTCATGACGGAGAGTCGATGTTATGGAGCTGTGTGATTGACGGCACAAAAACACTCGGCGTCGGTCTAATAAAACAATACGCCGCAAAGCGAAGACTTCTCACTGTGAAAGACAAAAGCTTCATTGAAGATGTGACTAATGTTTATGGAAGAACATCTAGGATCTCTTACCTAAGGGTGCTGTCACACAGTGTTTTCACCTACGTTCAGTGGCTTAAGTCTGAACCTCCCACAAAACGTGATTCAGGCTTGAGTGCCGACAGGGCCATTGACTATAATGGTACAGACTGAGTCCCCTTTTGCTCTGTTGTGCATCATTTTCAGCTTATATGCTTATTGAAGGCAAAGGCTAGCTATAGTAGACTGTATCTTGGTGTCCACCGCCAATAGAGTTTATGACCGAAAATGATGCACGACAGACTCTATTCGTACCATTGTAGTTAATGGCCCCGTCAGATCATACGCTCAAATCCTATTTTGCGGGGGGTTCGGATGTAAGCCTCAAAGGGCTACAGAATGTGGGAGCGAATGCAGTATGAAAGGACCCTTAGAGTCCTCTACGTCTTATGTCCTTCTGTTGCAGATTTCAGCTTTCAGCAGAATCACTCAGCACACGTTGTGGGAGAATGCTCTGTGTTACTTGCCTCTTCAAACAAAGAGGACTTGTACTCTATAGCGCCACCTATTGGAAGTAGCGATCCTACAAGTCACAATCAACCCTTTAACGAGTCTTGTAATATGACTTAGGATAAAAGCCAAATCAGAATCTCCATTTGCAGACACGGTATTTCGGACTGTTGGTCCTCGTCAGTGCAAAGTAGGAGAGATCTGATTTGGCTGGATGAGAGGCTCTGGACTGGGGTCTGGGGGGTAAGGTTTTCCTTGTGGAGAGTGACATACCAGCTCTGGCGTGTCGAGGTAAGGAGGCTTATTCGCCGTGCAATGCTCCTCTGGGAAATTTGCAAATGGAGATTCTGATTTGGCTTTTATCCTAAGTCATATTACAAGACTCGTTAAAGGGTTGATTGTGACTTGTAGGATCGCTACTTCCAATAGGTGGCGCTATAGAGTACAAGTCCTCTTTGTTTGAAGAGGCAATTTGCATATTAAAATTTCCCAGAGGAGCATTGCACGGCGAATAAGCCTCCTTACCTCGACACGCCAGAGCTGGTATGTCACTCTCCACAAGGAGTAACCTTACCCCCCAGACCCCTGTGTTACTTGGGAATTTAGGACATAGAGCGACCATTATCTGCATCATCTCATGGAGAAACTAACATTAGCCAACCAGAGAGGTCATAGAATACAGAATAGAGAGGAATTAGGCTAATATCAACATGCGGTAACCGTAAACAAAGTGCCATTTGTTTGTTTTAAATACTCCCATAGCATAATCCTGCAGCTGTTGTATGCTTCAATGCACACTACAAAGCTGTAGGCACTCCATGTTCTACTGTATGGTTACAGAATACTCCACAATTTTAGATGACAGCACCTCGGCAATGCAGCATTAGATAAGACATAGCAGGTAACAAATCAGGCCTATAGATGTTCGGCAGTACCCGTTGAAGCCTAAGGGTGCCATATTAAGGCTATATACCTAATATGCAATGTATTTTTGTCGCTCTGTGACTCAGTAGTTAAGCTGTAAGAAGGTGATCTGGTAATCTACTCTAGATCTATTTCACTGATAACTGCCCTCTTCCGTTGGTTTTGTTGGCAGCCAGTTATTTGCTTTAATGCTCCTGCTCAAACGTTGAAACCCAAAAGTAGTCAGACGGCGATATTTGCATTGTCACCTAGAAAGCAGGACATTAGGAGTCATATTTTCCCTGTGCAAAATAAAAAACATATGATGGCCGTTTGTATATTTAAAATTTCAGAGAGGTTTAGGGGATTTATGGAAAGAGTCCAGCAGTTTGTTCAGCTCTTTCTGTAACTCCTAGAGTTTTTAGGGAGCCTGTCCTGTCGAGTCTCCTGTCTATCCCTAATCACTAATATAGCAGAATTCATGGAGATTTCTTTATTTTCATAAGGTCTTTTCTGCGCCTTGCTAATCTTTTAAAAAATGTACTTTTATTCAGCAGCAATGCATATGCTAATGAGGTAGGAGTTTGACAGGGCGTCTCTTCCTCCAGACTAGTCCTGCCTTGGATCATGTAATTATACTTGCCTGGTTGTGATTTTCAGCTGCACTTAATTCTTATGACGAGTCCCCACAAAGCCCCAACATGGTATGATGTCCTCATGCAGCCACCCCGCCCAGTATGACATCCCCACAAAGTCCCCCACACAGTGGTGTCCTCCGGCGGCCCCACACAGTATGATGTCCTCACAAAGCTTCTCATATAGTATGATCTCCCCACAAAGCCCATCACACAGTATGATGTTCCAACAAAGACCGTAACACAGCGTAATGTCCCCATGCAGCCCCCCCAACCAGTATGACATCCCTACAAAGCCCCCCACATAGTATGATGTCCCCTTGAGGCCCCCACACAGTTTGACTCCACACAAAGCCCCTCATAAAGTATGACCTCCCCACAAATCCCATCACACAGTATGATGTCCCAACAAAGACCGTCACACAGTGTGATTGTCCTCATGCAGCCCCCCACCTAGTATGACATCCCCACAAAGCTCCCCACATAGCATGATGTTCCCATGCAGCCCCCCACACAGTATGACTCCGCACAAAGCCCCTCATAAAGTATGGCCTCCCCACAAATCCCATCACACAGTATGATGTCCCAACAAAGACCGTCACACAGTGTGATTGTCCTCATGCAGCCCCCACCCAGCATGACATCCCCACAAAGCCCCCCACATAGTATGATTTTCACATGTGGCCCCCCACACAGTATGATGTCCCAACAAAGACCGTCACAGAGTGATGTCCCCATGCAGCCCCCACCCAGTATGACATCCCCACAAAACACCCCCCACATAGCATGATGCTCCCATGTGGCCCCCCACACAGTATGACTCCGCACAAAGCCCCTCATATAGTATGATCTCCCCACAAATCCCATGACACAGTATGATGTCCCAACAAAGACCGTCACACAGTGTAATGTCCCCACACAGACCCCACGCCATATGATGTCCTCAGTTTCCCACAAGTGCTGACACCAGACCAGCCAAAGTCCCGCTTGTAGTAGGCGAGCCGTACTTTGGCCATGTCTGCTATACAGGATGAAAATGACTAACAAGCTTTGTAGAACTGACAAGCGACATAAATTGGCCTATATGGATATTAACAAGTATTTCTAGATAGTGTTTGTTTCTGTGCCTAAATAAGTGCACAGTTTTGTTGCTTGGCAGCTTTTTATACTTAAATTCTGAACACTTAATGGAAATCAGATGGGAATTTGTACACAGGACAATGCGACCCTTGGAAGGTAATTTTGCGGGTAGAATATTTGAATTGTTTCAAAACGTCTTTGGATCAAGAGAAAATCTTTGCATCTGTGATTAGCATGAGAACTGTAACTTCCTTTGTTGTTTTAGTATTTACTAAGGAGGCTTTACTCATATGTGAGCGCTGTCCCAACAGTCATTAAAATAATCCCATCTGAAATAATGAAACATGACAGGGTTGTCATTGCAATTTTTTGGTCTGTTTTTGAAAGGCTTGTGGGAAGTCCACCCAACATCTGCATTAAATACAACGTTTTCTAAAGAGCTTTTCCGAGAATCGGTATCTTCCAAGGGAAGGTACATATGACATCTCGCCCAGCCGACGAGAATCTTATGGTACCAGAGAAGCAGGAACTCAGAACACCCTGCAGGGTACAGATAGGTGTCTCTAGTTTGGTGCTTCATGTAATTAATGCATATTTGCTGACATTTTTTTTATGATTGAAGTTAATTTATTCCACAGAAAAAAAATTCCTGATGACTTTGAACCCTGGAAAAATCATCAAAATAAAATAGCTTTACAAAATGGAAAAGTTTGTCTCCTTGAGATTTCCAAAAACCAACGGTCAGAATGAGGCCTTAGAGTTTACTCAGCTCTCAGCTAATACATGAGTCTGACGCTCCACTCCTGGCCCCACAGCGACTCCATAAAACCTGCATATCTTGTAGACCTTCTCCCAGTTTGCTAGATCAGGAGCAGTCCTTTTTCCTCGTCCAAATAGCTATCTGGCAAGTCTTGACTAATCCAAGATTTGGTGTAACTTAATATTTGTGTTCTATTCTTCCTTATCCTACTCCGAAAATATTTCCACCTATATTTTATAGTCCCTCTGTTCAACCTGCCAAACATAGGAAATAACGTCCACATCGTCTCCAATACGGCACGATCACTTGGTACCCAAGATGGATATTCCTTAGTGCCATTTAGGTACAAAAAAACATTCAACAGGACAAAAAAAAGGGATGGAAGAATAAGTGAGACAAGGTAGAATGGTCAATGTACAAAGTGCAACATTTATCCGGATGATTGTGCACTTATCAACGTGCAATGGGGAAAATAAGTAAAGCTGCATGAGACGGGCACCCAGGGGGCAGGGCTGGCTCCAGGTTTTCATGGGCCTCGGGCGAAAGAGTCTCAATGGGCCCCTTTAACACATACCACAATTCATGAAGCTCCGATACGGCAGATAAATATAGGTATAGTACAATGACAAATACTTCACTTCTTACATTATGTAGCGCCCGCGTCCCTGCCTGCTGCCAGACAGGGACGTCGCTCTCCTCACCTGCGCTCAGCGTCCTCGGTGCTCCCGGCCTCCTCTGCGCCTCTGGCATCCTCGGCGTCCTCCTTCCGCCCTGCTGGTCCCGCGCGCTCCTTCCCTGCTGCTGGCCTTAGGGCGCGCGCCCGCACCCTCCCCCGCTCTTAAAGGAGCCGCGCGCATTTTCCAAATCAGTCTCCAGCCAATGCTGGTGGACTCCACCCTATATTAAGGGCTTCCTCCTTAATGGAGGTGCCCGAGCAATGTTGTTTCTGTGCAGTCTAACTCTGCTTCAGCCATCAGCTCCTGTTTCCAGTTGCCTGCCTGTTACCTGTCTGTTTGCCTGTCGGCCATCTGACTGCAGCTCTATCCAGAGGTTCGGACATCTTCAGCAGAGATCCCTGGCTGTTGCCTGCTCACCTGGGAGCGATCATCTGCCATCCGACTGCAGCTCTATCCAGAGGTTCGGACATCATCTGCGGAGATCCCCGGCTATTGCTGAGACTCTTGCCTGCTCACCTGGGAGCGATCATCTGCCATCCGACTGCAGCTCTATCTAGAGGTTCGGACATCATCAGCAGAGATCCCCGGCTATTCCAGAGACTCTTGCCTGCTCACCTGGGAGCGATCATCTGCCATCCGACTGCAGCCTACCAGGAGGCTCCACCAGCTCAGGTCGTATATGCCTGTTTGTCTAGAGACTGCCTTGGTCACTTACCGTGACAAACCTGCCTGTCCAGAGACTGCCCTGGTCACTTGCCATGACAACCTGCCTGCCCAGAGACTACCCTGGTCACTTGCCGTGACAACCTGCCTGCCCAGAGACTACCCTGGTCACTTGTCGTGACAAACCTGCCTGCCCAGAGACTGCCCTGGTCACTTGCCGTGACAACCTGCCTGTCCAGAGACTGCCCAGGTCACTTGCCGTGACAACCTGCCTGTCCAGAGACTTCCTTGGTCACTTATTGTGACAACCTGCCTGTCCAGAGACTGCCTGGCTAATTGCCGTGATTCCCTGTCCTATTCCCGGATGCCACCCGCTCTCTTGCAAGTAAATTGTCTTGTATAATAAAGCTTAGTGGTTCCATCAACCAGACCCGTTTCCGTCAGTGGTTCCACCTACCAGACCGTTACAGTTTGCTCGGGCCATGGAACCCGGTGGCACCCAAACCCCTTCACTTCCGGAACTGTGTCATGAGCTGTCTCGCCAGAGGTCTCAACAGGAGGCTATCCTGGGTCACCTGCGGAACGTCAATTCCCGCTTGGACACTCTGAATCCATCACCAGCAACCACCGCTGGAGCCATGACTCATAATCCGGCAACCCCGCTGACTCCCAATTCCGTGGTTTCCATTCCGGTCCCCGACTTTCAGCTCCTCCTAGGTATGGAGGCGACCCTGTTATGGCTCGGGTTTCATTAACCAGTGCACCCTGCATTTCGAAATCCTGGCACACCAGTTTAATTCTGACTCATGTCCCATCTCACCGGAGAGGCTCTGGCCTGGCTTAATCCTCTCTGGGAGAGAGAAGATCCTCTGGTGTCAGACCTGCCTGCTTTTCTCTCGGCCTTCCGGAGGGTATTCGACGAACCTGGACGGAAGACCTCCTCTGCATCATCTCTGTTGCGTCTCCGTCAGGGAAGTCTCACCGTTGGTCAATATGCCATACGGTTCCGTACTCTAGCCTCAGAACTGGCTTGGGACAATGAAGCTCTAATTTCGGTCTTCTGGAGGGTCTGTCCGCCGTATTAAAGACAAACTTGCCGGTCAGGACATTCCAACCTCGCTTGATGATTTAATAAATCTTGCCAATCGGATTGATCTACGGTTCCAGGAACGAGCCAAAGAGGTCACCCGTGAAAAAGACTTTCCTCATTTAACCCCTTCCGTTTCTCTCCCAGGTGCACACTGCTGAGCCTATGCAGGTCGACCAGACCAAGATGGTCAAAGCCCGTCAGGACTCACGCCGTGCCGAGAAAAGTTGCTTCTACTGCGGCAGTAAGGAGCACTGGATCCGAACCTGTCCGGAGAAGTCGGGAAACGCCTGGGTCTAGGTTCGCTCGGAGAGGTCAATCTAGACAAAAATAAATCCTCTTCATCTCTGCTGCTCTCGGTCTCAATTCTTCTCGGTAAGAACCGTTACTTCGAGATGGCCCAACTTGATTCTGGAGCATCTGGGAATCTCGTGTCACAGGCTCTAGTAGAGAAGTATCGCATTCCCACCAAACCTCTTGTTGAACCAGTATCTGTTGCTGCTGTGGATGGGGGTCTCCTACCTCGTCCCATCCGACTTATCACCGAAGCCATAACCCTGCAGGTGGGAATGTTGCATTCTGAGAGCATCTCATTTCATGTTCTGCCTGGACTCTCTCATGCTTTCTTACTAGGTCTGCCTTGGCTCCAAAAGCATGCACCTGTGCTTGACTGGCAGAATGGAGAGATTCTTCGCTGGGGACAGGACTGTCATAAAACATGTCTGGTGCCTGTTCATCCCGTCTGTCCTTCTCCTACTCCTGCTAATCTACCAGGACTCCCGATTCCATATTGGTCATTTGCTGATGTCTTCAATAAAAAGGAAGCAGAGACATTACCCCCGCATAGACCATATGATTGCCCGATCGACCTGCTACCCGATACCACGCCTCCCCGTGGGCGTATTTACCCGTTGTCCGCTGCTGAGACCAGGTCGATGTCCGAATATATCGAGGAGAACTTAGCAAAAGGATTCATCCGGAAATCTACCTCCCCAGCGGGAGCAGGTTTCTTCTTCGTAAAAAAGAAGGACGGATCTCTCCGTCCCTGTATTGACTACAGAGGCCTAAATTTGATCACGGTGAAGAATAAGTACCCTCTTCCGCTCATTCCAGAGTTGTTTGATCGTCTTAGAGGGGCTAGAGTCTTCACCAAACTAGATCTTCGTGGAGCATACAACCTGGTTCGTATCCGTCGAGGAGATGAATGGAAGACGGCATTCAACACCCGGGACGGCCACTACGAGTACTTGGTGATGCCCTTTGGTCTCTGTAATGCTCCAGCAGTCTTTCAGGAGTTGGTCAATGACATCTTCCGGGACCTCCTCTACTCCTGCGTTGTGGTGTACCTTGACGACATCTTGGTCTTCTCTCCGGATCTTCAGTCTCACCGGAGGGATGTTCGTCAGGTTCTGCTCAGGCTCAGGCAGAATCACCTCTTCGCCAAATATGAGAAGTGCCTCTTTGAGCAGACATCGCTTCCGTTTCTGGGCTACATCATTTCTCAGACAGGCCTACGAATGGATCCGGAGAAATTGTCTGCCATCGAGAAGTGGCCCCGACCGGAGGGGTTGAAGGCCATTCAGCGGTTCCTGGGATTTGCCAACTATTACCGTCTCTTCATACCGCACTTCTCTTCCAGGACTGCGCCAATCTCCGCGCTCACCCGCAAGGATGCTAACCCCAAACAGTGGACGCCCGAAGCAGAGGAGGCCTTCCTTTCTCTAAAACAGGCCTTCTCTTCCGCTCCAGTGCTGCATCGCCCGGATGGCAACAAGCAGTTCTTTCTGGAGGTGGACGCTTCCTCTGCTGGAGCCGGAGCGGTACTTACCCAAAAAGCTTCATCCGGGAGGATGGTATCCTGCGGTTTCTTCTCCAAACTCTTCTCCTCCTCCGAGCGCAACTACTCCATAGGAGACCGAGAGTTATTGGCCATCAAGTTGGCATTGGAGGAGTGGCGTTACCTACTCGAAGGGGCTCTTCATCCGGTAATCATTTACACGGACCACAAGAATCTGGCATACCTCCAGCATGCCCAGAGACTTAACCCTCGCCAAGCCCGGTGGTCCTTGTTTTTTGCCCGCTTCGATTTTCTTTTGCATTTTCGCCCAGCTGACAAAAACATCAAGGCGGATGCCTTGTCTCGGTCTTTCCTGGTGTCGGATCTCGAGGAGGAACCTAAGCATATCATCGATCCCGCCAGAGTGATGCAGGTGGCTCCCGTGAGTTTAAATCGTCTCCCTCCTGGTAAGACGTTCGTATCAGAAACTGATCGGAAGAGAATCCTACATTGGGGTCATTCATCTAAACTCGCTGGCCACGCTGGTCAAAAAAAGACCCTCCAACTCATTACCCGCATTATTGGTGGCCTACCCTGCACAAAGACGTAATAGACTTTGTTTCTGCCTGTGTTTCCTGTGCCCGCAACAAAGTTCCGAGACACCTGCCTGCCGGCCGTCTTCTTCCGCTTCCTGTACCCGCTGCTCCCTGGCAACATATAGCCATGGACTTCATTACTGATCTTCCCGTCTCTGCTGGTTGTACAGTCATTTGGGTGTCGCTGACTGCTTTTCCAAGATGGCTCACTTCATTCCTCTGCCAGGTCTTCCGTCTGCATCCGAGTTGGCTAAAGACTTTATCCGCCACATCTTCCGTCTTCATGGTCTGCCTCGTCACATTGTGTCGGATCGTGGGGTTCAGTTCACCTCACGTTTCTGGAGAGCCACTTGTAAGTTGCTAGACGTCACCCTGGATTTTTCCTCCGCTTACCACCCACAGTCCAATGGACAAGTTGAACGAATAAATCAGAATTTGACCAGTTATCTTCGACACTTCGTTAATGCCCACCATTCTGACTGGGTGGAGCTCCTGCCTTGGGCCGAATTCTCCTACAATAATCATGAGAGCGAATCTTCCACCAAGTCTCCGTTTTTTGTAGTCTTCGGTCAGCACCCTCGGATCCCTGTCCCTATTTCCATCTCTGTGGACAATCCAGCTGCGGAATCTCTGGTTAGAGAATTCTCCTCCATCTGGGAGAGTACCCGGTCCGCACTCATTCAGTCATCCGAGCGCATGAAAAGACATGCTGACAAAAAACGTCTGGATCCTCCTCAATTCCGTCCTGGGACAAAGTCTGGCTTTCGTCCAAATATGTTCGACTCAAAATTCCGTCCTACAAGTTAGGTCCTCGGTTCATCGGTCCTTTTGAGATCATCAGTCAGATCAACCCGGTGTCCTATAAATTGAAACTCCCGGTCAATTTGCGAATTCCTAATTCTTTTCATGTATCTCTCCTCAAACCTGTGGTTCTTAATCTTTTTTTAAGTCTACAGTACACCTCCTGCTCCAGTGTCTGCTGATGATGAATTTGGAGGTAGAGAACATTCTGGCCACAAAAAGGGTAGGAAAAAAGACTTATTTTTTGGTGGATTGGAAGGGTTTGGTCCTGAGGAGAGAACCTGGGAACCTCGGGAGAACATCCATGCCCCTCTCATCCTAGCTAAATTTTTTTCTGGCCTAAAAAGGGGGGGGCTTAGAGGGGGGGTACTGTAGCGCCCGCGTCCCTGCCTGCTGCCAGACAGGGACGTCGCTCTCCTCACCTGCGCTCAGCGTCCTCGGTGCTCCCGGCCTCCTCTGCGCCTCTGGCATCCTCGGCGTCCTCCTTCCGCCCTGCTGGTCCCGCGCGCTCCTTCCCTGCTGCTGGCCTTAGGGCGCGCGCCCGCACCCTCCCCCGCTCTTAACGGAGCCGCGCGCATTTTCCAAATCAGTCTCCAGCCAATGCTGGTGGGACTCCACCCTATATTAAGGGCTTCCTCCTTAATGGAGGTGCCCGAGCAATGTTGTTTCTGTGCAGTCTAACTCTGCTTCAGCCATCAGCTCCTGTTTCCAGTTGCTGCCTGTTACCTGTCTGTTTGCCTGTCGGCCATCTGACTGCAGCTCTATCCAGAGGTTCGGACATCTTCAGCAGAGATCCCCGGCTGTTGCCTGCTCACCTGGGAGCGATCATCTGCCATCCGACTGCAGCTCTATCCAGAGGTTCGGACATCATCTGCGGAGATCCCCGGCTATTGCTGAGACTCTTGCCTGCTCACCTGGAGCGATCATCTGCCATCCGACTGCAGCTCTATCTAGAGGTTCGGACATCATCAGCAGAGATCCCCGGCTATTCCAGAGACTCTTGCCTGCTCACCTGGGAGCGATCATCTGCCATCCGACTGCAGCCTACCAGGAGGCTCCACCAGCTCAGGTCGTATATGCCTGTTTGTCTAGAGACTGCCTTGGTCACTTACCGTGACAAACCTGCCTGTCCAGAGACTGCCCTGGTCACTTGCCGTGACAACCTGCCTGCCCAGAGACTACCCTGGTCACTTGCCGTGACAACCTGCCTGCCCAGAGACTACCCTGGTCACTTGTCGTGACAAACCTGCCTGCCCAGAGACTGCCCTGGTCACTTGCCGTGACAACCTGCCTGTCCAGAGACTGCCCAGGTCACTTGCCGTGACAACCTGCCTGTCCAGAGACTTCCTTGGTCACTTATTGTGACAACCTGCCTGTCCAGAGACTGCCTGGCTAATTGCCGTGATTCCCTGTCCTATTCCCGGATGCCACCCGCTCTCTTGCAAGTAAATTGTCTTGTATAATAAAGCTTAGTGGTTCCATCAACCAGACCCGTTTCCGTCATGGTTCCACCTACCAGACCCGTTACACATTACATGAGTGCTATTTTTTGTAAATTCTACACTAGCTCAAAAACCAGACAGTATATTCCTCCATACAGTATTATGAGCACCACATAGTGCGCCATACAGAATAAAAGAGCCCCATATATTGCTCCATACAGTAAATGAGCTCCATATATTTCTTCGTACAGTATTAAGGGCACCACATAGTGTTTCATACAGAATAATGAGCCCATATAATGCTCCATATATAATGGGCCCCATATAGTGCTCCATATATAATGGACCCTATAAGATGCTCCATATATAATAGGCCAAAAATGATGTTCCATATATAATGGGCCCCTATGATGCTCCAGTATATGATGGGCCCCATATATGATGCTTCAGTGCATGATGGGCCCCATATAATGCTTTATATATAATGGACCTATATATGATGCTCCATATATTATGGGGCCCCATATAATGTTCCATATATAATGGGCCCCATATATGATGCTCCAGTGTATGATTAGCCCCATATAATGCTCCATATATAATGAGCCCCATATATGATGCTCCAGTGTATGATAGGCCCCATGTAATGCTCCATATATGATGCTCCAGTGTATGATGGGCCCCATATATGATGCTCCAGTGTATGATGGGCCCCATATATGATGCTCCAGTGTATGATGGGTCCCATATATGATACTTCAGTGTATGATCGGCCCCATATGATGATCTCCATATATTGCGCCAAACATAAAAAAAATGAAAAAATACTCACCTCTCCTCACTGGCCGCTGCTCTGCTCGAGGCACCGGGCCCTGGTACTGGCACAGGCACCGGGCCCCCATAGCATGCCGGTGTCCCCGACTGTGAGTGGGCCCCCCTGCCTGCTCAGGGCCCCGACACTTGCCCAGGTGCGCCGGGTGCTGACGCCGGCCCTGCCAGGGGTATATGTGCCAACACAGGTGTACAGTTGAGACTCATGCTGTGAGGTTAGGGTTAGGGTTCTGAGATGGACCCTGCCAGATGTATAACCACCTTGTGTTGTGGATTGTCAGGACATTTGCAGTAGAACCTGTGGGTGAATTCATTTCTCGAGCCGCATCGCAGAGCGTTTTCTATCATTCCGATCTTGTGCGTCTCAGTCACTTGTGTATTTGAGTTTCTCTTTAATAACGATTTGGATTATTTTCCTAGAGAATAAACAAAATCTCTTCTAAGCTTTAGGTTTTATATTAATCCCCCCGGGGCCAATGTATAAAAATAGCGGGGAATCCTGACAAAGGTCAGATCGGTTCATATGCAAAATTAGATATCTCTCCAATTATTTTTTTTCAGAAACAGCGTTAAAGTTTCTTAGTATTAAATGTATATATAAATTATCTGTATTAAGCCTTAAAGGGAACCCGTCACATTGAAAATGCAGTCTGATCTGTGGACAGCATAGAAGAGAGGAGGAACTAAGCAGCATGATAGGTGATTTTATAAGAAACTGGAGGGAAAGGAGTAAAGGAGTAAACGTGAAAAAGTGTAATAAGTGATGCACATTAAAAACAGCTTATGGTACAAAAAAAGTGTGTGAGGCAAGACAAAGCTAGACAAATGAGATACACGCCATGAGTCATTCCATCATCTTAGGTAAGATTGCAAAAGAGCATGAATGGGTGAAAAAGAGGCACAGCCACATAAATATAGTCAGTGGGACTGCTAGTAAATGTGCACTAGTAGGGAGATGCCTCTTACCCGACAGGTGACAGGAGACTCAGGATGAATACATTTGCACAAAAGTTTTGAGATTTTTTAGCAAGTCGTAATTGATGAAACATCTGAAAAAGTCTGGAAACTTCATATGCTGCTCACAATGCCGAACATAGAAAAAAACAAGTGGAGACATGTAAAATAGACTTTAAAAAATGATGCAAATTAAAAAGAATAAGGCGCAAATGTAAAAAAGGCAAAAAATTATGCAAAAACAAAGGTGCAAAGGCAATAATGAATCGGGCTACAGGTAACAGGGATTTTTGATCGTCATGTAACAGCATAAGGCCTGATTCATCAAGATCAACGTTTTTCACGTTGGTCTTGATGAGAATGTGCACTCAAGTCAGAAAGTCCTGATTAATGAAGACAATTGGGAGAACCGGACGAGTGGCGTGAATCTCCTACTCCAATCCATGCTGGAGTAAGATTGTTGTGGCGTGGCGAATGGCGTCATGAATTTGACGAGCTGAAGTTGCCACACCCCTTCCAGCCCTAGCTCCTCCCATTTTTGGCAAAATTGGAAGAAAGTGGCAAAATTTAGGCACAGCTCCGAGTTGCGCCTAAATGAAAGCTTTGATGAATCTAACCCATAGTGTTAGATGTTCTTTAGAAAGGTTGTGCCAAGATTATATGGTATCCTCTTCCCATCGGTTAGGAGGTATCTTACTGATCACTGATGGTGTGACTACTGAAATGCCCACTGGTCCAAAAAACAGAGGACTGAAGAATTTCATCTGAATGGAGCAGAGGATGAGCAGGCTGGGTTTCCAACTGGCCTCTACTACCGGTGGGTCCCATCACGGCAGTAAATGCCAGCTCATCCAATCACTGGACGAAATGTTGACCTTTCCTTAGATAGTAATTGGCTAGTGATATTTCTATGATTTTGAGAGAGATCAGGAAACAGAGACTGGCCGGGTCCCGGGGAAGCGTGAGATAGGGTGCAGAATCAGGTAAGGTGCACTCTTTGCTTTAGCCAAATAAATGTCCGACCAGACAATTCATTTAAGGGGTTAATGAAATTGTTCTAGAATTAGCTTTTTCCTTGACTCTGTGACTGTCAATGCATTCCTGGAGCTATGACATACTCATTATCACCTTCTGTAAGCAGTGGAAATATTCTGTTTTTTAAATGTACAATGTCCTGATATATCAATAGAAACAATGGCAGACTCCGTTAAATTTTGTATTATTTTTGTTGCGTTATTTTCTCTAATTGAAGCTATTTCTAGCATGTTCTATTTATTTCTGACAGTTTTATAATTAAAAAGTATGTGTTGACTCGTAATGATGAAGCTGGAGTCAACAACTACTGTTTTTTTTTTTAATTCCAATAATATTTTGTTTCCGTGGTTACAGAAGAGAATACATTAAATTAAGCATTGCTAGCTAATTATGTCTGAAAATCGAGATTCAAAGGTAGTACAAAAAGTTCTCTTAAAGGGTTGTCTGTGATTTTTTTCATTAAATGGTATAAGACCAGAAAATGTTTTTAGAATGGATTAATTAACCACAAGGTTTGTGAACCAGGTAAGTAATGGTTCACTGCGTCTAAACGAAACAGCAGCGTTATCATTCACTGACAGTAGAATAAATACTTTGTAAATGGTGATTGATTAAAACACTAAAGTTGTGTAACCTTTAAAATGAAAGTTGATATTTCTGTCCATTTTATGGATTTTTTCCTGCATTTTTTTTAGCTTTTTTTCTAATTGTCAGTTTTCCCAGAGCTCCGCTCTCTAGTGAGTGGCTCCTGGTAGCTAACTATGGCTTCCATACAGTGTGCGCAGAGAGAAGAGGAGATCCTGCTCTCTCCTCCTCACGTGAGCAGTGCTGGCCAATCCGAGAGTAGGGGCGTGTCTTAAACGACCCAATCAGAGTAGTAGAAATATAAATAACAGAGAATCTGCGAATCAGCAGCAGAGTGAATGGAAAGGAGAGCTCCAGTGAAATGTATTATAATTTCTTTGCTAAAGTTATATTTTCATGTTAGACTGTAGGATCTCTTTAAGTCTTCCAAAACAGATATTGATCATAGCTGCATCCTAATGTAACAGAGCTTCAAGGGAATCAGTCTCGATATTTTAGCTACTAAATCTGAGAGCAGCATAAAAATGGGGGCAGAAATCCTGATTCCAGTGATGCATTTACTGGACTGTTTGCTGTAGTTTTTATAAAATCACAGCTTTAATCAGAGATTATCACTGGTAAAGCTGCTACCTTTAAGTCCTCCATTTGATGAGCGCTATATAACACAAACCTTAAATTGGTAGTTTTCTGCCTATGCACAGTTTAATCAGGAAGCTGCCAATCAGTGGTTAGGATGGGGTTATATAGAGCTCAGCAGATAAAACATGGATTTTATCAAAACTGCAGAAACCAGCCCATTAAGTAATATTTCGCTGGAACCAGCCTCTGCCCCTACATCATGTTGCTCTCAGATGGGGTAGCAAAAAAACTAATGACAGATTACCTTTAGGGTATAAGAGTAAGGGAAATGGGGGGCACCAACTTAATAATATAAAGCAAGAGAGTTCACCATGGGCCAAGTGGACAATAATCAAACAAAAGAGAAAGGCACGCCCATATGCAGAGGGAACATCTCAATTGCATGTAGAGAAAAAATATTCAATTTTATTCACAGGTGTCAAACAATGTGTATATACATACAAAGCAAGACATACTTAAAACATTTAAAATACAAACAGCAAGACATGCACAGAGAAAACAATGAGGACCTTAGTTGGTCATGCCGCATCATATAGGCAATGACCATCCAACACAATTTCCAAGAATATAAATATGATAAAGGCCACAGGGAAAAAACACACACATATGTGATAATGTATATATCAAACATAGAATAAACTATATTGGACACCATAAATAGTTGAATAATTCAATAAATAACACTATAATAGTAGACAATACCATATGAGCCCAGGAGGCAAACTCATACCATACCATGGGGTGGTGTGCATGAACATGCAAGGTCATGCCTCCAAGAATTCAGGCTATTTAGAAAAGTTATAATGTAATAAACCATCAACCATTGCAACGGTATTATCATGGTGAGGATTGCAAGAGAACTCACCAGTGCAATCTCCCGGAAGACGAGTGCAGAAGAAAGCTTCAGGCTCCTAGGAACGCAGGGTGAGCAAGGCAAGAGAGAGATGGTTTCAGGCCTGAATCACCTGACAGTTGAGGGCGTGGCTTCAGCTCCAGGGAGCTAGAAGCTGAGGGAAAACTCCTAGAAAGGTAACTACGGGACAAAGTTACTCAGGGGCACAGACAGAGACGTAAATCTGAACAAGCCAAGGTCAAAGCACGAGAAGACAGTATAGTACCAAGGATGAGACAGAACGGATAGTCGGGGCTAGGCAGAGGTCAAAACCAAACAGACAGCGAAGGTACAGAAACAGAATCCAACAAGCAGTATCCAGAGATCAGACCGAGTCAAAACCAAAGTATCAGGCAAACCGAACACAGCACAAACACACTCAGGGGTCAACACACTCTGCCAAGGGCGAAAGTATAACTGACAGGGATTGGAGCTTCCTAGGGCTATAAGAAGCTCTCCCCGAACCAAGGAGAGGCCACAATAATAAGCCCCAGGTGTGCAGGTAAGAGCTTGCACTGGATCAAAACCTTAACCCCTAGCGTGCAGGTCAACCCTGCACTGGGATCATGACAGTACCCCCCTCTCAACGGGGGGCCTCTGGACCCCCAGGCTTGCCCGGGAACCTGGCATGGAAAGCCCGAACCAGGCGATCCGCATGCATCCAACGGGCCGGCACCCAGGATCTGTCCTCCGGTCCATACCCCTTCCAATGAACCCGGTACTGTACCGACCACTGCACCACCTGGAGTCAACGATATGCTCAATCTCATATTCCATGTGTCCCTCAACCAAAACAGGAGGAGCAGCGGACTCAGAACTCCCCCCGGACTGCCTCAAAAGGTTTCAGTAGGGGTTTATGGAAGACGTTAGGGATCTTGAATGAGACTGGAAGACACAACCTGTAAGCCACTGGATTGATCTTTTCCACAATCTTGTATGGGCCAATGAACTTGGGGCCCAACTTGGCTGATGGAACCTTCAACTTAATGTTTCGCGTGGAGAGCCAAACTTTCTCTCCAACCCGAAACATAGACCTGGTGTTCTTTTCCTGTCAGCGAAAAACTTGTACCTGCCTTGAGACCTGGATATATTCCGCTGGACCTCCGCCCATGTATTCTTTAATCGCTGAAACAGACCCCTCTGCCCCTGGACACCCAGAATCCAAACGAGAAAACTCACCAAAATGAGGACTAAAACCATAATTGATCAGGAAAGGAGACATACCAGTAGATTGGCTAACCCGACTATTGAAGGCGAATTCTGCCAACGGCAGTACATCACACCAGTCATTCTGTCTTGCAGAAGTCAGACATCTGAGGATCTGTTCCAGAACTGATTAGTGCGTTCCATCTGACCATTGCTCTCGGATGGTATGCAGACGAAAAGACAGAGACATCCCAAATTTCTTGCACTCCAAAACTTTGCCACAAACTGAACTCCACGATCAGACACCACATTCAGGGGTACCCCATGCAACCGGATAACATGCTGTACAAACAATCTGGACAAAGTCTCAGCTGAGGGTAGTGCGGATAAGGGTACAAAATGAGCCTGCTTCGAAAACCTGTCCACCACTACCCATACCACCGTATTGCCCTTGGATGGAGGAAGATTAGTAATAAAATCCATGGAGAAGTGAGTCCATGGCCTTTCGGGAACTGCCAAGGGCATCAGTTCCCCAGCCGGCCGGCTATGTGATTTTTTTAGAACGAGCGCAGACCCCACAACCAAAACAAATTTTTTAATGTCAGAGCTAAGAGTAGGCCACCAAAAGATCCTAGCCACCGCCCGACGTGTGGCAGATATACCAGGGTGAGCACTGAGCTTGGATTCATGGAACTCCTGGAGGAGTTTAAGCCGAAGCTGCTCTGGGACAAACAACTTACCCCCTGGCTTGGCAGCAGGGGCCAGAGACTGGGCCCCCTCAATCTCCTGTTCCAACTCAGACGAGACCACTGCCAACACAACCCCAGGGTGAAGAATGGAGGAAGGTGGCTCAGGGACACACCGGATGAAAACTGCGAGATAAGGCATCAGCCTTGATATTCTTTGACCCCAGACGAAACGTAATAGTAAACTGAAAATGGGAAAAAAAAGTGACCAACGGGCCTGTCTGGGTGTTAGTCTCTTAGCAGACTCAATATATATTAAATTTTTGTGGTCGGTAATCACAGTAACCGAGTGACTGGCCCCCTCCAAAAAGTGCCTCCATTCTTCAAACTCTAACTGACCGCAAGAACTCTCTATTGCCAACATCGTAATTCCTCTCAGCAGCAGAGAATTTCCGGGGAAAAAAAAGCACATGGCCTGAGGTTGGTCAGAGTGGCAGGCCCTTTGGGGACAACACAGCACCCACCCCCACCTCAGAGGCGTCCACTTCCACAATAAATGGTTTGGACGGATCTGGCTTACCAACACCGGAGCAGTAATAAAGCATTTTTTCAGACTAGCAAAGGCCTCTTTTGCGAGCGAGGACCAATTTTTTCACATCCGCACCTTTGCATGTTAAATCTGTGAGTGGTTTGACCACCTGCGAAAACCCCCGAATAAATTTGCGGTAGTAATTGGCGAACCCCAAGAAGCGCTGAGCCCTTTAAGATCTCGGGTTGTACCCAGTCCGCATGGCCTGCACCTTCTGGGGTCCATATGAAAACCCTCACAGGACACAATCAATCCCAAAAAAGATAATTCTTGAACAAAAAACACACACTTCTCCAATTTAGCAAACAGATGATTTTCCCTAAGTCTTCGGAGAACAGTTCGTACATGATTCATATGAGAATGACTGTCGGGGAATATATCAGAATATCATCTAAGTAGATAACAACAAAACGACCAATGAGATCAGAAAACACCACGTTGATGAAATTCTGAAATATGGCGGGAGCATTGGTAAGACCAAACGGCATGACTAAATTTTCAAAAAAGGCCCCGGACGTGAGGAACGCAGTTTTCCATTCATCCCCCTTCCTGACCCTTATCAAATTATATGCTCCCCGAAGATCCAATTTAGGAACCATTTTGCCCCTGATAGTTGGTTACATAAATCAGGAATCAACGGAAGGGGATACGTATTTCGTACAGTAATCTTATTTAATTCACGAAAGTCGAGACAGGGACGTAGACGCCATCTTTTTTCTTCACAAAAAAGAACCCCGCCGCCACAGGTGAAACTGAGGGACGTATGTGTCCCTTGCGAAGACTTTCAGCATATAATCCTTCATAGCTAAGCGCTCAGGTCCAGACAAATTAAACAGGCGGGCTTAGGTAGTTTAGCCCCCGGGACTAGCTCGATGGCGCAGTCAAAGGTCTATGTGGCGGCAACGTCTCGGCCTCGCTTTCTGAGAACACATCTTCGAAGTCTTTCAGGTACTCCGGAATACCTTCCAGCTCGACAGATGACACAGACACAGATTTAACAGGTTTAACCAGCAGTGCAGATTCATAACATAACTTAGAATCATTAAACCCCCATTGAACAATCTCCCCCGTTTTCCAGTTTAATAACTGGGTTATGGCGTTGTAACCAGGGCATGCCCAACACCAACCCTGCTGGTAGATTGTCCAGAACAAAACAACTTAATTTTTCCTCGTGAGCAGCGCCCACTCTGAGCGAAAACAAGTCAGACATAAAGAGAATTCCCTCTTTTGTGAGGGGGGAGGAGTCAATGGCACCCACCTTGATCGGAGCCTTAAGCCTAGCTGTCCCTATCTTGCAGCGTGTGACCAATTGAGAGTCAATCAGATTGATGGATGACCCGCAGTCCACAAAGGCTGTAGAGGAAAAAAGAACAACCATCCACTAACAGTTCCACATGAAGCAACACCTTAGAGAACGAGGAAAAGTGTACCTGAGGGTCTGAGTAGTCTCCTCGCTGACTACCCAGACCTAGTCGTTTCCCGCCGACCGGGTTGAGGACGGGCAGACAGGACACTCCTTTTTCCAATGTCCAGCTTTACCGCAGTAGAAGCACAACTGTTCTTCCCGACGGCATTTCTCTCCTTTTCCTTCAGAGTGATAGTGCCCACATCCATGGGCTCAGAGACAGTCTCTTTTCCACTGGGGAACAATGTAGTCTCCACCTGCACCACCCCCCTGGCCCGCAACCTGCGGTCCATCCGGACGGCCTGGGTCATGGCGTCCTCGAGAGAGTTAGGTGGGGGGTGTAACGCCAAAGCATCCTGCAACCGCTCGGACAAGCCTCTGCGAATAGTCCTTGGAGGGCGGCGTCCTCCCAAGAAATCTCTGCAACCCAGCGGCGGAACTCAGTACAAAACCACTCGGCCGAGTGCTTCCCCTGACAGACGCTCATCACCATGTCCTCTGCCAATCGCACTCGGTCAGGCTCAACGTAAATGTGCCCGAGGGCTTCAAAGAATGCATTCACCGACCACTCTCTCAGGGCAGTGGGAGGAATGGGAAAATGCCCATGCTTGTGGGGACCCTCTTAATAAAGACATGATGACCCCTACCCTCTGACTTTCATCCCCAGAGGACCGTGGTCTCAAACTAAAGAAAAGTTTGCAACCTTCCATGAAGATCCTAAACTCCTTTTTGTTCCCAGAAAAGAAGTCAGGCAGTTTAACAGGTGGTTCTGAGGACACCAGCGCAACATTACTCGCCATAGCCTCAGAGAACCAGCAGATAAAGCCCCCTGCCACAGTCTCAGAAACCTGCCGCTGTGAACACGACAGCGCTTGCTGTTCCAGAGATAAATCCTGAAACATCTGACTCAGGATTTTCATCTGTTCGGACAGCGACTGTATGGGATCCATAACTCTCTGCACAACCTGCGCCCCAAACACAGCCGTGAAGCAAAAAAAAAAAAAAACTTAGTGGTCAGTTATAATATCACGGTGAGGATTGCAAGAGAACTCACCAGTGCAATCTCCCGAAGACGAGTGCAGAAGAAAGCTTCAGGCTCCTAGGAACGCAGGTGAGCAAGGCAAGAGAGAGATGGTTTCAGGGCCTGAATCACCTGACAGTTGAGGGCGTGGCTTCAGCTCCAGGGAGCTAGAAGCTGAGGGAAAACTCCTAGAAAGGTAACTACGGGACAAAGTTACTCAGGGGCACAGACAGAGACGTAAATCTGAACAAGCCAAGGTCAAAGCACGAGAAGACAGTATAATACCAAGGATGAGACAGAACGGATAGTCGGGGCTAGGCAGAGGTCAAACCAAACAGACAGCGAAGGTACAGAAACAGAATCCAACAAGCAGTATCCAGAGATCAGACCCGAGTCAAAACCAAAGTATCAGGCAAACCAGAACACAGCACAAACACACTCAGGGGTCAACACACTCTGCCAAGGGCAAAAGTATAACTGACAGGGATTGGAGCTTCCTAGGGCTCTAAGAAGCTCTCCCCGAACCAAGGAGAGGCCACAATAATAAGCCCCAGGTGTGCAGGTAAAAGCTTGCACTGGATCAAAACCTTACCCCTAGCGTGCAGGTCAACCCTGCACTGGGATCATGACAGGTATAAAGCACCCACAACCCAAGGGTAGGTATGGAGCCTAGAGATTATCTTATGTGTGTTGAGCCACGGCCATGAGCATGAAAAAGGAAAAAAAGCGTGTGTGATAGGCTCCCAAGCGTATCGCCACGCTAACGTGGCTTCCTCAGGGAGAGAATGGCATGTCTGACTGACAACACAGAGTATATATATATATGTATAATATATATATACACACACAAAGTAATTAGTAATTGTGATATATGATTCACCTGAGAGCCGGGCGGCACAAGGAGACAAACATGTGTGTTATGAATGTTTTAGAAATGAATTCTGAGCAGAAGCTCCCTCTGGTGGTTACAAACAGTACTGAACCATTCAATGAGGATTGGCAATCAGGAATCACAGACTGGCTGGATATAAGGGAGGTTTCCCCCCACATGGTTGCTGGTGATCAATTGTTCTTGTCTCAACGTTGTTCCCTGGTTCACTTGGAAGCTTGCTGAGTCTTGCCTCTTCTACTGCTCTCCCGATAAGATATTTTCTGTTTTTTGTTTTTGTTGCTTGCCCTTGCATATTTTTCTGCATTCTGTGAGGTTGGCCAGGTTCCCTTCCCCGGGGGCTTGGGCTCCTCACGGTTCCTCTGGAGCCACTGTTGTTTGTTCATTTGCCTTTTCCAGTTTTTTCTCTGGGGCTGCGGCTTAGTTTTTGTTACCCCCAGAGAACTAATTTAGGTGGTAGAGGTCGTGTGATCTCAGGGGTTTTTGCAATTAGTAGCGTTGGCTTTTTTTAGGGTTTTTTTTATGCAGTAAGTATCCTTCCTATCCTTTTCTGTCTAGGCAGATTGGGGCCCCAGCGTTTGCTCATACTATTTTCTGTCGTGTCTGTATTTCCTCTGTCTAACCGCCATTACATGTTTGGGGGCTTCCTATGTTCTTTGGGGATCTGCTCCGGGGCAGATAGCTTTCCTCTTTCTATCTCTAGGTGTAGTTAGCCCCTCTAGGCTGTGACGAGGCGTCTAGGACCAAGGAGGAACACTCCAGGCTGCCTTTAGTTGTTGGTGGACAAAAAAACCTGACTGGCACTTCCAGACTAATGTGAACTAGGTGCAAGCCAAGGGAAGCTACCCCCATATAAAACATACAAAAAAAGGCTGCACTCTATCATACTAAAGCATGACAATTATGGAATACATGAAATTTAGAATAGCAATAGGCTTGGAATATAAGAAAAATTTGGACGCTTAGTATAAACATTTGGCCCAAACATTTTAAAGCCCACCAACCAATCGTCAAGGTGGTCTCAATACTGGTGAGTCCCTAACCTAATGTGAACATAATGTCACGCGGTCTTATGATATGTGTACGATGTCAGTAAACTATTCTTAAAAGAACAACACTCTATACAACTATAGATGCAACATCAGCATGTAAATATAGAAATAGTTTTTAAACCTAAACACATATCATTTGAACTCAGGGTTAATCTGAGACTTGATACACTGCACAGGAAAGGAGGCCCCGGGGGTCAAACCCTGACCCAAACGGGGTCCTAACTAATCCCTCACCTTGGAGGTACTGATAATGGTTCAGGGGCCCAAAGTCTCCAGCCTAACCCGTCTCCTACATTTCCCTAAAACCCTGTAATCACCCCCTAAGAAGGAACTGACTACCACCAAAGGGTATATGGCTGATCTCTGCAAAATACACAGATTAAGACATAGATAAACAGACGAAAAAACACAGATTTGCATACACACTCAAACCCCCGAAAGGAACAAAATGTTTGGGGTTTTAAAACTCTAAGCAAGGTGAGTTTAAAAACCCAACAAAAGGGCTTTTAAAACTTAAGTCTAACAGATACAACCATCTGTGGTCTGCATGAAGAATTCACTGGCAACACCCCCAACACAGAAAAACCAGAGATTATAGGAAACCAATCAAACAAATAATTAATTGCAGCCGGGAAAACTGCACCCATCCAGAACTGAGCACAGAAAAAAAATTAATCCCTAACTGCCAAAACAAAGAAACCGGCAACATCAGCTGTGAAAGTCAGAATGTGAAAAACCGCGACGATCTTGTGGCGATGCACACATGACATACCCCCCCCTTCAAAACAGGGGCCTCCGACCCGGGGCCGGGTTTTGGGGCCCGGGTGATTTCTCTTTTGGAAAGGGGGCCCCCCAACCCCCAAAAAACGATCTGCTTTAAAGGGGGTTTCCCCAAACGCAGGAACCCACGCCTCTTCCCTGGACCAAAAACCCCTTCCAGGCACCAAGTACTGAAGGACCAGGCGTTTCAGACGTGATCAATGATCTTTGACACTTGAAACTCCAAGTTCCATGGACCACCACGGAGGAGGGGGTAGAGGTGATGGAAAGACTGGTCCACGTACCTCTTAATATTGACTTGTGGAACCTTGTGGATTTTAAACTTTGGAGGGAGGTCCAAACAAATGCCACAGGATTAATTATGGAAATGAAACCTGTACGGGCCCCCATGAATCTGGGGCCCAGCTCCAGAGGGAATTTAAGTTTTATATTCCTACAACCATACCAGATCGTTCACATTAAGACTGGACCAGAAATCTCCTCCACAGCCAAACGTTTATAACGGTTCCCCATTGCACCAAATTATTCATACACCTCTCCACACTGAAGCAAGTGACACGAAAACCTCCTCCTCAGGAACCCCCAAAAGGGCCCCCCCCCCTTGAAGTACAAAACTGGGGATGAAAACCATATGCCCCAAAAAAAAGGGGCTTACCATGATCGCCGCCTGTTTTAAGAGCCAACCGCCAAGGCAAGAAAGAAACCACCCTTGTCTCTGAGACCCAAAAAACCCCAAGATAATCCCCAGGCTTTGATCAAAGCTCTGTTGACCAAATTGGGGCTGTGGATGAAAAGCCGAGGAAAATGACAATTGCATCCCCCGATGAAACAAAACCCCCCCAAACTTGGACACAAACTGAGACCCCTATCTGACACCACATCAGAAGGCAACCCAAATCCACAACTCCCCAATGAACACCGTGCCAATTTAGCATAGGGAGGCGGAAACAATGAAAGTCCATCTTACTGAACCTGCAACACCACCTTTTGACAGTCTTCCCTGACGACTGAGTAAGGTTTCCCTGATGAAATCCAAGACAAAGATTTATGGACGCTCCGAAAATCAAGGTAGAGGGTCCCAGACGGACGGTTGAGGGTTTTAGAGGAGCACAAACCCACAGACGCGCCCAAAATTAAACACTTTAAACGTTAGGCCAAAAACCGGCGAGAAAGGGGATCTAAAGTAGCCCCTTTCCCCTGGATGGCCTCTAACAGAATTTTGATTGCCTCAAAACCTTTTGTCTCAACTGATTTTGGGGCCAAACACTCCGAGGTCCTGCAGGGGCCCTCCCCCTGGGCTCAACACCTCCCCCTCGCTCAGAACATACAGCCGACAACCACCCCCTCCGAAGGGTAAAACGGGTCAAACCATTTTCCCGGCCCCCGGAAACTGCGAGACAAGGCATCCCCCTTAAAAATTCTTAATCCAGGGCGATAATGACAACAAAATTAAACTTTGGGAAAAAACAACGACCACGAGCTTGTCGGAAATTTAGACGCTTACAGATTCCAAATACAGCAGGTTCTTTGATCAGTAAGGACGGACCGGGTGGACTCCCCCCCAAAAAGTGACACCAATCTTCAAAAGCCAACTAAGGCCAAATTTCCCCATTTCCGATACAAATCCTTTCCGACGACAATTTTTTTTGAAAAAAAGCGACGGATGCCATTACCAGGGACGGACCCGAACAATATTGGGACCCACCCCTACGCAGACGCGTCCACCTCCCAAAAGAACGGCGGGGATTCATCTGTGGAAGAAAAGGGTCCCCAAGCAAAAAATTTTTCAAAGAGGAAAAGCTTGGCAAGCTTTGTCCGACCCGTTAGAAAAATCCGTCCCCTTTCTTGTCAGTCAGGGGAAGGTTTTACACAATGAGGAATTACAAATTTTTCCGGTAGTATTTTGCAAACCCAGAAACGCTCAAGAGCCTAAGATCCCTGGCTGACCCCTCAGCACGGGGCCCCACCTTTTCAGGGGCCATACGGAAAACCCACTGACACCCAAAAAACCCAAAACTGAAGTT
>JARQOD010000006.1:400135911-400152896 GCA_033576555.1 Oophaga sylvatica | reverse complement strand
ACCCCCATGTAAAACATACAAAAAAAGGCTGCACTCTATCATACTAAAGCATGACAATATGGAATACATGAAATTTAGAATAGCAATATGGCTTTGGAATATAAGGAAAAATTTGAGACGCTTAGTATAAACATTTGGCCAAACATTTAAAGCCCACCAACCATCGTCAAGGTGGTCTCAATACTGGTGAGTCCCTAACCTAATGTGAACATACCTCTATTAGGCTGATATCTGAATTTCTGGGTGAATATGCACCTCTGTCAGCAATGCCTGCATTTATGGGTAAAGTAGGGACCTGGTGTAATTACCCATAAATGCAGGCATTGCTGACAGAGGTGCATATTCACCCAGAAATTCAGATATCAGCCTAATAGAGGTATGTTCACATTAGGTTAGGGACTCACCAGTATTGAGACCACCTTGACGATGGTTGGTGGGCTTTAAAATGTTTGGCCAAATGTTTATACTAAGCGTCTCAAATTTTTCCTTATATTCCAAAGCCATATTGCTATTCTAAATTTCATGTATTCCATATTGTCATGCTTTAGTATGATAGAGTGCAGCCTTTTTTTGTATGTTTTACATGGGGTAGCTTCCCTTGGCTTGCACCTAGTTCACATTAGTCTGGAAGTGCCAGTCAGGTTTTTTTGTCTATTGAATGTTAGCTTGCTGACCGAGCACTCCGCCCCCACCAGGTGGTGATTTTAATTACACCAGGTCCCTACTTTACCCATAAATGCAGGCATTGCTGACAGAGGTGCATATTCACCCAGAAATTCAGATATCAGCCTAATAGAGGTATGTTCACATTAGGTTAGGGACTCACCAGTATTGAGACCACCTTGACGATGGTTGGTGGGCTTTAAAATGTTTGGCCAAATGTTTATACTAAGCGTCTCAAATTTTTCCTTATATTCCAAAGCCATATTGCTATTCTAAATTTCATGTATTCCATATTGTCATGCTTTAGTATGATAGAGTGCAGCCTTTTTTTGTATGTTTTAGTTGTTGGTGGTTAGTCAGGGTACTGCAATCCAGTAGATTCCAACCTCTCTGGTGTATTGCCGTTTTTGCCTGCTCTCCTCAGCTACCAAAACATAACAGACGTGCACATGAAGCAGCATGGAAGTGACCATCTTGTATCTGTTCGTACGAGCACGTTGTAAATATTATTAATTACCACGTAATATAATTAATTATGATTATATTATAACTATGATTATTTAGTATATTCTATTGCCATGGTGTGGTAGTCATTATCATGATATACGTTAAACAGGTTTTTGAATTACTAATTTGTGCCACTTTGGCTATTTAATATAGTTCACATATATACTTGTACAGCATTGTTCTTCCTGATTGTGGCAGGGGTATATTTCTTGGCAATCAATATTTGGTTAGGCATATATTCAATGATATTGTTCTGAATTTCATTAGTATACGTATGTACCTTATAGGAGTATATTGGATATGTATCTAATTTTAACTCTTTCTAATGTTTTTTGATATTGTTACTAATAAAGTATATATTTTTATGGCTATATGCTTCCAGTACCTTATTGGATATTGTAGTTGCAATTCTAAACTAAACTTTGGGCTCCATTCATCATTTGCAAATTTTTTAAGATATCGTACTTTAGTTTCTGTGTCTTGTGGCATTCGCTAACGTTTTTTGTGCCAAATTCATCTTTTGATGATGCACGAGTTTCATGATTTTTGTGCTCTTTATTTTAATTTTAGACTCGTTTTTAGTGATGAGCGAACGTTCTTGGATAAGGCGTTATTCGAGCATGCTCGGGTGCTAACCAGTGACTTCACCGCGCTCTATTAATATGTTCGAGTTGCCGCGCCTGCATGTGTCAAACAGCCGTGATGACTGGAACATATTTTTTCGAACATGCTGAAGACACTCGGTTAGCACCCAAGCATGCTCGGGTAAGACCTTATCCCAGCACGTTCGCTCATCACTACTCGTTTTGTGACTGTTTAGCTCAAAAGGTACACGTTTCACTAAATGGTGCAAATTTGCGCTCCCAAAAAACACTGGAGTACATTTACGCCAATTTAGCTTTTTTTTCCTTAAAGTTGCAATTGATAAATCAGCCGAAAACATTTGGAAAACAAAAACCGTGCCTAGAATGGCGAATGCAAAAAAAGACAAAAAAGGGGCAAACACATGTAACATAGTCAATTAAAAGAAGGCAAATTAAAATATGAGCTTGGTTAAAAAGAAAAGCAGGTGAAAAACATCCCAAAAGGTGCAGATACAATAATGATTTGTGCCTTGCGTCTTTAGCATCTACAGTATCGTGCAGATATTGTGAGAGAACCTGTTAGCGGGTCATTACCGCTGTACTCAGGCTTCTCCTACTGTGATAATGTAACATGAAGAATTTTATAAATTCATTAAATTGCTTTTATAAATCCTTCAGTTCTTTGTATTTTAAAGTTAACGTCTTGTACTGTAATTTAGAGATGTTATATGACTCTTCTAATATTGTAACGCAGCAGAATAATTATCACATAATATAGAAAGGATGGACATTATTTCATACAATAACCCTATTTACTTGTGGTATCATTGCCTTATTAGCGAGAGGTAGAGATATCCCGTGTCTTATTCTGCCACATTAACATTTAAATCCCCTGATCTAATAAGAAAAAAATAATTAAGAACACAAACTAAGCGAAAAAAGATCGCCATCTTTAAAGTGAACCTTTAAAAGTGTTCCCCCTTCTAATCTGCCACCTCCTTTACTTCTTTGGTGCCTTATGTAAACCCGCAGAGGTCAGCCTGATAGGCATGCCTGGACCGTCCTCTGCGGCAGTAGTCAGCCTCAGAATTTAGCCTCTGGCGCCCCTTAAATCAAGCACGCCAAGTTGTCCTGCACTGAGCTGAAGCCTGGCGCGTGCGCATAGGACTGCTAATTGTCGCCCCGACTAAGCTCTGTATGTATGGCAATAGAGTGAGACCGCTCAGTATGGATGATGTTGGGATTGTCATCAACATCAATCAGCAAATTCTGGGGTTGACCCCAGGGGCCAAAGTAGTGACAGCAGCAGTTGTAATAACCTATAGGATATAGTTAACATCAAATAACATGGCGTGAGTTTTTTCCATTCCTCCCCCCAAAAATAAGATTAACCTAGCCAATAAATTCTGTGTTCCCTAAAATGGCACTAATAGAAGTACAACCATTCCTGCAATGGACCCCTCGTCCGGCTGTCACTGCGACCACAACCCTGCCCATCACTGGTACACCAGTGGGCATATTATTTTCTGTCCATGCAACCTTTGGTATATGAGCCGTAACCAGGCAAACTTGACCAATGTGCCAGGTCTTATACAGTATGTCTGGAACAGAGCTAGTGGCACCATGATTACTCAGAATGGCTTGGTCAGTTGTAGATCGGGTCCTGTTAGATGGCTTTACAGTTGACTGGAAGATAATACACATACAAGATCAGTCCTTTCTTGTAGCTTCTCCTGATGATTAGCTGACTCCATTGCTGTATCTATGAAGAAGAGAGACTTAACAAGGGTTTAAAGCGGTCGTCCACTACTAAGGCAACCTCTTCCCATTCCTCATGTTTGGCTCAGTTAAAATAAAAACACCTATACAGATGACATTCCAGCAGTGTTGTCTCACGTTCCCGGGGCTCATGGGATTGTTACGTCACACGAGCCTAGCACCCAATCAGTTCCGGCTTCATTGTCCCCGCTGTTGTACGTATTGAACATGAATGGGAAATGAGGTCTGTGGTTGTTCTCTGACGTCCTCTTGATGTTCGATATGTCTGAAGGAGGGAACAACGCTGATTGGGCATACGGCTCACATGACGTAACAACCTCCCTCATGTAAGTCCTGGAAACGCGAATGCTGACACCGGTGGGACGGCATTGGAGCTGGGGGGTGAGTTTTATTTTAACGGGCCAAACATGAGAAATGAGAAAGGGTTGTCCAAGTAGTGGATAACCCCTTTATTCTGTCGTGCCTCCACAGGGGACACAAAGCATTACACAGAACCCATGCAGATCCATGTAATATCCAGATCTGCCGGGTCCTTGAGTAGTAGTTGCATAGATTTCAAAACGATTCAGGTCCTTCAAATTCATCCTTTCTCCACCGGTTATACATTCCCTATAGCTTTTTTATAACCCTAAAGCCATTTTGTGTGAGAAAAGCATCCAGCATGATATAGTATCAGCCATTATTACTTCTTGTGATCGGCATTCCACAGTTTAATTACTCTTATTGTAAAGAACCCTTTCCTATTTAGCAGCCAGAATTGCCTTTCTCCCACCCGTAGAAAGTGCCCCCTGGTCATTTGTAAGGTATTTGGGAGGAATAAGTCATGTGCCAGTCCTTTGTATTGACCACACTTATATTGATTCATGTAAATGAGATCTCCACTGAGGTGGAGCCCAACTTTTTAGCCTCTGATTCAGAGCAGCCCACCCATTTTATGCAATAATCTAATTATCTGACTTTGACTTTCCATTATCATTTTTTGAACAAGGAGCCCAAACTGTACCCTATTTTAAAGATGTGACTTTACTATGGATTCACAAAGGGGTAACAATATGTTGCTATCACAGGAATTTATCTCTCTTTTTATTCAACCTAAAATCTTGTTTGCTTTTGCAGCTGCTGCTTGACATTGAGTATTCAAGCTTAGCTATATTGTCACAAGAATGTCAAAGTCCTTTTTCTGTTCTGTTATCCCGATGTTCAAGAGAAGTGTTGCACAACACTTCCCGTTCTGTGCTAGACAGTAGATGAGGGTCCTGATATGTGACTCTAATCAGAAATCCTTATTTTAGTATTTGAAACCAATCCCCCCCATCCCCGGCCTCATTACCTTGAATTTCAATTTTCTTATATAATGAGCTTAACTGATTCATCCGATGCTCGTTAATATCATAATATCAATGTCTTCACCACACTTCTATTTATGGGTTCTTTCGAAAAACAGCATTTAAATTGGAATTAAAAATAGTATTTAAATGCTGGCTGATATTTTATTAGCTTTTTAACACTGTACCAAGTTCCAAGTCGATCTATGTGGAGCTATGATATTTGCACAGTCTGAAAGTTATTACGTCCCCAGCTGTTCCCAAGCAAATATACAGACACTGATTAAATAGAAATCACATATTTCTTTCTCACCTTGTTTTTTTCTGATAAAAGTAGTCACACAGAACTTTAACCATGTACTGTATAATGTGCCATCTAAATCTCAGGCACACGTTATACTATGTGAAACTGCCCTAATCGGGCATATAGACAATCTCTGGGCAGATATTGACCGCAGAGAGCCATCGTGAAAGAACATTATAATGGCCTCTGGCCCTTGTTTTCCTATTATTGAATCAGAGGGGCTTGTCATAGAGAAGCATATCATCCATGGCTGCCTCAAAAAGTCCTCAATGGTGTGCCAATCTACCAGTGGGCAACATTAGATTCTATGAAAGTGTAACGTTAACAACGCCCACCCTCGGAACCTTGTACCCGGTGCCCATGCCGTCCCCTCCTACTCTTGGGTTAGGAAGCAAAGGTCCAGGTTATAGGTTTATGAGCACTGAATTATAGGTTTACTTGTCCCTGTATCTACTGGTGATAAGTAGGTAAAAATGTCACCTCTGAATTTCTTTAATTGTCAAAATATTCAAGAAAATGTCTAATGTGAAGGTTAAATCAGCTATTTGTCTGTGGTCTTGGAAGTGATATCCAAATAAAGAGCTATCTGTGGTAAGACAACCACTTTAAAGGGAACCTGTGGCATCCAAAAATGTTATTTTTCCTGTAGATATAGGGGTAAACTGCATGTAAATGGTGTATAATTCCTGTTTAGCCAACTTACTAGAGAACCAGCTACTGGTAGAAAGTGAAGTTTTATTCTCCCTGAAGCCACTTGCTTCAAGTCATTGGGGCGGTACAGGGAGTTGTGACTATCACTGCTCTCTAACCAGTGACTTCTCTGTGATCACTCTCCGACACACTGATTGACAGCCTGCACGGCAGTGAGTGTGTGCAGCGTGCAGGCTGTCAATAAATGCCAAGGCGTGACTACAGTGCCGCACTGTATAGTGAAGAGTGACTGTAACCATTCCCTGACTGTAAGTGAGCGGCAGCAGGGAGAATAAAGCTTAATTTTCTCCCTGTAGCTGCTGCTCTAGGTAAATAGCTTTCCTGGATCTGACAGGTTCCCTTTAAAGAGGTTGTTTCACAATCACTATTTCCTGATCTAAAACATGGCTAAGAAAAAGTTTTAAAATATGATTGATATTTATTTTTAAGCAAATGCCTTTGGATCATGGCGAATGAATCTCATAAGCAATGAGTACACATTTTCACCTTATATTTGATGTATTATGTGTTACTTGCCTTATTATCTTCCTACACCTGCCTCCCCCATATGACCGATCTCCATAGTAAAGTTTATCCTAAATCTGTACTTTTTGGCTCACTCTGATGGAGGCCAGCGCCTTGTGTCACAGAAATGATATATTGTCTTCCTGGTCTATGTGAGCATAATAATTCATCTCATTAAACAGCAAAAAAAATAAAAATTGCTCAATTTCTAATAACAAGCTTAAAAATACTGCGGAATTTTGATTCATTGCAGTTTGGTCATTCCAATTATCCAGACCTCTGCCTATAATTTATTTAAAAACTAAATTATGCATGAACGGTGTCTCGCTAATTATGGCAAAGAAGGAAAATGTAATTTACATTCTTGATAAGAAAATTGTGCTTTAAAAAAATATGTAAAACACGATGAAGTAGCGAGTTACTTCAGTTATTAGCATGGTAATTTAGCACAGGTCAGGGCAGAGAGATGAAGACTGAGTTGTTTCTGTACTACATTTAGTTGTTACATTCTGGATAGGGGATTTGAAAAAGCTGTTGTACACAAAAATGGAAAATGTCATGTCATGTATAACTGTATTCTAATCTATCCTGAATGCAGCAGCCAGGCTCATATTTTTGGCCACCTGCTACCCTGATGCCTCCACCCTGTTCCAGCCATTGCACTGGTTGCCCATCCGGTACAGAATACAAGATAATCTTATCACACTCCACAACAAATCTCTCCATGATGATATATCACCTAACATCTTCTCTCTCATCTGTCTACCATTCTTCCCATGATTTCTATTCTGCTACTGACCTATGACTAACATCTCCCATACTCCGAACCTCCCACTCCTATCTCCAAGATTTGTCTAGAATTTCTCAGCTTTTTCTTTTCAACATTCTCACAATGTGGTCCCTTATATCATCTATTTCTAAACACTGGTTGTTACTATTCCTTTTGTCAAAAGGATGTGTTCCTTCCTACAAGACAAGAATTGCCAACTTTGATTGGACTTGCCTCCAACCTCACCTCCAATAGTTTTTTCCTAAAATAAGGAGGAGGAATAAGTGATAAACAGCGCAATGCATTTATAAGAAAAAAAAATACTCCTACTACCCCATACTATCCCTCCAGCTTGTTAGCATTTTTTGATCCCTTTTAGAGATAATGAATGGGTGATGATGTAATATTACAGTACTTTTTTGTGGATACCTGGCCCCATTTAGCTTCCTTAGATAAAAGAGCTGATGTCTGTAGGTTAGAAAAGCCGGGCCAGCATCAGGCAGCTAATGCGTGAACGGCTTCATCCGCAGATGAGGAAACGCCTTGAAATAAGAAGAAATTACTTAGATTTGGACATTAAGATATATTTAGTTACCAATTTCCCAATACTTTAAAAACACGAGCCAGTACACATTTTGTACTTTTACAGACTTGTAACCTTTCCAATTGACTTGTTTATAACGACATATTGGACCACAAAAACCCATTTAACTCATAAAAATAGGAAAACATGATTGGAAATGATCAACTGATGCTCAATATCCCTTTACAATGCTTGACCTTTATTTCACCAGTCTGACATCAATCCATGGCAATTCACCAGATGTTTCCACATTCGTATATCTTTTAATATATATCGGAAACTATGTGAATGGAATGGCTTTTGTCGATACATGTCATCTTTATCCAGCCCGGATACAGACTCCTTTCATTAGAATGCAATTTCTTTGTAATATAACAGTGATTCAAAACTTGCAGGCATCGTTCAGAAGTGATAACCTTCAGTGCAAGCAATCCTATCTAGTAGTAAACCCAATCAAAGCAAGCACAAGGCAGAATATGCAAAGCTCTATCCGCTGCTGTGTAAATGACATGCTTAATATAACTTATATGGATGTTCCCATTCTATTTATTATCATTATCGTCAAGGGGTTGTCAAAGAAGATTGCAATGGGCACTGAGCAGTTTGAAAAAAAAAAGGGGTGATCCCTGTGACTCCTACTATGATACTTAACAGGTTCCCGCTGCTCCTGTCTCAACACCCACAAAATGCCATCGTGGCCAGTCACTGTGAATCATCTGATCCTCAATCGTTTCGGCTGACTGGAGGACAGAGTTCATAGGGCTTATCCGGGACGTTTAACATTTTTGCATATGAGACTAAGAATTAACAGGCAGGTGATTGTTAGCTACCTTACTGTTCAGCCCGGTGCAGATCTCTGCTGGCTCAGATTGGTCACGGACCGCTCCTGCCGATGATTCTGCGATTCCATTGAGGTCATGTCAACAGAGCAGAGTCTTCTCTTCCACTCTGCTCTGTGGATGGGGCGTCTATGGCTTTGATTGATCAGCTGTCTCACCACTGCCTAACTGCAGTGAGTTGACTGTCAATCAGCAAGATATTTTCAGTGACGTCTCATCGACAGAGTAGACCGGAAGGGAAGGTAATGCTCTGTTTACTATGTGTGAAATGAAGCAGGGGAATCAATGGTTGAGCCGGCATAGAGCATAATAAAGTCCTGGATAACCCCTTCAAGGAATGTCTCTGTTCTTCACTCTTACCCTCTGCAAGTAGGTATGAAGTTTCCTGGTTTGCAGTATCCAGAATAGTCACCGATTGCTGCAGCAGAGAAATTGTAGATAAGTCAGGAATTTGGTGAGGGGTCATCAGCTGGATAGCAGTCAGGAGTAGAGGTAGAGGTGAGCAAATCTCCTGAAATTTGGTTTGGGAGAGATTTGTTCCATTTGGCCAGCAGATTTGATTTGGCTTTAATAAAATCAAGTCAAAAGTGTCCGAATTGCAATTAAAATACATTTTTTATGCTCTGAGGTTACTCCAAATCTCAAGACACAATAAATGGAGGGGAGGAAAAGAGATAAAAAATAATATACCATATTCACCTGCCCTTGTCCTTTATCTGTGGTTTTGCCACCGCGGCTGTTCTTTGGTCCTCTACATCAGTCTTTGGTATTTCCATTTTTCTCTTCAGGCTCTGAGGTCAGAGATTGGACTCACAATGTCATGTGTGGGGTGAGATGCACATCATTACGACTCCCTACACATGACTATGAGCGGTGGAAAATAGATGTGGAGTAGTGATGAGCGAGTATGCTCGTTGCTCGGGTTTTCCCGAGCATGTTCGGGTGTCCTCCGAGTATTTTGACGTGTTCAGAGATTTAGTTTCTGTTGACGCAGCTGCATGATTTGCGGCTACTAGACAGCCTGAATACATGTGAGGAATGCCTGTTTGTTAGGGAATCCCCACATGTATTCAGGCTGTCTAGCAATCGCGTCGACAGAAACTAAATCTCCGAACACGCCAAAATACTCGGAGGACACCCGAGCAACGAGAATACTCGCTCATCACTTATGTGGAGGACTGCAAATTGGCGTAAGGGCTATTTTGCTGGATTTGTGTGAATTGAATGCAACAATTTCTGGATACAACATAATCCATAACAAATTATATTTTGGATCAATGTGTTTCTCTAGTTAGGATGCAAAAGGCTGCTAGGGTCAAATTATATTTGGGATGCAAGCAATGAGTTGACAATATTGGGAATGGAACCACAGAAATTTGGGGACAATCCAAAGGTCAAGGTGGGAGCTTAATCCAGTTACAAAGCTGAGGTCAGGATCAGGAGTTATGATCACAAAATTAATAGCCAGGCATGGAAACCATTTGCAGAAAGTTAATCCATGGCAATTTTTCCTTTAAATATTCATGACTTCATCACAGGACATGACAAATTGATGAAGGCACTACAGTAGTCAGGAGCCACAGCATCACTGGATTAGGCATAGTAGATAAGGAGGTGTCCAGTAGTCTTGCAACCAGTTGCAGCTATTGGATGAAGATGCAGCCACTTACCGGGACTCTTTGGTGGAGTTGGGCGATGCAAAAGTCCTTTTTGCAACCAAATAAGACAACAATATTATAAATGGCACATGGTAGCATGGTGCTTGCACCCTGCTGCAGACTTTGCTCTGGGGCCTAGGCATTAGAAATTACACCACTATAGTTAGGTGAAAGGGTGACTATTCTTATTAGAGACGTGCACCTCATAGATCATATAACTGTTTAATCCACTCTCATTTATCCTGCTGGAGTGTAAATCTATCCACATTTTCTTCTTTTCTCTAAAAGTCACCAATTTAATAACCTCTATTTCCCTCGTCCCCATTCAGCACTCTCTTTATTTGCACGCCTACAGTTCCAATCTAATTCGCTTTTGCATCACATTGTACAAAGTTTCCTCATCTTCCTATTCGTACAGAAATGCATTTCCAACTGTCATATTTAATACATTTCTTTCTCTTTTTTTTTTTCAATCAGGGTCAATATAAATGAGTTTTCTTTAAGCCACCGTGATTACAGACAGTATTATATTACATAAGACCTTTACTAGATAATTCATTAAACTCTGAAGTGGGTGTTCAAGTTTAATTAACTGCCACTTTACTAAAGGTAGCGAACGGTTTCCATTGGTGGCAAAGTAATTATTATCACAAGATAAGAGTGGAGATGCCGAGCTCTTAGAAAAGAAATCAAAATGTAAATTCAGCTCACGGAGCAAGGAAGGGAAATGTAAGTAATTGAGGTTTTCTAAAGGGGAAGAAATACAGTGTGAAATTGCATCTCTTTTTCTTTGTCTTGCTTCGTTGTAATGTGCGGACGTGGAGACTAGCTTAGACTTACACTAAATGGACACATCATTCACTCATGAAAACTCAAAAGACTCTCTTCGGTATTGAAAAAGGGTTTGTCTAATTGATATCTGATCTTTTTTTTAAATTGGGAGGTAAAAATAGAGGTTTATTGTTCATAAGATAACAAATGTTCTTTAAAGGCTATATTTATTTTTACAACTCGATATGTTATTCCCCAAATGCAACTGTTACTCTCTTTGGTGGCACAGGTGGAGGGGCGTGACTAAGCAGATACCTTGGTGTTCCCTGGAGCCTCTAGTGGTGAGGTCAGACTTGTGTGGCAGGCAGCTTCCAGGTGCCACACCAGGTCAACATCTGGCAGTGGCTCTTGACCCCTAAGTGCAGAGACATTACTTCAGACAAAGCAGGACGGCCACTTGGGACACGTTCCGACAGGACTGCCTCTTGTGACAATTTCTGACAGGACGGCCACTCGGGACAAGTTCACACTGTGCGGACAGGACGGCCACTGGGACAGGTTCTCCCTGTTCATACAGGGCGGCCTCAGGGACAGATTCATACTGTGTAGACTGGATGGCGACAGGGATAAGTTCACTGTTCTGTCCTGGTAGCTCCCAAGGTGGCAGTCCAATACCGCCGATGCGGCCTTGGGGTTCAGGTACCGCAGACATGGTTTAAGACTTTGGACACCACCAAAGCAGTCACAGGAAACAAGGGCTAACTATAATGGACTAACTGGAATATGGGATACTGGACAATAACCGACTAGGGAAGAGGGACCTGGCAACATACAGTTACCATCAAACCACCTAACAGAACTATAGGGGTTGCTCAGGCACCTCCCAGTAGTGGAGCGCACCTGTTATACAAGATGTTTCCCAGCTATTGGCGCCCTAGGCACGCTGCCGAGACACAGTGTGGGTCCACAGAGGGGGAAGGAGGCAGCAACAGGAGTATGCCATGGATCGCGCCGCCGGCTGGAGTGGTGAGTAGGGCGGCATCCCTGCATGGTGGCAGAATGGGACACCCATCCAGATGCTCCTGGCATAACATTATAGTAACTACTATAAAATGCAACTGCACACTTCTACCTAATCCCACCTCTACCCTCCCTTATCCTCTGTACTTTTGAAGTGCACTCTGTCAGTATCTATGTAACGGACTGGGTGGTGGAACCACTGTTCCGGAGTCCAAGGAAGACTTGGAGTGGTGTGACAAGGATCCTCACCCAATCTGACCACAAATTACCAGCAGCATAAGAAACCAAGGTACAGGTGCTACTCCATGACTGACCTTGGGTAACTCACTCAGCGTATCCAGTTCAAACTACTAACACTTACCTACAAAGCCATCCATAATCTGTCTCCTCCGTATAAATCCAAACTAATCTTATCTTCCCTCACGTAATCTCCGGTCCTCCCAAGACCTCCTTCTCTCCTCCACCCTTATTCGTTCCTCACCCAATCGTCTCCAAGACTTCTCCAGAATATCCCCCATCCCTGGAATTCTGTGCCCCATTATGCACCACATTCTGATCCTTCAGACATAACTTGAAAACCCATCTCTTCAAGACAGCTTACAGCCTGCAATAACCACTCTGCCACCTTAACACCATCGGAGCTACTGCAACCCCCAACCTACTGTCTCCTTCCCCATTATCCTGTGTAATGTAAGCCCGCAAGAGCAGGGTCCTCCTTCCTCTGTACCAGTCTATGATTGTTAGTTTGTTTACTGTAAGTTATATCTGTATTTTGTATCTAACCTCCTCTCATACACTGTACAGCACTATGGAATCAATGGTGCTATACAAATAATAAAAATAATAATACCGTAGTATAAAAATGAAAGCTTAAACTTTGCAAAACATTTTGATCAGGATTGGTTTTCGGACAGATAGTACTATGTGTACTATGGATAAGTAATAATTTGGTGATCCCCAACGATGACAAGAATGAGGTTTCCAAGCACCCCACTTGAACAGAGCAGCAGTATCTGTTGGACAGATGGAGATATTCTTGTACCAACAACTAAACTTTATTTTTGAATTTTTAACATTTTCTCTGGTCCCATTGTTGTAATCCTATTTTTTAATATGTCATACCTCTATGTGAAATTGCATTATAGCCTATGTATGTAAGGCTATGCCCTATCTCCTTCTTTCTTTCCTTACTTCCTTCTTCATTTTTTTTCTTCTCATTCTTCTTTTCCTTCTTCTAATCCTTATACGCCCCTTCCTTTTCCTTCTCGCTTTCTTCTTCTCCTCTTTCTTTTCCTTCTCCTGGCCATCTATTTCTCCTTTTTGTCTACGACGCCTTCTCCTCCTTATTTTTCTCTTTGTTTTCCTCCTCCTTTTTATTTTTTTTTTCAACATTCTTTTTACTCTACTCCTCCTCTTTTTTCTTATCCTCTCCTCTTTCTCCCTTTTCTTCTCCTCTCCTCATTTTTCTTCTCCTCCTTCTACTTTTTATCTTCTCCTCCTTCTCCTTTTTATCTTCTCCTCCTTCTCCTTTTTCATCTTCCTTTTCTGCTCCTTCTCCTTTTTCTTCTTCTCCACCTTCTCGTTTTTCTTCTCCTTTTTCCTTTTTCTTCTTCTAAGCCTTTTTCGTTTTTCTCCTCCTTTTTCTTCTTCCTCTCCTCTCTATTCTTCTTTTTTTTTTCTTTTTCTCCTCTTGCTCTTTTCTCTTCTCTCCCTTTTCTTTTTTCTCTTCCTCCTTCATCTTTTCCTCTATTACCTCCTCTTCAGTGACTAGCACTGATTTGGAAGTACTATGGTGTTTTAAAAGATCCTCTAAAGCACATGTGTCAAACTCTGGCCCGCAGGCCAAATCTGACACATAAGCTGATAACATTTTGCCTATGAGGAAGGCAGCCCTTTCACCCCCCCTCCATCTTTCAGTTTGAAGGAGCTGGGTCAGAGACAACCAAGTGCCCTGTGCACAGTGAATCTAATGTTACTTCTGCAGACCGCCCACTGCACTGTCCAATCAAAGAAGTGAAGTTCCAGCAGGTGACCAAGAGATGCTTCTGTGTAAGGGTCCCGTCACACATAGCGACTCACAGCGATCCCGACAACGATATGAACTTGTCAGGATCTCTGGTGTGTCGCTACATGATCGCTGGTGAGCTGCCAAACAGGCAGATCTCAGCAGCGATCAGGACAGCGACTACGCGGGTAACAAGCGACGCACGTCGCTTAGTTACCCGCAGTGTACGTTAGATACCAGCGCGCTGGTGCAGGGAGCTGGTAACCAAGGTAAGCAGCGGGTTTCTAAGCGCCGCGCGGCGCTTAGAAACCCGATGTTTACCTTTGTTACCAGCTCCCCTGCACCAGCGCGCTGGTATCTAAGGTACACATCGGGTTTCTAGGCGCCGCGCGGTTGCTAGAAACCCGATGTTTACCTTGGTTACCAGCTCGCTGGTCTCCCGCTGTCACACGCAGCGATGCGCGCTGGCCAGTGGGGGACCAACGATGAAAAAATGGTCCAGGACATTCAGCGACGATCAGCGATACCCATCGCTGGTCATCGCTGCGTGTCACACTAAGCGAGATCACTGGCTAGGTCGCTGTTGCGTCACAAAATCGGTGACGTTTCAGCGATCTCGCTAGCGATCTCACTTAGTGTGACGGGGCCCTAAGAATAGATAAGACTTTTTTTCTCTATGTAGTAAATCCCCAGGTGACCACAGCTTGACTTTGCTGGGAGGAAGGGGCCGGAGAATTGTATTCACTCCTGTGCCATTCAGAAACACAGCAAGGATTCCTCACACGTACTGCTCTCCTGGGCTGAAGATTACAGCACTGTAGGTTTGCTTAAATTTTCATTCCATATCACTTGTTTTTTTCCTTTGCTACATTCTTGAGGCTTTTGATGTCAGTCTTGTCTAATTGTTAGTGTTCTTAAGTTTTACTTGTTTTCTTCAAGATCCAAAATTTACCCTTTTAAAAGGCACCAAAGAAAGATACCTAGCATCACCCCCGCCTCCACTCCATCCTCCTCCCTCCCATACACATGTTCTGTTGCAAAGAAACACTAGAGTAGGAATGGGGTCCTGCATAACGTGCCTGTATCTAGTGCTCTTCCTTGTGAGGTCACTCACCCCTGCATCAAATAGTGAGAGTGGAGCTGTGTACCTAAAAGGGTAATGGCATTTCCCTGGCGTCGTACCTGGGAGGCACCATTTCAGCTACACTGCAGTGCAACTGTCATCTTGAGATTCATTAAAAGGAGTTGTCCAGTTTAAAATGACAAGTCTATACTCACTCCATGTGACTGCAGACTTGTGAATCCTCCCAGCGCGCACACTGCTCGCTGAGAGGATTCTCCACTGTCAACTCCGGGAACAGCAGTCACGTGACTGCAAGTATGCAATATGCAGACACCAGGCCGGAACCTGACTAGACTTTTTCCGACCTCGTGCAATATACTAATATTTTAAGGATGCCAAAAACAGTCTAGTCAGGTTCTCGACAAGAATTTGAATAATGCATACTTTCGGTCACATGACTGCTGTTCCCGGTGCTGACACCGGAGAATCCTCACAGCGCTAAGTGCATGAACTGAAAGGATTCACAAGTCTGCTGTCACACACAGTGTCTGAAGACTTGTCACTTTAGACCAGACAGCACCTTTAATCCGTTCACAACCATATGATGTACTTTATATTTGATGATAAGGACAAACGTCCTCAACTAAACATTGTTTTAATAAATATCAAGGTCGGCCTGCGACATTGTCCAAGTTTTTACATTTTGGCCCTCTGTGTACAGGAGTTTGACATACCTGCTCTAAAGTGTATATACAGTAGTGTTCAAAATAATAGCAGTCCAATATGACTAACCAGATTAATCACTATTTTTGGTATAAATTATATTACCACATGTCACACAATTTACCAATTGGTGCAGTAGATTCTAAGAAAACCACCAGACTCCGCATTCATGATCTGCAGGTTTTTGAGTCTGTGTATTAGAATAATTGATTGAAAGGGGATGTGTTCAAAATAATAGCAGTGTGGAGTTCAATTAGTGAGGTCAATCATTCTGTGAAGAAACAGCTTTGAATCAGGTGGTCCTTATTTAAGGGTCATGCCAGGACATGTTGTACATGCATTTCTCCTTGAAAGCCTGAGAAATGTGGATCATTCAAAACATTGTTCAGAAGAACAGCGTACTTTGATTAAAATGTTGATTGAAGAGGGTAAAACTTATAAAGAAGTGCAGACAATGATAGGCTGTTTAGCTAAAACGATCTCTAATGATTTAAAATGGAAAGCCAAACCAGAGAGACTTGGAAGAAAACGGAAGACTACCATCCGAATGGATGGGAGAATAGCCAGAATGTCAAAGGCTCAGCCAATGATCGGCTCCAGGATGATCAAAGACAGTCTCAGGTTACCTGTGAGCACTGTGATAGTTAGAAGACTCCTGTGTGACGCTAATCTCTTAGCAAGAAGTCCCCGCAAAGTCCCAAAAAAAAAAAAGACGTACGGAAGCCAAAGAACACATCAACTGGCCTAAGGAGAAATAGAGAAACATTTTGTGAACTGATGAAAGTAAAATTGTTCTTTTTGGGTACAAGGGCCACAGACAGTTCATTAGACGACCCCCAAACTCCGCATTCAAGCCACAGTGCACTTTGAAGACAGTGAAGCGTGGTGGTGCAAGCATCAAGTTATGGGCATGTTTCTCTTACTATGGTGCTGGACCTATTTACCTCATACCAGGGATCATGGATCAGTCTGCATATATTAAAATACTTGAGGTCATGTTGCCTGATGCTGAAGAGGATATGCCCTTGAAATGAGTGTTTCAACAAGACAACAAACCTAAACACACCAGTAAATGAGCAAAATCTTGGTTCCAGTCCAACAAAATTGAGGTTATGGAGTGGCCAGCCCAATCTCTGGATCTTAATCCGATAGAACACTTGTGGAGTTACCTAAAAAA
>JARQOD010000006.1:400108029-400135811 GCA_033576555.1 Oophaga sylvatica | reverse complement strand
AAACAGCAGGAAGTTGTAGCAGTGCCGGGAGTGCTGCATGAGGCAACTCAGTGAAACAGCCTGACATGAGGAGAAGCAGAGTGGAGAACGCAGTGAGTAGGACGGCACTGAGACAGTGTGCGAATTACTGGAGTGACAGTCATCATATAGCGCCTCTGAGTGGTAGTGTATTCTCCACTCTAGAAGAGCTGTTTCTGTGGGAAAAAAAACTCTGTATTATATCATCAAATGGAAGAAGACACTTTTTTTTCTCTTTAGGATTACATAGGGACATGGAGAGGTACACAGAGGTAGACTGCAGACTCAACGTTTTGTGCACAACAAGAATGCGTAATAAGTAGAGATGATCGAATTTGATTGGGTCAGGGCTTATTTGGCAAGCTATAGCGCTTGGCTCCGCAGCTGCATGTGTCGCGGATGTGTGACAGTCATGACACATGCATGGATAGCCCAACAAACAGGTTCTCCTTGGTGTGACTGTAACACAGCAGCGACACATGCAGCTGCGGAGCCAACAGCTGATCAGCCGGAGCGATCCAAGAAGCCGGGTTCCCTCTGCAGCTTATTCAGCAACCGCTATAGCTTGACGAATAAGCCCTGACCCGATCAAATTCGCTCATCTCTAGTAATAAGCACAAGTGCACAAACCCTTCCATTTTAGGCACTTGTTACCTTTGACACTCAGGGGTAATGGACTCTTCACCCTTAATGCTTCCCATAACAGATGAAATCTCAGACATCTGTTTTCTTTTTTCTTGTAGCAGCTGCTTTCCTGTATGTTCTGTATATGTGCATCCCTGTCAAGGACTCTTCTGCTCCAGATTAGGGACACATTCAGGCTGAAATCCAAATAACATTTCCAAATACTCTGAAAGTCACAGTAAACCTAGATGAGTTAATAGAAAAAAAATAGGGAAAATATTTACATTTGCCAGCCCAGAACATTTCACTTTTAAGTTAACAAGGTCATCCTTGCCAGCCAAATCATTAGCTGGATCTGAGCCCTGATTGCTAATGTAATAAGAGGAAATTTTAAAAGAAAATGACATCCCCGTGTATTGAGAATGGATTAAGGGCAGGCTCATCCCCGCTCCACCATGAATAATTTAGTTTTCGGAACAGATAATTAGGAGTCATTTCTCACCGAACTCTTTGAAGTCAATGATATGTCAAAAAAATTCACAGGTTGCTTCCTCTTTTGGCTCGATGAATCATTTACCTTTTTCTCCTATCTTTCCCCGAGTACAATTAGCAACTATTGGACCTTTTCAAGATGTATAATTAATATTAACTACTTGAAAATAGCGCCCTAGCACATTTTGGACTCTGTACTTTTGATCATTTACTTTATGTCAATGAGCACACAGCATATTACACTATTCTAATGTGTCGATGATCTTTCATCCTTCTTCTCTTGATTGCTTTATTTAGAATTAATAAGTAGGGAACTTAAAACCCCACTTGACCTATTATGCAAATGCACAAACAAATCCTAACAGAAAGGGTTGTCTGGATTAAAAATTAAAAGTAATAAAAAAAAACATTTTCATTTAGCCTTTTACAACATTCTGACCAATGTACCTTTTTTCGAACTTTTAACAATCAGGGTCAAGAACATCAACAAAGGTCATCTCTCTTTGGAGGACTCTGCGTATTCATGCATTATATCAACAGCCTATTGATTTCAGTAGGGCCCTTGCAATGTTATATTGAGCCTCTGGGTGTGCTGCAGGGGAAGTGAACACTTACTGCTCAATTACCCAGTCACTGGCTTATTTGTACAGACCCTTTTTAAAAGGAATTTGTTTAAAACAGACAAGCTTCTTAATAAAAATACTTTATTAAAAAATATTTTTTCGTATTTATACATTTGTATTTATAGATTTAACAGCCACCAATATGATGCAAAGAAGGCCACATGATGAAAATGTGAGGGGCAAAGACAGGGCCGGTGTTGTGGCTGAGATTATATGCTTTAGCGTGCCCTGGTCTCCCATCACATGAAAACACTGTCCCCTCTGCAGCATACCTTCTGCTTCGCCTTCTGCACTGTCAGGGTCCCATTGGGCTTTCTGAAGTTCCGCCACAGGCGTTGTGGTGCACAAAGAGACAGAGTCCAATTCAAACTTAAAACGCAGAACTTTACTTCCTTCGTTTTCCAGCACATCCTTGTCAGTAACAATAACAACATCAGCATAAGGTTTTATTACCTCAATAAAGCACATATTAATATATAACATCTATGAGAATCTCTATATGGGAGCGCTGGCTACATACTGGGATTTTCCTTGCTATCTATTGTTTTACCACAGATGTCTGAGGGCCTTTTCCGTGTGCCCAGTCAGCCGAGTCTGTTACCTATTTTCCAGAGTAATTTGTTACACTATAACAACAGCAAGAGGGTAAGTTACCAGGACCTGCCTAGCACTAAAGTTTCACGAACGTTGCAAGTCCTGATTATCTGAAGGACCATTCAAGGCATATATTTTGTCACATGCATACATGGACATTCAAAATATGGGAGAGTATACACATTGTAAAGGCTGCAGCAGAGATATGTGTTAATGTACCAGAGCTGTGTGTATGTAAGAGAGCTGTGTATTAATGCAGCAGTGCTTTGTATGTGTATGTAGCAGAATTGTGTGAGTGTGCAAATAGCAGAACTACATGACTAGCAGAGTTGTATGTGTGTGTATAACAGAACTGTGTGTTTTTGTGTAATATAGCAGAGCTGTGTGTCTGTGTTTATACTGCAGATGTGAGTGTGCATGTACTGTACATATAGCAATGTTATGATGGTATATACAGTACAGACCAAAAGTTTGGACACACCTTCTCATTCAAAGATTTTTCTGTATTTTCATGGCTATGAAAATTGTAGAATCACATTGAAGGCATCAAAACTATGAATTAACACATGTGGAATTATACATTACACTTTACAAAAAAGTGTGAAACAACTGAAAATATGTCTTATATTCTAGGTTCTTCAAAGTAGCCACCTTTTGCTTCTACAGTCACTGAAGATCCAGAGGTGAAGTGGTTCAGTCTTCACAGTGTCGCGGTGGGTGAGTATGATCTCTGTCTGTCTGTGTGTGTGTCTGTGTATGTCCGTCTATGTATCTTTCTTGCAGCTCCTGTCCTACACAGTACCATACTGTATATACAGGTCCACGCTATATCCTGCATTACAGTGAGTGTGTCTGTGTATACTGTATATATATAGTGTTTACAGTATAGTGCTGAATTACTCTGCGTAAATTAACTGTAAATAAACTTGCAGTCGTTTCATTTTGTGTTTTTGCATTACATATTGCAACACCTTGAAAAATGGGCCTCCTCCAAAATGGGCCCCGGGCCACCCACCTCTTAAATCCGGCCCTGGTAACGCTACATGTCTATAATACACACACTGCAGAGAAATGCTAACAATAGATCTATTACCTCCCTATTATTCCCTATTGCATTAAAATTAGTGATATTGACCCCTCCACATCTTTACATCACCATGGAAGTTTAAAGTAGTAGGAAATATGTTTTTCCTATTTTCTGCTGTTTGAACCTGGGGTGCATCTTATAGTAAGGTGCTTCCTATGGGCTGAAAAATACCGTAAATAAAAAAAGTGTTGTTACTCTTTAAATAATCCTCCTTGCATATGGTAATTACAATGAAAATCTTGTAAGGATGCAGTTTCTTCTAAATGTGAGAACATAAAGGTATTTAATAACACTGTCTAGACGATAGTTTATAGGCTCGGAGTCTGGACGGTGACAGGAAGTATCTGGTAAAGTCGTCTGAGTAGACGCACTGTTTTGTTCTGGGATGCGCTCTTGAATCCCACCTAGGGAAATCAGGACGTTTCTCCCCAACGCGATCATTTTGCCAGGTCACATCTGCATGATCGATCATTATCTGCTGCTTTGTGGTTTCTCTGGACAGCATAGAATTCTCTGTAGAGTTATTATTGTGAGTCTGACTTTCAGAATAGGGCTGTAAATGGATGCTAAATGAATGTGTCATCCTCTAATAAACAGCATACGACAACAGCTGTGTTAACGCACCCTCCATAAGGTGTGATAATGACAATGCACAGCGCTGAGTCCAGGGTGGACGGATTCAATATACGTCCTAGGATCCAAGACGACTGTGAAGAAGTGGCAGCTGACATTGCACATCTTACACTAGAGGCTTCATATGGGTGTGCTGTATATATATTATCTCTTTATCCTATATAGTACGTTCATTGCCAGTGCCTATCCTTCCAAAATGTCAGAAAAGTGCGGCAACATTGAGCAGCACCTGTGAAGTCATCGTAGCCTCCGCACTGCGCTCTTGAACATGGTGCCATGCTCTCCTTCCATTGATCGTGTCATTATTTCTCATCACATATTGTCTTGGACCAGTGGGTTGGAGATGACATTATTTCCTCAGATTCCTACACTTTGTATATTAATGTGGTTGAAAATGTGCTATTTAATGCTGCGCAGCGCATATCTTCAGTAATTCGACATTTCGGTGCTTACATTAACCATTTTGCTTACGAAGAAAGATGCTCCTCTGCTTAAGGAAAAGGGAGAATGATAAGAAACTGGTGGCTCAATGGTTAGCACTCAGTTCTTGACCACTATGCTCAGAAATATGAATTTTCACTGGGGATAGGCTCAGAAATCTGAATTTTCACGGGGGAGCATATGCATCTTATCCCTGCTGTTATCACGATTTGATCATCGCCTTATAAAACATAATGGTTTCCACTACAGAAGTATTTTAATTAAAGTGTCTCTTTCTGTACTTGGATGAGAAGCCAGTGACGACAACATGGTTCCTCTTGGCAAATTAGGCAGAGAGGCACGATAATTAGAACACAATGGATGCTTTTATGGTGCTGTTCAGTGGGCGTAATACATTATTAAAACTTCATTAAAGTTTTTCTCTAACTTCAAGATTAATGACCTATTTTTAAAATAGGTCATCAATATTTCATTGCAGAGTCTAACGTCACACGACTGCTGGGTTTATGATTGGTGGGTTTGTATATTTATTTTATCGTTCCTACTTATTTAGCACCATTAATTTCAACAGTGCTTTACAGTCATCATCATGAATGTCCCCGTAGGGAATGTAAATTGTGAGCGACTATCAGTATGGCTTTAAATTGTGGGAAGAAACTGGAGAACCCAGAGGAAACCCACGCAAACACAGGGAGAACATACAAACTTCTTGCAGATGTTGTTCTTGGTGGGATTTGAACCCAGGACCCGAGCGCTGCAAGGCCAAAATTCTGCCTATATATTGAAAGGGGTGTTAGGTAGTATGATGTTGATGATCTGTCATTAGAATAGATCATCAGTATGAAATTGGTGGGTGTATGTCCGTTCCATGTGTAGCAGAGTAGGAGGTGATCTGACATTGATGGACATCACAGTGCAGTTTTATTCAATGTTTACATTTGAATGCCACCTGAGCCAATAAAAGCTGATCGGTGGAGGTGATGGGTGTTAGACCTCCACTGATCTGATATTGATGACTTATCCTATGGATAGCTCATCAATATCATGTGCCCAGAGAACCCCTCCCCTTAAGGCAGTAATAGGATAATAGTAGTCTATTTAGTGTCAAGAACAGGATTGGTTCTGATCAAGACAAACCAGGGGAAACCTTCACAAAGAATATGTTTGGTAAGGATTCCCCTGATTTGTCATGTAGGGTCCAATCTTATTCTTGGTGTTAAGGTCTACCATTGACAAGCAAGCAGAAACGATCCAGAGTGGAGTGGACTGTTCCAGGTGATTATAAATAAAATTTAATGTTTAATTGTTAATTTTAAAAACTCCAGAAGTAATAATCATTTGTAAAATCGCAAGTACAAATGCAGGTGTGAAAGGTGTGAGGCCGAAACAATTTAGCATTAAAGTCTACCATTGTTATAGGAAGTTGAATTGTGATTTGCTTAACATTATTGTTGATGATCCTTAGGACTCATGCAGACGACCATATTTTCGGTCCTGTACACATGTTCAAGTTTTTCCTTGGTCCAAGCCACTACAACAAAAAAATTCACAGCCTGCCCGAGTTGGACCGGATCCCACTTGGCCAGGCAAGTAAATTAGTCTATGGAAAAACTTGGATGACATCTGTGTGCAGTCCGATTTCACTGACAGAATGGAGAAAAATGGAGACTTTTTTAAAGTATCTACTCATCTGCCACAATCGGATCACGCTTTCTACATATTTTAATAAGTTGTCAGGTTCAGTTATGAAATGAGCCATTTCTTTATGATTTTCACCTCCTTAATTCAAATCTATAAATGACAATTTTTAGTTTGCTCTTGTTTCTATGCTACATATATTTCATGCATAAAATATTCAGTACTTTAAAACATTATTATTTTTGCAAACATAAAGATACTGAATATTTTGTTATGCCAATGTACTGATATCTATTTAAAGCAAACTAGGAACAATTCAAATAACTAAAAGATCTAAATACTATGGCAAGTTGTAAACAGTTACAGAAATTGCACTGCAAAATTTGGTCCTCATTCAGTGACAACTCTTTTTTGCTTGTCTCTTGTACTCCTGCATTGCATCATCTCTTCCAATTGTCCAACAGTAATCTGCAAGAATTGCTGGATTCCATTTTCATTGATATCTTTTCTCCGTAGCCACAATATCTTGGTGAAATTTCTCACCGTGATCATTGCTCACTGCTCCGCAGTTTGGTGGAAAAATGTCTAGGTGCGAATGTAAGAAATGAATATTTAAGGACATATTAGAGCCAACATCCTTATATATTTTGAGGAGATATTCCCCCAACACTTCATAGCTATCTGCTTTTGAGTTTCCCAAAAAATTAGTTACCATTAATGTGAATGCTACCCATGCAGCCTTTCCTTGCCCTGCAACAAAATGAGAAACTCCACATCTTAAAGAAGCCAATGAATCTGAGGTCCAATAAAGATTCCTTCCTTTATCTTTGCTTCACTCAACTATGGAAATTTATCAATGAGCTACTTGAATGCTTTTGCATTTTTAACCAAATCCTTTACAAAATTCTTCATCAGACCCAACTTAAAATGCAATGGTGGTAACAAAATCTTATGTGGGTCAACAAATGCTGGATGCAGGACATTTTTTTCCCTGGCTGAAGTGAATGTCGGAGAGGCCAGTCTCTTTTATTGTAGTGATATTCTCTTCCACAACTGTCCCACTCACACAGAAAGCAGCAGTACTTTGTGTATCCACCCTGAATTCTAAGTAAGAGACCTTCAAGTCACCACAAAGGGGTCACAAATGTTGGTCATAGTTCAGGCTCCTCAACAGCTGTTTCATGTTGTCATAGGTTTCTTTCATGTGAACCATATAACCAACTAGAATTGAACATAGCACATTGCCATTATGCAGCAAGACGGCTTTTGGACTTGTTTTGGATGAATCAATGAAGAGTCCGATTCCTCTGGAATATGACTTATCTTCAGAGCTTCCATTAAACTGTTGATGTTGTTGCATGCCGTAAGATCTTGCTCCATGAAGAAGTGTTGGAAAAAATCTTTATCACGATTGTGGAACAAAGAGATCCGAACATCGTCCGCTAGTAGATTCCACAGGTACTTTTAGTTTCATCCTCATTTCTTTAAGAATTTGATTTGGTTTCTGGATGATAAGAGCTATATAGTGTATTCTGGCCCCTCACTCCAGTGCCATTTCTATCTCTAAGTATATAGATATAGGAAGTAACAAAGGTGTATAGTGGATTTTGACACCCTATATTTATAGTACTATATTTCTATTCTTATTTCATTAGAGGTCTATGCTTGGACGTTACTTGTGCACTGCACCCAGTATACAGTACAGACTAAAAGTTTGGACACACCTTCTCATTCAAAGATTTTTCTGTATTTTCATGACTATGAAAATTGTGGAATCACACTGAAGGCATCAAAACTATGAATTAACACATGTGGAATTATACATTACACTTTACAAAAAAGTGTGAAACAACTGAAAATATGTCTTATATTCTAGGTTCTTCCAAGTAGCCACCTTTTGCTTTGATTACTGCTTTGCACGCAGAAAAGGTGAACGGATGGACTCTACATGCCTGGTTCCCACCGTGAAGCATGGAGGAGGTGGTGTGATGGTGTGGGGGTGCTTTGCTGGTGACACTGTTGGGGATTTATTCAAAATTGAAGCGGTGAGCGGTCCAGCTCACCCCAAACCATCTCGATTGGGTTCAGGTCTGGTGACTGTGGAGGTCATCTGGCGTAGCACCCCATCACTCTCCTTCTTGGTCAAATAGCCCTTACACAGCCTGGAGGTGTGTGTGGGGTCATTGTCCTGTTGAAAAATAAATGATGGTCCAACTAAACACAAACCAGATGGAATAGCATGCTGCTGCAAGATGCTGTGGTAGCCATGCTGGTTCAGTATGCCTTCAATTTTGAATAAATCCCAACAGTGTCACCAGCAAAGCACCCCCACACCATCACACCACCTCCTCCATGCTTCACGCTGGGAACTAGGCATGTAGAGTCCATCCGTTCACCTTTTCTGCGTGCAAAGCAGTAATCAAAGCAAAAGGTGGCTACTTTGAAGAACCTAGAATATAAGACATAATTTCAGTTGTTACACACTTTTTTGTAAAGTGTAATGTATAATTCCACATTTGTTAATTCATAGTTTTGATGCCTTCAGTGTGATTCTACAATTTTCATAGTCATGAAAATACAGAAAAATCTTTGAATGAGAAGGTGTGTCCAAACTTTTGGTCTGTACTGTACATATTTTGTTGTTATGTGAGACCATGTGGAAGAGTCCATATTTTTCTCTGAACCACAGTATGGGGGTTATTGTACTGTAATTTTTTGTCATACCCCATTTATAAGTACATTTTCTCATATTCTGATTTTTTCCTATTTTTGACCATCTCAACGACCCCTATATATCATTTTTTGCTTTTTTGGTGATACGTTTTACGTGTGTTTCAATAACATATTGTTTTTTAATTCATGGATCTCTTCGTTACTCAGTCGTAGTTATTTCATGGCTTGGGTTGATTGTTGTTGCATTTAGTATGAAGTGCCATACCTCATTATTTTGGACTTTTTGCATTTAATAGATTCCACTGCTGTAGCCTGGAACCCAAGAGCTCAGCCTTACTTTTGGGCAGATCCAAATCTCTAACAAGATTGTTCAGTTCACTGTGTCATGGTGTGGTTCAGTTGAGGTTACTGACAGAAAGCCTGGGTTGTGAGAGGAAGATGCTTCTTGACTCCAAGTGCCCTCTTCTTCATCACTTGACTCTACTGAAAGTGTTTCTGGTGCGTTTGGAACTGGCAAATCTTCTCTATGTGGTACTGGGTGTATTGCAGATGGAATCTTTGGATACTGTAAAGTCCACTTTTTCCACCCTTGAAACTCCTTTCCTAATGGGGGCACCATGCAGAAATAGCAATTGGTAATATAATCGGTTGTCTCGCTCCAGATCATTGGGACTGCAAAAGGCATAGATTGCCTCTTCCCATGGATCCACTGGGTACGATGTGATGCACATCTATTGCAGCATATGTGTGGAGCCCAACTCTTGTCCTGATCTCCTATTCTACAGCCAAAATCTTTGTCATGGTAGTCAAGTTTCACCTTTGTGATGCAAAAGTGACTTCTTCACATACGTAACTTCTTCAAAACTATCCGCTTTGTTAATGCAAGAATGAGGCATATCTGTAAAAACTTATAGAAACATGTCACTATGTTAAGAAACTAAGCTAATAAATCCTAAAACTGTCTACCTTACACAGAAAGCTCTTATAAAAGTAGGTGATGCAAGTGTAATTAAGAGTACAACATCAGAGCTGGGTTGGCTTTTTTCGATTGGTCACCCTAAGATGATAGAATACTGAAGGCGCAATATACTAAATAGATGATGTAATAAACTAGCTACTAGCAATGCAATAATGATGATGAAATAAAAAATATGCATTTTTTATAAGCCTGCATGAAAGGGGTCATAAGAAATTACAACCTCCTCTGAATCTTGAAAATTAGAGCCAATCAGCAAATTTAAGCAACATATTTGTTTTCAGCACCACTAACTTAATTGAGTTCAATTAGTTTTTGTCTCTGAACCAATTTGGCTGTAGAACAGAATCAGCCCAATTCTTTAAGCTGAGAGAAAATACTGTCTTGTGAATCTAGCAGGGCCGGACTGGCCATCTGGCAATTTTGGCAAATGCCAGAAGGGCCTGTCTGGTCGTGGAACGTCTTGTTTGCTACATTGATAACAGAATCGGAGTTCTCAAGACACCCTTACTGTTAAGAGTTGTGACAGAGCATAAAGTCGATGATTCCGTCACTTACCCCAGCAGGCCATGGGTATTATCAGAAATAATGGTCTTGTAGTAAATCTTTCTTTCCTCCTTCGAGAGTAATATTAGTAATATGTCTCCATCTGGTGCTCGGGGACAGCATTGGCCTGTGTGATTTCAAATGCCAGGGCTGAATTTCCTTCCCAGTCCATACATGGATCCTAGCCTTAGGATAGCTCATCAATATCAGATCAGTGGGGGGTCTGACATGCTGTAAGGGAAATGTATAACATCAGTAGAGTAATATTAGTGACGTCTGCATCCACAAAGGACATGGAACCTAGAACCAAGATTTTTTTTGTTCACTGAGAATAATGACACCTCAGCCTGGTGAGCCAAACTTCAAAGAGTGGGCAGATGGTCATTGTATTTTCTATTTACTACATGGAGGGGGGAGCTGGAGACACAAAGTATTTAAAATGCAAGGTGCTTGCCCCTAAATGAGCTCATCGTCCACTTACAGACCAGCAATTTTAATAATATTAACTAGGCCATCCTGGAAATGTGATCCCAGGAACAAGGGTATTAAAAGATGGGTGACACAATAAGAAGGTGTTCACAGTATGTGGGGGTCAACTGTTTGGTTGTGATGCATAATTTGTTTCTCCTTCCCTCAAGGAAACAGAAGAATAACTTTTGACAGAAAGATTAGGTATTTCTGTTATTTTCCCTTTTTATTTTAAATCCGTTTTGCAGATTTGTGTAGTTTATTTTGATCTTTTTTACCTTTTCTTGTAAACACATTTTTTTATATTAAAGCTTAAAACTTTAATATTTTTTTTTCCTTTTATGCTCTAAAGAATCCATAGCCTTTCAGAGAGTGTGTGACATTTTTTTTTTTGATTGTCAGACAATAGCATATTACAGGGACTCATCACCACGTGTGTTGATGAGTGATGGCAGTGTTGAGTATTCGGGGTGTGTGAACTGTGTCGGGGTGTGATTTGTGCTCACTTTATAGCATATAACAGAGGTTGAGTGCTGGCTTGAGAAGAGAAAATTAACCCTTGCTGATGCAGCAAACGTCACGTGCTGATAAGTGTGTCCTTGACACAACCGATCAGCTGGTTGAAGATGCCGTGGTGCAACAGGAGTGGCAAGGAGAAATTAAATTCTCAGAACGACCTTGTAATTTATACTAAAAATGTACAATGTATGAAAAAAGTTTTTGCATATTTTTATACTACTTGGATTACTGGGTTTAATTTTCTCATCTTGTTCTTCCAGTATATATTTAGACTGTGCAGATAATATGTTTGAATATCATTGTTTGGCACTGCTGGAGGTATTCAACATTTTGGCAGGACATTTTCTTAATTTGGGTCCAGTTAGTAGGAGAGACGGCTGTCTCCAGACCCTCCAGCTTCGTTGTGCGTCTGATTGCCAAACAAAATACAAAGTTTCGCTCCTAACCTAAGTCAAGATAGACTGTTGAAAAAGCCAGTCGTGACCATGTAGGATGTGCAAGGTGCTGACTCAAAAAAAGTAAAAGGTAAAAAATAAATTAATTAAAAAGTTTTTTATTTAATTATTGTCAGAAGGTTTTGAAGTAATTTAAATGAGTTGATATCTTTAGCTTCTTACCGCTATGAGTCAAAATTTCCTGGCAGACTGTGAACAACAATATTTCTTCCAAAACATAAGACTTGAGATGATTTAAATAATCTGTTACATCACTAGATTAATACACGTTACAAGCATGAAATGCGCGTTCTCCTGTTTTTCACTTTGAGGAGCGAAAACGAGCGTGAATTGTGAACACGTTTCTGCTATCAATTCTTCTATAGAATCACAACTGGAAATAATGGACACTTGGAGAAAACAAAAAATAGAGATGATGTATCATATATTTATTGCCTGTGTATGTACTCACACAGATTTTGTTTGTTTACTTCCTAACTTTAAAGTTTAGTAACTTTTTAACTCCTTACTGTGCCACTTCATTTTTGGTTGATGTGATTTGTGTTTAAAAAAAAAACAAAAACTAGAATGTTTGCCCTTAAAATAGATAGTTACACCACACAAAATAGTTAAAAAATAACATTTACCATATGTCTACATTAAGCATAATTTTACTTTACTTTTGAAGTGGCTTTAAGGGATCTACAGGTGCATCTCACAAAATTAGAATATCATCAAAAAGTTAATTTATTTCCGTTCGTCAATACAAAAAGTTAAACTCCTATATTATATAGAGTCATTACACACAGAGTGATCTATTTCACGTGTTTATTTCTGTTAATGTTGATGATTATGGATTACAGCCAATAAAAATCCAAAAGTCATTATCTCAGTAAATTAGAATACTCTATAACACCAGCATGAAAAATGATTTTAGAATCTGAAATGTTGGCCTACTGAAATGTATGTTCAGTAAATGCACTCAATACTTGGTCCTTTTGTATCAATTACTGCATCAATGAGGCATGGCATGGAGGCGATCAGCCTGTGGCACTGCTGAGGTGTTATGGAAGCCCAGGTTGCTTTGATAGCAGCCTTCATCCCGTCTGCATTGTTTGGTCTGGTGTCTCTCATCTTCCTCTTGACAATATTCTCTATGGGGCTATGGTCAGTCGAGTTTGCTGGCCAATCAAGCACAGTGATACTGATGTTTGTAAACCAGGTATTGGTACTTTTGGCAGTGTGGACAGGTGCCAAGTCCTGCTGGAGAATGAAATTTCCATCTCCAAAAAGCTTGTCGGCAGAGGGAAGCATGAAGTGCTCTAAAATTTCCTGGTAGACGGCTGCGCTGACTTTGGTCTTGATAAAACGCAGTGGACCTACACCAGCAGATGACATGGCTCTCCAAACCATCACTGATTGTGGATACTTCACACTAGACCTTGGAAATCAAGGTCCAAGAGTCTGGAGGATGAGTGGAAAGACAGATAATCCAAGCTGCTTAAAGTCTAGTGTGAAGGTTCTCAGATAAAGTCTTTGAGTACCCGCGGCTGCATGTATCGCGGTTTAATCTTACCTCTGTATATTATATACTATAGGCAATTAATAGGTTATATAAAACATACACATTTGGTACACAGGTTAATTATGTTACTTTAACCAAATATAACACTACCTTAATATGCTGTATATACAATTTTTATCATATGCGCCATTTTCATCTTAGTTCAATTTTATCTCTGTACAGTATGTATTATGTATCATTAGGTATGAGAGCACTATGATATACAGTATGCGATGTATTCTATGATATGCATATGTACTACATTTACCTTACTGTTACAGGTGTGTCAGATGCTACAGACAGTCACTCTGTATCTGGCTGCAGAAGGTCTCCATGTTTAGAATTGCAGACACCTTCTTAATCCTTCTGACTTTTGGACCCAATGGCAACCTCCCTCTGGCTCTAATTGACACACCTGGACCTGGAGGTTTATAGACTACCAGCCTGCATCAGGGAGTCGCCCTTGCTTGGAGCTATAGCAGTCGGATTACTTCCTCGCTGGTGCTGTTGGAGGATGCTTGTTGTTATCTCTCTAGAGTCTATCCAAGTTAAGTTTCTTCCCCTTGTTTGTTTCCCTTTTTGTCTTTAGTGTTCATTGGGGACAAAGCAGTGATCATCCCTCTCTACCCTATTCAGGGCCTAGCTCTAGGGATTTACAGGGCTTAGTTTCCTGCTTGGCGATTGGTGTAGAACCAATATAGGGACACTAGGGGAGGCAGGGTGCTATAAGATCTACCGAGGTGTCTCCACTCCCCCTTTCCCTAGTTTTTGGGATTCCTTCTCTTCGAGTTGCACTTAGTCTTCTCACACTGTGCGTGACACTTACGTACCTTTGCTGATGTCACATACATTCCTGTATGGTGGCTATCATATCATATTATCGCTACTGCATCACTCATTTTTTTATCTTTTACAACTTTATATATATATATATATATATATATATATATATATATAAAACCTTTGCCTTCTTTAAAATCAATAGCAAATTGGTAATTGTGTATGATGTATCTTTTGCAAACCTTTTTTGGGAAATTTTTAATGTTGCTATCACCAATTTTATTTGAAATTTATATTTTTTTCATATTTTTTGCTTTCTTACAATAAAAGTAATCTTTTATACATACAGTATATATGGTCATATTTATAGGTTTAGTGTCTTTATGCAGGTTATGACTGCTATTTCTAACTATATTTGTTACATTGGCCCCTTGGCTTGCTGCCAAATTGTATAGGATATATATGGTAGGTGTGGTGAGCATCTTGAAACCACAGGTGATTCACAGACTTTTAAAACAATTAGTGGTAAAATTAAAAATGTGCAGGCATCCGCATACATTCACATGGCCTGCATACCCAATGTAAAAGATAGGGTATGCAGGATGCATGCCGACATAGGCGGAGCTGAAGGAAGAGGTGCGGCAGTGGGCGAGGCTTAACGGAGGAACTACGCAGCGCTCCACAGCTCTGCCAAACGCTAGTGTGAAACTAGCCTTAGCCCAGATTTTTCAGTTTCAACAGTGGTAATAGGTGAAAATTGATGCCTCAATTTGTTAAATTTTTTTTCCCAAACAAGGCATTATGTGGTTTTATAGTACTGTTTAGTGGCATGGAAGGGAGGTAAGGAGCACTATTTGACATTTGGAACACAGATTTTCCTGGAATACTTTGTGACCAAGCCATTTACACTGCCATTGATATGTCAGAACAGAAGTCTCCCCAAAAGTAAACCCATTTTGGAAATTACGTAAAGGTTCATCGGATGCAGTAGACAGTAGGAGACGGAGAAGGGGTTAACAGGAATTTACTTAGGAAATTACAGACCACGACTTCAAAGAAACCCCCATGCAGGGAGGTGATTTAGCAAATAGGGAACTACACAATAAACATAATAATAAGAGAAAAAGTGAAGGTAAAGACTTATCGATTGGAGTTCTTGTTGCGGATTGGTTGGAACAGCTCCCAACGGCGTCGCAATCTCTGAACAAAGTCTCTGACTCTGCTGTGTAGAAGCGAGATGCACTGTCTCCTGTGTGTGCCGAAGTTTCCGGATCCGTTGGTCTTGTATCTGTTGTTCGTGGGTCCGTTGGAGCGTGAGTACAGTTCCTTTTGCTGGCTTTTCAAGGAGTCCGCGGTACACCGGGAGCACAACGCCATGCAGGCCGAGGGGTGGCGAGGCCTCGCACGGAGTCGCAAAGTTCAGGAAACAAAGGCACGTCTGCTGCACTACCCGTTCTAGGTCTGGTTCGTGGGGGGACACTAGGTAAAGGGATTGGGAGTTGGAAAGTCTGTAAAGAGCTGGTGTCAGTGGCGGTGGTTGAGGAGAGGGAGCCAACCTTCTTCCTGCTATGTAGTCGCCTTCCCGCCAAGTCTCTCTCTTTCCCGCGCTCAGCTCCTTTTATGTCGCCCACGCCATCTGCAATCAGGTGCTCAGGCTTTCCCCACCCAGACAAGTCGTCCCCTTGCAACAGTGATGATGGCCCCGATAGTTCTGGCCCAAGAGTGTTTCTCGAACCGGCAACACTGCTCCTGTTCATCTCCTTACAATTACACCCCTCTGGGAATTCATAAATGGGTGTACTGATTATTTTGACCCCACATGTGCATTCCAGAAACAAGTGCGTATCTGGTGTTGTTGTGAAAATTGCAAATATGCCAGCCTAGTGCTCATATATTGTATCCAGCTTGTGCTTCTTGAGACACGGAACCCGTAAATAGCTAAGTGAGCTCTTCCTGTTACAGCAATGCAAAAGATGGACACTAACTGCAGTTTACAATTCAGGAGGATAAAGGTAAAAGAATGGGATGGATATATTCCAGGCGCTTCGATGGAGGTGACCAGCCTATTCACAAGATGAAATGTTTAATGGCACTACGTGTTTCAGGGACGGTCTGTCTTCTTTATCAGGTACATAAAAATTAGAGACACTCACAGCCTTTTTATAGCCGTGATATACCTAGTAATTTAAAAAAAATTGTTATACATTAACCATCATAGGAAGTAGAAAAAAGATCCCATAGGGATTTGAGAAGAACCAAATGTGAAGCCACCAGGGAGTCATTGTCCTCCAGTGTTGTCATATTCCAGAACTGCAACCTCCCTGGAGGCCCAGAAATACAAGATATTCAGTGCTCCAGACCACCACTGAACAAGACACACAAGTACAAGGTGTTCAGTGCTCAGAGACATGGCCGAGGTAAGGAAGGCTGAAACCTGACCACCACTGAACAAGGCACATAAGTTGAGACATCAAATGTCACGACACAGCTGACGAGTGACCTGGGACCAGGGGCTCCTTTCCGAGCTCTAACACTAGTGAGCGCCCTAGCTCGCCCTATTCCCCGGGAAGCTTCAGATGGCGAAGACGCCGGGGCCTCCACCCTTGCCTTATCTCCTAAGTTAGCCCTTCGTTTGTCCCCTTCCCCCACCCAGGGAAGAGGGGGCACTAGTGTGCACCGCTGTACACCAACCCAACAAACAGGGCAACAAAGACAAGGGGAAAACTGAAAACTCCACACACACAAAATATTCACTCACAAATAACAGAGGAATCCACCAGGGTGTGCAGGAAGGGGAAGTAAGCAAAACAGGGAAGGATAAGGGATTATCAAGCATACAAACCAAACAACAGTCGCCTATAACTCCTCCAGTAATATTTCTTATACCAACTTCTCTTCCTCCTTTTGTCATGAAGCAAGAGCTAACTCTGACAAGGACTTGGTAATAGAGCCCAGATTTTATAGGGAAAAGGAGTGGCTAACCGAGCACAGCGCTTTCCAACACGGCAGATTAACCCCTGTTCTGCTGGAAGAAATAAACACGTTTAATAAGCGGGAGAAGGAGCAACCAGCGGCGGAGTAGGAGCAACCAGACGCTGCAGTCTTCTGGTTCCGCTCCGTTGTGGTAACCCTGTGACATCAAGACTGGGCCAAGAAATATCTGAAGACAGATTTTTCTAAATTTTATGGAATGATGAGATGAAAGTGACTCTTGATGGACCAACTAGATGGGCCCTTGATTGGATTAATAGCAGGCACAGACCTCCACTTCAACTCAGACACCAGTGAGATGGAGGTGGAGTATTGCTATAGGCTGGAATTATTAAAGATGAGCTAGTTGGACCTTTTTGGGTTGAAGATGGACTGAAAATCAACTCCCAAACCTATTGCCAGTTTTTTGAAGACACTTTCTTCAAGCAGTGTTACAGGAAAAAGTCTGCATCTTTCAAGAAAATCATGATTTTTTTTGTTTTTTACTGAAGTAGCAGTGACTCGCTGGTGACTGCACAGAAGAACGGTGAAGAAAACTGTCCATAGATGGGCGGAAAAGGCACGCATAACCTCGCAAGTGCAGTGCGCAGGCGCGGGATTCCAGTGCCAACAACTGCACATCACATGGCACTGTGACATGCATGGGAAGGGGGTGGTACACAAATTAACACCAGAGGCAGAGTTTTCTTCCAGGCACTGCACACCCCAGAACCTGGAAGAACTAATTACATAAAAGATTAAAAGTCTATTTCTCAGCAGCAAGACAGCAGCTATGAGGCATACAGGTAGGAATATTTTATCAATTCTATCACTTATATGCCCATAGAAATAGCTTAAAAGCGTCCAAGGTGGTGACAGATTCCCTTTAAATATTCCGAAGTTCCTGTTTTTTAACATTTTGGATTGACCGACAGCACTTGAGTTACTCAGTAATAAAATGAATTATCAAGAATACAAATTTTTTAATGACTGTGCACACAGTGTACATTGCCACAAGCATCAGACGAATGGCACATTCACACATACATGTGTCATCGTCCAAGTATGGGAAATAAGCTGAGGGTCTCCTGATCTGAACTTGACAGCCTAATGTATACCTATGAGGCTGTCAAGTTCGAGTCAGAATGCCCACGGCATCTTTGTCTGCACTCGGACTGTGACTCACGAATGTGTGAATGCCTTATAAATAAAAAAGTGCCACTTAGAATGAACTGTAACCGCTAAGCTTCTGTGCCCTGTATGAAAAATTGCAACCATCAAGCATTTTTGTGCTTTTGTTATGCCACTGTGTTAGCATTATTTAAATTGTAAAACCTATAGTTTCCACTCTCTCCTGTGGGGAATTCGGATCTCGATGAGTATAAATAAACTAAGATGAATTAAAATACCAGATAATATAAATCTTTCAAAAAAAAATCATATGTAGAAATGCCCCCAAAATGGAACATCTAAGTCTTTAAGGCCCCCTAAATAGTTATATGGCTCTCGGCTTAACAGTATTTCCGCCAGTTGTTTGGCTGACCGTCATCTATATCATTTCTCCCATACACAGTAGCGATGACTCGGCCAAACGCTCCTGTGTTCACTATGAAAAAGCCGTCGGCTGACATGTCGGCCAGTGGCTTATCTCCAGGAGAACAATGCGATCAGCAGTCTGAAATTGGATTTGACCGACCGACGTCTTCTCTGACGAACAATTGGCCGTCACTTACATACATTTTAGGGTGTCAGCAAAACCCGTTGATGTAATCCATCCAGTGTGTATGAGGGGCTTCATCATTGTCAGTGCTGTATATGGGATCTTCGTTTTTATATGGTTTGGATTGGTTGTCCTTTTCTTGACATTTATTGGGTATGCAGTATTGTTAATCTACTCACCATTATCTCCTTTTTTCATTTGCACATTCCTGTATTGTTTTTGGAGGGTTCCGTGTTTCGGTGATTGAGTCATTTTGATGGCACTACTAGTCTAAGCATTTTGGTTGCTTTGGGGAGGCAATGTGCATCGTCTCTCAAACACTACTAAATTATATTACAAAATACCATAAAATACAGGTACTAACAAAAATATCTAAAAAAAAGAATAATACAAAGACACTGAAAAAAAAACAAAAAGAAAATTTCAGGCCACTCTCTTTCCATTCCCTGGATTTAGATTCTGATAATTACAGTGGAATAATAACGTAATTTACATGAGAAGTGATCTTCCAAGTTTGATGCATATAAAAAAGGTAGAGGCCATGTTTCCAATGAAGGATTAAAAATTCAAGACGTTATTAGATTTGTTGCTTTGGGCAACTGCTCAAGTTGACGTTTGCACTATTTTCCTATAGTCAGTATTAAAATAATTTTCTGTCCCTGAGAGCATTGAATCCTCTCCTAATTATCACATTTGTCATTGTTCTCCCTTTGTATTCAGGTATCTGGATAAGACAGACTCATTTACCGAGAATAATTATAATAGTACATTTCAATCTGATAGCAGAGAAATCTTATATAAAATGATAATTCTTATTATTAGGAAATATAAGCCCAGGTCCATCACAAGGCGGACTAACCATATCGGATAGGAAACATGTAAAAAAACAGATAATAACCAATATTTAAGATAAGCCTTCCATTTATTTCTTCAGTTCGACAATGGTTATCTGCTGCAGGATAGTCCAATGTTATTTCCCTGCGCTCTAATCTTTCCACCGTCTCTATCTCATTTGGTTCCAGGTTTATAGACTTGTTCAGTGATTATAAATTTTAATAGATTCCGTGCACAGGACCGTGCTCTTTCAGGATGAACTGCCCTTTATCTGTGTGCATATTTAATGGCGATGTAAGATAGCAAATGTGAGGTTTTATCACCTTTACTGCAAAAGGCAATTGGTAAAATCTACATTGTATGTAAAGCAGCTGCCGATGTGCAAAACAACAGTAAATGTCATCTATGCTGTCATTTACATCTACTGCTCACCCCAAACGCAGAACCACCAGATGGGAGAGAATGGCTGCAGGGCAGCATACAATGCATGTAGAAAATCAAAGGCTTCCTTGAATGGAAAATAGTGCAGTGAAGAGTCTTGGTTTGTAATACCAAGGATATGTGCACATCAGTAGTGGACAGATAGGAAAGGGCCCCTGTGCAAGAACAGTATATGGGCTCTTTGCGGTGTAAGGAAGAAGATCGGGCTGTGGGTACCTATGAGACACCGGGTCCGGAACTGCCGAGGTCGCGCCCAGTGTTGCAGGGGGAAGGAAATGGGAGTCAGAAAGAACCCATGACCTAGAAAGAAGGGGGTAAGCGAGGGGAAGAGAGAGAGTCTAGCGTGGGAAAAGTCAGAGAGTTCCCGCCATAGGGAAGAGAGAGCAGAGACCTGCTGCATGCCGTGGAGAGAGATATACTGTAGACCAGAGACCCAGGACGGGCACAGTGAGGACTCCAGGGTACCAGTGGGAGCACATAGAAACGGGCTATCCAGATACCAGCGGGTGTACCACGAGACAAATGGCAAGTGAAGCATTGTGGTGCGGGCATCCAGGTATTGGCAAAACCAGTGACCGCCCGCTGCCGCCAGAAGCTGGACCATGTGTTGGGTGGGGAAACCTGAAGACGCAGCACCAGCCTCCGCCGGCATCCCATCACCCATCGGACTGCAAGCGAGTAAAGGACAGCAGAGTCACGATAAGTTGAATCTGATAAAAAGACTGTTGAGTTAAATAACCATTACACTGTTTAACCTGTTTTCCCCTCCATTTTGTCTCCCTGCGAGGAGCTCATTACTGTTAATTAAGTAAACAGTAGTTAACCCTTGCTCTGCGCCTGTGTGTTACTGCATCCTTTTACCTGCTTTACAGCAGTACAATTTTTCTATCTATGAGAGAAGCTGCTTGCTGCTTTGGAGGTGACAAAAGGTCCCCTTACCTCTTGGGCCGCTGTGCGACTACAAGCTTCACCAATGATATGTCCGCCCCTGGAGCACCTGGAGCACGTGATGTCTTTTATACACAAGCGAATCAGTCCAGTTTCCGAGAGGCACATTGGCATTTTTCATTTTATTTTGTAATTTTTGGGTCAATTCTATAGATGAGCAATAGATTCACGGGAACCCGATCCATCATCTAGGTCAGCAGTGCCTGGCAGCTAGACAGGAGGCCCAGGAATCTCTTACCTTCTGAAGACCTTAGTTTATCTGGGCTGGCAAAACCTCATCGATGCAACATGATGCAGAGATGACGTTGCCGCCAGCCCTGGCTAGTCAAATACCATGCTGGAGACACCTGAAGGCAAGAGATTCACAAGCTTCCTGTCTAGCCGCCAAGTGCCACTGACTTGGACAAGGGATCAAATTCCCTTAAATCGATCCACTCATATTTACACATTTCCAGATAACTTCTTTTTGCATTTTTCATGGCAGGCAAATTTTTTATGAGCATTTTGCCATCATTTTGGGGTTGTTTTTTGTAGCGGTATTTTTGGGTGCTTTTTTTTTCCTATATTTAAAAATGAAGAAATTAGCTACTGGTTTCTGAAACAACAGTGCTGTGAAAACGCTCAAATACACTTCTTTTGAATATTCACTTTGACTTGTATTGTAGAGTATGGAGAGTTTTCAGAGAAAAAGATGCTTGAGGAATGGTCAGATCACTTCTTTAAGCCTCTTAGACTCACTGCCCCAATGCGCTTTTCACGTTGGCTTCCTCAGGGGGCCATAGACTACGAAACGCGCGTTGGGGCTGTGTGTGTGGTCTCACAAATTGGAACAGGGGTAAGAGCTCCTTACTGATAGGTGTATGGTGCCAATAGCAATGGTGGTAGTGGGACTCAGGATTTAACCATTTACAATATGACCCTACCCCTTTGGAAATGGCTTAATACACCGATCATTATTACTATGCTGTACTCATACTTTATTTAAGACTTCAGTCTATTTTCTGTGCTCTCCCTGTCCTAAAACTATATTTGTGATACTCACTTACGCCCTCCCTTTTTTGGTACCTGCTCTCCGATTTGAATAACTTTGTCCTTCGATACATATTCTATATTAATTGTTGCCTTGAATGTCTAATCATGAATAAAATACTTTTATATCTCATTGGCGACTATATACTCCAATTTTTGTGTATTCATGTGTTTTTGATGTCGTAGTGGTAAAGCTGCCTCCTTAAGTGTCATTGGGAACATGTTAAGGCTGGTAAAGAAAACTTACACTGACTATTGGACTCTTGACAGCTCTGAATATTCACTGATTCTTTACTTTATTTATCCTGCCAGTTATTCTTTTGTCATTTAATTCTATTTGCCCTGAAGTTGATATTGGGTTTCACAGTAAGACAGACCTATTCACACTCTCATGATAGGACAATGCAAAAAACCCCAGAGTCACTAGACCTAAAATCATTTGATTTAAACTGTATCATAGGAATGGACATACCTTTTGTATTGCTCTATGATATAATAATTAGAGAATAGACAGGCACTATACCTGACTCTGTCTGATTGACATCATATCATGGGTAATATAAATTGATTGAAAATACCTGACATCAATTATTATAAGGACCCAGCAGCGTTCCCTTTTCGGCACTTCTGCTTTTTTAATATGTTTTAATAGTAATTTAAAAAAAGATTGTTATTTTTTATCCTATGGATCCCTCCTTTATTTTTGCCTGCTACATTTGGTAAAAATCTGTGGCGCAAGTCAAATTAGGCCTACAGAATGGTAGGTCCAGAGTGGAGTGAGGCAGTGACATCAGAGTCCCGCTGTGATGACGTCACTGCTTCGGACTGCCTGGGACCTGCTGCTGTCTGCTGTATTCGCCAGGTTTAGATTAATATATGATGTTTATTTTTTTTTAATTTTAAGATTGTGTCATTGTGTCATTGTGTCATCTCATTATGTATGGGTGCTATTAAAGGGGCCCATAACAACAGTGTGGAGAGTAATAAGGGGGCCATAATAAGTATGGGGGCTGCTAATGGGGCCATAATAACAGTGTGTGGGCTACTAAGGGGGCTATCATACAGCGTGGGGGCTAATATGGGGGCCATCATACACTGTGGGGGCTACTAAGGGGGCCATCATTCACTGTGGAGGCTACAAAGAGGGCCATCATACAGTGTGGGGGCCATTAAGCGGACCATCATACAGTGTGGGGGCTATTAATTAACCATCATACAGGGTGGGAGCTTTCATACAGCGTGGGAGTTACTAAGGGGGCCATCATACAGCATGGAGGCTACTAAAGGGGCCATCATACATAGTGTGGGCTACTTACGGGGCCCCACACATAGTTGAGGCTAGTAAGTGGGCCTCATACATAGTGGCAGTTACTAAAGGAGCTGCAATACAGCATAAGGAAAACTAAGGGGGCCATGATACAGCATGTGCTCTACTAAGGGGACCATCATGAAGCGGGGGACTACTAAAGGGGCCATGATACAGTGTTGGGGCTACTAAGTGGGCCCTCATACGGAGTGGGGGCTACTAAAGGACCATGATACAGTGTTGGGGCTACTAAGTGGGCCCTCATATGGAGTGGGGCTACTAAGGGGCCTTGATACAGTGTGAGGACTACTAAGGCGGACCATCATACAGCATGGGGGCTACTAAAGGGGCCATTATACAGTGTTGGGGCTACTAAGTTGTGACCGAAGATATACTGTGTGGACTTCTGTGGAGGCCATCATACTGTTTGGGGTAGGGGCTACTGAACGGCAATTATACAGTGTGAGGGCTACTAAACAGCCATTCTACAGTATGGAGGCTATAGTTTTGGGGGCATTATATTATCTATAGTGGAGCTGTAGGGACATCACACTGTGTAGAGAGGAGCTTTGGGGACATCATACAGTGTATATTGGTGTCTGTGGTGGTATCATACTGTGTATAGGGGAGCTATGGAGACATCATACTGTATATAAGGGAGCTATGGTATCAGTATACTGTGTAGAGAGGAACTGTACAGAGGAAACCTCAGAGGACATTAATAATGTTAAGTGGACACTTATTGTTATAGTGGTACTTAGGGTATTGTGACTATCAAAGGGGCACTCAGGGGCATTATTACTTTTTAAGGGGCAAAATGAATGTGGACACTGTTTTCTAGGGCACTTGCATAGGACATTAATATATTCTAGAGGGATGTTTTACCATCTAGAGTGTACAGAGACACATACGGCAGCAGCGGCTCAGCATTGGGGTATCAGCAGAATGGGGAGTTTGTGCAGGTTAGGAATAGATGGGGACAAAGCTGGAAATATGAGAAGTCAAATGTGTATTTGTTGTAATCTATGTAGACAAGTCCTGGATGAAAGGAGTTGTCAAGTCGGTCTGGGCCAGATGGAAAAGATGGGAAAAGTGAACAATTTCATCAGAAAGAACATCACCTATAAGTCACTATCTGTAATTGTACTGTAATCTCTCATATGGTCTGCAGGACTGGTATCTACCACTATATGGTCACTGTATGGAGGTAATATCTCTATTCGTCTTTGTATAATGATTTACTTTCATTAGCAACCTGGACATCTGCTGAGGTTCCTCTATACCCTGTTGTGAATATGCTGGAGGCGGCTTCTGAGCTGGGGCTCCCTCCGGTGGTTGCTGAGGGTAATGAACTGATTACTGATTGGCTTTCAGCTGGCGCTGAATGGTAGGATATAAGTGGCCTGAGTTCTGAGCAGCCTTGCCGGTTATCAATTGTTCCTTCTGGTCTTGCTTGAAGCACTGCTAGTTTCCTGCTCTCCTTCAGTTAAGTGTTTGCTGTTTTTTTTTCCTCTGTTTGATTTTCTCTGCTGGTTTGCTGCTTGCAGTGGACTGCAGCCTGTCCCCTTTTGGGGGTCTGGCGCTGCAATTGTGCTCCGTTTGTGTCTGCACTTTTGCTTTGCTCCTTTGTTACTTTTTATTTGCTGAATAGCGTTTTGTTACACCAGAGATCTGATTTAGGTGGATGAGATCGTGTGATCTCAGGTTTTTTGGCAATCAGAAGTGTTGGTATTTTTGTTAGGGTTTTTTTTGAATTGCAGTCAGAATTCTTTCCTGTACTTTTCTGTTTAGACAGATTGGGCCCCAGCGTTTGCTCATTCTATTTTCTGTCTGCGTCCGTGCTTTCTTCTTGTCTAACCGCCATTACATGTTTGGGGGCTTCCTATTTTCTTTGGGGATCTGCTCTGGGGCAGATAGCTTTCATCTTTCTGCCTTTAGGTGTAGTTATCTCTCAGGCTGTGACGAGGCATCTAGGATCACCGTAGGAACGCTCCACGGCTACTTCTAGTTGTGTGGTTAGTTCAGGTTACTGCAATCCAATAGGTTCCAGCCTCTCTGGTGTATTACCGCTTTTGCTATTTTTTTGCTATTTCTCCTCAGTTACCGAAACATAACAATACCCATTATTAAGAGCGCCAATGTAGCTGTAATCAGGGTTACCTGGTTAGGCGGTCCATTCAGAAGTTTTGCTCCACTGAGCTGAACCCTTAGCTACGCCTCTGGACCTGCCACTTTCTAATGTGGATGGGGTCGTCACAACTCTCCTACATGATGTGTTTTCTTCTATTTACAAAATATGTTTCATATAAACTTTCTACACTTTCCCAAATGAAAGATGAGAAACATCAATTTATCCTAAAAATCATCAATGGATCTCATATGATTTGACTGTTTCGAAAATCATTCCAAGATGCTATGGGTACACGTAGCAGTTGTCTTGGCCACTTCTATGATATGTGGCCCATTAGCAAAGGAGCACAAATCAGGTGGCCCCAGCCTTCTCCTCCTGGAGAAGGTGCTTCTTCTGAGCACCAATATCTATATGAAGAAATAAGAGAAGGAGAATACTTTTTGTACTGAAGGACATGAGAGGGTTGATAAAAAAAATCACTAGATTGCCCAGTAACCAGAATGGGATCTGAAACAGCACTAGAAGGTGGCCTCGTTTGATATTTGATAATGGATTCACTCTTCTCTACATGCCACCAATCTACCAACCAGCCGGGGTGCTGTACAGAGAAAGAAATCTAAATTCACATGTCCCAGGTGCCAGCCAATGGATCTACAGGAAATTTGTGGCCTGCCTATAATGCACAACCCCACTATATTAGCATGTTCTCCTTCAAAGCAGAAGTACACTTTATGGTCAATCGATCAGGGATCGAACAACCAATGCAAAAATGTGAGATGTAGTCTTATCTTGGGGCTACATTATCTTGGGGCTGCATTACAGCGGGCATGTTAACTGAGCCGCTACAGCCGTTACCCTGGAAATAGCTGTTCACTCATCCTCCGATGTAAAGATTTTACGACTATTAATAGAAAATGAATAAAATAAATCTAAAACCACGAAAGCCTTATTTTCTGCATAATTGAATGCAATCTGAAGCTTTATTAAAAATTGTCCCAGCGTGCGAGGTTTTTATTAGTATCTGACAACCTTCAGCTACTGTGGGCAATTAATGCTGTCCACTGTGCTGGAAGCAGAAGAATAATCTTCCATAAAGGCTTTTTATTACTTGTTGATAACAAGAAGCACATTATCTTAGTCAACTGATTCCTCAAATGATTTCTAGGGCCAGGACATATGAATCGCAGATTTGTTTTGTAGATCTAGGTTTTCAATTTGACTTGACCCTGACGATATAACAACGTTGTCATAAAGATATGGCTCTATTCACATTTGCATTTTTAGGCTTCCATTAGTGGTATTTTTGATGGTAGTGTATAGGGCTGAACTGGAAGCTCATTTTTGTGTATCTCATGTTTTGCCCTGAGAAGGGGCAACACCCCCACATTACCCTATCCCGAAAAATGTGTCTGCTGATTGAGATTCTGGTTTAGCTTTTACCTTATGTCATGTAGCAAGGCTTGTTAAAGGGTCGATATTAACTTTTAGGATTGCTACGTACTTCCAATAGGTGGTACTAAAGTTCATGTCATCTTCATCTCTGAAGAGGAAATTTGCATATTTAATTTCCAAGAGGAACATTCCACGGTGAATGTGTCTCCTTACCCTGGCATGTTATGACGACAAAAAGACTGACTGGCACTTCCGAGCTAATGTGAACAGGTGCAAACTAGGAGCAGCTACATCCATATACAATAAACAAAAAAAGTTGCATTCTGTAGTGCTAGAGCATGTCAGTGTGAAATATATGAAATATGAATAGCAATACTACTCTGGATACTAGGAAAAAACTGAGACGCTTAGCACATAATTTTGCCAATTCATGCATGCCAAGCAGCCAACGACAAGATGGTCTCCAAACTGATGGGTCCTAACTTGTCTAATGTGAATACCTCTCTAAGGGTACATACCCATTTGCGAGAAAAAAAGGGTCCATTTTCTGGATGGAAAAAACGGTCCAAATATATGCAATTGTCATGCGATTTGTATGCGATTTTTAGTCACACCATTCGTTTTCCATCCGTTTTCCATCTGTATGCAATGCGATTTTAACATGACGTTTTACATAGAGCAGTTCTCTCTATGTAAAAACTCATGTTAAAATCACATTGTAAAAAAAAAGTACACAAAGAGCAAAATTTCATACAGCTAGGGGTTAATTAAAGGTGTAAATTCGTTGAAAAAAATGCATGGGCTCCCGCGCTATTTTCTCCACCAGACAGGCAAAGCTATCGAGTGGGGGCAGATAATAATAGCCTAGGAAGGGTGCATTTATTTTGTGCCCCCCTGGCTA
>JARQOD010000006.1:400042575-400107929 GCA_033576555.1 Oophaga sylvatica | reverse complement strand
CCAAGTGAGCAGGCGAGAGTCTCTGGAACAGCCGATGAACACCGCAGGTGATGGCCGAACCTTCAGGTGGGCTTGCAGTCAGATGGCAGATGAGCGCCCCCAAGTGAGCAGGCGAGAGTCTCTGGAATTGCCGATGGTCACCGCATGTGACAGCCGAACCTCCAGGCAGGCTTGCAGGCAGGTAGCAGACAGCAAACTGGCAGGAAACAGGCAGGTAACTGGTAACGGACCCTGAGGGCTGAAGCAGAGTAAACAGTGCAACAACAACATTGCTCGGGCACCTCCATTAAGGAGGAAGTACTTTATATAGGGTGGAGTCCTCCGGCATTGGCCGGGGACCTTTTTGAAAGATGCGCGCGGCCCCTTTAAGAGCGGGGGAGGGCGCGGCGCGGGCGCGCGCCCTAAGTCCAGCAGCAGGGAAGGAGCGCGCGGCCCCAGCAGGGCGGAAGGAGGACGCTGAGCGCGGGTAAGGAGGGCGACGTCCCTGCCTGGCAGAGGACGCTGTCGCAGGGGAACAGCGTCCCTGCCTGGCAGAAGGCAGGGACGCCGATGCTACAGATTGCATAAACCTGATGTGTGAAACAGGCCTTATAAGTGGGATAATTTCAGTACTGACAGAAAGTGTGCTGTGATTTATTCAGTCATATAGACAATGTGATGAAGGAGCTGCTGAGGAATTTGCCAGCAGGTAACAGTAATGGTTAAAAAGCCATTACTGTATTCCTTCAAATCTGGATATTGTACATATATATAGCTCTCTTGTTCTCTGGAACCAAAACATCCTGGAAAGAATAGTTCCAAAAATACAGAATTCGGTGGTATAGCAGCACCTGGAATCAGCATGGCTCTGTACAGCATAGATATGTGCATGAGATCCAGCGTCGGATTAAGAACATGATGGGCCTGGAGCTGAAGGGGCGGGCAAGGGGTGGGCCAAACACGGCAATTCCTCTTACAGAGATCATGTGACACAGTGCTCACACTGTCATACAGTGCTGAGGGCCCACTGCCCAGCCCCAAATAATACAGTGACATACTACACTCACTGCCCAAATAGAACTTAGCACATACTGCCCAAATAGTCTCCAGGCCAGGCCAGCCCCAGGGAGCGCCGCAGCTCAGGCAGCTAGCTGCTCACACACACAGTACCTCAGAGACTCTGCAGCTCTGCCTCGCAGCCTCTGCTCTCTCCTCTCTCTTCAGCTCCTCCTCGTGACTGAAGATGGCCGCGGCGCGCCGCTACCCAATCGCCGCACTGCAGAGATCAGTCCGCGGGGGCTGGGGCTGGTGGTGTGTTGCGGCCAGAGGCGTATCTAGGCTTTCTGGCACCCGGGGCAAGAATTCGTTTCGGCCCCCCCGCACACATGCGATTTGTACACTTAGTCATGTACCGACGAGCTGCTCTCCCTAATGCTCTCAATGTTCAGTGAAAAACTGTGAGAAGCAGGAGGAGAAGCTCGTTGTCACAGGACCATAAGTATGAAAATGGCATGAGTGAAGTGTCCATGTGATGACTGCTGGAACCTGCAGAGCTGAATCCTGACATTGCAGCTTCTGAATTCTCACAACGAATGCTCTGCACACTTTTAGGATTCTCCCTTACCGGTGGCGAGAGTACACGGTCATGTCAGCACAAGCATGTGATTTATATACTTCTGGCCACATTCCGACTAGACGTGCCCGGCCTCGCTCCGTTCATTTTCATTGAGTGAGGCCACACATGTCTAGTCAGCATGTGACCGCATGTATGTAAATCACCGGCACGAGAAAATCCTAACAGCGTGCAGTGATCACTGTGAGAATTCAGAAATTGACTAATTCTCATGTTTTTATTTATAAAAGGGGTTCTCCAGGTTTGTGCTGAGTCTGCAGTCATTCTATGTGACACAGACCTGGAGAACCCCTTTAATGCTCCTAACAAATAAAGACATGAGAATTAGTCAATTTCACAAATAATATTTACATCCAGGTACCTTATAGATGACGCTGTCTCTGGAGTCGTTCTTCTTTTCTTCATCTTGTCAAGATCCCATGATGAGTTTTCTCATCCACAGCCGTCTCTGCAGACCTTCATCTTCTCCGCTCTTCTGCACCAACTCTCCGCACGATGCCCTTAAAGACAGAAGAGTCATTATAATGCCCCTAAATAAAAATATCTGCAATATACTGTCACCTCACACTATTCCCCTCCCTCCTCACACATCCCCCCTGTTCAGCATACTGTCTCCTCATATATTTACCCCCTCACTATACTGTCTGCTCACACATACCCCTGACTCCCATACTGTGTCCACATACATTCACCCGTTCACCCATACATCTGCAACCATCCCCCATACTGTTTCCTCATACATACATACTCTTCAGTACCCTCAAATCCCCCCACACATATTAAATACCCCCATCCCCACTCCAAATCCCCAGCCCCCACACATAAAATAGCCCCCCATCCCCACTTCAAATCCCCCCACACATAAAATAGCCCCCCATCCGCACTCCAAATCCCCCCACACATAAAACAGCCCCCCATCCCCACTCCAAATCCCCCCCACACATAAAATAGTCCCCCATCCCCACTCCAAATCCCCAGCCCCCACACATAAAATAGTCCCCCATCCCCACTCCAAATCCCCAGCCCCCACACATAAAACAGACCCCATCCCCACTCCAAATCCCCCACACATAAAATAGCCCCCCATCCCCTCTCCAAATCCCCCCACACATAAAATAGCCCCCCATCCCCACTCCAAATCCCCCCACACATAAAATAGCCCCCCATCCCCACTCCAAATCCCCCCACACATAAAACAGCCCCCCATCCCCACTCCAAATTCCCCCACACATAAAATAGTCCCCCATCCCCACTCCAAATCCCCAGCCCCCACACATAAAATAGTCCCCCATCCCCACTCCAAATCCCCAGCCCCCACACATAAAATAGCCCCCCATCCCCAAATCCCCCCACACATAAAGTAACTGACTCGCACCACACTGAGGTGGATACCAGGGCTATGGGTACTCGGAGCCGAGCCCAATGATTTCTATGGGAGTTGTCACTGGCAGCGGGACTCGGTCCGTGGCCCTGGCAGTCAAGCGATGGGGGATATTTACAGGGGATTATTAGGATAGGTAGTTTGTGACGCCACCTGTGGTATCTGGTTAATTGGACCAGCGCTGCTATAATGATCTTCACAGGGGATGTTATGGGGGCAGCTGGGTGGTAGGTCTCCCACAGGTGAGACTGGTCCCTGGAAGTCTATGGTGGTGATGCAGGGTGTAAATAAGAATTCAGTCACACACAATGCAGCTTCTTTTCATACCTTTACTGGTAGTTGGTTCAAGCAGGTCCCGGGGAGCTGGTCGGGGTGGAGAATGCACATTCGGGTAACCGCTGAGCAGGTTAGAGGCCTCCTTTACTTCCAATGTATGTGAGTCCAAACTTGCGTGAAGCGAAGTTAACTCTGCAATCTCCAGCTTTCTCAATAGCTGCTAAGCCCGGCCAACATTGTGGTGGAGCCTTCTGAGTGGTGAGAACAGAGTCCTTCTATGCTTGGCCTAGCTAAAAGTCCTTGTTCCTCCTGACTCCGATTACGTATCGGCACTTAGGGCTGCTCTCTGCGACCTGTAGTCCAGATGCCTCCGGTTATCTTATCACTAAGCATGAAGCTCCAGCAACGCTTCGGACTCCGGTGTCCGGTGATTTAGTGCAGGCAATCCAATACCTGAAGCACTTCTCTCCGTCCTCTCCACTATGCCCTTCGCCCTGCTCTTGCTCTTAGCATAAGCACCTGTAGCTTCGATGGCAATGTCAGCTTTCTCCAGAGCTCGCTGAGCAGCTCTCAGCATCCTCCTAGTTTCAGCTTCTGTTGAGGTACTGACTAAGGGTAGCTCTGACCAGGCTAGGATGATTCACTTCACCCGTACTAGCCTCCACTTTCTTGTCAGGTGAGCTACGCTAGCTCTGCGAGGATTCAGTCCTCTCTCCTCTCCCTCCAAGTCCAGACTGAACTGGCACTGAACTGCACTGTCTGAAGACAGGAAACTGACTGGTCTGAGCTCTTCTCAGACAGGAAACAGACTGAGCTCTGCTAAGTGTCACTCCCTCCTACACCCCTGGTGGGTGTGTCTGAAAGGGTGAGTGACGTGAATAGATAACAAGCTTTTGCGGTTACCTTCTGTCACGCTGTATAGCAGATATATATATGTGATGTCAGTAATCTATATCAAAAGGGCAACATACTATATAACATGCGCATAGATATATGATAACATAGATTTACCTGACAGAATGTCCAGAGGGTCAAAACGGAATCCGTTATACGCTGTCTCCGGCTAGAGGGTGACCGGGGCCTAAGCTGACCCTAAACTGGGGTCCTAACTAATCCCTCTACCTGGAGGTACTGTTAAAGGTACAGAGGTCCAGGCCACCAGCGTAAACCCTGTCTCCTATCAATCCCTGCCAACTGTATTCTAGTCCTAAGAAGGACCCTGAATACCACCAAAGGGAATGAACAGGTAACGGTTAATGAACAGAAAGACAAACAACAAAGACAAGAAATAAAGTAAATAAAGTCTTACATACAACACTCACACACAGTAGGAACACCTAAGGTCTCAGAGAAAAACTATAAGCTGTAAGAGTAAAAACAACTAAGGAGCTCTTAGCTTAAATATTCTCAGAACCGATCCAGTCTGCTAAACTACATGAATGCTTTCACCGGCGTCTAACACCCAGACTGGCAGAAATATAAAGGAAACTAATTAGAACATAATCAAAAGCAGCCGGGCGAGGCTGCACCTAGCCTTAGCAAAGAGCTAGGAAAAATTAACTCTCTCATTACCAAAAAACAAAGAAACAGCAGCTCAGCTGTGAGAAGTCAGAATGTGCAATCGCGACGATCTTCATGGCGATGCACCCATGACACCTTCCTGTGCATTCTCCTAGATTTTATGTGTGTGCCTTACATAGCTGGCCACACATAACCCCCCATCCCCACTCTAAATTCACCCCCTACACACATACTCACACATTATGCCCCCCATCTTCGTGTATCTTCAGCTCCATATTGGAGCACACTTACCACCAGCGTTCCCCCACCTTGCCGCCGCCGCCAGTGACGTCACAGCGTGATCACATGACCTGATCACGCTGCTGGCGTCGCTTGACCCGCAGTCAGAGCTTCAACTGTACTGGCGTCTGTATAGACGCCAGTGCAATTGATCCCTGGGAGCCGGCACGCAGCACTTCTCTGCGCCGGCTGTCAGCTTGACAGCCGGCACGGGAACCGCCGACTCTCAGGTTTAAAATAGTTCCGGATCGCCGCTCTCATTCTCCCAGTTCGGAACCGCTGCTTTTTGAACAATCGTTCCATCGAACCGGGAGGAACCGGCTGAATCCCACCCCTGGATGGGCCTATCTCTAACAAGGGCCTGGAGCTGCAGCTCCATCAGCCCCTACGTTAATCCGGCCCTGATGAGATCAAGACCAACCTTTAGGCTCATGTAATGATTAATTGTTAATCCAAGAAGTAACGTTCTCTGTGCAAATTGAGATTCTGGTTTTGGCTTTTATTTTAAGTCACATAACAAGGGTCATTAAAGGGTCGACATTGACTTCTATGATTACTATTTCCTATAGGTGGCACTAGAGGTCTAGTCCTCTTCCTCTCTGAAAAGACAATTTGATTAATAGTTAACAATGACATCAAAGTATTTGGTCAGTAAACAAAAAAAACCCACAAAATATAGTAATGAACTGTTGTATATATCATACCATTCTAAATGATAATAAATATTGTTTTATATGAATTATCATATGAAGTATTTTTAGGGAAAGTCAAAGTAAAGCATAAAAAATATCTTTCAAATGAAAATTTCAACTTTCTACAAAGCAACCCTGGAGGGAATTAGCAAAGCCGCAGGTAAATTATTTCTAAAAAAATAATTTTCACATTTACCTGTGGCTGTCTCAGCATGAGGTTCCAAATTACCCATCAAAATGTGAGAAGCTGCATTTAACAAGTCAGTAATAAATGCTAAGGGTGAAATGGAAAAACAAGAAAGCCGCTGTGGATGGGGTTAGTATCTTAAAGCTATATATTATCATAGTATATATTAGACCACAATTTATATTAATAGAATCTTTCATAATATTTACTTTATCAACTTTGCAAATCATATTCCAATATCCCACCCCCTTATTTAAACTATCTATAGTGTTTGTGTCACGACACAGCTGTCGGGTGACCCGGGACCAGGGGCTCCTTCCCTGTCCCTAACACTAGCGGGAACCTAGCTCGCCCTGCTTCCCGGGATACTACAGAAGGTGAAGATGCCGGGGCTTCTGCCCTTGCCTTATCTCCTAAGTTAGCCCTCCGTCTGTTCTCTTCCCCTACCCAGGGAAGAAGGGCGCTACTTTGCACCGTAGTACACCCACCTGACAAACAAGGCAACACTGACAAGGGTTAACAGAAAACTCCAGGCATACAAAAATATTCACTCACATACAACAGAGGAATGCTCCGGGGTGTGAAGGTAGGGGAATAAACAAAAACAGAGAAGAAGAAGAAATTACCACGCATACAAACCAAGCAAAAGTCACTAATAACTGTTTCAACTCTCCTCATATGTTCTCCTCTCCCACCATTAACCATCCAGCAAATGCTAGCTCTGACGAGGATTAGTAACAGAGTTCAGATTATAAAGGGGAAAGGAGTGGCTAACTGAACTCATCTGCGAGCACGGGGATTTCCAACATGGTCGATTAACCCCTGTTCTGCCAGAACAAATAAACACATTTAAAATAAAGTAGAAGTGCTTTTTCTCAGCGCTGGAATAGGAGCAATCAGACGCTGCAGTCTTCTGGCTCCACACTGTCGCGGTAACACCATGACAGTTTGCTGGATTTTACATACACAACCATTTTTGAGGGAGTCACAAATACGTGGCCATATTTACAGCAGCAAGAGAGGGAGCCTGTTGTGAATAGGCTGGAAATGAGTTCTGAGCAGAAGCTCCCTCTGGTGGTTACAAACGGTACTGGACTGTCCAGTGAAGATTGTGAGGATTGGGAATCAGGTGTTACTGACTGGTCTTATATAAGGGAGTCGCCTTCCCATCAGGGTTGCCGGTGATCAATTGTTCTGGTCTCAATCCTTGATTCCTGTTTCCTTGGTAGCCTGCTGTGTCGTGTCTGAATCTCCTGCTAACAGATAAGACATTTTCTTCTTTTTGTTTTTGTGCTTGATTTTTGCATTTTGTCCTGCACTTCTGTGGGGGCCTTCAGGGTCCCCTCGGGGGCTTTTGCCCTCTCAGTTCAGTTCAGCCACTGATGTTTGTACATTTGCTTTTTCCAGTTTTTTCAGTGGCTGCTGTTTTGTTTTTGGTTACACCAGAGAACTAATTTAGGTGGTAGAGGTCGTGTGATCTCAGGTGTTTTTGAAATTAGTAGAGTTGGTGCTTTTCAGGGTTTTTTGAGATTGCAGTAAGTGCCCTTCCTATCCTTTTCTATTTAGTAAGTTTGGGCCCCAACGTTTGCTCATACTATTTTCTGTCTGTGTCAGTATTTCTTCTTGTCTAACCGCCATTACATGTTTGGGGGCTTTCTATGTTCTTTGGGGATCTGCTCCGGGGCAGATAGCTTTCCTCTTTCTATCTTTAGGTGTAGTTAGTTTCTCAGGCTGTGACGAGGCGTCTAGGACCAACGTAGGAACGCTCCATCGGCTGCCTCTAGTTGTGGTGGTTAGTCAGGGTACTGCAATCTCATAGTTTCCAACTGCTCTGGTGTATTTCCTTTTTTGCCTGCTCTCCTCAGCTACCAAATCATAACAGGAGCCCCAATTCTCAAGATAAGTGCAAGTCCTAGAGGTAGGACTTGCATGAATCAGACAAAGTATATCTCATGGATATGAAATACATGTCTGAGATGGGAACACTCCCATAAAGGTGAGATTTAAAAGTATTCAGCGTGGCCTTTCTATAGTTTGGCCTTTGTAGTTTCCAAGAACTCTGCCTACATCTTTGCCTGAAGAAGATGGCTGTGATATTCAGCTATGTTCCAGCTCTAACAGGCACACGTGGAGTGGAATTCCACCCACGACTGTGGAATTCCACCAACGGCTGTTAACCTGTTAACTGCATCTGTCAGTCTGACAGTGGCATTTGCAGTGCACCAGCACTGGGGGTATGTCATTTTCCACCCATTGACAAAGAGACTGACTGGAACTTCCAAGCTAATGTGAACAGGTGTCAACTAGGAGCAGCTACCTCCATATACGATAAACAAAAAGTTGCACTCCATAGTGCTGAAGCATGTCATTATGAAATATGAATACCAATACTGCTTCTGGATACTAGTAAAAAATTAAACACGGAGCACATAATTTGGCCAATTCATGCATGCCCATGCTTCAGCACTACAGAGTGCAACTTTTTTTGTTTACTTTCCACCCATTGGTGCTCGCGTGATGTGATCATGGGGTACTGATGAGTTACAATGGAATTTGCTGAAGGTCCCAGTGCCTGTCATGATGGTACTGTAAATGCCCGTTTCTGGATGGTGTTCATAGGAGAACGTGATTTTTTGCTATATACATGAATACTGTAGCATTGCTGGATATAAGATGAGCAAGCTGATAATCGCAGGTTCAAGTCCCCTACGGGGACTAATAAATACTGGGAAACTAGAAAAAAAATGTTTTTAAAAATATAAAAAAGTATAAAAGTTCATATCACCCTTCTTTTCTCACAATAAAATAAATAAATTAAAAAACACATATGAGGTCTTTCTACATCTATGAAAGTCTGACATATCAAAATATAAAATAAATTAACCTAATCAGTAAACAGTGCAATGAGGAAAAATGTAAACGCCAGAATCATCATTTTTTGGCCTCCGCAACATTGCAAAAAAATACAATAAGAGACGATCCAAACATTGTTTCTACCCCAAATTGGTGTCAATACAAATGTCAGCTCAGGGCACAGAGAATAAGATCTCACACAGCCCCATCAACTGAAAATGGAAACATTATGGGTCTCTGAATATGGCGATGTGGCACCCCAGGAGTTTGGTTGCCACAATGGCCTTGTCTCGCTCCAGGAGGGTGTGATGTCATGCCTGGAAGCAAAGAAGGGATCCCCTTAACAGGTAGTTTCAGCATACAACACAGTTCCTGCTCCAGGCCAGCAGGGGAGCTCTAACCTGACTTCAGGGGATCTGTTCTCTGGTCAGAAGCAGGAAGTTAGTAGGAGTTAGAGCTTGAACAGGGTTGAGACAGGACGTGTGGAGAGGAGCTTTGGGACAGGAGCTGTAGCTGAGCTCACCCCCAGGCTTGAGCGCAGACACCGGGCCCCGGAGCCCGAGGCTGTGTGGGTACTAAAGCCCCAGCAGGAGAATCTGGAGGGAAGACGACCGTATTCAATGACACAGCAGCACATGTGAGCCAGAGACGCCAGGCAGGAGCGATCCCTGAAGCTGGCTACAGCTGCCTGACATGCGAGTGGAGTTCTACCTAAGTAGCAGAGAGAGAGAGGAGCTTGAATAGAGTTTACAGCAGCAAGTACCTCAGAGAATAGCGCTAGAAAGGAGGCCTCACAACCCACCTGAATAAGGAGATTCCCAAGTAGCTTTCAGGCTGACTGACTCCAGAACCATCTGTAACCTGAGCCCCGGACTGTACCTGCATTGCTCAGTAAAAGGTAAAGGAAACTGCACTATGCTGTGTCTTCTGAATCTTTCCTGCGTCACCTGCCCTGCACCACATTCACCTCCAACATTATCTTTAACATCCTAACTGCCCTGGGACATAGCTCTGCCTGTGGAGGGCTGAACCAACTCTGCTGCATCAACAACTGTCCCAGTGGACTGAATCTGCAGCGTCGGCTAACATCTTCATTGCAGAGTACCACAGGTGGCATCACAAACACTTTATTACAAACTCTTTATGATCCCTTTTCATCATATCCCCCTTTTACTGGATGCCCAGGGCCACAGACCGGGTCACTGCTGCCGTGACACTGCCCTTTTAAGAAGTGGCCCGATACCGAGTGTCCCCACCGCCCTGGTGGGCGATCCAACTACACAATTTTTTAAAATAAATTTTAGATTTTTTTTCACCACTTAAATAAAAGACAATCCATGAAGGCTTCATGGTAGAGAAAATGAAGCAATATGAGCTGCACCAATATAACATCAATAGAACATTATACTTCTTAACTCTTTGATATTGCAAATAATGTCACCTCCTCCCATGAAGACAATCACATTCATTCCAGCCCATTTATTTTAACGGTGGAGCAGAAGACAAGAGAAAAATGGTTCAGCTTCTCAGTGAGTCCATAAATATGCTACTGCTAACTGGAATGAAATATCAAATCATTTCTGAATTCTTTCTAGGACTCATTTCTCATTTACCCCAAAAAGCCATATAAATAGCTTTTTTTTAGACTGCAAATCTTTGGTAACGAACACACCAATCAATCATCATTTATAGTATATGAGGACCATTAGGCGCTCACCGGACTGTATCTGACATCCTGAATGGTGCGTTTTTTATGGCGTGATTATAGCCCTATTGTAATATTACTATACAGGATTACGTTTACATTTAGTTTTTTTTAATACAAAGATTAGTATTTTTTATGTGTAAAGTTAAACTTGATTATAAATAATGCTTAAAATATATTGATTTAGCAAGATGAATTTATTCTTTAATCCCTTCCTGCTGCAGCCAATTTTTATTTTTGAGCTTTCGCTTTATCCTTTACCTTCTTCCAAGAGCCTTAACTCATTTATTTTTCTATCTACATAGCCGTATGAGGGATTGTTTTGTGGCACAAGGTGTAGTTTTGAATAACAATATTCATTTTATCATACAGTACAGACCAAAAGTTTGGACACACCTTCTCATTCAAAGATATTTCTGTATTTTCATGGCTATGAAAATTGTAGAATCACACTGAAGGCATCAAAACTATGAATTAACACATGTGGAATTATACATTACACTTTACAAAAAAGTGTGAAACAACTGAAAATATGTCTTATATTCTAGGTTCTTCAAAGTAGCCACCTTTTGCTTTGATTACTGCTTTGCACGCAGAAAAGGTGAACGGATGGACTCTACATGCCTGGAATAAATCCCCAACAGTGTCACCAGCAAAGCACCCTCCACCATCACACCACCTCCTCCATGCTTCACGGTGGGAACCAGGCATGTAGAGTCCATCCGTTCACCTTTTCTGCGTGCAAAGCAGTTATCAAAGCAAAAGGTGGCTACTTTGAAGAACCTAGAATATAAGACATATTTTCAGTTGTTTCACACTTTTTTGTAAAGTGTAATGTATAATTCCACATGTGTTAATTCATAGTTTTGATGCCTTCAGTGTGATTCTACAATTTTCATAGTCATGAAAATACAGAAAAATCTTTGAATGAGAAGGTATGTCCAAACTTTTGGTCTGTACTGTACAATGTACCAGAAAGTGGAAAATGGGGAAAATAACTCCAAGTGGGTGAAATGGTGAAAAAGACATAATTCACCCATTTATTTTTTGCAGCATTTGTTTCATTCGTTGTAAAGTAACCCAGATCTGACATTAAGACTTTCCAGGTCATCATGATTATGGTGATACCGAACTTGCATATACAAACTTAGTAAAAAAAAAAAAAAATAGAACTTTGCAACAAAAAAAAAGATTTGTGTGAAAATATTTGAGATCTGTAACTTTTTTAAATTTTTAACTCGATGTGTGAGAGTTTGTTTTACGTGTGTCAAGCTGTAGTTTTTATTGACATCATTTTGGGGGGACCTACAAGGTATAATCACTTTTTGTTGCATTTTTTGGGAGGCGATGTGGTGACCAAAAAATAGATATTTAACATTGATGCAGGGCCGGCGTCAGCACCCGGCACACCCGGGCAAGTGCCGGGGCCCTGAGCAGGCGGGGGGGCCCACTCGCCGTCTGGCACCCCCGCACCTGTTAGCGGAGGAGAGTGGTGTCAGCGCCGCCGCTGGGCCCCCCACACCCGCTTGCTCAGGGCTCCGGCAGGAGCTGGAACAATACTTACCTCTCCCGTGCCTCCGCTGCCGCAGTTCCGAGCTCCAGGGGGCGCCGGCGCTTCCTCTCACAGCAGGCCGCTGAATGACGTCATCATTCAGCGGCTGGCTGTGGCAGAGAGGGCGCGATCGCCAGACAGGTGAGATGTGTCGTGTATGTGTCTGTGTGTATGTAGTGCGGTGCTTTATGTGTGTGTGTGTGTGTGTATGTGTGTGTGTATGTATGTATGTGAGAGAGTGCTTGTGTGCTGTGGTGCTGTCTGTGTGTGATGATGGGCAGGCATTGATGATAATGGGCAGGCATTGATGATAATGGGGAGGAGATGATGATGATGATGGGCAGGCATTGATGATAATGGGGAGGCCATGATGATGATGGGGAGGCCATGATAATGATGGGCAGGCATTGATGATATTGGGGAGGCGATAATGATGATGGGCAGGCATTGATGATAATGGGTATGCATTGATGATGATGGGGAGGAGATGATGATGATGGGCAGGCATTGATGATAATGGGGAGGCCATGATGATGATGGGGAGGCCATGATAATGATGGGCAGGCATTGATGATATTGGCGAGGCGATAATGATGATGGGCAGGCATTGATGATAATGGGGAGGCCATGATGATGATGGGCAGGCATTAATGATAATGGGAAGGCCATGATGATGATGGGCAGGCATTGATGATAATGGGGAGGCTTTCCACAGCACCCTTTCCTGAGCCGTAACAGTGCAGAACGCAATACAGCGCAGAGGAGAGCTCCATATTTTGTATGGAGCATTATATGGGGACCAGTATCCTGTATGGAGCATAATATGGGGACCATTATCCTGTATGGAGCATTATATTGGGTCCAGTATTCTGTGTGGAGCATTATTTTGGGTCCAGTATTCTGTATGGAGCATTATATTGGGTCCATTATTCTGTATGGACCATTATTTTGGGTCCAGTATTCTGTCTGGAGCATTATATGGGGGATGGCGGGGTGACATCCTGCATGGGGTATTATATGGGTGATGAGGGGGAGACTGTGGTGCCCATAATATTGTATGGAGGACTGTACTGTCCAGTCTGTACTGTGCGCTGTGAGGATTTGGCAGTTTTTGAGCTATTGTACAATTTACAATAGATATCACTAATGTAATGGAAGAAGTGAAGTGTTTGGCATTGTACTATACCCATATTTCTCTGCAGTATCTGTGCATCATGAATCGTGGTCTGTGTTAAAGGGGCCCACTGAGGCTCCTTCGCCCGGGGCCCATAAAAACCTGGAGCCGGCCCTGCATTGATGCATATCTGGATGGACCACAGAAGCTGGCAGGTACTGCCTATAGCCACAAAGTCATAGGTGCAATAGGCCTGTGACATTTTATTAATAAGGGCTCATACTCACTGGAGACAAAAACGGACGATTGCAAGCTGATAAAAAATCGGATTGCAATCGGACCAATGTTATTCAATAGGGGACTTCTCATTTGCGATTTTTTTTCTCAGCTGAAATCGGTCTGAGAAAAAAAATTGCAGCATGCTGCGATTTGCAGCGATTTTAACATGATAATCGCTAATGCAAGTCAATGGATGCAATAAAAAAATGGACAGCACTCGCACCATGCGAGTGCTGTCCGATTTATACGCACCAGTGTCCTACTGTAAAATTACACTGACAGCTCACAAAACACTAGATCAGGGGTCTCAAACTCGCGGCCCGCGGGCCAACTGCGGCCCTCGGGACACGAGTTTGTGGCCCTCACCTCATGGGCCCTCGGTACGGTATTTTGCGGCCCTCTGCTGGGATCTCATATGCGAGAAACACCGCATGTGAAATCCCAGTCACTGGTAGTACCGCTCATTAAGGTCATGAATATGGACGCCACTCCTCTCATAGGCGTGGCGCCCATATTCATAAGCTTAATGAGCGATACCACAGAAAGATGTCAGCGCCAGGCATACTCACCTCATCTGCTGCTGCAGCCGCCCGCGCTTCCTGTCTGACACAGAGAACAGCGCCGCTGGATGACGTCATCATTCAGCGGCCTGCTCTGTCAGAGCGAGGAAGCGCGGGCACTGGTAATGCTGCGGACAAGTGAGAGGTGGTGTGTGTGTGTGTGTGTGCAGGAGAGTGATGGGGAAAAGCAATGGGAAAAACTGATGGGGAAAAGCAATGTGGGAGTAATGGGAAAAGCAATGTGGAGTAATGTGGAAAAACAGTGATGGGGAAAAGCAATGTGGGAGTAATGTGGAAAAGCAATGATGGGGAAAAGCAATGTGGGAGTAATGGGGAAAATCAATGTGGGAGTAATGGGGAAAAGCAATGATGGGGAAAACAATGTGGAGTAATGGGGAAAGCAATGTGGGAGTAATGGGGAAAAGCAATGATGGGGAAAAGCAATGTGGAAGTAATGGGGAAAAGCAATGATGGGGAAAAGCAATGTGGGAGTAATGGGGAAAATCAATGTGGGAGTAATGGGGAAAAGCAATGATGGGGAAAATCAATGTGGGAGTAATGGGGGAAAAGCAATGTGGGAGTAATGGGGAAAAGCAATGATGGGGAAAAGCAATGTGGAAGTAATTTGGGGAAGGAAAAGCAATGATGGGGAAAAGCAATGTGGGAGTAATGGGGAAAATCAATGTGGGAGTAATGGGGAAAAGCAATGATGGGGAAAAGCAATGTGGGAGTAATGGGGAAAAGCAATGATGGGGAAAAGCAATGTGGGAGTAATGGGGAAAAGCAATGATGGGAGTAATGGGGAAAAGCAATGATGGGAGTGATGGGGGAAAAACAATGATGGGGAAAAGCAATGATGGGGAAAAGCAATGATGGGAGTGATGGGGAAAAGCAATGATGGGAGTGATGGGGGAAAAGCAATGATGGGAGTGATGGGGAAAAGCAATGATGCAGAAAAAACAATGATGGGAGTGATGGGGGAAAAGCAATGCTGGGAAAAAAGCAATGATGGGAGTGATGGGGAAAAGCAACGATGGGGTGATGGGGAAAAAGCAATGGGGGAGAATGAGTGCTGGGGGGAATGACTTATTGCTGTTAACCAGTTAATGTTTTCTTCTCCACCACACTGCAGTGTCAAAAGAGGAAGGAGGCGAGACAGGCAGCAACATCGCATCAGAGAGCTCTTGACCTCGAAACAGAAAATCCTCAGATCCTGGTATTGTAACCTAATATTAAGAATAATTTATTTAGTCGAGATAGCCTATTTCCACCTGTTTTGTAAGAGCTTTTCTTGTGGAAAACCTGATGCGGCCCAGCCTCACCCAGATTCTACCACAAGCGGCCCCCGGGTAAATTGAGTTTGAGACCCCTACACTAGATATATACACATAGAATATATATATATATATATATATATATATACAGTACATGTCATTGTGATATATATATATATATATATATATATATATTATATTTATTTATAGTTCATACACTTCTACATAGTATAATAGCCGCTAATTCAATTGCCGGCTTTTGTGAAATTACAGACCAGACATGAAATGACACATGGTTTAAGCTTCCCACACTAATCACTTCCTCTCCTGTCGGGCCGGAGATAAGCTCATTCATTCGGGGGCTTAAGGTACTGCCACACTAAGCAATCCCGCTAGCGATCTCGTTAGCGTTGCATACTAATGAGATCGCTAGCGGGATTGTTTCTATATCGCTAAATGCTGCCGCATTTAGCGATATAGTTAACGACGCTATCGCCGTTAGCGATCTTCTTAACGACTTTAGCGGTACAAAAGTACCGCTAAATCGCTAAGAAAAGGTGCCACACAGCGATTAGATACTTACCCAGCGGGAGCGCCAGCGATGAAATAGGGTCCGGAACGATTCCAGCGACGAGCGAGATCACAGCAGGAAGCTCGTCGCTGGAAGCTGCCGCACTGAACAATATCGCTAACGGGATCGCTAAATAGTGACGTTTTTTAGCGATCCCGTTAGCGATATTGTTTAGTGTGGCATACCCTTTACAGCTGAGCAGCAAGCGTTAGCTGTGCTGCTAGCTGTAAGCCAGTTAACCCTTTGTGAAGGATTACAGCGTGGGACCTGACAGAGCAGCGGATAGGTAAGAATAATGTTGCTTTATTATTTTTTCTTTATTACAGGAGAGCAAGGGCTTCGCATGGATTACCTGTAAAATAAAAAGATGGTCAAAAACTGTGAGATTATTTCATTAAAATTATTTTTAATTAAAGTGTGTGTGTTTTATTTATTTTTCATACAATTGGATTAATAATTGAGAGTTGTCTAATTGACAACTCTCAATTATTAACCTGGCTTAAAGTCACCTTTCAATAGCAAGGTGGCTTTAACCCATTATTAACCCATTCGCCACCGCTACAGGGTAATGGGAATAGAAAGGGTGCATCTAATTATAGATTTGCCTTTTCTGGGGCGGCTGGGGGCAGATGTTAGTAGCCAGGGGGGGCAAAAAATAAATGCACCCTCCCTAGGCTATTATTATCTGCCCCCACTCGCTGGCTTTGTCTGTCTAGTTGAGAAAATAGCGCGGGAGCCCACGCATTTTTTTCCAACGAATTTACACCTTTAATTAACCCCTAGCTGTATGAAATTTTGCACACATACACTCATGTCATTGTTAGTGAAAACCATATATCAAACTACATAAAATGACATGGTTAACTGTATGTAAACCATGTGTCATTTCATGTTGGGTCTGTAATTTCACAAAAGCCGGCAATTGAATTAGCAGCTATTATACTATGTAGAAGTGTATGACCTATATATATATATGTACATATATATATATATATATACATATATATATAAATATATATATATGTATATATATATATATATTTGCTTTTTGTGTACATTTTTTTTTACAATGTGATTTTTACATGAGTTTTTACATAGAGAGAACTGCTCTATGTAAAACATCATGTTAAAATCGCATTGCATACAGATGGAAAACGGTTGGTGCGATTAAAAATCGCATGACAATCGCATGACAATTGCATATAATTGGACCGTTTTTTCCATCCAGAAAACGGACCGTTTTTTTTTTCCCACAAATGGGTATGAGCCCTAAGACAAGTATTGTGGGAGGCTGTGGGGGCTTATTTTTAGCATAGATGCCCTCTGCATTCTCTGTCCTCTCTTGCATAATGCCATATCCTTCCTTTCTTCCTTCCGTCCTTCCATCCTTCCTTCCCTTCCTTTCCTTTCCCTTCCCTAAAGACAGAATTTCACGTTACTGACATAGGAGATGGCAATTGCTACAGATACAATTCCATGTGCGTGAAAGATGCGATAGAGACTGAGCTCTTCCCTTCTTCCCTCCTCTCCCACCTATCTACATAGAATCTTATCAGTACCAACTGCCATCTAGTATCTCAGTAATGGGAAAGTCGGTCTTCACAGAATACAGGTTACCTTAGGTTTGAGAACTTTGTTGATGATTGATCAGTTTTGGCAGAGAAAGTAGCTAATTTTTCTGATAAGATATTTAAAAAAGTTGCTTATTTTCATGCATATTATTGTTTAATGAAATAAAAATTAACACAACAGTTATTATTTAAGCCGTCAATAAACACTACAGTAGTTAGCTGTCGGCAGAATGGTCATTTGGCCAACTGCTGTCAGGATTCCAGTCCAGCTGCTCTTGTGCACCAGGCGGCAGCTCTTCCCTCTGAGCTATTCAGCTCGCAGGACAGTTCCTTTCTAAATCAGATACTAGTACCTGTGTTGTTCGTGATGTCTCCAACCTGAGTTCCTGATGTCTCCACCCAAAGTTCCTGATTGGCTCACCCTGTGATCTCCTGATTGAACACCCTACTTAAACCTGGCAGTGCACTTCCTTCATTGCAAGATTATTGACTTCCCTGCCTTTGGTCTCCCTTCTTCCCACCTGCTGCTTATCCTCAAGACCCTACTGTTGCTCCATGTACAGACCTCTGGCTATCTTCTGACTACGTTACCTGCTTATGCTCCCAACTACACTGCTGCTCCGTGTACCGTCCATATCTTGACAACGCTACCTGCCGCTGCTGCCCCTAGTGGTTGCGTTACTCCAACTCAGGTCAGTCCTTAACAACAGCTATATCTCCCGACTTTCACAATGCACAGCATCACTTTGTATAGAAAGCACTTCGGTGTGTTCCATGAGAGAGACGTTGACAGACTCATACATATGTCATAGACATTTTGGGATTGAATGTGGTCCAAGAAAACAATGATTGGCTTATCTCACTACAATCAGGTATGTTTGGAGTAACCATTTCCAAATGGAAGCTGTCAACAGATTAAAGAGGCTATCCCGTACCAACACTTTTTTTCATAAATCTTGCTACTATCTGCCTCTCGATATATCCATTATGTTAATTTAGCAATATTACTTTTTACAATGATCTGCAGCATGTTCTTGTGACAGGCTGCAGCTTTAAAGGGGTTAATCAACAGCTTCCCTTTCTCCTGACTTCTCCTGTGTTCTATTACTACAAGTTCCATTATGCATTGCAGTAGCCTGTACGCCACATCTTACTGTGACACAGGGCAAGCACAGACTGATGATGAGAAGAATGAGAGGTCACATCAGTGTCACTAGCACGCGCAACCAGAAGAATAAAGCTTTTATCTCTTCCTCTTTCTGATATATTTCATAGTATATTTATTTTAGTATACAACATACATAACATAAGAGATCTTACTCTACGTATATGTCTCTATAGTTCTGTACATTGTACATTATGTACGTTTCGCAGTTGGCAGCCACATGTCTTGGCCCTTAGCACTTGATAGCGGTGGCATAACTAGACTGGTTTAGGCTCCTGGGCTTGCAAGGGCCGGTGTGATACTGTTTGGCTTTTTTGCTAGGTTCACTAAATGCTAAAACTAACCTGCCATTATGATGCTCCAGGTCATTACGAGTTCAAAGACACCAAACATGTCTATTTTCTTTTTTATCTAAGTGGTGAAAATTTTTTCCAAAGTTTGCTTAAAAAAAAAATGGCGCCATTTTCCGATACCCGTAGCGTCTCCATTTTTTTCGTGATCTCGAGTTGATTAAGGGCATATTTTTGTTTTTGCGTGCTGAGTTGAAGTTTTTAATTATACCATTTTGGTGTGCTTTGATGAGGGCTCCGGCAGTGAGCCCACATCAAAGCCGGGACATGTCAGCTGTTTTGAACAGCTGACATGTGCCCGCAATAGGCGCGGGTGGAATCGCAATCTGCCGGGGCCTACTAACTAGTTAAATGCCGCTGTCAAACGCTGACAGTGGCATTTAACACGCACTTCCGGCCGCCGGGCAGGAAATACGCACACCGCTGACCCCCGTCACGTGATCGGGGGTCAGGGATGCATTGGCATAAGAACCAGAGGTCTCCTGGAGACCTATATGGTTGTTGATGCCGGATTGCTATGAGCGCCACCCTGTGGTCGGCACTCATAGCAATGCTGTCATTCTACTACATAGAGGTGATCTGTGCATCACCTCTATGTAGCGGCGATCGAGTACTGGCAGCTTCTAGCCTCCCATGGAGGATATTGAAGCATGCCACAAGTAAAAAAAATAGTTTTAAAAATGTAAAAAAAATATAAAAGTTTAAATCACCCCCCTTTTGCCCCATTCAAAATAAAACAATAAAAAAAAATCACACATGCACATATTGTGTATCGCCACGTTCAGAATCGCCCGATCTATCAATAAAAAAAAGGTTTAACCTGATCGCTAAACAGCGTAGCGAGAAAAAAATCGAATCACCAGAATTACGGGTTTTTAGGTCGCCACGACATTGCATTAAAATGCAATAACGGGCGATCAAAAGATCGTATCTGCACCAAAATGGTATTATTAAAAACGTCATCCCGGCACGCAAAAAATAAGCCCTCACCCAACTCGAGATCACAAAAAATTGAGACGCTACTGGTCTCGGAAAATGACACAATGTTTTTTTTTAGTAAACTTTAGAATTTTTTTTAACCACTTAGATAAAAAAGAACCTAGACATGTTAGGTGTCTATGAACTCGTAATGACCTGGAGAATCATAATGGCAGGTCAGTTTTAGCATTTAGTGAACCTAACAAAAAAGCCAGACAAAAAACAACTGTGGGATTGCACTTTTTTTGCAATTTCACCGCACTTGGAATTTTTTTCCCGTTTTCGAGTACAACTCGTCCTTGCAAAAAATAAGCAATCAGATGGCCATATTGACAGAAAAATAAAAAAGTTATGGCTCTGGGAAGAAGGGAAGCGAAAAACTAAAACTCAAAACCGAAAACCGCTCCGGTCATTAAGGAGTTAAAAAACTTTTCCCTTCTTTGTAAAAATGCCCAGTCATCAGAGAATGAACACTGGGAGGGTATAATGAAATTTTCCCGGGCCTTCGACAGTGTACCCCTACCTCTGCGGTGTGTCTTCCTCGCCACTCCTCCTTCCTTACTTAACCTAGAAAGCTTGCCCCCTGCCACTATCATTGTCTAATGGGAACTTTTTCAACATATTTCCTACAATGATTTTCTGGTATAGCACTATTGTAGAAGACCTCTCTGCCTCAGGAAGAAGAGATGCGTCTCCTTGTAGCATGGGTCTAGCAGGGTGAACAACCAGTACTCTCTTTTTGTGCAAGTTGAATGTAAGATGAGTATCACGGGAAAGGCAGCGGTACATTAAGTTAGTCATATGTGCCAAGGCCCATACAACCATCACTTCCCTGTGTCCACCATAATGACTACTCTCCATAACCTCCTCCATATCATCCTCCTCACCCCCCTTCTCAACCCATCCACATAGGAATGACGGGACAAAGCTTGTGTGGGTACTAGCCTCTTTTGCGCTATCAGACAGCTCCTGTTCCTCCTCTTCCTCAGGTTCCCCCTCCTCATTGTTACCCAATCCGTGTTAAGCACATGAGATGAGGCTGAACTGGGTAGTATCTCCCTGTCTCAGGTTTATTGATGATGTTTTAATTTTGTAGGACAGGGACACTGATTTTTTTTGGACTTCGTTTCTATCCTAAATAATTAAACAGTGTTTAATGTTTTACCTATGAAATAGGTTTGAAACGGATTAACTTTCTAGATTTGTCAATTCATATCAATGGTACTGGTTGTGTACATATTGATGTATATAGAAGCAAACAGAGAAAGAGAACTGAACCTGTGATCAGAATAATATGGGAGAAGAAGATATATATAAATAAAATACCTTTATTAACAAAGTAGTAAGAAGTAACACGGCATACAAAAGGTGTCCGCACTCAACGAAATAAGAAAAATGATAATATATCAAAGATGAAACAAAGTTAAAAGACCAACCCTGAGGTAACAAAAAAATATATATTAATTTTGATATATAATATGACTCACACTAATAATATATATTTTTTTGTTACAATAGGGGTGGTCTTTTAACTGTTTTATCTTTGATATATTATCATTTTTCTTATTTTGTTGGGTGCGGACACCTCTTGTATGCCGTGTTGCTTCTTAGCTTCTTACCATTTTGTTAATAAAGGTATTTTATTTATATTTATCTTCTTGTCCCATATTATTCTGATCACAGGTTCGGTTCTCTTTCTCTGTTTGGGTCTCTCTACTTTTCCGAATGGTCAACCATTCATCTTTTCAGCAGATATATACCACTTATTCTATAAATTAGTATATACATTGATCTATATAATTGGATATATATCAACTGCTGTGTCCAGTATTTGTTCTCTGATACTGATGTATATAGAAAACCGACATCCACCAATAATCTCCTCCACTGGAATAGCTGGCATCCACAAGCAATTAAACCAGGAGTTCCTATTGGCCAGTATTTTCATGCCAAACTAATTGCTCTGATGAGACCTCTTTTTTCAGGGAGAGTAGAAATCTGTTCTCAAGATTTACAGAACTTCCTACAATAGAGCTTGCTGTCCAATAGAGAGTCCTTGATAAGTTCAAACAGGATTGTACCACAAGAAAAGAAAATCAGATGCTTATCATGAGTCATGTGTTAGAACCCTCTTGATTTTGTTTCAGTTTGCTGGTCACATGACCTTTTTTCCCTATTTAATTCTGCTCCGCCCTTCTGGCTTTGCTGGACTTCATTGTATTATCTACTCTTAAGCTAGCCGGGTGCATTACTCAGTCAGTTTTGCTTGATCTGAGGATCTCTTAGTATTTGTTTTCTGTTTTATTTTCCCTGCTACACTTTCTGTTAGGAGGTGTCCACCTTTTCACCCAGTCCCTAGATCTTGTAGGGATTCCTCCCTCGCAACTATAGGTCTTCGTTCAGACTAGCTGAGGACTTTAGCGGGTCTGGTCGCAGGATCAGGTCCCCCGTTACATCGTAGGGATCCAGCTCAGTCCTATTGTAGGGACAGAATTCCCACCTTTCCTTAGTGCTTGTAGCAGATCATAACAGTAAGTCCAGCCAAAAGAAAAAAAAAAAAAATCTCTAAGGAAAGATTTTCAGTTTCTATTATGGTGTCGGTTCAGGATTTGGCTCAACCCCTGCAGCGACTCTCTCTGGAGGTGGCTGAAATCCAGCAACACGTGAGTAGTTGTTCTGGAGCTGATTTCGTGGAGCCAAAGGTACGTTTGCCTGATTTATTTTTTGGTGAACAACAAGATTTTTTTTCTTTTAAAAATGCTTGCTTGTTGTATTTCCGTTTGAGACCCAGATCCTCTGGTGATGAATCACAGCGCATAGGGTTCATAATGTCACTTTTGCGCAAAGAACCTCAGGACTGGGCCTTTTCTCTGCAGCCTAGTGATCCATGCTTTAGATCTGTGGATAGTTTTTTTTTCTGCTTTGGGGTTATTATATGACGATCCGGATCGTGTTTCATCAGCTGAGACAGAATTGAGACGTTTGAGACAGGGATCAGGTAATGTGGAAAAATATTATACTCACTTCCGAAGGTGGTCCGCTCAGGTGGGCTGGAACGATTCAGCTTTGAAAAGTTTATTTCTTGCAGGGTTAAGTGAAAGGGTTAAAGATTTGCTGATTGCTTATCCCATACCTGGTAACTTGCAAGAGGCTATGCAATTAGCCATACGGGTGGATAGGAGACTGCGTGCAAGGGTTAATGAGAGTAAATCTGCCTTGTCAGCTCCAAGTTTGGAGAAGGAATGTACTGACATTGCAGAGCCGATGGAAATTGGAGCAATGACACCTCACTCTCGAGAAAAAGAACGCAGATTTGCTCAAGGTTTGTGTTTCTACTGTGGTAAATATGAGCATTTTATTAAGAACTGTGCGCTTCGAATGAATAAAGAGAGAAAAAAAAATGAGGTCAGTGTCGCCCGCATAGCTTGTTTAAACAATAAAGGTGTCTTCTTTCTGCTACCACTGCTGGTGAGGAGGAATTAATGGAGTTTCGGGTATTTGTGGATTGTGGTTCAACTCTCAATGTGATTGATGGGAAATTTTTGGAAAAACTAAAATTAAAACCCAAACTTCTGTCTTCCCTATTAATGTGGTGTCTGTGGATGGTTCTCACTTGAAAAATGTTACTCACCATATCTGTGAATTTCCTCTTACTATTAATGGTGTTCATCAAGAGAATTTGGATTTGGTAGTTTTGAATAATTTACCTTCTCCAGTGATTTTGGGGTTACCCTGGTTAAAATTGCACAATCCGGTACTGGATTGGTCTACCAATGAAATTAAGTCCTGGAGTCCTAATTGTTATGACAAGTGTTGTAACGGGCGTATTGCTGCTGTAGTTAAGGGGGAGTTACCTGTACCTATTCAGGATTTTTGGAAAGTTTTTTCTGATAAGGAATCGCAGGTATTGCCTCCTCATAGAGATTATGATTGTGCAATTGAATTTGTCCCTGGAGCAACTCTTCCTAAAAGTCGTTTATTTAATTTGACTATTCCTGAGAGAAAGGCTTTGGGGAATACATACAGACAAGCTTGGCCGCCGGTCACATTAGGCCTTCCAAATCTCCTGTGGCGGTTGGATTTTTTTTTGTTAAAAAAAAGGACGGCGGTTTACGGCCTTGTCTAGACTTTCGTGAAATTAATAAGATTACTGTACGCAATCCTTACCCACTGCCATTGATTCCTGATTTGTTTAATCAGTTAGTGGGGGCCAAGTGGTTCTCGAAAATTGATCTTCGAGGGGCATACAATTTGTTGCGCATGAAGGAGGGGGATGAATGGAAGACTGCGTTTAACACTCCACTGGGTCATTTTGAGAATCTGGTCATGCCCTTTGGACTTTCCAGTGCTCCGGCATTTTTTCAGAATCTTATTAATAACATCCTTAGACCTTTGATCGGCAGAAGTGTGGTTGTGTATTTGGATGACATTTTGATTTATTCACCGGATTTGGAGTCTCATTGGAGGAGTGTGCGTGAAGTATTACAGTTACTGAGTGATAATTCACTTTTTGCCAAACTAGAAAAATGTGAGTTCGCTGTACAGAGACTTAGTTTTTTGGGCTACATTGTCTCCAGTGAAGGTTTTGAGATGGACCCGGTGAAAGTGCAAGCTGTGCAGGATTGGCCTAGACCTATTGGTGTGAAATCAATACAGAGGTTTTTGGGGTTCGCCAATTATTATAGAAAATTCATAAAAAAATTTTCTGTGATTGCCAAACCTCTGACCGATCTCACCAGGAAAGGTGCTGATGCGGTTCAGTGGACTACTGAGGCCATTGAGGCTTTTGTGTTGCTAAAGGAGAGGTTCAGCTCTGCTCCCATCCTTACGCAGCCTGATGTGACTAAACCATTTTTGGTTGAGGTTGATGCTTCTTCTGTGGGGGTCGGCGCGGTGTTGTCTCAGGCAAAGACGGATGGAGTACATCCCTGTGCTTTTTTTTCAAAGAAATTTTCTGAGTCTGAACTAAATTATGATATCGGTAATCTGGAATTGTTGGCAATTAAACTCGCATTTGAACACTAGCGTCATTTTTTGGAGGGAGCGGAATTTCCCGTTCAAGTCTTCACCGATCATAAAAATCTGATCTACCTTGATGCTGCCAAACGCTTGAATGCCCGTCAGGCTAGGTGGGCACTGTTTTTCTCACGGTTTAATTTTACCGTTACTTACATCCCAGGTACTAAAAATGTTAAAGCTGATGCTTTGTCTCGCAGCTTTTCTCCTATGGTGGGTACTGAGGAGGAGGAAGAAAACATCTTGCAAGAGGGGGTTGTTATTGCTGTTTTGGACTCCGTGTTGGAAGATGAGATTCTTAAAGCACAGGAGAATGCCCCATCTAACACGCCGCATGGGAGGTTGTTTGTGCCTGGTACCCTGAGGAGAGATTTGTTTGTTGAATGTCATGACTCTCGGTTGGCAGGTCATCCTGGAATCTCTGAGACCAAGAGACTTGTGGGTCGCAGTTTTTGGTGGCCAGGATGGCAGAAGGAAGTCATTAAGTGGGTGTGTCAATGCACGGTGTGTGCTAGATCTAAGTCTTCTCATACTCCTGCTGCGGGGTTGCTTTGCCCTCTGGAGGTCCCTAGTGCACCTTGGACACATTTGGCTATGGACTTTATTACTGACCTTCCCCCCTCTGAGGGTTTCACTGTCATCTGGGTGGTCGTGGACCGTTTTAGCAAGATGTGTCACTTGGTTCCTTTCATCAAATTGCCCTGCGCTAAGACTCTCGCTAAGGCCTTTGTCAAGGAAATAGTCAGACTACATGGTGTTCCTACTGACATTGTTTCTGATAGGGGACCTCAGTTTGTGGCTCGTTTTTGGCACGCTTTTTGTGACAGGTTGGGAGTTCATTTGTCGTTTTCATCCGGATATCATCCTGAGTCTAATGGCCAGACAGAAAGGAAAAACCAGGATGTTGAGCAGTTCTTGCGTTGTTTTGTGACTGATAATCAAGAGGGGTGGTCTGAGTTTCTGCCACTTGCTGAGTTTGCTCTTAACAATCATACATCCGCTTCTGCTGGTTGTTCGCCTTTTTTTTGTTGTACTGGGAGACATCCGTCTTTTGGGTCATTTTCCAAGTTGGGATCGGCTGTACCTGAAGAGGAGAATTTTTCTGGTGTTTTGGAGAGAGTTTGGACTGATGTACGTGGTAATCTTCAGGAGGCTAACAAAAGATCCAAAGTGTATTTTGATAGAAAACGACAAGAGGTTTTGTTTGCTATTGGTGACATGGTTTGGTTGTCCTCTAAGAATCTGCGCTTGAGGATTCCGTCTAAGAAATTGGGTCCCAAGTTTGTAGGGCCCTTTAAGGTGCTTCAGGTTATTAACCAATCTGCTGTTAAGTTGGAGCTTCCTACCTCTGGAAGATTAATCTGGTGTTTCATGTTTCTCTCTTGAAAAAAGCTGAGGTCTCAGATGGAGACGTCTCGGCCACTGTTCCCCTGGTGGTGGAGGACGGGCAATATGAGATTTCCCGCATCCTAAATTCTAGATGGTATAGAGGGAGTTTGCAGTACCTCGTCACTTGGAAGGGTTATGGACCCGAGGATAACTCATGGGTGAGGGCGGATGATGTTTCTGCGTCTAGACTTGTCAGAGCGTTTCACAAGAGGTTTCCGGATAAGCCTAAGTCCTAGGGGATCCGGAGGATCCTCTTAGAAGGGAGGGTACTGTTAGAACCCTCTTGTTAGATTTTGTTTCAGTTTGCTGGTCACATGACCTTTTTTCCTATTTAGTCTGGCTCCGCCCTTCTGGCTTTGCTGGACTTCATTGTATTATCTACTCTTAAGCTAGCCGGGTGCTTAGGTGCCTTACTCAGTCAGTTTTGCTTGATCTGAGGATCTCTTAGTATTTGTTTTCTGTTTTATTTTCCCTGCTACACTTTCTGTTAGGAGGTGTCCACCTTTTCACCCAGTCCCTAGATCTTGTAGGGATTCCTCCCTCGCAACTATAGGTCTTCGTTCAGACTAGCTGAGGACTTTAGCGGGTCTGGTCGCAGGATCAGGTCCCCCGTTACATCGTAGAGATCCAGCTCAGTCCTATTGTAGGGACAGAATTCCCACCTTTCCTTAGTGCTTGTAGCAGATCATAACATCATGATCAGTCCAGTACAATATATAGAATCATGCAGAAATACTGGCCCATATTATTAGCGAACCAGATTTGAGGGAGATTGTTGATGGACGTCCGGAGATTGCCCTCAAAGGGGAAAGAATCTGAGATACTATTTCACAGACAGTCACTTTAATAGAGAAAGAGTGGAGAGACCAAAGAATTGGCTAGAAGAACATCAACGTGGTTGGAACTCCTGTGGTGGGTATCTACCTAGGAAGAAAGAATTAACAAATCCACTGGACAGTCAAAACTTCTATATTAGGGACCAGAATAATTGTAGATCTAGGGTAGTTGGTTATGTAGTTAAGTGCCCCTGTCAGAAATTATATGTAGGGAGGAAGACAATCCTAGAATTTAGAAGGAGAATCTTGAAACATCTAAGTTCAATTAATACAGGAACAGATAACCTATTATCCGGACATATGAGCAGTCTACAGATCTAGGACCTCCAGATCTGAATTCTGGGGTATTCGAAAAATGAATTTAGGTCCATGGAAGGGCAATCTCAATCAACTCCTTTTACAGGAGGAGGCAAAGTGGATCTACAAATTAAATTCACGAAGCCCCTATGCATTAATGACGGATTCAGCTACAGTGCCTTTCTACACACTGTTTCCACTTTGCAGTGAGAAATGGAAATTTTAATATACATAAAAAATTGAATAACTTGTATTCTGTCAACTCGTAGACTTATATACAGTGAAAGAAATAATTATTTGATCCCTTGCTGATTTTGGAGTCCAGAGTAACTCTGTTGCCTCATTACAGTGAATGAATCCCTCAGGGGTTTCATCTGAATCACGTCACTCAGAGATTTAGAAAGAAACCTGAAAGTAAGTGCTCAGCGCAGAGCGCCGGATAAATGTGATCCCAAACATTATGTAAAAGGTCCACAATAAAAGATTCAACTCAATACACATAAAAAAGCAAGTTCCCACTCAGGTCTGTCTTCTGTTAACGGAAATATAGGGGCTTCCACATTACTAGTAGTACAAAGGCTCAGGAAAAGCGAAATGGATCATCACCCGCCAAAAGAAATTCAGCAACTTCTCCGCTCCTCAATCCAAATGCCCCCCTCCCTTATGAGACCCAGAGTGTACCTAAACCACATATAGCGCCCACATGTTTGGCATTTCTGAAGCGATGAGAGCCCGCCTAATTTACGGGAGCATGCCTCCAGAAGCATGAGCTGGGTATAACATACTGGTGACTGCAAAGTACTGGTTACTACAACAACAGTTTGCAATTTTCACTCGGCAACATTCATTGCTGCTTGTTTCTGGAAAATACCCATGGAGTTCAAATTTGCACTACACCTCTAGCTAAATTCCCCAATGGTATAGTTTCCAAAATGGGGTCACCTGAGGGGGATTCTGCTCTTCTAGCAATTAGGGGCTCTGGGTATGGAGTCCACAAACTGTGTGTACAGCCACATGTGGGGTATTGCCACATTCAGTAGACATTGTGGGACATATTTTGGTGCCATTTTTATCCACTTTTTGTGTGAAATGTAAAATATGGGGCTAAAACAAAATTTTGGTGGTAAAAATGTAGTTGTTTTTTTCCTCACTGCCCAATGGTATAAAATTCTGTGATACAGCCATGGTGTCAATATGATCACTGTACCCCTAGATGAATTCACTGAGAGGTGTAGTTTGTAAAATAGGGTCATTTATTATTTAGTTCTGCTGTTCTGGCACCTCATGGGCTCTCCCAGTGGGTCATGGCACCCGCAAACCATAACAGTAAAATCTTACTCTCCTTGCCTTCTGAGTTTTGCACTGTGCCTGAAAAATATTTCCCGATTACATGTAGTGTATTGGCGCTCTCAGGAAAAAATGGACCTCAATTTGTTGTAAAAAAATTTCCTATTAGCCCGTAGAAAAATTAAAAACTTGGGGATAAAACAACATTTTAGTGATAAAAATGTAATTTATTCTTTCTTCACTGCTCAGTGGTATAAAATTCTGTGAGGCATATGTGGTGTCAATATGATCACTGCACCCCTAGATGAATTTATTGGGGAGTATAGTTTGTAAAATGAGTTCACATATAGGGGGTTTCTGTTGTTCTGACACCTCAGGGGCTCTGCCAATGTGACATGACACCCTTAAACCATTCCAGCAAAATCTGAACTCCAAATTGGCCTTTCTGAGCTTTGCACTGTGCCTCAAAAGTATTATTTCCCTACATATGAGGTATCAGCGTACTCAGGAGAAATTGCACAACAAACAGTGTGGTGCAATTTCTCCTGTTACTCTTATGAAAATGCAAAATTTGGGCCAAATAACATTTTTGTGGGGTTATGTGATTTTTTTATTTTTATTTTCATGGCTCAATGTTATAAACTTCTGTGAAGCACCTGGGAGTTGAAGGTGTTCAACACGCATCTAAGTACATTCCTGGAGGGATCTAGTTTCCAAAATGTGGTCACTTGTGGGGGTTTCCACTGTTTAGGCACATCAGGGGCACTCCAGATGGGACATGACGTCTGCTAATGATTCCAGGAAATTTTACATCTAAAAAGCCAAATGACACTCTTTCCCTTCTGAGCACTGCCATGCGCCGAAACAGTAGTTTTCTCCCTCATGTGGGGTATCGGCATACTCAGAAGTTGCAGTACAAATTGTATGGTGCAATTTCTACTGTTACCCTTGTGAAAATGCAATACTTTGTGCTAAAAACATGTTTGTGGGGAAAATTAGATTTTTTTTATTTTTACAGCTCAACTTTATAAACTTCTGTGAAGCACCTGAGGGTTCAATGTGCTCACCACACATTTAGATCAGTTCCCCGAGAGGTATAGTTTCCAAAATGGTGTCACATGTGGGGGATTTTCACTGTGTAAGGCACATCAGGGGCTCTCCAAACGCGACATGCCATCGGCCAATTGTTCAAGCAAATTTTGCATTCAAAAAGTCAAGTGGTGCACCTTCCCTTCCAAGCCCTGCCATGCGCCCAAACAGTGGTTTTCTCCCTCATTTGGTATCGGCATGCTAAGGAGAAATTAGACAGCAAATTTTGGGGTCCATTGTTTCCTGTTAACCTTGTCAAAACAAAAAATTGGATCTGAAGTAATTTTTTTGTGAAAAAAAGGTTAAATGTTAATTTTTTTTTTCAAAAAATTTCTGTGAAGCACCTAAAGGGTTAATAAACTTCTTGAATGTGGTTTTGAGCTCCTTGAGTGGTGCAGTTTTTAGAATGGTGTCACTTTTGGGTATCTTCTGTCATATACACAAAGTGACTTCAAATGTGAGGTGGTCCCTAAAAATAATGGTTTTGTACATTTTGCTGGAAAAATGAAAAATTGCTGGTCAACTTTTAACCCTTATAACCTCCTTAAATTTGGGTTTCAAAATTGTGCTGATGTAAAGTAGACATGTGAGAAGTGTTATTTATTAACTATTTTCTGTAACATATCTCTGTGATTTAAGGGCATGAAAATTCAAATTGAAAAATTGAGAAATTATCCAAATTTTCAGTTTTTTTTTTTTTTTTTTACAAATAAACGCTCGTCATACCAAAGAAATTTTACCACCATCATGAAGTACAATATGCTATGAAAAAACATTCTCAGAGTCACCAGGATCCATTGAAGTGTTCCATAGTTATTACCTCTTAAAGTGACAGTGGTCAGAATTGTAAAAATTGGCCTGGTCATTAACGTGCAAACCACCTTCTGAGGTAAAGGGCTTAAACAGCACTTTTTTCAGCAGGACTTTGTTACAGGACAGAACAGCCCCTTCACCATTGCCTCCTGAGGAACACACACCATAAAGGGGGAAACACTAGAGGTAGTACATGTGATAAGATAAGTTAACCCTTGACACATGCCATTATTATTTATATGAAGGATGGACTATTTTGAGTCCAAATAGGTGGATGTGTTTTATCTACAGGACACTTGTGCTTATGAATGTAATACTATCTAGGGCTAGGTTCACTTTAGCGTTTGTGTGCATAGCGTATCATCTGCATGTGCAAACGCATGTTTACGCAGCGTTTTTTATCCGCATCATCTTACGCACGACGCCAAAAAACGCTGCATGTGCATGCGTTTTCGTTGTTTATGCGCATGCATTCGATATTTCCAATGCTTTTCCAGTAGAATTTCCTTGCACCAGACACCCAATGGGCGTTTCTCATGGGATTTCTATATATATATAGACACACTGCACTGATGAAATTCTCGTTTTTTGCTGCTGTATCCAGCTGCAAGATGGATCTTAGCGTGGAGAGCTTCATTCTTAATCTTGATTTGTCATTGAAATTGGCTGCTGCCTTTGCTGTGGCTTGTGAAGAAGAAAGAAGAAAAAACGGAGAAGACGTCGTCGTCGCTATTGGCAACACCCCATTGTTGAAGTCCGAGAAAGCCATGGAGCCTACCACTCGTTGTACACAGAGCTGCCTGAAACCCTGAGAAGTTTTTCGAGTACACGAGAATGTCAGAAGAGAGCTTCCATGACTTGCTGCTATGTGTCTGATATGGACCATGGGGTTTGTATGGGAATAATTTCAATTTTCCACAGCCACGACCTCTGCTGAAATCACTTTCCGGATCTACTGATTCTGAAGTACACATGCGTATCAAACGCATGCGTACGCATGTCCTTGCATACCAATGCATTCCCATAGACAGTAATGCGTTGTTTTGACGCACTCATCCGCACCTGCATGACTGCGCATAATTGACGCCTCAAAAAATGCAACATGTTGCATTCGCCGGACACCACGAAACGACTCATGCATACGCATCTACATGCAAACTGATGAAAACGCATGTCCCTGCGTACACAATGTTAAATAAAGGTACGCGTTACGCATGCGGATCTATGCGGATCATACGCTGCACACAGATACGCTAATGTGAAACCAGCCTAAGGTGCTGTTATTTCCTTACAAAGAAACTCCTCACTTCCTGTAGAGGGATGGTCCCTGCTTTGAATGATTATTATGTATAGTGTTGGACGAATACTTCTATCCTATCCCTAGGAGTCTTCTCTGTTACTTGATAAGTAATGAAGGACTAGGGTGAGCTGGTGAGGATCGGGGGCGCCATTATCATGATTCAAGGGTGCCAACCTCCTCTGTCAGGCAGGAGCGTTAACTAGGGTCAGTTTCTCACCCATAAATCTAGTGTGACCATCCTTCTTTCAAGACGAGGTGCACTAGATAGGAGGAGTTCCTAGGTATATTTTCCAAGAGATGGTTTTGTATCTGCAACATGATTGTACATTTTGTGTGTTGTATCAGCTCTGAAACTAACTACAAGAGCTGAAATTCTATGTTTGATGTCTGATATCTGTTTGGTGTATTTATTGTCTGGCTTAATTTTAAGAGGAACGTTGAATTGAAGTAGGTATTTATTTATTTCTCTTCTTTTTTTCTGACACCAAACACGTATCGGAACGATAGGGATATCGACGTTGAGCAGGGGCGTCACTGTCATGACCCTAGGGTGCCAACCTCCATGGCTCAGGCAGGGATCCTGAAGTATGGACAGATCATTCCTATAAGGCTACTTTCACACATCAGTTTTTTTGCTTCAGGCGCGATCCGTCTTTTTTTTGATAAACCGGATCCGTTTTTTTGTACCGCCGGATCCGTTTCTTTTATCATTGACTTGCATTAGCACCGTATTGCGCCGCATGGACGTGCGTTTCTTCCGGTTTTTGCAGAATCTGCCAAAAACGTTCATTCCGGCTTTTTGAAAAATGTCTCTGGGAACATTTTTTCATCCGGCAAAAAACCGTACAGCGCCAGATGCGGTGCTTACGGCTTTGTGCTACAATGCAAGTCAATGAATGCCGGATCCGGAAAAACACGGATCCAGTCACCAGTTTCCGTTTTTCTACTCTGGGCATGCCCAGATTATACCCTCTCTCCCTCTCTCTCTCTCTCTCTCTTTCCTCCCCTCGTTCCAGCCATGCACAGACTGCATTTCTCTGGTTCAAAAGTTCATGACGGATCCGTCTAAAAACCTGATCCGTCGCATCAGTTTTTCACAATCTGCACTGGATCCGTCTTTTTGAATCTTTGACAGATTGTGCCTGATTGTAAAAAACGGATGTGTGAATAGAGAGAGAGACTGGGCATGCTCAGAGCTGATAAACGGAATGCGGTGGCCGGATTCTCGCATTGACTTGCATTGTACCCCAGAGCTGGTTGCGCCACATCCGGTTTTTTCCGCCGGACACAAAAAACGTTACAGCATGCATTGTGTCCGGCAGCCGGAAACTAAATTTTAGATGCATCCGGCAAAAAACGGACAACACGCAAGCACATGCGGCGCGATCCGGCACTAATACAACTCAATTAGAAAAAAACGGATCCGGCGGACAAAAAAAAGGATCCATTTTTTGCTAAACAAGCTGGATCCCGCCGGACAGCAAAAAACAGATGTGTGAAAGAGGCCTAAGACCCACACAGGTACTGTGACCTCTCAGTTCAATTTGATCCTGATTCAGGTGAATAGGATCGATGGTTATGTGTTAACATTTGTATCTAATATTGCGTGTACAGAAGGGTATTTTTTGAATACATACAAAATGAAGATAATGTTTTAAGGGGAATTTATGAAAACTGCTTTTCATGTCCTCTCACTGAATCAACTCTATAATTAAAATAACGTACAGCAATGCATCTATTTTATGTATTTATTGGACATCTTATAAACTTTGAAGGATTTTATATAACAGAGAGAATGGTTAGTAAAAAGATACTTTAAAAAATTGCTGCTTTTTTATGTGGCTACAAATGGAGACCAATGACAAAAATAGCTCTGCAGATTCTGACAAAATCAGCTCTGATATATGTGTACTTCTCTAATGGCTTTGACCTAACCAATGGAAAAGCCAAAGCAAAATGCAGTTTGTAACTATATAATCAACATTTCGCTTTTCCTCATCTTACAGCTGGCAGGAAAGCATGGAATTAGATGTCGTTACATAACAGAGCCTAATGGATGAATCACAATATCTTATGTCGATATAATCCTACTTGTATTTGTATGAAATAACTCTCTACAACTCAGCAATCAAGGGCAAGGACTTGACAATTCTTCCTACATTAACACGTTACATGTGTCATAATTATAGTCTGTTCATGAAAGGCATTGCCGAAATGACTTGTGCTAGATTGTGAAAAATACATTAAGTAGCCATGAAAGGTAATATTTACAGTAGAGTCAATTAAATTATGGGTAAGAAAAAAAAACATGAACAAATCAGAAATATTTGTCATCCAACCAAGAGTGTTTCTCAGCAACAAAGTAAAGCTTTGGTAATCTGGAACCCTTTATTTTCTGCTTTTGGGAACAATTCCCAGTCAACCACTATCTACTCTGTACCATGAGGGGTCATTTGGATGCTTTGGGTTGTCATTATGATTTCAAAAGAGAAAACACAGTAGTTTGACAATAAATGGTTTCACCCAACCACTGACCATGAGTGGAGAAAAAGTTTTGGTGTTATCACTCATGTTCTCTGGAAAAAATTCTCCTGGGGTATGTAAACTTTTGAGCACAACTGTACATATTCTTTTTGGTATTGAAACTCTCCTCTCTCTGTGAGTGCAATAAAAACTTCTGCCTTTGCTTACCAGACAGACTGGTTTTGTACACAGACTGATAGTTTTGTGCATATTCTTGTCTCCGATGCAGCGTTCCTAATTTGACCAGAGCCAGAAGCTCTGGAGACCCTTGTGTCTCACCCCAAATTAGCTCTCCCAGGAAAGGGGTTTCCATAATAGTATGTAATAAGGTGAAGGGTATTAACCCTTCAAATGTTTCATCCCCTTTAATTGTGTTAACATGTGTAAATGTATGAACTGTGTGATGTCATGTACTAGTAGTATATCAGATATATAGGGGTTTGGTTGTAGGTAGTTAGTGCATCCTTGGGGTCACTAGAGGAGGGCACTAGTAGGGTAGTGTAAATATATGGGTTAGAGATAGTGTTGCGAGGGATCACTAATGGGTGCACGTTAGAGATCCAGTTAGAACGTTGTTAAAATAAGTCAAAGCAGTAATGGGGTTTGGCCACTAGAGGGGGAATTGAGCACATCCATCCAGATAGGTACAATAGTTAGGGACTTGTTGCTAGGGAAAGATTGCCTCCAAGCGGCAAGATTTCCTTGTAGCGGAAGTCAGTCGGAGGTGGACCTTGCCAGTGTGAGGACGTCCACGTTCCTCGGCCCTGAGCATAGGGTAGAAGAAGAGGGGACCAGCAACCCCTGAAGAAGCCGGTGAAGGATTCACCGTTGGAAACGTGAGCCCAAAGAGAGTGGGTTTACGTAGCAGTAGTCCAGTGGGAGTACCACTGTGGGAACGCTCAGCAGAAGAGGTCGTGCAGAGCGTAGCAGTGAATGGGCCATCAGAAGTATCTGGGCAGGATAACCAGAGAGGGGTGGACGACCTAGTAGATGTGTCTTACTTATGCTGGATTGAAGTGTCTCCAGGGGAAGAAATCGAAGTGCCGTTTTCACTGGGCTCCTCATCCCGTCAATACTTAGTGGTCCATTCTGGTGTAGCTGAGAAGAAGAAGCAGACTTGTGAAGAATGTATTGCTGGTATGGTTTAAGATGTGCTTATGGTGTTTTGGATGCGCTGTGTCCAGAGGAAAATAAAGCAGAACTGTTTGAAGTGATTTGGGACTTTGACTCTAATTGCTCTGTACGCTCCCTCACGGGAGAAAAACAACCCAGAAGAATGGAGGCTACACAGGTAAAGTACGTAGCAGCTTCCAGTGCATCGACCCCGCGGCCGTCCCTTTACAAGTACATGTTGCCTAAAGCCGGGGATGGTTAACTGGACTTCACTTTGATCCAACTGTGAGACTTCTCTAGGAACCACTGAACAAGAACTGAGGTTAATAACCCTTTGTGTTACTCATTGTTTTCTGGTGCTCTGAGACACGTACATAGTAGTCCTACAAGACCATTCAAATCAAACTTCTGCCAGAGTTTGAATTTTGTGTGTGATCGAAATAATAGGGTTATAAGATAGACCAATAAATTATCTACTAATTGGTTGCACTACCAGTAGTAGGAGTTGGAGCAGTCTTCATACATCTTAATAACTGTGATCATCTGGGATGGGCAGCTCACTGTCCAAGTACTACAGTCCAGATAAGATAATTAACCCTTGATACCACGTGATTATATGATAAACCATGAGGACCCAACTCCTGTATGTGAATGACCTCCTTCTTTACTGCACTACAGACCAGCTGAGTCCCAATTCTTACTAACATTCTTGGAAGAACACAGGTGCAAAGTCTCAAAAGGAAGAAATCAAGAAAGGCTTAAGGCTATATTAAAAGTACTCCTCCCCAGGTCCATTAAGTCCCGCAGGGCATTTCTACCCTTAGTACATTACTGCCACGTTTGGATTCGTAATGCCTCAGCCACTATAGCTCCACTCTTTCAATGCCTCAAAAACAAACCTTTCTCTATCACCCCTAAGTCAATTGATGCTTTCCACACCCTCAGACTCATGCTATTTCCCACTCCAACCTTCGGCATCCCTCTAATTATGACGAATGTTTCATCTTGTATTGCTATGAACTGGCTGGACATGCATCTGGTATCCTTTCCCAAGAACACGGTGGAAGACAGTGCCCTATAGGGTTTTACTTTGTAACCCTAGATCTAGTAATCATGGGGTACCCTGTTTGTGTCAGAGATGTGGCGGCTGCCTCAGAACTTGTTAGAAAGACAGAGAACATAGTACTAGGAAACTCCTTACATACGTATCTGAACTATTCCAACAAACTCAAGCCTGCCATCTCTCAATAACCAGGCTAACGAAATATGAAGTTTCCCTCCTCATGCCTCCCCACATAAGTATCAAGCATGTTTTGTTTCTGCCTTTTTTAATGGAGGCAGAAACAAAGAGCTCCGCAGACATCACTCACTAACCCTTCTACTGAGTATTTTGTAGATAGAGCTGGTCACATTGATCAAGGACGATTCATCACTAGAGATGAGCAAATATTTCAATGTTCAGTTCGGATTATGATTGTCCAATTTGCAATATTCGCCGATTACTTTATCGAATATTCGCCGAACATAGCCGAACACCATTCAGGCAAAAACAAACGCATGCACAACACCTTATAACAGCCCCAAATGCTACCAAAACAAATGAAAGGGGTGGCAGACACCAGTAAAGTGGCCTCATTTCACCCAGATTACTAATTGTAGCATGGCACTGCAGCAATCAGCCGGGCATGAGGTATCGGGGTCTGGGACAGCGTTTACAGCTTTCAATTGAACGTCACAGTAAGACGAGGTGGGTGAGGGATCGGATCGGTATAGGCCTCCTGTGCTGGGAGCTCTGATACTACAGCAACAGCTCAACCTGCTTCCTTACTCAGTCACACTCAGGTGGCACAAATATATAAATTTCATAGACTACTATTGTCAGAAAAATCTAAGGATAGTAACACGGGTAGTTGACTCCAAGGAAAAGGAGGCCTGATGATATTGGAGGCCTACTGCTATAGGCAACAAGCATGAAGAAGAACCAACCAGGAGTCTACACATTTACAAAAATTAGTGGCAGACACCAATAAAGTGGCATCAATTGCAATTAAGTAGAGTTAGTATAGTGGAGACCGACACCTCTTCCACTACAGCCAACCCAGCAGATGGAGACTGTAATGGGCAAGGTGGTGGAACTACTGTTCTGTATCCCTTTGAAAGCCTGGAAGGGGAATAACTAGGTGGCCTACTAAATCCCTACTCGGACAAGTTGCAGCAAGCAAAAACGGTGACCCAAGGAAGTGCAGAAAGGTGTCAACAGTTGCCACTCCATTACTGACCTACAGAAGGTGGCAGCCGACCCCCTACAGTGGGTAAGCTGCTACGGCCCAAAGGGGGGATGAAAAATGCAAGCAGGCACTGTAGGAACTCTGCAACCACGGGTGCAGATGGGACTGGCTGAGGAACAGCAAAGCACTGGCAGGTGTGGGCTGGACCAGGTGTTAGACAGATGGGCGCTGATGGGTGCGATTTGGACCGGCTGATGGACAGAAGAGCACAGACAGGTATGAGCAGACGGGCACAGACAGATAACAGCAGATGGGTTCAGGGTAGACAAGCATACAGGCGGACCTGGGGAACCTGACAACTAGCAAGCATGCAAGGCAAACTAACAACGTAGCTCAGACACCTCCATATTGGAGGAGAAGTCTTAAATAGAAGGTGTCACCCAGCTATAGGCTGGGAATACCTTAGGTTGTTACGGGCGGTCCCATTAAGAGGGAGGGAGCATGTGTGTGTGTCCTCTAAGCATAGTTCACAGTCCTACAACTGAACCCTGATGGACACCAACACATAGGGGGTGAGATGGGGAGGTGGTGTGTGAGTGGGAGACACTGAATGTCCTGTCTGTTAGGTACAAAGAGATTCAAGAAAGGGCCAAGTCTGTAATGTCAACAGATCAGAAAGTCTGTAATAAGAGGGAATGATCCACTGTGTCAAAGACATATGCCAGGTCCAGGAGAAGGAGGAGAATAAACTTGCGTCGCATTCATTTGACGGTTAGTAGGTCGTTAGTGACTTTAGTCAGGGCTGTTTCAGTGGAATGGTGCGGTCTGAAATCAGATTGTAAGCAGTCAAAGAGGGAGCCAGAGGAGAGGTGGGAGAACAGTTCAAAATTGACATGTTCTAGTAGTTTGGAGGCATAGGGGTGAAATGATATGGGGAAATAGGTAGACACAGAGGATGGGTCAAGGGTGGGCTTTTTGAGGATGAGTGTCATCGAGATATGTTTCAATCAGGATGGAAGACACCAGTTTTTAGTGACAGATTGAAGAGGTGGGTTAGATTTGTGATAAAGACTGTGGTGAAGTTTGGAATGAGGTGAGATGTTATTGTGTCAAGTTCACAGGTGGTGAGGCAAAGTATTCAGCTGAGATGAGAGGAAAGGGAGGGGGAACTGGTGGATGCAGGAAAGAATTGAAAGTACTGAATAGCTGTTTAGGGTTATGAGACAGGTATGATATGAGGGATGAGAAGTCGATTTGTTTTGCTGCAGTCTAAATTTGCGCAGCATTTTTACAACTTATGTTACTGGAGGGGCAACTCCGCTCCCTTTCTTTGGCAGCCGTACAACGGTACGCTTTGTAGATGAGGGCTAGAAAGAACATGTGCTTCAGTAGATGGAAAGCACTACATCAAGTGGCCTCTTCCTCAACCTTAACATCACACACAGTACAGTCCTCAGCAGTGGCACCCCAATGACCCTTTTTTTCCCCTACATCACAACTTTCCAAGCGCCCAACTGACTGTTGGAAACCACAGATGACTGATTCTACAGATCTCTTCACACATTGTATGCCATGGGCAATGGAAGTGTACTCTAAAGATTCAGAGTCAAGAGGAGGAAATCATCTCCACAGATGACCAAATTTTATCTCACTTTGATCCATGGCCGGACAAAGTTTTGTCCGAGCATAAACCAAACCCTCGTCAACAGACGTTAACCCCGTTGGGTCAAGGTGATCCAATTGTGACAAGACGCAGATATTTGAGGCACCTGCGGACTGTACTGTGCTGTCAAGGCAGGAAGAGGACATTAGACATTTTTAGGTGCTCCCTAAAAATACATCTGTTTAGGTCGGCCTATCACGTTCCCTAATCATAGTCCTTTTTATATATATAGCTTATTCTCTAGTTCTCTGAACATAATTTACCATTAAACTCAATCATGCCCAAAAGGTTCATGCAGCCTTTATCTACCCTAATTTCCTCAAGATGGTTGTACCATCATTGTAAATAAGCACCTGTAATTGGTGTCACCCCCACCTCATTGTATATTGTAAGCTCTGAAGAGCAGGGTCGTCATTATTTTTGATTTAATTGTTTGATTATCTTAAACTTGGTAACAGCAACTAGTGTTGAGCGATACGATAATGCAAATATCGGCTATCGGCCGATATTAGCTCTATCGGCCTTTCGATAATTCGTTTCGATATTTTCGTCTTATCGAATACCGGAATCGGAAGTTCCCATAATTATTTGCGAGGCAATGTGATTTTATTCAGCCAATAAGGAATCCTAAGAAGTGTGGGCACATCCTGTACTGCTGCGGTCATCTTAACTAATGGCATGGCTGTGATTGGATGCTGAAATGATGTCAGAATGCACTATAAAAGGCGCCGCCGCCATTTTAGCGTCACTGTGCTGTGAATTCAGTAAGGGACAGAACGCTACTGTGCTGACTCTGAGGGACAGTTAGATATTGCGATTTAGTGTACTGTGCTGTAGGCAGGCTAGCACCAACCGCTGTGTAAAGCTTCCTTTTGCCTGCAGTGTTGTTTTAACAGCTCTGCAAGGTGTGTGTGAGTGCAGGTGACGCTGCAGTTTGCTCTGTATGCAACGCTGTCTGTAGGCATCTGCACCTGTCACTCACAGACTCTTTTTTTTTTTTCTTCAGTGTATAAAAGGCGCCGCCGCCATTTTAGCGTCACTGTGCTGTGAATTCAGTAAGGGACAGAACGCTACTGTGCTGACTCTGAGGGACAGTTAGAGATTGCGATTTAGTGTACTGTGCTGTAGGCAGGCTAGCACCAACCGCTGTGTAAAGCTTCCTTTTGCCTGCAGTGTTGTTTTAACAGCTCTGCAAGGTGTGTGTGAGTGCAGGTGACGCTGCAGTTTGCTCTGTATGCAACGCTGTCTGTAGGCATCTGCACCTGTCACTCACAGACTCTTTTTTTTTTTCTTCAGTGTATAAAAGGCGCCGCCGCCATTTTAGCGTCACTGTGCTGTGAATTCAGTAAGGGACAGAACGCTGCTGTGCTGACTCTGAGGGACAGTTAGAGATTGCGATTTAGTGTACTGTGCTGTAGGCAGGCTAGCACCAACCGCTGTGTAAAGCTTCCTTTTGCCTGCAGTGTTTTAACAGCTCTGCAAGGTGTGTGTGTGAGTGCAGGTGACGCTGCAGTTTGCTCTGCATGCAACGCTGTCTGTAGGCATCTGCACCTGTCACTCACAGACTCTTTTTTTTTCCTTCAGTGTAATTCTTGCTGCTCCATGCAATTTAACTATTAGTGTGACGCGCTTCCATCCGTATCCAATACATTGGTTGCAATTGCAAACACTATAGAAGTAGACAAAGGAGTATCCTTTCACAGATTGTGATTTGTGAACAGTTGTGTTTCAGTGTTCACTTCAGTCTCTGCATAATAACCACACTTAGGCCTTATAACTTTTCTGACTTTCTTTATCAATCTACCAAGATGAAGAAGTCAGTGAGTAAGGCACATGGTCGTGGCCGTGGAGTTTCAGCAGGGAGAGGACGTGGGGATTCTGTGGCTGCTGCCGCCCTCAGTGACACAGCATCCACCAGTTTTCCCCGTGAGCGTTCCTTTATGCGCACTTTGGTAGGAGCTCGGCGTGCCCCCCTGCTGCGGGAAGAACAAATTGAAGCCGTTGTTGGTTGGATGGCAGCCAATGCATCGACTTCAATTCCTTCCACCTCCTCTCAGGAACACAACACTGTTGAGCAACCATCTGTCTGTTCACCGCCTGTCAAATTGCCCAGGCAGTCAGAGAGTTCTGTACTGGAGCCAGCTGAGTCTCTGCTTCTGTTCTCAGAATATGTTGGCTCGCAAACACGGGCACAGGCAAGCAGCATTCTGCAATTTGAAGAAGAGGGAGTATGCAGTGATGCGCAACAGCTGTGTCTCTCTCAATCTGAAGAGGCGGGTGAGCCAGTGCCGATGGACAGCACACCGCAGAACGCATCTTATGATGATGATGAGACTCAGGTGCCAGGTTTTGTGGAGCATGGTGCTGTCCAGACCATCCAACAGCAGCAGGTGTTGGAAGAGGGTAGTGGAGATGATGAAGTCCGAGACCCAACATGGCGTGAGCAACAGCAAGGTGGTGGGAGCAGCTCTGAGGAAGAGATTGTCCCAACGGTACAAAGAGGAGGGAGAGGTAGGCTGCAGACTCGCTTGCCTGTAGCCTCCAGTTTGGCACCTGTTGGGAGCAGTTCTCTTAGAAATGTCAAAATTGGCGCTCCCATGACTTGCACTGCGTGGTCCTTTTTTGACAGACTTGTAGATAATATTTGCTATGTTCAATGCAAGCTGTGTAAGCAAAAAGTTAAAAGAGGTAAAAATATCAGGAACCTGAATACCACAAATATGTGGACACATGTACGGACAAAGCACGTAGCTGAGTTCCAAAGACACACTGGAGATGTAGGCCAACCTACAGCAGCACCTACATCTTTACGTCATGTTCGAGCCTCTACCTCCAGCTGTCACACACCTGTTTTAGCTTCCTCACAGGATCTCCATGGAAGAACCTCGGTCACTGTTGTCCATAGACAAACTGTTATTCCACCCACTGCAGCAAGTTCACAGTCATCATCACACTCCCAGTACAAAAAACAGCCATCGGTAACACAGGCATGGGATAAAAGACGGCCATACTCGGCAAACCATCCACGAGCACAGGCTCTGAATGCTGGCCTTGCAAAACTCCTGTCCCTTGAAATGCTGTCATTCAGGCTGGTGGAGACTGACAGTTTCAGGAACTTTATGGCATTGGCAGTCCCACAATATAATGTGCCAAGCCGATTTTATTTCAGCAGGCAAGCTGTCCCTGCTCTGCAAAAACATGTCGAGGGAAACATTAAACATGCGCTACTAAACGCCGTCAGTAGCAGGGTCCACCTGACCACCGATGCGTGGACCAGTACCCATGGCCAGGGACGATACCTTTCCCTCACTGCCCATTGGGTCAATGTTGTGGAGCCGGGTACAGATCTTGCGAGTGGCGCTGTACGTGTTCTGCCAACTCCAAGGATTGCAGGAATCCAGTCTGTGCACATTGATTCCTCCTCCTACTCCAGTTCCTCAGAATCATCGCTGCACGAGCCGTCACGGTATACCTCCACATGGACCCGTGAACGCTTACCTGTTGCGACCGATATGAGCACAGCCGTGGCCAAACGTCAACAGGCCGTCCTGAAATTAATTCCCATGGGGAATCGAAGCCACACAGCACAGGAGCTCTGGGATGTCATCAAGCAGGAGAGTGACGTGTGGTTTTTGTCAGCTAATCTGCAGCCAGGCTTGGTAGTGTGTGACAATGGCCGAAATCTGGTGGCAGCTCTGGGCCTTGGCAACCTCACTCACATACCATGTCTGGCACATGTGCTCAACTTGGTCGTGCAGAGTTTTTTGAGGGACTATCCGGATCTTGATGCACTGCTGCACAAGGTCCCCTAGAGTGCGCTCACTTGCGACGTTCCAGCATGGCCAGATCGCGCATTGCAGTTCTGCAAGTCAGATTTCGCCTTCCTGAACATCGCATCATATGTGACGTACCCACCAGGTGGAATTCCACGTTACATATGTTGGAGCGGTTGTGTGAGCAGCAGCCAGCAGTAATGGAGTATCAGCTGCAACAGGCGCAATCAACTCGCAATTTGCGCCGTTCACACTTCACCACTACTGAGTGGGCCTCTATGAAGGACATCTGCGACGTTTTGCGTGATTTGATGTCTCAACGCGGATGGCGAGTGCAGATGATGCACTAGTCAGCATGACTGTCCCCCTTATCTGCCTGCTTCAGAAATCACTGAAAGCACTAAAGGAAGAGGTTTTGAAACAGGTGGAGGATGAGGAGTCACAAATTCAATTACCTTCAGGACAGTCAGCGCAACGTGGTTCCTCACAAAGGGCTGGGCAGGGCTCACTTTGTGAGGAGGATGAGGAGGAGGAGGAGTCAATGGAGGAGGAAGAAATCCCTACAGAGGAAGGTACACAACGCTGTAGTCAGTATGTAGAGCGAGGGTGGGGTGATGCAGAGGAGATAGAGATGACGCCTCTTCCAGAGGACAGCCTTTGTTGGCCAGTTGGGAGTCTGCAGCACATGGTTTATTTCATGCTTCAGTGCCTAAGAAACGACCGCCGCATCGCCCACATTCTCAGCACGTCAGATTATTGGGTGTACACCCTCCTAGACCCTCGCTACCGGGACAACTTACAAACCCTGATCACACCGGTGAACCGGGACCGTAAAATGCAGGAGTACCAAGACACACTGGTGCAATCCATACTGTTGTACATTCCAGCCGAGAGAGATGCTGCTGCTGCTGCTGCTGCTACTGCTTTACAAAGCAGCTCTGTGCGTCGAGGCAGTGTAGACACCTCTACAACAAGAGGGAGCAGAAGCAGCGCCTCTGCACAGGGCAAGAACTGTATGTTACAAATGTGGCAAAGTTTTGTGACAGCGCCAGCAAGGTCTACACCATCCGAGACGGCTCCAGTCACCAGGAAGAAACGTTTCCGTAAGATGGTGACAGACTACTTGGCTTTCCCTCTAAGTGTACTCCCAGATACCTCTTCCCCTTTCAAATTTTGGGTCTCTAAGTTGGATACATGGCCAGAGCTTAGCCAGTATGCATTGGAGGTGCTGGCTTGCCCTGCTGCCAGTGTATTATCTGAGCGTGTCTTTAGTGCTGCAGGTGGTGTAGTAACAGACCGTCGCATGCGACTATCCTCAGAGAATGTAGACCGGCTTACTTTTCTGAAAATGAACAAGGCATGGATCTCACCTGAATTTGCCTGTCCGTTTTCAGATTAAATAACTGTTTGGCAACGTTTTCCATGTCTCCGGTTATGTTCATCTTTCTACCACCTGAACTCTACTCCCTGGGCTACAACACGCCATTTGTTGCTCGTAAGTAATTGGCAGGGGTACTGACTCCTGGCCAGCCTGGTTACAGCACGACAGCTGTTTCCTGGCAGTGTGAACGTCAATTATCCTCCAATAAGTTGTGCTGTCGTGTTGCATTCGGGTTAGCCGACTCTATGGTGCCTGCAGTTTAGGTGATTCCTATGTGTGCTGTGGGATATGTAAATAAAGGCGGTTTCCATTGTGACAATAGGATAAGCACCCACTGTAGGACTGTGTGATTCTGTAACTGCGGACGGCTTGCGTCCTGTCAACTTACATTTTCATGGGTGCGTTCTTCTACCCGTCCGGGGTCCAGTACCGTCAAGTGGTTCTCCCCAGTGCCTTTGGCCTAGGTGCCTCCATCTCCGTATCCGAGTTCCAGCAACGTCTGCTGGTCCTTGGTAGTGCTTTGGAGCACAGGTACCTCCTGCTTAGTAACCGTGTCACAGTAACGTCAGCTGGTACTCGGTTGTGACATTGCCTCTTTTCCTTCTGCTACCCGTCCGGGGTCCAGTACCGTCAAGTGGTTCTCCCCAGTGCCTTTGGCCTAGGTGCCTCCATCTCCGTATCCGAGTTCCAGCAACGTCTGCTGGTCCTTGGTAGTGCTTTGGAGCACAGGTACCTCCTGCTTAGTAACCGTGTCACAGTAACGTCAGCTGGTACTCGGTTGTGACATTGCCTCTTTTCCTTCTGCTACCCGTCCGGGGTCCAGCACAGTCAGCTGGTCCTTGTTACTTCCATTGTCTCTTGCTCCATCTGATACCCGTCAGGGTTCCAGTAACGTCAGCTGTTTCTCGGAAATTAGACGACATTAAAGACCACCCAGAAGAAGATGACAACAACAAGGACGATGAGCATGAAGCCAACCAGCCTGAACACCATCACAAAGAAAAAATAAAAGATTACCAACAAGAAGATCACCAACAGGACAAAGAAGGTTAAGACAAACTACAAGATACAGAACAAGAGACAGAAGAACAATAAGCAAAAGATCAAAAAGCAGAAGAACATTAAGTATAAGACCAAAATGAAGAGCAAAATATATGCTCTAAATTCTAAGCAGAAGAAGACTAAGCAGTGTATGGGGGTGAGTCCGTTCCTCCTCGTGGTGCCCCTGGAAAATGCCTGCTGCTGCAGGCTAAACTGAACACGGACAAATACTGTTGTAATTTAAATCTTTTGTGACAGCAAGAACGGAAGGATGAACAATTCATACTGTTACAGATTACAAGTACTGGAATCTCTGTCACAAATAAGAATATGATGAAGAAGATGAAGAGGAAGAAGATGAAGAATTTGAATATGAAGAAGATTAATTAGTTTAATAATAACAATATGAGTAATGTAAACAAAAACATGAATAGCAAGAAGTTTAAGAAGAAAATTAAGAAGGTGAAGATGAAGAATAATTTGATGAGAAAGATGATGCTGCTGCTGAAGATTATGAAGGAGAAAGTGTGGCACTGGCAAAAGTTAAAAAGGTGAAGAGCATGGAAGTTGTGAAACATACATATTTGCCAAAATAGAAAAAAGGTTAACAACATTGTCAATTTGTTAGTCAATCCAAACGTATTTCCAAAAAAAAATATATGAATGCTATTCCAATGGATTGGGTTAAACATGTATGCCTTTATTGTCTCCTCAACCTCCCCCAATACATTCTACATTAGTCTTTGTTGTTTTCCTTCATGTACAATTAACCAACAAGGCAAGAATGTTTTTTTTAATTTCGATATTTGTTCCCATAGACTTACATGGGACTTCCGGTATCGAAATCGGATATCGACGATATTTAGTGCTATCGGCGATACAATTTCGATACGATATTTTTAGATATCGAGCAATATCGCTCAACACTAACAGCAACAGAAAAAATATATTTTTTTAATGCACGTTAGGTCTGCAGACAGGTTCATATCACCGCCACAAAATGACAACGTGGGATACAGCAGATTGTTTCACATTTAACTAGTGAAAAAACATTTAGAATGCTATACTCGTGCATGGAGCACAATTGAAGCAGTGCACAACACACTTGTAGAACATGTGCCCTGCTGGCTTTGTCTGTGGACCTCAGTAATAGCCAAAAAAGTGTTGTCGGTTCGAGATGCGCTCTGGAGCCAGAACTAGCGGGGCCGTTATCACTGTTGCAGGGGGACGACTTGTCTGTGTGGAAAGGGCCTGAACACCTGACAGAAGGGGCGTGGGGGACATAAAAGGAGCTGAGCGCGAGAAAGGGAGAGACTTGGCGGGAAGGCGACTACAAAGCAGGACGAAGGTTGACTCCCTCTCCTCAACTACTGCCACTGACGCCAGCTCTTTACAGACTGACAGACTCTTACATCCCTTACCGGGTGCCTCTCCACAAACCTTGTCCCTAACGTGCAATACAGCAAGTGTCCCATCTTTTCCTGAACTGTGTGACTCCGTGCGAGGCCTTGTCACTCCTGCGGCCTGTATGGTGTTGTGCTCCTGGTGTACAGCAACACCCTCAAGGAACCAGCATAAGGAATTCTACCCATGCTCCAAGGGACCCAAGATCAATGGACCCAAGACCAACAGATCCGGATACTTTGGCACGGTTAGGAGACAGTGCATCTCGTACCTATGCAGCAGAACCAGAGACTTTGTCCTTGGATTGCGACGTCTTTGGGAGTTGTTACAACCGTCCCCCAACAAGAACTCCAATCGATAAGTCATTATCTTCATTTCTCCCCTACTTATTTTGTTTATTGTGTAGTGTGCATTCATTTGTTATTTGCCTCAACATCTCCCTGTGTGGAAGTTTCCCTGAATACTTGCTTTGAAATTAAGTAAATCCTTGTTAATCCCTTCTCTGCCTCCTGCTCTTTACTGCATCCGACGAACCTTTACAGCTACATCAAGGATACATCAGAGATACGATCAAATAACTAGTCAAGAACTAGGGAGAAACTGATTTGAAACGTGTAATGTTCCATCCATTCTTTATAATGCTGTATATTTGATTGTATCTCTTATTTATTTTTAATTTATATTTTTTAACCTTTTAGAATTTTTTTTTAATGGAAATGGTCAGAGTGTCCGGAACCTCCATTCTGTGCAGTGAATGTGTATAACCGAACATGGCATAGACCACTGGACACACTGGTGGACACGGATGGAGAAAGGCCCCTAGGCAAGAACAATACATGGGCCCCATGCAGTCAAATAGCCCAGCGTAATGCACAATTCCACCTGCTTTTGAGATGGAAATGGGCCCCTTTCCCTCCTGGGCCCCTGCGTGGCTGCACAGGTTGCACCAATTATATGTCCGCTCCTGGCTGGACACATGCTTTATAAGTGAAAAAAAATGCAACTTCCCAAAGGTGTTTTTACTTTGTGATCTGACCTATATAATGGAGTCTGGGTATGAACCAGCCCAACAGTCCCAAAGATGAAATAATATATATTTTTAATACAAGTATTGTTTTCTCTTAAAGGCATATGAACGCATCCTTTGGTAAATTCACCCTAGATATTGAACTTTCAGTGATGCTATTATCTTCAATACGAGAGGCTGTGTTAACTATGTCCTTACTTACGGAGCTCAGAAAGATCCTAAAGTGGGTTTAATGCTGTTTTAGAGCTCCCTTAATGTGTTCTAAAAGGCATTGTAATAAAGACTCCTGACAAGATGTGGCTCTTGGGCAATGACGAACACTGGAAATGGACCTCTAATGTCACATAAATTGTGTCCGGAAAGACAAACCAATGTGCAATTTCATCATCATTATTTTTTTTCCTGTTCAGAAAATGAACAATCAGTCTTACTTGTTATATGGAAAGGATACGGGTACTGGAGAGGGATAAAAGCGCATTACACAAGAGCCGTGCAGACTCTTTCTTTTTTAAGAAGTTTTTGACCCAAAGAGACTGAAGTAATGGATTTACACTAGTCCGCACTTAAGGGGACATTGAACCAGACTGCATCTTTCAGGTTAAATGGTCTAGATCGGTTTTTTCTTCTTCCGAGTAAATTTATTGACTGTCGGTTGTCAATCACAGACAATCCACTATGGAGGACTGCGCTGGTTCAACGCTTGTAACGGTGTGATAATAAAGCTTTGAAACTTTAGCATAGAGCTCCCCACCTCTCCATAGACATGCACAATTAGCTCTGCTTAGCTTGCATGTTTATTTCAAAAAGTGTCACGCACCACTGGCGTTGGCAAATAAGGTACAGAAGGAAAGGTGCTAACTCATGTCTAGACAGTTGTTATGCAAATTTCCTCTTCAGAGAGGAAGAAGACTTGAACTCTATAGCGTCACCTGTTGGGATCAGTAATCCTACAAGTCACTATTGACCCTTTAACGAGTCTTGCAATATGACTTGGGATAAAAACCAAATCAGAATCTCAATTTGCAGACATGGTGTTTCAGCCTATTGCCCTCGTCAGTGCAAAGTATGAGACCTGATTTGCCTAGGTTGTTACGTTTCTCCTTGTGGAGAGTGACAGACATGGACAGTTGTTATAATTAAAGGGGTTGTCCTGTCTAGAATGACAGGTCTGCAGTCACTTTGTGTGACTGCAAGCTTGTGAATCCTACCAGGGTACTAACGCTCAGGATTCGCGAGTGTCTCCGCCGGGAATGGCAGTCAAGTATGTGATATGCATACTCCTGATCAGAACCCGTCTAGTGGGCGCGGCCTTGCTCAATAAAAGTTTGTTGCGGATTTTTGTTCCAGAAATACAACTTATGTGGTTGTGCTACCATTCACCATCGGGCAGATCCAGAACTAGGTTGAACTTGGCACAAAAATGTTGATACACTGCACCATGGCTGCAACTGCTTTTCTCTTGGATGCACTAAGGTGTGGTCTCTGGCACGCACAATCTCTGCACACAATCTCTGCACACACCTGCCCTTACAGGAGCAGCTCTACACACCTTTTCCTGTCCTCATTAAATAATAATTGTCAAATATATTCATGACTTCCAAATGGTTGCTACTAGAGGTGTAATTTAAAGTTTCTACAACTCAAAATCTCTAAGCGAGCCTCACCTATGACATGCCATTTAATACATGGGTGTTATATAAAAGAGGGACTTTTTGTCTTTCAGACACTATGACCCCAAGTGTAGCTACTACCTCCGCACCCCATAGAGCAGTGTTTCTCAACTCCAGTCCTCTGGACCCACCAACAGGTCATGTTTTCAGGAATTCCTTAGTATTGCACAGGTAATAATTTTATCACCTGCTCAAGCATTAATTCCATCACCTTTGCAATACTAAGGAAATCCTGAAAACATGACCTGTTGGTGGGTCCAGAGGACTGGAGTTGAGAAACACTGCCATAGAGGTTTGTCAATGGCCGGAATATGACATATCTGCCAGTAACTGCGCCTACGAGTGCAAAAGAGTCTGATGCAGCTAATTTCCTTCTTGGTGCTTTCTTCAGCAGAACTAATGAAGTGCTTTGCAGTCCCTCTGGAGGTCAAGTTATGTTATCATGCTGTAACAACTGTATTATTACACTGCTAAACACTTGGTTCTTTTTTTCTGTGATATTTCTGTGGGAGAGTTGGGATAAAACCTGAGTGTTTTTTAGATTAGAACTTGGTTATGCTTAGTTAATCATGACGTGCTGTGAATGAGTGAAAGAACTTGTACGGCTCCACAAAACAAGTGAGGAAAATCAGCAGAAAGATTATATATTGTGAGAAGAAAGTGCTGAAATCATAATAACCGATATGTGGAACCTCAGATCCATTAATGTCTTTCTGAAGCAATTTTACATTATTGCCATTTGTAAGTTTTTGTGACAGCTACAAATGCACGGTCTATTTTGTTTTATTTGATGAATTAAAAATTATATTTTTGTGGCGTAGAATGAAAACCTTGATTAAGGTATGGTATAGCGCAGTGGTGCGAACCTATGGCATGTGTGCCAGTGGGGGCACGCAGAAGCCTTCCGTGTGTGCACGCGTGCCATCACCATTCCGCATCAGTGATGCCAGCCCCATTTTCAGTTTGATGTGAATCCTCGCACACACATCCATGTTATGTTTAGGCAGCTGGGGAGAAAAAGCAAAAACGGCAATACACCAGAGAGGCTGGAACCTATTGGATTGCAGTAACCTGAACTAACCACACAACTAGAGGTAGCCGTGGAGCGTTCCTACATTGATCCTAGACGCCTCGTCACAGCATGAGAGATAACTACACCTAAAGGCAGAAAGATGAAAGCTATCTGCCCCGGAGCAGATCCCCAAAGAAAATAGGAAGCCCCCAAACATGTAATGGCAGTTAGACAAGAAGAAAGCATGGACACAGACAGAAAATAGAATGAGCAAACGCTGGGACCCAATCTGTCTAGACAGAAAAGTACAGGAAAGAACTCTGACTGCAATCCAACAAAAAACCCTAAAAAATACCAACTCTTCTGATTGCAAAAACACCTGAGATCACACGATCTCCACCACCTAAATCAGATCTCTGGTGTAACAAAACTAAGCCGCAGCCACTGAAAAAACAGGAAAAAGCAAATGAACAAATAACAGTGGCTACAGATAAACTGAGAGGAGCACAGGCCCCAGGAGGGGACCGGCTGACCTCCACAAAAGTGCAGAAAACTATGCAAAAAGCAAGCACAAAAAGAAAAGCAGAAAATATCCCATCTGAAAGCAGAAGATGCAGGCAAGACTCCAGCAAACTTCCAAATGAACCAGGAACCACAATTGAGACAAGAACAATTGATCACCGGCGACCATCATGGGAGGGAACCTCCCTTATATCAGTCCAGTCAGTGATCCCAGATTGCCATTCCTCGCTGAAAGGTTCAGTACTGTCTGTAACCACCAGAGGGAGCCACTGCTCAGAAACCATCTCTAGCACATTCATAACACATCCAGCTGAAGTGTGCTGTAGTGAACAAACTTGCCGGGTTCGTGAGCCGTAGTATACACTGGTGGTCAGAGGCCAGCAGCTGACGTCAGCATACACAGCACTGTATATGCCTCCATCGTTTGGATGCTGAATTCAGCTGCCAGCTTCAGAAGACGATGCGGCAGGGGAGAGGAAGGAAGGGGAGTAGCAGTGTTTATTGTGTTCTTTTTTTCTAAGTGTTGAACATTAGCACTGGCAGGGTGGGGGACATGTACAAGGATGGGGGCATGTATACCAGGATGAAAGGCATATACCAGGATGGGGGAGCATATACACCAGGACGATGGAACATATATACCAGGATGGGGGAGCATATATACTAGGATGACGGGCATATACCGGGATGGGGGAACATATACCAGGATGGCAAGCATATACAAGGATGGGGAGCATATACAAGGATGGGGGCATATATACCAGGATGAAAGGCATATACCAGGGCAATGGAATGTATATATCAGGACGATGGAACATATATACCTGGATGGGGGAGCATATATACTAGGATGAAGGGCATATACTGGGATGGGGAGCATATACATGGATTGGGGGAGCATATACAAGGATGGTGGAGCATATACAACGATGGTGGAGCATATACAAGGATTTGGAGCATATACATGGCTACGGGGATAAATATGGATTGGGGGAGCATATATATGGATTGCGGGGCATATACACAGATGGAGGAAGGCATATACCAGGATGGGGAGCATATACTAGGATGGGGGAATATACTTGCATTGGGAGAACACATACCAGGATGGGAGAGCATATATATGGATTGTGGGGGCATATGCAAGGACAGGGAGGCATATACCAGTATGGGGAGCATTCACTAGGATGGGAGCATATACATGCATTGGGGGAACATGTACCAGGATGGTGAGCATATACATGGATTGGGAGAGCATATACAAGGATGGGGGAACATATACAAGGACAAGGGATATATCTGGATTACTGAAAAATATACATGGAATGGGGCATATACATGGAATGGGAAACATATACATGGATGGGGCAAATACATGTACGGGGGAGCATATACATGGATTAGATGAACATATACGTGGATGGGGGAGCATACACTAGGATGGGGAGAATATACTAGGATTGGGTGCAAATGCACAGATAGGGGCATATGCATGGATTATAGAAACATTTACAAGGATGGGAGCATATAACAGGATGGGGGAACATTTTTCAGGATGGAGTGCAAATAATAGGATGGGGGCATGTATACCAGGATGGGGTGCCTATACTAGGATGGAGGCATGCATACCAGGATGGGGGACATATACCAAGATGGGGACATATACTAGGAAGGAGGGCATATACATGGATTGGAGGAGCATATGCAAGGATGGGGGAACATATACCAGAATGGGGGCATATACAAGGATGGGTGAATATATACAAGTATGGGAGAACATATACCAGGATGGAGAGCTAATACTAGGATGTTGGCATATACATGAATTGGAGAAGTATATACAAAGATGTGGATATACCAGGATTTGGGGAACATATACATGGATGGGTGTTACATAAACATGGATGGGGCATATACATGGATTGGTGGAACATATACATGGATTGGGGGAGCATATACAAGGATGGGGGAGCATATACTAGGATGGGGCATATACATGGATTGGGGTAGTATGTACAAGGATGGCAGATTATATACTAGGATGGGTAGCTTATACAAGATGGGGAGCACATACAAGGATGGGGAGCATAAACATGGAGGAGAGTATATACATGGATTGGGGGAGCATATACAAGAATGGGGAGCATATACAAGGATGGGGGAGCATATACAAGGATGGGGAGCATATACAAGGATGGGGAGCATATACATGGATGGGGCATATACATGGATTAGGGAGCATATACATGGATTGGAGGAGCATATACAAGGATGGGGACATGTACAAGGATTGAGCGCATTTACTAAGATGGGGGTCATATACATAGATTGGGAGAGCATATACCAGGATGGGGGCTTATACATGGATGGGGAAGCATATACTATGATGGGGTAACATAGTAACACAGTTAGCAAGGCCGAAAAAAGACATTTGTCCATCCAGTTCAGCCTATATTCCGTCAGAATAAATCCCCAGATCTACGTCCGTCTAAAGAACCTAGTAACTGTAAGATACAATATTTTTACGCTCCAGGAAGACATTCCGGCCTCTCTTGAACGCAGAGAATGCCCCTTGTGACCGTCACCTTCCTTGGTATAAACAGATCCTCGGAGAGATATTTGTATTGTCCCCTTATATACTCATAAATGGTTATTAGATCGCCCCTCAGTTGTCTTTTTTCTAGACTAAAGATAGTAAAGAATCTTAATTTTGCTAATCTCTCTGGGTATTGTAGTTCCCCCATCCCCTTTATTAATTTTGTTGCCCTCCTTTGCACTCCCTCTAGTTCCATTATATCCTTCCTGAGCACCGGTGCCCAAAACTGTACACAGTACTCCATGTGCGGTCTAACCAGGGATTGTACAGAGGCAGTATAATGCTCTCATCATGTGTATCCAGACCTCTTAATGCACCCTGTTGTGAATGGGTTTGAGATGAGTTCTGAGCAGAGGCTCCCTCTGGTGGTTACAAGCGGTACTAGTGAGGATTGGGAATCAGGTGTTACTGATTGGTCTTATTTAAGGGAATCATTTTCCCATCAGGGTTGCCGGTGATCAATTGTTCTGGTCTGAATCCTTCTTTCCAGTTTCCCTTGTAGCCTGCTGTGTCGTGTCTGCATCTCCTGCTATCAGATAAGACAATTTCTTATTTTGTGTTTTTGCTATATTTTTGCATTTTGTCCTGCACTTCTGTGGGGGCCTTCTGGGTCCCCTCCGGGGGCTTTTGCCCTCTCAGTTTAGTCCAGCCACTGTGTTTTGTACTTTTGCTTTTTGCAGTTTTTTCAGTGGCTGCTGTTTTTGTTACACCAGAGAACTAATTTAGGTGGTAGAGGTCGTGTGATCTCAGGTGATTTTGAAATTAGTAGAGTTGGTGTTTTTCAGGGTTTTCTGGGATTGCAGTAAGTACCCTTCCTGTCCTTTTCTATTTAGATAGTTTGGGCCCCAGCGTTTGCTCATACTATTTTCTTTCTGTGTCAGTATTTCCTCTTGTCTAACCGCCATTACATGTTTGGGGGCTTTCTATTATCTTTGGGGTTCTGCTCCGGGGCAGATAGCTTTCCTATTTCTATCTTTAGGTGTAGTTAGTTTCTCAGGCTGTGACGAGGCGTCTAGGACCATCGTAGGAACGCTCCACGGCTGCCTCTAGTTGCGGTGGTTAGTCAGGGTACTGCAATCTCATAGATTCCAACTGCTCTGGTGTATTTCCTTTTTTACCTGCACTCCTCAGCTACCGTAACATAACAGTATCACCGGCCTTAAAAATTGTATGGTACTCACAGAAGGGAAAAAATATTTTGAAGGAAGAAAAGTTGTCAGAGATATTTTTCTGTTTGTTGCATTTTTTTTTTTTTCCCTCTGTATCTCTGGGTGCTGGGGAGGATTTTTTCTCCCAATGGAGTTTGCACAGTTGTCTGGCCGTGTGGATCAGCTTGCCACTGAGGTTCGGAGTATTGCTATCTATCTTGCTGGGTTGCCTGTTGTGGAACCTAGGATCCCCATGCCAGATTTGTTTTCAGGGGATCGAGCTAAGTTTCAGAATTTCAAAAATAATTGTAAATTGTTTCTTGCCTTAAAATCTAAGTCCTCAGGAAACGCAGCGCAGCAGGTTCAAATTGTCATCTCTCTCCTGCGCGGCGATCCTCAGGATTGGGCTTTTTCCCTCACACCTGGGGATCCTGTTTTGAGTGATGTTGATGCATTTTTTCAGGCTTTGGGGTTATTGTACGATGAGCCTAATGTCACTGATCAAGCTGAAAAAGCCTTGTTGGTATTAAATCAGGGGCTTGATGACGCTGAGTTATACTGTCAGAGATTCCGTAGGTGGGCAGTCCTGACCAAATGGAATGACGACGCTTTGGCGGCCCTTTTCCGGAAGGGTCTGTCGGATAATGTAAAGGATGTTATGGTGGGATTCCCTGTCCCCTCTGGTCTCAATGATTCTATGTCATTAGCGATTCAAATTGACAGACGTTTGCGTGAGCGGAGAAGTATGCGTGGAGTGGTGTTGCCTTGTGAGCCAGCTGCTGAGCCCATGCAGTGTGATGGAGTGGTGTCTGGGGCACAGCGTTATGAGTTTCGAAAGCGCAATGGGTTATGTTTCTACTGTGGTGATGCCTCTCATGCTATTTCAGTCTGCCCTAAGCGGGGAAGAGTTTTGCACGCTCAGTTGTCTTGGGTAGTGTTCAGACTAAGTTTTTATTAACTGTCACTCTGATATGCTCTCTGTCCTCATTTTCTGCTCAGGCTTTCGTTGATTCTGGAGCAGCTATTAACCTGATGGATTATGATTTTGCTAAACGTTGTGGATTTCCCTTGATACCCCTACAGAAGTCTATTCCCCTACTGGGGATCGATTCTACCCCTTTGGCTGAGAATAAACCCCAGTTTTCTACTCAGGTGATAATGAGGGTTGAACCTGATCACCAGGAGTGCTGCAAATTTTTGGTTCTATATAATCTGCATGACATTATCGTGCTGGGTTTCCCTTGGTTACAGTCTCATAATCCTGTTTTGGATTGGAAATCTGTGTCTGTAACCAGTTGGGGCTGCCAATGTGTTAATACCAACACTCCTGTTTTTTCTGCCTCCCCCCAGGCTGAGGATGTTCCTGACTTTTTGTTTGATTTTTCTGATGTGTTTAGCGAAAGTAAATCTGCATCCTTACCTCCCCATAGGAGCTATGACTGCGCTATTGAATTAGTGCCAGGTAGTAAATTCCCTAAGGGTCGCCTTTTTAACTTGTCTGTACCTGAACATGACGCTATGCGGTCTTATATCAAGGAATCATTGGAGAAGGGTCATATCAGACCATCCTCTTCACCCTTAGGTGCCGGTTTTTTCTTTGTGGCCAAAAAAGATGGTTCATTAAGGCCGTGTATTGATTATCGTCTCTTGAACAATATTACTGTGAAATATCAATACCCGTTACCCTTGATTTCTGACCTGTTTTCCAGGGTGAAAAACGCTACTTGGTTTACCAAGCTTGACCTCAGGGGGGCGTATAACCTTATTCGCATTAAGCACGGGGATGAATGGAAGACGGCATTTAACACCCCTGAAGGGCATTTTGAGTACCTTGTGATGCCCTTTGGGCTCACTAATGCTCCTTCCGTCTTCCAGTCCTTCATGAATGACATTTTCAGGGATTTTGTGGACAAGTTTCTGATTGTTTATTTGGATGATATCTTGATTTTTTCTAATGACTGGGACTCTCATGTGAAACATGTTCGAACTGTATTCCAGATTTTGAGAGAGAATGCTCTGTATGTGAAGGGATCAAAGTGTCTTTTTGGCGTACAGAAGATCTCATTTCTGGGATTCATTTTGTCCCCATCTGTTATTGAAATGGACCCGGTCAAGGTTCAGGCCATCTGTGATTGGGTCCAACCTACTTCATTAAAGGCTCTTCAGAGATTTTTGGGTTTTGCCAATTTTTATCGTAAATTTATTGGTAATTTCTCTGTTATTGTTAAACCATTAACTGATTTGACCAGAAAGGGTTCTGATGTGGTGAATTGGCCTCCTGAGGCAGTCTCTGCGTTTCAGGAACTTAAGCAGAGATTCACTTCTGCTCCTGTTCTACGGCAGCCTGATATTTCTCTGCCATTTCAGGTGGAGGTTGATGCCTCTGAAATTGGGGCAGGTGCCGTTTTGTCCCAAAAAGATCCAGAGACCTCTAAAAGTAACCCTTGTGCCTTTTTCTCTCGAAAATTTTCTCCTACTGAACGTAATTATGACGTGGGTAATCGGGAGTTATTGGCCATGAAGTGGGCTTTTGAAGAGTGGAGACATTGGCTGGAGGGAGCCAAACATCAGGTGGTGGTCCTTACGGACCATAAGAATCTGGTCTATCTGGAATCTGCCAAGCGACTCAATCCTAGACAGGCCAGGTGGGCCTTGTTTTTCACACGTTTTAATTTTGTGGTTTCCTTTCTTCCTGGCACTAAGAATGTTAAGGCGGATGCCCTCTCGAGGAGTTTCCTTGCGGACTCTCCTGAGCTATCTGATCCCTCTGTTATTTTGAAGGAGGGTGTAGTTCTTTCCGCCATCTCGCCTAATTTGAGACTTGCTCTGGAGGGGTGTCAGGAGGATAGGCCCGAGCGCTGCCCTGTTGGAAAATTGTTTGTCCCGGACCAATGGAAAAAGAGTGTGATGTCTGAGATTCATTGTTCCGCATTGGCTGGGCATCCGGAATTTTTGGTACCAGAGACTTGGTTAGTCGGTCCTTTTGGTGGCCTACCTTGTCTCGCGATGTCAGGGAATTTGTGCAGTCCTGCGGGACTTGCTCTCGCTCCAAGCCTTGCTCTCGCTCTAGTGGTTTGTTGATGCCTTGCCTGTGCCCAAGAGACCATGGACCCATATCTCTATGGATTTCATTTCCGATCTTCCTGTTTCTCAGAGAATGACCACCATCTGGGTAATTTGTGATAGGTTTTCCAAAATGATACATCTTGTGCCATTACCTAAGTTGCCTTCCTCCTCTGAATTGGTGCCGTTGTTCCTTCAGCACGTGGTTCGTTTACACGGCATTCCTGAGAACATTGTGTCTGACAGAGGAGTCCAGTTTGTTTCCAGATTTTGGAGGACTTTTTGTTCTAAACTGGGTGTTCAATTGTCTTTCTCCTCGGCATTTCATCCTCAGACCAATGGTCAAACTGAGAGAACAAACCAGACATTGGAGACTTATCTAAGATGCTTTGTGTCTGCTGATCAGGATGACTGGGTCTCTTTTTTGCCTTTGGCTGAGTTTGCTCTTAATAATAGGGCTAGTTCTGCCACTTTGATGTCTCCGTTTTTCTGTAATTCTGGGTTTCACCCTCGATTTTCTTCAGGACAGACGGAGGCTTCTGTCTGTCCAGGTGTTGACTCTGTTGTTGAGCGTATGCAGCAGATTTGGGACCAGGTAGTGGAGAGGTTGTCCCTCTCTCAGGAGAAGGCCCAGCGGTTTGCTAACCGGCATAGGACTGATGGTCCTCGGTTTAAAGTGGGGGACTTGGTCTGGTTGTCCTCAAAGAATATTCCTATGAGAGTAGCATCTCCTAAATTTAAGCCTAGGTTCATTGGACCTTATAAGATCATGGAGATTATTAATCCTGTTTCTTTTCGTTTGCTTCTTCCAGGGACATTTAAGATCCATAACGTGTTCCACAAGTCCTTGTTGAAGAGGTTTGTTGAGCCAGTGGTTCCTGCTGCTGTGCCTCCTGACCCTGTTTTGGTTGAGGGCAATCTGGAGTATGTGGTTGAGAAAATATTGGATTCTCGTTTTTCTAGACGAAGACTCCAGTATTTGGTTAAATGGAGAGGTTATGGTCAGGAAGATAATTCTTGGGTGTTTGCTTCGGACATCCATGCTAGGAGACTTATCCGTGCGTATCATAGAACTCATCCTGACCGACCTGGTTGCTCAAATGAGGGTTCGGTGACCCCTCCTCAAGGGGGGGGTACTGTTGTGAATGGGTTTGAGATGAGTTCTGAGCAGAGGCTCCCTCTGGTGGTTACAAGCGGTACTAGTGAGGATTGGGAATCAGGTGTTACTGATTGGTCTTATTTAAGGGAATCATTTTCCCATCAGGGTTGCCGGTGATCAATTGTTCTGGTCTGAATCCTTCTTTCCAGTTTCCCTTGTAGCCTGCTGTGTCGTGTCTGCATCTCCTGCTATCAGATAAGACAATTTCTTATTTTGTGTTTTTGCTATATTTTTGCATTTTGTCCTGCACTTCTGTGGGGGCCTTCTGGGTCCTCCCGGGGGCTTTTGCCCTCTCAGTTTAGTCCAGCCACTGTGTTTTGTACTTTTGCTTTTTGCAGTTTTTTCAGTGGCTGCTGTTTTTGTTACACCAGAGAACTAATTTAGGTGGTAGAGGTCGTGTGATCTCAGGTGATTTTGAAATTAGTAGAGTTGGTGTTTTTCAGGGTTTTCTGGGATTGCAGTAAGTACCCTTCCTGTCCTTTTCTATTTAGATAGTTTGGGCCCCAGCGTTTGCTCATATATTTTCTTTCTGTGTCAGTATTTCCTCTTGTCTAACCGCCATTACATGTTTGGGGGCTTTCTATTATCTTTGGGGTTCTGCTCCGGGGCAGATAGCTTTCCTATTTCTATCTTTAGGTGTAGTTAGTTTCTCAGGCTGTGACGAGGCGTCTAGGACCATCGTAGGAACGCTCCACGGCTGCCTCTAGTTGCGGTGGTTAGTCAGGGTACTGCAATCTCATAGATTCCAACTGCTCTGGTGTATTTCCTTTTTTACCTGCACTCCTCAGCTACCGTAACATAACAGCACCCTATGATCCTGTTTGCCTTGGCAGCCGCTGCCTGGCACTGGCTGCTCCAGGTAAGTTTATCATTAACTAGGATGCCCAAGTCCTTCTCCATGTCAGATTTACCCAGTGGTTTCCCATTCAGTGTGTAATGGTGATATTGATTCCTTCTTCCCATGTGTATAACCTTACATTTATCATTGTTAAACCGCATCTGCCACCTTTCAGCCCAAGTTTCCAACTTATCCAGATCCACCTGTAGCAGAATACTATCTTCTCTTGTATTGACTGCTTTACATAGTTTTGTATCATCTGCAAATATCGATATTTTCCTGTATAAACCTTCTACCAGATCGTTAATAAATATGTTGAAGAGAATAGGTCCCAGCACCGACCCTGCGGTACCCAGTGGTCACAGCATCCCAGTTAGAGAATATACTATTTATAACCACCCTTTGCTTTCTATCACTAAGGCTAATTTCACACTAGCGTATAGCCGCGCTGCGGGGGGCTGCGGGGGGCTGCGGACTTCCTCCATGAAGCTCCACCTACGTCGGCATGCAGCGTGCATATCCTATCTTTAACATTAGGTAAGCAGGCCATGCCAATGTATGCTGATGCCTCCTCATGCATCATTTTGACGGTGCGGCGACCTGCGCCGAACGCAACGAGTTGCATTTTGGTGCGGTCGCCGCACCGTCAAAGCGATGCATGTGGAGGCATCCGCATACATCTGCACCGCCTGCGTACCTAATGCTAAAGATAGGATACGCACACTGCATGCCGATGTATGCGGAGCTGACAGGAGGAGTGTTATGATTTGGTAGCCGAGGAGAGCAGGCAAAAAGGAAATACACCAGAGCAGTTGGAAACTATGAGATTGCAGTACCCTGACTAACCACCACAACTAGAGGCAGCCGTGGAGCGTTCCTATGTTGGTCCTAGACGCCTCGTCACAGCCTGAGAAACTAACTACACCTAAAGATAGAAAGAGGAAAGCTATCTGCCCCGGAGCAGATCCCCAAAGAACATAGAAAGCCCCCAAACATGTAATGGCGGTTAGACAAGAAGAAATACTGACACAGATAGAAAATAGTATGAGCAAACGTTGGGGCCCAAACTTACTAAATAGAAAAGGATAGGAAGGGCACTTACTGCAATCCCAAAAAACCCTGAAAAGCACCAACTCTACTAATTTCAAAAACACCTGAGATCACACGACCTCTACCACCTAAATTAGTTCTCTGGTGTAACCAAAAACAAAACAGCAGCCACTGAAAAAACTGGAAAAAGCAAATGTACAAACATCAGTGGCTGAACTGAACTGAGAGGGCAAAAGCCCCCAGAGGGACCCTGAAGGCCCCCATAGAAGTGCAGGACAAAATGCAAAAATCAAGCACAAAAACAAAAAAATGTCTTATCTGTTAGCAGGAGATTCAGACACGACACAGCAGGCTACCAAGGAAACAGGAATCAAGGATTGAGACCAGAACAATTGATCACCGGCCACCCTGATGGGAAGGTGACTCCCTTATATAAGACCAGTCAGTAACACCTGATTCCCAATCCTCACAATTTTCACTGGACAGTCCAGTACCGTTTGTAACCACCAGAGGGAGCTTCTGCTCAGAACTCATTTTCAGCCTATTCACAACAGTACCCCCCCCTTGAGGAGGGGTCACCGAACCCTCATTTGAGCAACCAGGTCGGTCAGGATGAGTTCTATGATACGCACGGATGAGTCTCCTAGCATGGATGTCCGAAGCAAACACCCAAGAATTGTCTTCCTGACCATAACCTCTCCATTTAACCAAATACTGGAGTTTCCGTCTAGAAAAACGAGAATTCAATATTTTCTCAACCACATACTCCAGATTGCCCTCAACCAAAACAGGGTCAGGAGGCACAGTAGTAGGAACCACTGGCTCAACAAACCTCTTCAACAAGGACTTGTGGAACACGTTATGGATCTTAAATGTCCCTGGAAGAAGCAAACGAAAAGAAACAGGATTAAGAATCTCCATGATCTTATAAGGTCCAATGAACCTAGGCTTAAATTTAGGAGATGCCACTCTCATAGGAATATTTCTTGAGGACAACCAGACCAAGTCCCCCACTTTAAACCGAGGACCATCAGTCCTATGCCGGTTAGCAAACCGCTGGGCCCTCTCCTGAGAGAGGGACAACCTCTCCACTACCTGGTCCCAAATCTGTTGCATACGCTCCACAACAGAGTCAACACCTGGACAGACAGAAGCCTCCGTCTGTCCTGAAGAAAATCGAGGGTGAAAACCAGAATTACAGAAAAATGGAGACATCAAAGTGGCAGAGCTAGCCCTATTATTAAGAGCAAACTCAGCCAAAGGCAAAAAGAGACCCAGTCATCCTGATCAGCAGACACAAAGCATCTTAGATAAGTCTCCAATGTCTGGTTTGTTCTCTCAGTTTGACCATTGGTCTGAGGATGAAACGCCGAGGAGAAAGACAATTGAACACCAATTTTAGAACAAAAGGTCCTCCAAAATCTGGAAACAAACTGGACTCCTCTGTCAGACACAATGTTCTCAGGAATGCCGTGTAAACGAACCACGTGCTGAAGGAACAAAGGCACCAATTCAGAGGAGGAAGGCAACTTAGGTAATGGCACAAGATGTATCATCTTGGAAAACCTATCGCCAATCACCCAGATGACGGTCATTCTCTGAGAAACAGGGAGGTCGGAAATGAAATCTATAGAGATATGGGTCCATGGTCTCTTGGGCACAGGTAATGGCATTAACAAACCACTAGAACGAGAGCAAGGCTTGGAGCGAGAGCAAGTCCAGCAGGACTGCACAAACTCCCTGACATCACGAGACAAGGTAGACCACCAAAAGGACCGACTAACCAAGTCTCTGGTACCAAAAATTCCGGGATGACCGGCCAACGTGGAACAATGAATCTCAGACATTACATTCTTTTTCCACTGGTCCAGGACAAACAATTTCCCAACAGGGCAGCGCTCGGGCTTATCCTCCTGACACCCCTCCAGAGCCAGTCTCAAATTGGGCGAGATGGCGGAAAGAACTACACCCTCTTTCAAAATAACAGAAGGATCAGATAACTCAGGAGAGTCCGCCAGGAAACTCCTCGAGAGGGCATCCGCCTTAACATTTTTAGTGCCAGGAAGAAATGAAACCACAAAATTAAAACGTGTGAAAAACAAGGCCCACCTGGCCTGTCTAGGATTAAGTCGCTTGGCAGATTCCAGATAAACTAGGTTCTTATGGTCCGTAAGGACCACCACCTGATGTTTGGCTCCCTCCAGCCAATGTCTCCACTCTTCAAAAGCCCACTTCATGGCTAATAACTCCCGATTACCCACGTCATAATTACGTTCAGTGGAAGAAAATTTTTGAGAGAAAAAGGCACAAGGGTTACTTTTAGAGGTCTCTGGATCTCTTTGGGACAAAACGGCACCTGCCCCAATTTCAGAGGCATCAACCTCCACCTGAAATGGCAGAGAAACATCAGGCTGCCGTAGAACAGGAGCAGAAGTGAATCTCTGCTTAAGTTCCTGAAATGCAGAGACTGCCTCAGGAGGCCAATTCACCACATCAGAACCCTTCTTGGTCAAATCAGTTAATGGTTTAACAATAACAGAGAAATTACCAATAAATTTACGATAAAAATTGGCAAAACCCAAGAATCTTTGAAGAGCCTTTAATGAAGTAGGTTGGACCCAATCACAGATGGCCTGAACTTTGACCGGGTCCATTTCAATAACAGATGGGGACAAAATGAATCCCAGAAATTAGATCCTCTGAACGCCAAAAAGACACTTTGATCCCTTCACATACAGAGCATTCTCTCTCAAAATCTGGAACACAGTCCGAACATGTTTTACATGAGAGTCCCAGTCATTGGAAAAAATCAAGATATCATCCAAATAAACAATCAGAAATTTATCCACAAAATCCCTGAAAATGTCATTCATGAAGGACTGAAAGACAGAAGGAGCATTAGTGAGCCCAAAGGGCATCACAAGGTACTCAAAATGCCCTTCAGGGGTATTAAATGCCGTCTTCAATTCATCCCCGTGCTTAATGCGAATAAGGTTATATGCCCCCCTGAGGTCAAGCTTGGTAAACCAAGTAGCGTTTTTCACCCTGGAAAACAGATCAGAGATCAAGGGTAAAGGATATTGATATTTCACAGTAATATTGTTCAAGAGACGATAATCAATACACGGCCTTAATGAACCATCCTTTTGGCCACAAAGAAAAAAACGGCACCAAGGGTGAAGAGGATGGTCTGATATGACCCTTCTCCAATGACTCCTTGATATAAGACCGCATAGCGTCATGTTCAGGTACAGACAAGTTAAAAAGGCGACCTTTAGGGAATTTACTACCAGGCACTAATTCAATAGCGCAGTCATAGCTCCTATGGGGAGGTAAGGATGCAGATTTACTTTCGCTAAACACATCAGAAAAATCAATCAAAAAGTCAGGAACATCCTGAGCCTGGGGGGAGGCAGAAAAAACAGGAGTGTTGGTATTAACACATTGGCAGCCCCAACTGGTAACAGACACAGATTTCCAATCCAAAACAGGATTATGAGACTGTAACCAAGGGAAACCCAGTACGATAATGTCATGCAGATTATACAGAACCAAAAATTTGCAACTCTCCTGATGATCAGGTTCTACCCTCATTATCACCTGAGTAGAGAACTGAGGTTTATTCTCAGCCAAAGGGGTAGAATCGATCCCCAGTAGGGGAATAGACTTCCGTAGGGGTATCAAGGGAAACCCACAACGTTTAGCAAAATCATAATCCATCAGGTTAATAGCTGCTCCAGAATCAACAAAAGCCTGAGCAGAAAATGAGGACAGAGAGCATATCAGGGTAACAGTTAATAAAAACTTAGTCTGAACACTACCCAAGACAACTGAGCATGCAAAACGTCTTCCCCGCTTAGGGCAGACTGAAATAGCATGAGAGGCATCACCACAGTAGAAACATAACCCATTGCGCTTTCGAAATTCATGACGCTGTGCCCCAGAAACCACTCTATCACACTGCATGGATTCAGAAGCAGGTTCACAAGGCAACATTATTCCACGCATACCTTTCCGCTCACGCAAACGTCTGTCAATTTGAATCGCTAATGACATAGAATCATTGAGACCAGAGGGAACAGGGAATCCCACCATAACATCCTTTACATTATCTGACAGTCCCTTCCGAAAAAGAGCTGCCAAAGCGTCGTCATTCCATTTGGTCAGGACTGCCCACCTACGGAATCTCTGACAGT